>JAVJGJ010000014.1:102433142-102547157 GCA_035590215.1 Microhierax caerulescens
AAGGAATTGGTTGGATGGTCACACTCAAAGAGTTGTGGTCAATAGCTCAGTGTCCAAGTGGAGACCAGTGATGAGTGGCGCTGCCCTGTGGTCAGTATTGAGACTGGTGCTTTTTAGCATTGTTGGCAACATGGACAATGGGATTGACTGCACCCTCAGCAAGTGTGACGATGACACCAAGGTGTGTGGGGCGGTCAACACGCTGAAGGGAAAGGGATGCCACCCAGAGGGACCCTGACAGGCTTGAGAGGTGGGCCCATGTGAATCTCATGAAGCTGAATAAGGCCAAGTGCAAGGTCCTGTACATGGATTGGTGCAACCTCCAGTATCAATCCAGGCTGGGCAGAGAATGTATTGAGATCAGCCCTGAGGAGGACTTGGGGATGCTGGTGGACAAAAAGCGTAACATGGCTCAAGGATGTTTGCTTGCCACCCAGAAAGCCAACCATATCCTGGGCTGCATCAAAAGAAGCGTGGCCAGCAGATTAAGAGAGGTGATTCTTCCCTTTTGCTTTGTGCTCAGGGGAACCCACCTGGAGTACTGTGTTCAGCTCTGGGGCCCCCAATATAAAAAATGACATGGACCAATTGGAGCAAGTCCAGAGAAGGGCCACAAAGATGATCATGGGGCTGGAACAGCTCTTTGATGGAGACAGGCTGAGGGAGCTGGGGTTGTTCAGCCTGGAGAGAAGGCTCTGTGAAAGTCTTCTAGTGCCCTTCCAGTACCTAAAGAGGACCTACAGGAAAGCTGGAGAGGGTCTTTATATCAATGCCTGTAATACAGAATGGCTTTAAACTGAAAGAGTGTAGATTTAAATTGGATACGCAGATAGAATAGCTATTAGGAAGAAATTCTTTACTGTGAGGGTGGTAAGACACTGGCACAGGTTGCCCAGAGAAGCTGTGGATGCTTCATCCCTGGAAGTGTCCGAGGCCAGGCTGGATGGGGCTTTGAACCACCTGGTCTAGTAGCAGGTGTCTCTGCCCATGGCAGGGGGTTGGAACTGAGTGATCTTTAAGGTCCCTTCTGACCCAAAACATAGGTACTCATTAATTAATAACAAGCTGTGTAACAAAAGCTCAGTACTGCATTTTACAGCATATACAGAGATTGCAATACCCACATATAATTCACAGAAACTTGATATGCTATCCTGTCACAGCATGATGCTTGAGTTTTCCATAACTTTAAGAGAAGCTGACTTCGCTGGTGATCACTAAAGCTTTCATGCCATTCTTCATATGTTGTATTTCTTAGTACAAAGTAACACAATGAATCAGTTGAAATGATCATAGAACTTCTCCCTTTGGAAGGCTCTCAAAAATAAATACAGGTTATCTTTTATCTTGTGTCAGCAAATAAGAGATTCTGTTAAGTTTTAGGTTATCTGTGAAACGGTTGGTGCAATTGGAAAGAGTCTACTAGTCAGAAGTTTTACAGTGAGACTGCCAGACATTGTCTTCATCTAACCTAGTGTCTTTCTGATCTCTATCCCTGACATACACTTGAATGGGTTTTGTCAGTCGTGTAGCAAAAAATAAAATTATTAGGAGCTTCTAAGAGCAAGATATCAACATCTTTTTTTGCTTTTCCTAAAGAAACGTTGTCATTTTCTCTATGCGACATGTATTTTTCAAATAAAAATGATTTTTTTCTCATGGAAATTAATTCTAACTAGAAAGACCAATCACCTGTATATACATATTTTCTGAAAGAAATATCTCTTTCTAAACAAACAACAGTAAGAACATTTGCTTTTGTAAAGGATATTAGAGTACAAAGTATATGTCCCTTAGTACATACAGTGGTGCACATTTGGTAACCTTGAAAAGTCAATGTATTCTGCTTGAGCTACTGCTAATGTGTTAAAATGCTTGCAGCAATCAGAGACACAGACGTGCTTGTTGTACAAATAACAAGGGCTTGTGTAAGTTCGTTTTGCAATGTTTTGCTATCTTTCATTAATATGAATGTAATAAAATAGAATTCTAGGTAGGGATTCTGTCTGTGCAGAGATGGCACAGCTTCATTTTATTTGTATCTTATTATGTTATTCCCTTTTGAAAAATATTCTTTGAATAAAAAAGGAGATTGGCTTAGCTGCCAGATTTTTTCTTCAGACGCTTCAAGAAGAGAAAGAGTTTTCCTTGGATCGTGAATTTCTTTGAAAAGAGAACAAAGTATAAATTAAAAATACTATATGTAGTGATTCAAGCCTTCGAAATAATAATAAAAAAAGTATATGTCTTCTTGTACTTGCAAGAGAGAGCCATCATTTTGGAATTCTGCATATCATGTCATCATTTCCTATAATATCCTGTAATGACCAGCTGGCACATTGAAATAATGAAATGTTGACTCTGCTGAATATTTAAAGAGAGTTATTCTTAGTATGGTTTATGAAGGCTATTATTAGTTCATACAGAAGCTCTTCCCACTGAAATGAAGATGCAAATCATTGGGCTTTTTTGCATCCTGGTTTAGGATGAAGAAAATAGAAGGAATATAGTGCAGTGGTGTTGTTAGACCTGGAAGCTTCTGAGACAGTCGAAGACCAAAAAAACTTAGTTTAATCAGATCTTGAATTTATCTTAACAAGACATCTGTGATTGGTCCACTCTGTGATTTAAAATATAAATCTTGTCTACACAAAACACATGATTGTGTTCTAACAAAAAGCCAAATACAGCAGAAGATTTGGTAATGAATTTTTTTTCTCCCCCCCCCCCCCCCAATTGTGTTTTGATTTTGTATGTAGCTACTATCAAGTGGTAATAAATACTTATAGGAATAAACACTGTAAAGTGATGCTTAGAATAAAATAGCACTATTTTGTTCTTAAAATGCATTGTATGATAACTTATCGTATTAAGACTAGGAGTGACCCAAAGCATAGTTTGTTTTGCTTTTAAAGTCAAAGATTGTACCCTTCTCTTGCTTATCTTTCCACACTGGGGATCAAAGAAAATAATACAAGTATCTCAGATCTCTTAATTTTTAAATCCTGGTTCATGTGAGTAGCTATTCATGTGAAGCTATGGATTTATCTATATTCATGACATTAAAAAAATGCTTTAGGGTTGGGGTTTTTTTTACATGGAATGCATAAATTAATATTTACTATCAAAAATGTAAATTGTTTGAGGTTACTAGAAAAAAGTTGGGTTTTTTGAAGTGAACTGTACTGTTCCTACGAATGTGGCCTCGTTAATGATTCTGGACGTCACATCTACAACAATACTACAGCTTTTTAGAACGTAAACCAAAATTCAAACAAACCTTCAAATCGTGTCACAATCAAAGAAGAATTGAGTATGCTTCATTCACTCATTTGTACTTTCTAAATGTCTTGGGGCTACTGATATGTGAATTCCTCAGATTATTATTTTTGGTAACATTAGATAATGAAGTTGAGTTTCTGCAGTAACTATTGCTCTCAGCTGTTTGGGGTTAAAATAGAACTGGTGTCCTGCACAGTAACTTTTTCTCTGTGCTCTGGACCATCTGCTTTCTGAGAAGTAATTGTTTTGCTCCTGTGCAGAAAGAATAGCAACTAAGAGAGAAAAGAGAGAGTACAAGGTAGGAGCAGAGGGATGTGGGTGTAGAACTAGCAGTGAAGTTAGGATGAAGAGACAGAGAACAGGGAAGAATTTATGGGAGGAAATGGTGGGAAACTAAGCCAATTGAGGGTTTTGGGGATTGAAACAGCAGTGCAGGGCCAAGAATGCATCCTGGATAGGTCTATTGGAACTGGATGAACAAGAACATGATTTGAATTAGGAAAAAGGGGTTGGAAAGAAGAAAACTGACACTGGCTGAGTGAATGGGACCAGGTCTGACAGAGCAGAGAGCAGGGCAGAGAGTTTGTGCCTGGACATGGTGCACTGTCAGAGCTAATTTGGAAGCTGAGGTCTGTAAATCTCAACAAATACCCTTATGCTGTGCAATCTTATGCTGTGCAGGTTTCCATCAACAGCAGAGCTAAGGGAGACCAATTTTTTACAGACTTGCAGCCTGTCTGCTGTGCCCCTTCTCCATCATCCCTCTTTTAGATTGGCACAGTCCCTAAACTCCAGCACAATACCACCTGCTTCCTTCCAAGTTTTATTCCTGTTTGGCTGGAAAATGGCAATGAGTGATTTAGAACTGCATATGTATAAATGGGTCAGTTGGCTAATGCCTCTTGAAAAGGCTAATTTAAGTTGTTTTTTTTTTTAAAAAAAAAAAAACAACCCAAAAAAAACCCAAACAAAACTGCACTGCCACCTTGTCATGTTATGCATATGGGCCTGACACTCAAGGGAAACAAAGCCCTCCTGTTGAGTCACAAGCTTCAGAAAGAACTCCCTTGCTTTCTAAACCCCTTCTCAGAGAGGAATCTCTGTTTTGTGAGATAAGCATGTCACTCAAGTCAAACCCTGCTTCTCCCTGCCGACCCATGGTAACTTCTGTAATTGGCAGCAACGTCTCTGGTGTCCCACACACCTGTGTTCAGGAGAACTGTAGATACTAAAAATCACAAAGATTTTCACCTCTTTTAAATTGGGTTGAAGTTGGTCAATACCTTCATAAAGGCCTGGAAGGGAGACTAGGCAGTTTCCTATAGTCATTAAAAAAGCTTTATTTCTAGAAGAAAGTATACTATGAAGCAGGAAATTGTATATCAGCCATTACAGTAACAGCCTTAATTTTGTAATTTTATAACTTCTGCATATTTATTTCTTGCCCTCTACAATATTCTTTTAACAACATATGTTTTGGGTGTAATTTGTTTTAAATCTTTGCATTGAAATTATCGAATGTAGTCATGCCCAGTCTTCTATCCTAGCTTTCCCCATACTCTTCTCAAGATAAAACCCAACAAACTCTGGGATTGCACCATGCTAAAAGCCACATGAACATTTAAGGACTATATCTTGTTCCAGATGTCTAATGGACTTTGTAAATAAAATTTTGCTCAGGATCACTTAGGACAGCTATGGCAGAATTAAGAGGGAATCATTTTAATGTGACTGCTTCACTTTTTATTGATATGTTGATTCATCTCTTTCACTAATGTGAGAAATAGGCCCCTGCTTCCATGGCTACTTTATTTCTTCAGCAGTTCTTGTCCTCAATGATTATACCTTTTGAGTCAGTGGACTGTTGAGCCCCAGTATATGGTGAACTCATGAAGTTTAGAGCTGTTTAATTTCTTCACTTCAGTTCACAACCACTCCAGGGAATTCCATAGAACAACCAGTTCCTGCTTAAGCAGACTAAAACTCAGAAACTGCAGCAAATTGTCACTGTTAAAATGGCTGGTCACCATAAGAATTAAAGTATGGTCTACTGAGAGCAGCAGGCACCACTTCCATTAGCCTATTAGAAAAGTATTTCATAAATATATAGTGCTCTGCAGCTGATGGAATCTTCACAAAACTACTGGTGGTTTTAGTGCAGATCACTCTAAGATTTCATTAGCTCAGTGCTGGTGATCTGATTTTTTTTTTCATTATAAATGTGTTTTTCTTCTATTTTCAGCTTGATATGAAAACAAATGAATGTGTTCACTCATTAATGCCTGAAATTAGCAGAACACCATGCTTTTTCTCTTGCTGTTACCATATTCAGTGTTGTAACTTTATAGTTCCAAGAACACATATGATGCAACTTATAAAAGCAAGGACTCAAACTCTGAAATATTTTGGATGTTTGAGCCTCTGTGGCCATGGCACATAAGATTATAAATGATGTTAGGAAGGATAAATGGTAACTAAAATTCCAAGTGTTTCTACAAAGCAAAATATGAAAGCAAATTTCAGAGCATTAAAAATATGTAAGTCTTAGAAGGACATTGATAAATAATTAATGCAATCTTCAATAGTTGACAATGATCCTATACTTAACCTTCTGAAAGAAGAGATGAGTATATCTTTCAGTCAATTAATTCCGAGGCAGTGCCTTAAATATAAGATTGCCTGAAAAAAGATTTCAGTACTGCTAAGCACTCAAAAAATATATAGTGTATTATATTGTGTGTGCAAAAACTCACAGAGATTTCACATATAATTTTGCAATCTGAAACTTATATCTTCATCTTCTAATTTCAGTCTATCCTGACCTGTTTTCCTGCTGTGATGTTGACAGAAGATGGCACTGTTTATTCATTGTTCTGAAAATGGAAAGCTATTTTCCTTCTCTTTCAAGGCAAAATAAATGTTAGTATACAGGAAAAACAGGAAAGAAAATGGAGGTGATAATGTTTTTAGAGAAATAGATACTTCTGCTGAGTCAGGACATATACCTGTAAAACCTGCAGTGTTGACAAGGCTCGGACAGGAGCTACCTTTTGTCATGACAACTGTACAGTGTCCAAAGCTGCAGTGAAATGGGGCCTGAAATACAAGGTATTGAGATCAAGTATCAGAGAAGGAGGAGAGGGCTAGTACTGAATTTGTTTACAGATGGAAAAAACACTATAAGAACGTAATTGTACAAAAAGTGAAGTTGTAATTGGCTCATTAAGACAGAGTATCATCTAAGACAGAGATTTTTTTGGGGAAAAGAGTGACAGGGGAAGCCTTGGAACTCACAAAGAGGCTCCTGATCTTGCAAGCATCCACATACTTGCGTCTTTTAAATCCTGTTTGTAATGGAGCTTAATAGGCCCAGTAAGTTGCTTTTGCAAAATCACTCTTTATCTGCAAAACATCTGATGCTCGGAAAGGAATGGAAAGAATTAATTTAAATAGGAATTATACTAATATTACACCACAAAGGGATAGTCATTAATATATTGCTACATTCTTTCAGTTAATGAAAATTACTTGCAATCTAGTCTGAAAGTGTACATTGAGTAGACTCTTTATAGACAAGCCTACACTGTTAATTTTAAATTATCAGCTGTAACTACAGATAATAAACTAAGTCAGAGCTACCCTCCAAGACTAGTGGACTCCTTGGTATGCTATGTTAGTTTAAAATTAGCTCCAACACTTCCTTCACAGGTGGTTGGTGGCAAAGGAAAGAAGGCTCTCCTTGGGCAAGAAGGAGATTTAGCTCCCATTTGCAAAGTTTTATTGTTAATTTTGCTTCTGCTTATTTATTTACTTTCTTGATATAAATTCTAAGCCTTGAGGGCTGGCCCTTTTCAATATTACTATGATTTTGTACTCAGTTGTTTCATTTATCAAATAGCTTCTCTTGTGTGGCTAGAGCTGTTGATCCAAACAAGGCAAAGCAGGATTTCACCCAGCATGAAAATAAGGTTCAGAATGTGAATAATATCAGTAAGCTGGATTTTTCTTCTGGGAAGGCTATAAATTATTTTTTTCAAGCTAACACAGCAAGAACAGTTCTACAAAAGCAATGCTATAAAATGTTTGCCAAACTAAATGGGGTTCTATGCCATTTTGGCTAATGCTTATGGTATTAAGTAAGACACCCTGTTTCGCTTTGGAGGGATTTCAATTGTTCATGGGAAGAGCAGCATGGTTTGTGATAGACATTGAAAATGCTTGTAATTCACTCCTTTTTCAGTCTGTGATAAATCTGAAATACTGTAAAGTAGTGAAAAGGTAATTGAAGCTGAGCACTATTTTTTTTCTGGTTTTTGGATGCCACTGAAAAAATTAGTTCACTTTTTGTAGACCATATATGATTTCAGAAATTGAAGTAGGGTATTGATGTATACGATAATATAATACAATTGATGTATTGTGTCTCAATAATCCCCAAATAACTTTCTAAACTATGCCTTTTTACAGTTCTGCTTGATTTCTTCTCTTAGAAATTTTCTTAGCCATGAGTGGTGTTATTTAAAAAAGGTGTAATACAAAGAAAATAATTCATGTGAAACCAAGGAAGCAAAAACTTGCTTTGTAAATGCAAGCTAAGAAAGATGTTCATGTTAGGAGTATTACCCATAAATCTGTATGGCAGAGGAGAGCTTTAACCTTATAACAAATTGCTGTTTATATTCAAAAGTGTTTCTGCTTTGTGTTTAATTATAACCTTAGATCTGTATTTTGGGTTTCTAAACTTTGGAAGAATTTGTGTATCAAGCAGGTCAGCTTTGCTTTTATTGGTAATCTTTCAAAAAGATAGATGGTTGAATTTTAGGTAAGAAGACTGGAGTATACATTATTATATTTCATAGACATATTTTATAATTTGGAATCAATCTTGCAAGAGCAGGGTTTTGAAGGAATGGTTGACATACAGATGTCAGTTTCTTTTGAAATTACAGGGTCCAGCTACCATCCCAAAATGATAATGTGCTACCAGGCCTAATTTATGCCATATTCTGCTGGAAAAAAATGAAGCATCTTCCATTTTCTTCTCTGCTTTAATCATTAGAAAATTGAACTTTGAATGTCATGACCTATTTTAATGGAGCTGATTGCTTGGCACAGAACTGGAGTAAACTGTATTGTGCACTTGTGAGATATGCTACTTGGGAAAGGAATAAATATGTGAATCAATGTACTTTATGGATTGCCTGTCTAATTTTAGAATATATTATAATATTCTCCCTGTAACAAAAGGGGGTTAGTCTAAATGAAATTGCTTAAGTCACTCCAGCGTGCTGGGCGCCAACACCTTTGCTCTATGAAAAATACTAGAGAAGTTCCTCCCTTTGCCTGCATTTCACTGTTACCACATTATGGCTAATACCTAGGGGTTTGATGCAGAAACCTCTAGAAGTAAATGAACTGCTGCTTCTTGAGCACAAGGTCTTTTTAGCCTAACAGGCTCATATAATGCTTGGATTCTTGCCACCTTCACTCCTGCAGGGCATGCTTGCCCAGTGGGTTATGTTTACATTTACATGCATTGGCTAAGACCTAGGGCTAGCCCAAGGCCTTACCTAGTTCCAGACTCTTGAGTTACAAGATATGGCACCATGCAGGTCCTAATGAGCATACTTCCCAAAGAGATACATTCTTCTTCTCCCTTCTTTGCCTAGAGGACAGCTTGATTAACCCAGACTCTCACAGTATCTTTACTATGGCAAAAGTTGGCTTTCCATTGCTTTCCATTGCTTCTCATAAGTTTTGAAGGTCCTGGTCCTTTCAGAATAGGAGGTTCCACTCTGAAACATGGCAAACCCAATGACAAATTTGCCAGCAACTCCTGTAGGGATCTGAACACCTCTCAGCACCAGCTTTTAGCACCTCTCACCTCTTAGTTCATCTGGGGCTTAGAACATTGCACCTAGGATTGTTATTGTTAGAGCTGTGTGAAAATCCAGCATTGTGTATCCAGGACACTTGGAATTATTTGCTCATATTTTTAAGAAGGATAAAAACCTGCCCAAATGAGATCTATATTTTTTATTTAAAACAAGCTAACTAAAAACATGGCAATGATCTTGATGAATGCAATGTAAAGTTCAAAGCCCTTCTATATTATCATTTACCCTATGTAACTGTGATGTTTGTTTTTACTGCACCTTTACACTCTCATGCACAACAAAATTAATTTCCTTGTGACAACAGAAATCTTGGCCCTCAGCTTGCTTAAAGCCATCATGCCTCTGAATTCTGCAGGGGTTTCTGCCAGAGGGGCTGAGAGCTGCATTGAATGGGCTACTTAACCTGAGAACTCGCCCAAAATAATGTTGACCTCCAGCAGCCCAAGCAATATATTTACCAAATAAATATATTGGAAGGAATGTACTTTTATTCCAGGGTAAGGTCAGTGTGCAATTCCAGGTGAAAAATGATACTCTTTAGGCTTTTTCCCTACAGAAATAAATCCAAAGTCATGATGTAGGTACATGGAGTTCTCAGACATAGTGTTCATTCAGTAATTGCATCAGACATAGTGTCTAATGACCGTTTCTTTGATTTCTTTCTGTTGCGTAATGCTTTTTTTTTTTTGGAAAAAAAAAGGCAAATAAAACCCAGATGGTTTGTTAACAAAAACATACTAGGCCTGTATAGTACAATGCACAATGAAAGCACAATCAGTAATCCCAATTCTAGAAAGAATAAAATGGGGATGGAGGGGGGTGGTTTCAAACTTCACCTTGCTGTTAAAGTAACTCAAATTGGTCTAGCTTGCAACGGCTATCTTACATATATTCAGAATTACAGGCACAGCTGTACGACCCTTTCTTTTACCTCAGGCAAGCCTGGTAAGGTCAGTGAGTTAAGGGGCTTGAATATGGAGCTGAATTTGCACCTGACTGACTAACCTGCTTCATTCTGTAGTGACCCTAATAACTATTACAAACTTATGTGAACTTAATTTCTGAACAAGTTATTAGCCAGACATACCAAATTTGAAATAACACATCACCACCTCCCCTCGCATTGTTACCTGTTCCTTGATACATGCAGTGTCCCAGCATAATACTTTAAAGGAAAAAAAAAAATCCCTGCCAACTCTGACTGTAAATTCACATTACAATAAAAGAAGAATAAAGGATTAGAGTACTAAAAAAATCTTACAAGCTGAACAAACCCTTATAACAAACCCTTATAGTCTGTAGGTTTAAAAAGAAATCTATCTTTTTCTTGTTTACTTGCTTCAAAGATGAAAGCCTCTGTGTTAGGATTAAGAAAGCCCGATAGTAAAAAGAAAAAAAAAAGGCTAGAGCTGACTTTTTTGTATTGAAAAGTAAAACAGGCAGCCAAACAATTCAAGTAAAATGAGTAAGATGCATGATTCTGAATTCTGCATGTGACAGACAATAGGCTTGTACACCTTGCATAGAATTCTGTAAAACAGAAGTTAGACATGATAAAGGGGAGGAGTTATACAGCACATTACAAAGACTAGGCTTCTAATGTTAAAGATTTTGTAAGAAAGAGTGCCATCCTTTTACAGAGCTTATCAATAACAAAAGAACATATCCTACATTTTCCTGTAAAAAAGCAAATTAGCACGCTGTCATGTGGCCTCCCTGGTGAAAATGTCAGAAATTACACAAGGTCCATTATTTGGACTATCCACTGGGAAACTGGTAGCAAAGCTGAATTAAAAATGAACAAAGTCATAATGTCTAAAAACAGTAAGCAGAAATTATGTCATGTGGTCAAGAGACTACCTGCCTCCTATGAATACACAGTGTGGGTATGTTTTGCGTAGCTGTGTGAAGCAAACTTTAAGGGAAAGGAATTTTTCCTGGTTCCCTCTATTCCAAGGCAGAACCAAGACTACTTGTGGCCTTTCTATCTGCCCTTGTCAGCTGAGTAGGGTCTTCTCAAGATTCTGGGTTTTCTTTTTTCTTCATGTACTTGTATCAAGGAGCTAGACTATCTTCATGCCATGTAGTGAAAGACAAAGCCCTCTAAAATTTGCTCTTTTAAAATTCAGCTACAGTTAAGGCTTACTGTACTCTCCAGACGAAGACGCAGGGCTTCTTTGTGTATTCTGTGCAAAATAATTAATATTGCAGTGTGAAGGAGCCAAGGATGAGACTAAGTGATGAACAGTAGCGAAGTCCATGACCAGGGCTCTCTGAAAAGAGGCAGGGCTTTTATCTACACGTTATACTAACCTGTGACAAAGGTTAATCAAAGTGCTAGCAGAAGCAAAACTTTTCAGAGCAAAAAGAGAATAATACTAATTTCAGTACAACCTCTTTCTATTCTGCATACAGCCATGTCATAAATTACAATTAGTATCATGCAAATTTTTCCTTCACAGTAGTTAATGGACTAAATATCAGAAGTTTATTACTTTATTAGAAAACTGTTATGACTGTTGAACATACAATAGACTATATGAAGCAAAAGTGATGATGAATATTCACTAAGAACCTGATTTCTTTTCTTCTCTTTACATACAAAAAAATGTAGCAGTAAATCAGTAGCTACTTCTTATTTGTCTGAAGGTGATGAAAGAATGAAACAAGTCAGTAGACATAATGTAGGATGTGACTGAATGAATAGGGAACTTGATTTGCAGTGTGGTCCTGAGTTGGTATTTTCATTGTTCTTATACTGGTATCACTACTGATTTCAAGTTGTTTTGTATTAGTATTGCTCAGGTAGGCAATAGCTCCACAGAAAAAAGCCCCTGAGGTCCTGGTGGATGGTAAATTGCAGAAAACCCTTGAGATGATGAAAGCCAACAATATACTGACTTGCATTAGCAGGAGCATAGGCAGCAGATCAAGGCAGGTGAGTGTTCCTATCATTCAACAACTGTGAGGCTTCATCTGAAGCAATATATTCCATCTTGGGCTCCATGGCATAAAAGAAGTGGTGACAACAGTCTAGGGGAGCATTGCTAGATTGGCAGGGGGATTGGAGGCTGAGGGAACTGGACTGACTTAACCTGCAAAGAAGGTAAAAGGTTGTTGTTATTGGTAACTGTTTAATGGGGACTACAGGGGAGGTGTCACCAGACTTCTTAGAAGTGAAGAGTAAAAAGACAAAAGGCAGTGGTCATAGATTGCAACAGAGGAAATACTGCTGGAAAACAAGGAAAAAAAGTCTTCACAACAAAAGCACTGGTTGTGCAGGGGAGAAGTATAGTCTCTGTCCTTGGCAATACTCAGAACTAGTCTGGACCAGGATCTGAGACTCTTGCATAAACTCAGAAGCTTACTCTGCTTTCAGCAGGAAGTTAAACTGGCTGACCTGCAAAGTGTGCCTCCCAACTCAAGTTTTCTAGGATTCTTTGATCCTGCACACACTAGTTTCTGACTGTAAAAATGGTACTGTCTGGCATACACACTACAAAGCTAGCTGTGGTGTGGCTTTTCATTTGCTATTCATGGCAACAATGGCTGTTTGAAAAACTTAGTTAGGTATTGTTTCTGGACAATATCAGGTGCTGGGCAGAGGACATATTTTTGATATATAGGACAACCAAGGAGCAGAGGTTTCTGCTGAATCTGTAGGAGATATTGTCCCCCATGTATTAATGGGGTCATCAGTTTGTGAGAAGTCCTCTGAACAGGACTTGAACAGCTTGTAGTTTCCTCACTACGTGTTTCATGTGATGACAGCTCTAGAATTTGGCCTTGATGCTGTGTTATGAACAGCCTTGTCTCTCAGCTCCGTTAATATGTACATATGTTTGGCACTGCTGATATTTAATGGCGATTCCTTCCTGCTGATGAGTAAATATCAGTTGTCCAAATGAGTATTGTTGGAGGAACAATCCGTTTCAGAATAGACTAAGCAATTTTGAGATGTTGAATTATTTCTAGACTCCATTAAGAGTAAGTACAGCAGACCTTTCACTCAGAGAGATACTAGAAAGAGAATCAGTCAGCTAGGCTCTCTTTCTTTCCTATTTAACAGTGCTTTTATGTGATGGTAGGTAGAAGAATGAGGTCATACAAGTCAAGAAAATAAACATTTTTGAAAGAGTTTGTGTGATTTTTTAAAAAATAATGTGAATTAAGAGAACAGGTTTGTATCTCAGCGTCTTATCTTGAGCAAGTAATTTTCTCTCTCCACCCCTCTGAACAGAGAAGATGTCACTGCCATTTCAGCCAGGTCCCTGAGGGATGCTTCAGAGTGGAGGATCTGGCTGAGGGACCATAGGGAGCGTTCTGAGAACCAGCAAATCCGAGAAGTGTTGTCAGAGAGGGAGTGCCCCCGCCCCCCCTGCAGCAGGAGGCATTAACGTCCTGCCAAGCAGCAACTCTGGCTCATCTTGGGGGGCTCAGGAGCGCTGGTGGCCGAACCCCCCCCCCCCCTGAAAACGCAGCCCCTGGCGGGCACGGTGTGTTGCAGCAGCCAGGCGGGGTGCAGGGCAGGTGCCAACCCCCTGACGGCTCCAAGAAGCCAACTCCAATAGTGCTCATTGCCCCCCAAGAAGAAACCTAGCTATGGTTTCCCCTTAGCCAAAAGCCAGTGCCAGAAGACATGTGGCAACTGTGATGGAGTGCCCAGGTGAGCACGCAGCTGGCTGGGTCACAGCCACAGGGACTCCCTGAGCCTGTCACTGCTACTGGAGAGCAGCAGAGATACCTGTGTGAGGTGTGACAGGGTGGGCCACCTGCTCAGCCTGGTGTCAGAGCTGGAAGGGGAAGCAGGGAGGTTAAGGAGTGTCAGGGAGCGTGAGAGGGAGGTAGGTTGGTGGTGAGACACTGTACCGTCACTGAGGCGAATGCACCAGATGGGACATATCACAAGAAATGGAGGCTCCCCTACCCTCTCACCACCAGGCAGGAGGAGGGGCCCTAAGTGACAGGGAGGAATGGGGCAGCAGGTGACAGACAGAGACAGAGACAGAGACAGAGACAGAGACAGAGACAGAGACAGAGACAGAGACAGAGACGCACGCACACACACACACACACACACACTCTCTCTCTCTCTCTCTCTCTCTCTCTCTCTCTGGAGGAATTGCCTGGGAAGACTCAGTCAACCCCACACATCAGAACTACCAGACTAGTGCATAGGCAAGCCTGCTGCCGCCCTGGGGTGCAGGTAAGGGATGTTACTAGTAAACTCCCTTGTCTGGTATGGCCCTCTGATCACTGCCTATTACTGGTCTGCCAAGTGGGCAGTTATGAGGTCCAAATGACAAGAATTCTGAGGGCAGTCGAGAGGGCCTTGGGGCAACTGGTTGAGGAGTCAGGAGCACAAGTAGTGTTTTCTGCTGTCTTGACAGTTGCAGGGAACCATGAGGTGTGTAACCAGAAGATACACCAATCAATAACTGGCTCTGGGCCTGGTGTTAATGGCTAAATTTCAGGTTTTATAGTCATGGGTCAGTTTACATGGCACCAGGCCTGCTGGCAACAGATGAGGTTCACCTGTCACAAAGAGCGAAAAAGGATCCTAGGTCAGCAGGACTCACTGGGAGAGATTTAAACTAGATTCTAAGGGGGAAGGCAATAAAACCAAGCTTGTTAGAGATGAGCCTGGGGGTGGTATGCCGTGGTTGGAGGTGAGGTTGGTAGTGCTGCTGAAGTACATCTATGCTGATGCCTAAGGCACCGGCAACAAACAGGAGGAGCTGGAAGCCATTGTGCAAAAGGAACACTATGACATAGTTGCCATCACTGAAACATGTTGGGATAACTAATGACTGGAGTGCTGCAATGGGTGGCTACAAACTCCTTAGAAGGGATAAGCAAGGAAGGAGAGCTGGTAGGGTAGCTTTGTATGTCAGGTAGTGTTTCAACTGCCTAGAGCTGAACGATGGTGACAGTGGAGTTGAGTGTTTATGGGTTAGTATCAGTGGGAAGGCCAACAAGGCAGATATCCTGGTGGGAGTCTGCTATAGACCAACCAACCAGGATGAAGAGACAGATGAAACATTCTACAAGCCATCTGGGAGATGTCTCAAGGTTGCTAGTCCTTGTTCTCCTGGGGGAATTCAGCCTAATGGCTGTCCACTGGAAATACAACACAGCAGAGAGGAAACATTTTAGGAAGTTCCTGGAGTGTGGAGTATGACTTCCTGGCACAGCTAGTCAGTGAGCCAGCAAGGGGAGATGCCCCACTGGACCTGCTGTTTTCAAATGGGGAGGGACTAGTGGGATTAAAAAGAGTTCTGTGTATGAGAAAAACCTTACAAAAATGACAGTAGACAGGACATTGAGAATACATCCTTTTATGCATTCAGTAGAGTAATTAGTCAATACTGCATCTGGAATTTAACAGTAACTATATCCAGACAGTTGTGGTTCCCTGTCATTTTGTATTGCAGGGGAGGGGGAAATGTATGCAATCAAAATCAAACCCTGTAAACAGCAACAGCATCAATACAGAATAAACTGTCAAGAGATAATTGAACAGTTCCAAGCACTTTAGGATGTGAGAATCTTAAAAGCTGGAAAACAGACATTCCTATCAGATGGTATCTCTGCTGCTGGTATTAAATACCTTGGTGTGGAGCTGTAGGGTTTTAGATGCACCACAGGGAATGTCTGTTACTTCATACATGCTGTTGTAAGAATGTGTTAGTATTTAAATAATAGCACAAAATATCTTCATGTTTTCTTCTCTAAGAAGATCAGTTTCAATAAAAAGAAGTTTTAGTCATTCTTTTCCAGAAACGTGATCTGTGGTAGTTTTATGAGCTCCAGGACATGAGTCACTCCCATGCTGCTGATTCCAGTAGCAACCTCAGTAAGCAATCTTGATAGCATTTGGGAATTAAAATACACTCACCTGAAAGGAATGCAGTTAAGCACATACTTAATTTTTTGTTTCTAAGACTATTTTAAAAATCTTTTAAAAAATAAAAAATAGCCTGTGTAATGCTAGCCAGCATCCTGCCAGATGATTCCTCAGACCTGTAAGTTGATAGAAACGAGTTATTTATCAAAGAAGAGAAATGGTGAAGTTAATTAGGGCCTGGTATCATGAGCCTCCTTAATGACATTCAGAATATCAATGAAGCAAATGATTTTGATTGTCAGAGAGTAATTTTGAAAGCTGGGCCCTTGGAGATATCATAGTCAAGTTTTCTTTAAAGATAACTAGGGATCAATCATTTAAAAGAAATCACATTTCATTTTAATGGACAAATTCAATATTGGAGTTGAGACGCAGATTAAAGTCCAAGTAGAAAGTGAAATCTAACTCAAAAAGCACTTTAAAAACCAACACTTAATTGCAAATTTGGAGAAGAAACTTGAAGACAAACCCAGCAATCAACTTAGTTGTTTCTTTTAGCTGAACAAAAAGCCAGTGACTTCTAAATAAGAAACAGGTAAAATGAATAATTGGGTCACATCCAAACCTCAGTTCTGGCAGCTTAATTTGAGTAAAAGCTTTATGTGAGCTTTTTTATCTAATAGAAAAAGTGATGTATTTTAATACTTGTACTGTTGCTCCATACAGACCTAAACCTCTAGGGTAAATAAGAAAGTTGGAAAGGAAAAAACCAATTTATCTAACCATGTTTAAAAACCACCTTTCACTGTGCTGTATTTTTTTCCGATGATAGCTTGAATTTGTCTTTGTTTCTGTCTGTAGCTGAGGTTATGTTCTAAAAATCTTTGCCAGTGCTTAGTTTCTACTTCCAGGATGACTGTATCAGAAAATATTGCAAAGGCCAGAGCAGTTCAGAAGAAACACAGCTTTTTTTCTGCCACACAAACCCATTACAGCTTTTACCAATCCACCTGTGGTGTTCTGCTCATGCTGTTTGTTAATCAGTCTACCCTTCCAAACTCAAAAGCAATGAATTTAAAACTTTTTGAAGTTGTACTTTCTTGTCAGTTTTACCAAAATCCTGTGATTCATGGTGTAGGGGATTTAAGCTACTGAGAAAATGTTGGCTTTTCTAAGGTGCTTTCTGGGTATCATTTTGACATGGCCCATTTGCAGGTCACAGATTACAAGTCATCATTCTTAAATAAAGGTGTTTATTGAAAAAAAAAAAATTGAGAAGACTCCTGAAACATTTATGAGCCACAAGGAGTAATCAATAACATTTTTATATGGTCTAAAGGTAGGTATTTTGTTATCTATTTGTAAATAGCAGGCACCATACTGTTTTGTTCTTCTGAAAGAACCAAGTGCTGCAAATGTGTAATGAGTGTTATGGAAAATAGGGAAACAGCATCAGAAGAACTGCTAACACCTGCTGCATATGATGAAAATATGAAGTCAAAGAAGGACTGACCTCTTGGAATGAAATATTTATGCATATGTGTTGATTTTACAAAATTCCTCTTCACATATAATGGCAGAGAAGAGATATCCTAGGTACTTGGAGGTTCTGAGATGTTCATGATCAGTCACTGGAAGTTTGTTCAGTAGATGATTTTCAGTCATAGAAAATAATTTTTGAGATTGTTTCAGGCAGTTTGTAAGCCAAACAGGATGCACAAATTGTCAGAAATGATTTTTAATTCATTTGTAGCAAGTATTTATGTTGAATTTATTGTAGAAGATTTCACATAATGTAAGCTTTTTACAAGAATGCTTAAAATAGAGTTGTATATTTACAGTGACGTAACTTCATTGCTGTTAGTGAACTCATGATCCAACAGGAGGGAGGGTAGCTGGGTCTTCTGGTGTAAACAAAAGTATTAGACCTTATAAACCAAATGTAAACAGATTTTTACAGCCTTGTTTGAGCTTACATATGTTGTGTCCTCTGATCCAAGTAGTATATTCACTTACAGATTTAGGAACTCAGCAGTTTATAACAGTTGAGGAGACTGCTTTATATGGTGACTGTGAGTACCATAGTTGGGCTTGTGTAGGTTGTATGGAGAATTATAGCATTACTAATGGCCTCTGTAAACTTTATCTGTGTACTGTGTATTATTCTGGTTAGTCACCATTAAAAATAATAGCGATGGTAATAATAAGAATATTTGCACAGAAGCACTTACAAGGAAAATGGAGTGCTTATGTTGTTAGAGGTTGCCTTGTAGTGTAATTTAAAACATAAAATGGAATAATGTCTCTTGTCTGTGCATATATCACCAGGAAAATACCTAGAAGGCAAATTTTTTTTTGTAAGCTGAGCAGCAACACTGGGAAGAAACAAGGACTTAAACAGTAGTTTTCCAATTGAGGTTTACGTCTGTTAGAGATATAAAATGTGAAAGATCTTTTCAGTTAAAGGGAGGCAAAACCCTCCCAACTATTTCTAAGACACATTGGTTTTTTTAAAGAAAGCTATAAGATATTTGCAAGAAAACAAACTCCAGTAGAAGGTACCTTCTAGTCCATTATCTTCCTAACAGAGATATTTCTCATAAATGGCATCTTCAACCCATCTATATTTTCTAAAGAATTATGAGGATGCCTCAGGAAAAAGTCCTGTGTACATGTTCATGCTGTCAGAACCTGCAACTATTGAGCAGATTACTTTGTATTTTTATAGTCCTTATAATTAGCAGCTGTTAATCACTAATTCTATCCTGACTGATTTGCAGACATAGGTGAAAAAAATGAAGGTTAAAAGTTTCATTACACTTTAAGAACTCAAAATATCATGAAGCATAATTAGCTCTAAGAAATGGTAGAGATTATCAAACTGTCTGAAGCATCTAAGGCAATCTTGACTGATAGCTTCTTTTTGAAGGTGTAACTTCTGTATTTTCTGTGCATAAATAGTTTCTACGTTGTGCAATACTTTGATTATATACAGCAGCATAAATGTGTAAGTTCAGAAAACTTCTTACCTGTTTGTTGATATATTAAATCAGCATGGCTCCTTTGGTGTTAGAAGAGGTAATTCTAAGGATGGAAAATAAAATCAGAGTTTGCTTTATATTTGGGATTAAATATGGCATATACACCCCCACCCCCACCCCCACCCCCCCCCAGGAAGAGAATAATAACAACTGGAAAGAATTTAATCATCACCTTCTTGAAGTGAACAAGGATTGGCGTGTGGAGAGGTCTCTCTTCAGCTGTTGCCTAGGCAATGGGTAGTGCCATTATTTCCTGCTGCTGAGCCGAAACATAGCTTTACTGTGGTTTTGGGCCAATTACTAGCTGGTTGAGCCTGTGTGTGTAGCAAATAACAGTAGCAATTAAGTGAGTTTGCATAGGTTTCTGGTTAGGTTGCACAAGCTTTTTCCCCAGAACCTGGGTTGCTAACTTGAGGCGTAGCTTCTTTACTGCTACCATTAATTTTGCAAGTTGCTTACAGAAAGAGAATAATTGCCTGTACTGTCACTTGGATGTAGTAAAATAAGATTTCAACTGAGGTTTAACTGACAAGGGAGATAAGTAAAATTTCTTCAACACTAAAAGTGACTCTCCTGTTTGAGAGTGTTAGAGAAGAATTTTAGTGGTCTCTTGGATCCATAATTTTCAGAGCCACATATAATAACCAAAGCCTATGTATTCAAAATTTAATTCAATCACACATCACAGAGATCACACAAACTGAGTATGAAAAGCATTAGAGCAATTACAAAGATCTGTACTAACTTTCTTTGAGATTGCAACATTTTAAATATATTTAATATTCATGAAAGAATTAAGTGCCTATTCAAAAGCTAGACTGCTTTTATGCAATGACTGTTTGATAGAAGCCTTTAATAGTTTTAGGACTAAAGCCCATTTTTTCCTTAATAGGAATGACTTATCAATGAACATTAAAAATCATGGACTTTCTGGTCATGTGCTTGGAAGGGTTTTTTCTTCATCATTGTGTATCTCTAACTAGTTGAGTAAAGAGGGTGTCTAGTACCCTTATTGCTGATTACCCTGACAGTGGAGACATTCGCCTGTGTAATGAGGGTTTGAACATTACGACCATTGATTCTGATTCTTCCTATTCCTAGGCATCTACTCAGATCAGTAGGTTATTTATGCCATTTACTCTGAAGCTAACACTCCTCTTTTCTCATCCTACAGGGATTTGAAATCCAAGGGTCACCATAGAGTCTTCTATTATTAAAAATTTTGCTGTGGGTTGGCAAAGTACATTCTCTTTAAAAAGTAAGCTGTTCAAATGATTTCACATTACACAGCACAAAAGCTGCCACATTGCTTTTTTATTGCACATCAATATAACTTCTATTACTCTGAATCCTTTATAAAATTTCTAGGTGGCTTAACTTGAGATTTACTCAGATATTATTTTATAGGACTAAACCTATTGAATTATTATACATATGAGTTCCGTTGTCTGTGTAGAACTAAATGATGAAAAATTAGTTTCTGCTGTTTAGAGGGTTTTTTTTCTCCACCCATTCTGAAAGGTGCCTACCTTCTTACTCATCTTATGTCTTTATCAGGCCACTGAATGGTCATGACTGTGAGATCACTAAAGATCACCACTGGTAGTCTTTTACTATTTAAGTTAGGTAGAATTTTCCGGAATTCATGCATTTTAAAGTAACCCACATTGATTAATCTAGTAGAGAGTCTGGAAACAGGAAAGTAGGGGAGTGGGTGGAAATAATTTCAGTGATCTGGCTGCTAGCTCACTGGGAAGCTTCTCCTTCACTAAAAGGGCTCCCTCTGAAAACGGTGCAGCATTTATAGAGAATGCGTCCTCAGAACTGTTTATACAGAGTTATGCAAACAAGTTCAATTATTGCTAATGAAAGCTGTACTTCCACAGAGTGACCCGAAAGATTACCTATTGTATATAGAGTCTGTCTGAAAAGACACTTTGAGAGAGATGAAGTAGAAGTCAAACAGTGAAGTAAACTTAATTAGGCTACAATAAAGCCTACTATTTACTTTCTGTGATTGAGAGAGATGAAATTATCTAAAGTCACTTAATTAGTTGTGAAAGGCCAAGGTCCTTACAGGATAATTTGAGATTTAACCACTTCTTTTTAGTCTGGGAACTTGGCCATACTGTTCAACATGGCCTATATATTTACATGGGTAAGTTAGCTGTGGAACTTAGCTATAACATAATGGTTATAACTGGCAGTATATTGCAAGAAATTTTTATTGGATATTTGTTTGTATTTTGGTTTTGCATATGTGAACAAATTATAGTACCTCCTTCCTACCTGTTCTGGTTTGGTTTAAAATATTTTGTAAATGTGAAATTTAAAGAGCCACTGCTTCATCTAGTGGATTTGGTGTAACTGTACTGTTTGAAAGATGTCTTTGGGGGGAAGGTTTTGGGGAGCAGTTGTTTGGTGGGTCGGTTTTTTTCCTTTTAGTTTCTATCAACTGAAAATCTGTTTCTTGATTCAAACCTTCTACCAACAAATATAGCTGGTAGAAATTTGTTTCAGGTCATACCTATCTGCACCTTAGGAGACTATGACTTGCTGTTGATCAAACTACTTTTGAAAGATCTATAGTAGATACTTTTTGTAACTTTCTTTTACTTAATAGAAAATAGAACTGTAATGTATGGTGGATGGGTGAAAGCTCAGTCTCAATGATCTTTGAATTATTTTTTTCCACATATCTGTAATAATCCCTTGTAGAATTAATAAAATAAGGATGTAAATATATGAGAGATGTATGTACATGTAGATAAGTAGGTAGATGAATATGTTTATTTACAAAATAGGAAAGGAAAAGACCTTGCAAAACCAGTTAAGGTTTTCTTTTGCTCTCTTCCTCCAGAAAAAGTTTCCACTTTACTTGATTCCTGATAAAATGACTATTTGAAGATATAGGTATCCAAAAGTGGTGTTGGCGAGCTCTACTTACCATGGAGGATTTCAGGACAGCTTGATATTTGCCCATTGACTTGTAACCTGTTAGTAGTGCAGGAGTATTATGATAGTCCTTGGGAAAAGAACTGTAGAGGACACAGAAACAGGAATTTATTGCAGACTTACTGTTTTCAGTACATTTTTGATATGGTCAGTTACTGCTGAACATGCAATTAAACTTTGCTAGATATTTTGTGAGCTGACAGTTCCTGTATCAGGAATATTTACTTTCCAGATATATAGCATAATGGAGAGTTCTAATAGTCAGGGGATCTTATGTTATTGCTACATGTATCTAAAAGGAGTTGACAGTTATTTTCTTGGCTTACAGAGTAAAATAAGAGCTAAAAGTTACTGCAAATAATTAATACAGTATCATTGATACTGGATCAATTCAAAACGAAATGCTTGAAATTGTACTCTCTTAATCTTTTGTTACTCTTCACAAACAAAACACTTTCACTTTGAAATTGTTCATACAAATGAAATCTGCATTTAATGGATGTAAAGGAATAAACCAAATGATATATAGAAGACTTGTACTTTATGGTTGTTATGTCCTTCACATGGTGGAGGATGAGTGACAGAATTTATGCAGTTCTGTGTACTGTACTTGAAAAACTTTTTTTTTTTTTTTTTTTTTTTTTTTCTGTGAGACCCTTTATTCTGAATATCTTGTGTAATGTCTTGAAGCTTGCTGGCTCATCACCCACATATGGTATAAAACATAACTTTATCTGGGCAGAATTATTATTTCAAATAGTTCTGTTTTTCTTTTTAAAAAAAAACTCCGTGGAAAGGAAGTTGATAAATCTGTCTTTCTGCAGGTGAGTGTAAGGATTGCTCAAGATCCCACCTTCAGCTTTTCCCTCTCGTCCAAGAGGACACATCCACTTCTGCCTTTTATTTGCTTCATTTTCCATTCCTTCTTATTCCTTCACCACAGCATTCAGACATGGTTACCTTTTAAGCAACCAGCTACCCTTGAATTATGATTTTCTTTTGTCTTATGGAAACTTGTATGTGTGGAAATCTCAAAGTACTGTACAGAACCTAGTTATACAACATCATGCTTCATAGTGGCTTTTACATGATTAAAATACAAATGTCTTTCATGTCATTTACTGAAGAAGTATGGACACAGTGGCATGGATCTTAACAGTAGCTCATCTGCAGGCAGTGGCACTTAGCTATTTAAGGGGGCAGAATGAAATTACTGTGCTTGAAATTTGACCTGGACGCTGAGTTAACTCTGAATCTTCCATAAGAAGTGTCAGAAAATCACGAATGAGTATAAACAGCCATTACTTCTGATTCTGACAGTTCTTTATTCCTGCCAGATAACTTTATTTAAAAAATAAAGTTTTCAATAATGGACTTTGTTCACATTATTATAAGTAAATTGTATTTCTGTTGCTTTAGCAGGTAAGGCAATGGCATGTTTTTTCCTTCTATGAGTTTTCTGAGTTGGTATGACTTGAATCCTTAAGTTTGCAAAGAAGCTGTATTTTTTTTTCCCCTGACAGAGCTGATCTTTTCTGGCTTTGAAGTGATATGTATAGGTGGTCGTACTCTAATTATACTGGTAAGCAATGTGGTTGTTTTTCGTTGGTTTTGGGTGTTTTTTTGATAGTTGGCATTTTTTTCAAATGGACTGTTTTCATCTCTCTATATTTTCATGTGTTCCTGCATCTCTATGTATTTTTTCTCTATATCCATTTTAATATACACAGCTTTATCTGATTACCTGGAGATGCACACATGGAACAATTTTCAAGTTCATCAGTTATCATTTGTATCAGTATTTTAACACTCAAAATCAGGTGTTTTCTTAGCTATTTCTCTGTACACCTCTTTTAAAAAATTAAGAACATAAACTTAGGTTATTATTTAAACCTGTGCAGACCAATTATGTCAGAGATGTACAGTGAATGAAGAGTTTCAGATAGAGAAAAAATATTTGCAACCTTTGATAGCCAAAGTGTGTGAAATACTGAACTGAGCTTAGGGAGTAGAGTAGGCTGACCCCATTTATATTAACTATTTATGGAGAATTCCATTATGGTTAATTGGATTTCACATTCACATGACATCATGGAACTACTATTTTTGAAAGGGAGTATGTTAAAGGAATGCATTTGTAAATAGGTGCGCTCTAATTCTAAGAATTCTTGCCAGAATCCTGCTGTGATGCGTTAGCAGAATTTACAGCACTAATAATTTTCTCCCCTTCTAAGTAATGGAAAAAAGCATTCCCATTTTTCTTTTAGTTTGGTTTAGTTTATGTGTGTGTCTTAATTTCCCTGGATGCTTAAATATATACCCTTTCATCTATAGGAGGTAAAAAATATACATTCTTTTTTAGGATGTTTGATTAGGCTATGAAACTTTAGGGCAAGGTTCTATCTTAAATATTTTAGACTAATTGGAAGATTTCTAGGACTGTCAGATGGACCACATTGGCAGATTTTTTTTGCAGCAGGTAAGACTTTAAGTTTTGCAATCAAAGCAGCGTGAAGCTTAGCTTCTGGTTCCATGATATGGAGGCTATTGTAGTGATACCAGCTTACAGAGCTCTTAATGCCACCTTCTCTCTTCAAAATCACAGTGTGTGGCCTGCTTAGTTACTGTACAGGATCTGTTTGTAAAGCAATCATTTGGCATGGGTAAAAGAATTGACCTGGGTTTAAAAGCTTCTATCAAAAAATTGAGATTTTTTTCTTCTACACTCAGTTCAAGGCTTGTCTCTACAAGCAGTTGTCAGAACAACTCATTGGCTGGCAATGAGTGGCCCTGGTATTGTCAGCCCAAAAGCATATTGTCATTGTTATGGACTCATTCTCTCCAAGAACAGCAGAAGCACATGCAAACAGCAGATCCTATAAAACCTACCTGCCTATTTCTTTTCTTAGAGTTGTGATATAAGTTCTACAAAGAAGTGGGGGTTTGGTGACTAGAGTGGGAAAAAAAACTCTCTAGAGAGAGGGGGAAAAACAGTTCTATGAGGGGTAGAAAGAGTGGGGGCAGGGATGTCAGATGAGGCAAATCATGACTTCTCATTCATGAAATGATGAGCTGTCAGTGTGGAGGATATGAAAAGTTGCTCGGTAACAGCTGCTACAGCTTCTTTTCCATCTCTGTCACTTACCTCCCTTGGTACTCCTGACTGATCATCTATGCCCAATGATGTGTTTTTCTGGGAAAAGTTAGGCTCAGTGTGGCCTGTGCACTATTGTCAGGCCATAGTTCTTCAAAAACCATGGTGTAAATTAACTCTGTATTAACCCAGCAACCTGTTGTGACTACTTTCTCTGAGAGTGCATTAAAAATTTGTGAACATGTCAGCTTCACAAGTGAAGAATGGTCTGTGGTCTCTGCAATGATCCCTCTTTAGCTAGTACAGATGCTGTCCACCTGAGAGTGAAATAGGCTTTTTTCCTATGGCAAACAAAATTAGATGCCAGTAGTGTCCAGTCTGCAGGGTGCAAGCTGCACTCCTTTGATTTCTGGGGGTCACGAACGTCCTGGGAGGGTAAAGCAGCAGGGAAATCATAAACTCAAGTCCCTTGGTATTATGCTGCTTCCCTTTTGAAGGAAAAATGCCTTTTCCCTTTAGGATGTATTATGCAGGGGCCCTACGAAAAAGTACTAGTAAGAATCCCTTAAATCTACTGGAAATAGATCCTTTGTTCTTGTATCATTATGGGGAAGTCTAAGGTGCAGTTTAGATTATGAAATTTATACATTTGATTTAATTCCATGTTATGGCACTTTTAATTTTTAGTGAAGTACAGGTTACATTATGTTTTCTCTTTTGTGTCTCTTCAGAATAATCTGTAAACCCTTCAAACTAAAACTCACGCAGCAGAGGCTTTCAGAGAACTATGATAAAATAGCATAAACCCTTTTTGTCCAATCCATGTGTATTTTTAAAATCTAATTGCGTTACTATTAAAATGTTCAGAATACTTGGTTACTTTCATCTACTTTGATAAAATTAGTCTAAAAACCAAAAAAGTCCTTATAACCTAACAAACTTTAAGAAACAGACAATTCTAATAGTCTAGGAGCTTGTTAAAAAAAAATAATTCTTATTTTACTTTGAGACTTTTTTAGAAAGGATACTAATATAAATTATATGATAATAAATTAAAAAATGCGTTCAGAGATCATTGACAAGTTAAGGCAGCATGAAGAGTAGAAGCATGCCTGAATTATTATTCAGTTTCAAGACTGACAGTAAGTTGCATATGACAGAACTTGTTAAGCATGTACTTGTGCTTTTGAACAGAAAGGTAATTGCCTCTTAAATTTTAGGTGAATTGTTCTTGAAAACTAATGGTGGCAAAAAAGGCTCTTTCTGTGTCAGTTTGGTGCTATAGGCTGAATGTATGCCCAGTCTTAGACAAGGCAGCCGAGTGCATTGCTGAAGGTACCAAGAAAAAAAAAAAAAGTGCCCGCCTTATGGAATCATTGAGCACCCATCAAGAGTGAATCTAGACCCTTTAATCTGCATCTCAGCCGTATTTCTGCTGCATGGAAACTTTTGCCAGGTGTCTACAATACCAGGAGAGGGTATACTGAAGTGAAAGGATGAAGTACTTGTGGTACAAGTGAGATGGTCGAAAGCAACTCTATTTTAGGTAGGGCTGTGCTTAGGGAAGGAGATAATCATTGTTACAAAGAAGGAATGACTGAAGCAGCATGAAGTAGGGGAGAAATGCTTGCTTTTATTCTTGAAATGATAATAACATTCCAGAAGAACTTCCAACTGTTTTAACTAGGGAAATATGTATCTCACTTCACTGTAATATTAAAGATCCTGCCCTTTATTTTTACTCTTTTTTCAAAGTGTCCTTGGAGAGCTAGCCTGGAGTCCCAAGGTATTCTAACCACTGAAAACACCCTGATGGGAACCTTGACAGTTGCTGGGCAATGACTTTCAAGCCAAAGGTTCCTAGTCAGTGAGACCACTGATTTTTTGTAAGGAAGATAGTAAGACAAGGTTGAAACAGGAGCCTGTTCTAAGGCCACACAGTGACAATTCTCTATCCCTCCTATATATAAGACATATCAGATTAAAAAGTGGCTCTAACTGCAATGTACTTATCAATGACTGCCCAAAACATCCTGGGCTAGGTAGTTAGAAATAATTTTCTGGTTACATTTGTGGTTTGTTGGTGGTTTTTTGGTTTTTGTTTGGGTTTTTTTTGTTTTGTTTTTGTTTTGGTTGGGTTTTTTTTTGTTTTTTTTTGTTTTTTTTTTTAATATAGTACAAATAGATTAGATTCTCTCCTAGGAATGTCTTCCTCAATAAATAATGTACAGACAGTACGGTTATACTGAGCTAGTGAGTTCTTTCTCTTTTCCCCTCTTCCCTTTCCTTTTTGAACTGAACTTCTGAACTTGTTTGCTAAGTTTTACAATGTCATGGAAATAGGCATCAAGTTGCAAGGTATGAGCCATTATTAGCTACTAAACAAATCACCGCACTATAAACATAGTTTTTGAGACAAGAGAGTTTATAAAGGCATGTGAAACATTATCTGAAGCTTTTATGCCACTCACGACATCTCTTGTATGACTTCTTTGATGTCTTTTAGTGTGTAAGTTCTCACTAAGGTCTTGCTATGATTCTTTTAAATTTGAAAGGAAATCTGGTGGAAAACTAGTCTTTGTCCATACCACTTATTGAAGTACTTGCTTTATAGTATACTTTCCTGCACGTTTAGTTAGCTGAATACTCGTAAAACTTTTATATTGTGTGTCTATTTGGGAAGCTTAAGCAATCAGACCTCCTCTCCCAGTCTGGAGGCTACAGTCAGGTACAGATTTGCAAAGGGCTGAGCTGGGATAGACCCCTTATACGTGCTTCTGTTTCTGCAGTGCAGTTGCAGTTGTGCAGATGTGGAGCATTGCCTTTCTGCTTTTTTCTGGCTTGCTCTGAAAATACTTATCCAAATTATATTTACAGTTCTTGTATCATTACTGCACTGATGCCATCGGGAATTCTGTGAATAGCATGGATGCAAAAGAAAATACTGTCCATGAGCAGGACAACTGTAACTGAAGTAATGAAAACTCTTGCAATAAGTCGTAATTGTACAGAAAACTAGACTGTTCATGTCAAGCTTATTAATACAACTTTTCCTTTTTTTTCAGACTATGAACAGGGGTTTGGATATTCTTTCTGCCATATTTTCATTGTAGGATTTCAAAGAAAGGAAAAAATGCTAGTAGTGCTTTTGATCAGTAAAGTATAGTGAAAGATGTAGGAAAAGACTGTAGGAGATCTTCCAAGTTGGACAACAGTAATTTGTTGCCTAATAACCATTATGTCCTTTAACCTCTTCATAAGTATATCTTCCAAAAAGTATTTTGTTGTCTTGCTACCATTAATCTATTGGTGCTTAAAAATAAATCTACTGAGGCGTAGAAAACTTCAAAACAAGCCTAAAATGTTTCCTTGTCAATAAATTCATTTCTTCAAGGTCTAAACTTCGTTCATATAAGCCTACATGTTTATAGGAGACAAACCTGTCTAGTGCATACTTAATACATACTCTCATTCCTCTGATTATCCTCCTAGCTTATTCTTCCTTATTATATAACTAGGGTAGATTAAATAATTTTACAAAACTATTTTAAATGTTCACAAGAAAAAGTGCTATTTGATAGCTAAGGATAAGCAGACCTATTTTCCAAATACCTTAACTGACAATATGGAAGAACAACAGGTTTTAGTTCTGCCAAGGTGCCATTATCTTGCATCTTTTTGCAACTGAAAACCCCTCTATTTTCCATTCTTGGGGCTAGTATGTATGCAGGTATGTGTTCTTGACAATTATATAAACTCTCCATCTTATTAGTATAATGTAAGTGCTTTACACATTTTCTATAATGCCTTATCAGAACAAATACTAAAACCCACTTAAAAATACTAACAACGGGTAGCATAAAGGCATATTTGATGTATGGAGGAATGCAAAACTTTAAATAAGGAAACCCAGAAAGTTCTTGCTTTGTTAGAATCTACTACTTTTATTAAAGTCAAATGAGTTAAACTTTGTCAGCTACAACTTTTTATTTTACAGCTTGAGAACCAGTACTTTTTTCCTTCTTCACTTTGTACTTTTCTTTCAACTTCTTTCATCCACTCAGGAGCAAGATGGCTGTGGGTTTCCTGCTACAAATAGGAACAGAAATACTGAAGGAGACTTTTTGATGAACATCTCCCAAAGATCCTATTCTATATGGATGAAAGCTGAGTGAAAAAATAGGAAGTGAAAGATCACAGAGAAATTCTTAGAGAACAGCTGCAAAGTCCTGAATTAGGATAGAGCTGAAACACACTTAAAATCCAGAACAGCCTGTAGCTTTGTCATTAGGGTGTTTAACATCCAGACACCCTCTGTGGCTTTCTCTGTAACCACAGAGAATGCTCTATAATCAGTATAATTTTATAAGGATTTTTCCAGGCAAGGCTAGACAATAGATAGGATGACCTTGTTGAATCACCTGAGTGCAATTCTATCAGAGGTTACCACTCTTGTAATAGAAGTAGTAAACTGGAACATGTGCTGGTATACCTCCACTGGAGTAAAAACCTATTAGCTGAAAGTGTATGTCTGGCTGTAGACTTTGGACTTCTGCCTTCATCCAGAGAGGAGATCCTGAACATAAAATCACTACACTGATTAATACTGCATTATAGCTTCTGGGCATATGTAGAGACACCCCTATTTTTTCCCAGGGCTGGAAAGCCTATCCTTGGCAGTCTACCTTGCAAGGTCATGGAACTATGCTAATTTCAATGGATCAGTACATTTCTAACATAAATATTTTTTCTTAAATAAATAACATTAGAGTTGTCCCTTTTATTAATTAATTAATTGATTGATTGATTGATTGATTGATTGATTATCTGGGATTTTCCTGCTGTGACTCACTTTTTTGTTACTGCCTAAAGACTTCTTTAGACCAAAGCCTTTTTTCCCTTGTTGTTCACTTAGAAATTTTTACATTTTCCACATAGTTTTAAGCATTTAAAAACTCCAGACAGAAGAATATGAAGCTAAACTAGTACAGTCTCTGAGTATGTCATGAATAGCTTCTTGATACAAATTCCCTAATGTGTGAGGGTAAAGGGTACATGAAATTTAACTGAGGGAAGCCTTCGTTGCTCAGGGATCTATGAAATTTTATTTGCAACTGTTATGTTGTAGTGAGGATGCTTCTATACCCTGTGGTTTTCCAGTTTGCTTGGGTAAGCGCTAAAGCATGAAATCTATTAAAATATTAAAAATTATGAATTATGAATTGAAGCTCATTACAATAAGATAAAAGAACTCTGCTCTTTTTCTACATTAAGATGCAATCAAAGCTTAAAACTTTTCAATGCCTCAGTGTCATTTACAACTTAAGTAAGTCCCATTTGTCAAAGAAGTCACAATGTCCATGACTTTTGGGAAATGTAATATTTTGCCATGATTGCTAATCTTTGTTTGGCAGCTTATAACTGTCTCTGACAAAAGTATTCCAGTAGCCTTTCTGCATACCAAGCAGCATGAAACCTTCTCACTGAAGTGCCAATCAGCTCATTGCTCTTGGGCCTGCATAAGTTTGAATGGAATGTAGATGAATTACTTTATTTTATGCATTTATAATTTTAATCTGAACTGAAATAATGAACAATACCTGGCCTGTTTAGTGTGATGAACCACCCTTTAAATTAATTTCTGAACTTACGAAATACTAGAAAGGTGTGGGGTTTTTTTTTCCCTTCTATCCAGGGAAATAAAACTTCTTGTTGTATTTTGAGGTATGTACCATAGTAGGGTTTTTTAAATGGAAATTTTGTACCATATTTTTAATTGTCATGAATATTTTCGGAGTTGAAGAGGGTAGAATGCTTTTTGTTTTCCACTTCACATAAACCTTACAAGCATACAGTAATGTTGCTGGATTTTTCAAAAAACACCAGTTTTTCTTCTCAGTTCATATACGTTACTTCAGTAGCATATTTAATCTATATTCTTCTGTAGAATATATCACTTTCAAGTTAACTTCAATTTAGCAATGAGATATGAATAATGTGGAGAGTTTGTTTTCACCCTTTTCTGCTTTTAAAAATGCTTTAGAACTTTTAATGGCTCTTGCTGGCCCTTTCATATTTAAGTTGAAGAACTGTCAAAAAGAAAATAAAAATTAGTGTCTGGGTGAAATGCCATGTGATATCATTAAATTTAGGAAGTAAAAATACAAGCATTTCTATTTGCTTCATCAAAGTGTCCTTTGACTCTGTATCTAATTTAACTCAAGTGTGGTTTATGGTTTGCCCTGTGAAGACCACTGCTACTTGTAGAAAAAGACGGGGTTTGCATTGTAATATAAAGTTCATTAGAAGTGTTACTGTCTTGAAAATAGTTTTCTGATGGAAATATATGCTTTTGATTATGGTAACTGAAAGAGTCAAAGAAAGGTATTTTGTCACTTTCTGCATTTTCAACTATTTAAGTACAAAATAATTATAATTAAATAGTAGCAAAGCAAAGAAATAAAACATATCTGAAACAAAATTTAAGTTCTACAGAAGAGATCCATCTCCGTTGCTGACTTTCTTCAAATACTTGCTGCTACACTTTAAGTAATAAATTTCCAATAGCTGTGGGTGCTTAACAGATGAAGTAACATTACAGCCAGTGTAACAAAGCTCATTGCAGGCTGCATAGCAAGGGAAGTTTTCAATTCGTTTATTTCAAACAGGACTGGGTTTAATCACTCATACCTATTCTTGTATAGGATTGCTGCCAATTTTCACATGCTTTCATACTCATTCCTTCATGCTTATAAGTAACGCTTATTTGTCTAAGTAGTCTAGGCAGGATTACCTATAACAGTACAGAGGACAAGGGTCAGCAACTATTCCTTCATCACTTCTTATAGACTGTTTTGATTTAGCAACCATGTGCATGCTTTTTGGATGTGTCTTTTTGTGCCTTCAAGTACCTGACAGTGATTGTGATCTTTTTACCTTTTCATCCTGTCCCCTCCTCCATGAACGTTATTTGGGAATGCTGCTGATCTACTCACAGGCATGTTTCCTCCTCTGGGTGTAGTCTGCCTTTTGTTTTCCTGCTCTGAGCATTCTGAAGTTGAGTGTAGGTATGTGCCATGATGTCTGATGACCTGATGATTTCAGTGCCATCAACACCTGATGTTTCTTTATTCCTTACTCATGTCATTTCTTCTAGTGCTGTCATTCACAAGTCCCTAGTTATACATAATTCATATAATTCTTAAAGCTTTTTCTCACAAGTGTCTGACAAAAAATGCATTTTTCTGCTTAGAAAATCTAGATGTGAAAAATACTGACTTCATTGATTTCAGTATAGTTGTTCTTATACTAACTAAACTGGACTTTGTAATCACATGAGGTGATTTGCTATGCAACTTATTTATACGTTTTGAAACAGGTAAACCATTGGATGTATGTGAGAACAAAGATCCATGAATTTCAATCGTTTGTTTGTGTTTGCTGGTGACAAAAAAAGAATGTCTCTCAAAGCCATTCTTGTTTGCTTTATTTCATGCAGCAGTTTCAAATATGAGTATCCATGGGGTAGAAGCTGTTGCTGGTATTAACTTAATTCTTTCTAGATTACAGGCTCTATCAAAGATTGCTGTACAAGAATTCAAAGACTAACTAGAGACTAACAGTTCATTTTGCACAAAATATTTAGTGATAAATGAATCACTTTATTGCTGCGGATAGTAACCCACAAAATTATATTTTGTCAGTCAGGCTCCACATAAGATCACTTATCTTTACACAAACAGAATAAAAATTGTCATTAGGTTTATTAGCAGGATTAAAAAATGTTTCAGTGCTGACAAAAAAAGAATTTGGCAGAGAGGTAGAACTAAATACCCATTAGTGGCCACAGCCTATTGGAGAGGCTGCTTAGTATATCTTGGGTAGAAGAGGCTAAGGAATACAAGTCTGTTGTCATGCTAATGTGTGGATAACCTTCCTCAGCTGTGGAAGCTCATCTAGTAGCATTTAACATCTACTCCACATGAAGCAGTACGGTTACTGCACAATCTTAGCAGCTGTATGGCTGGCTGGCTGCTAAGGAATTAAGACCAAAGGTTAGGTTTCAGTGGGCCAGAGGAGTTGGGGTCTGCTAGGACCTTTTAATGCTTTCTAAGTGATGGGTTACATAAGAAAACACGCTAGAATGATCTTCAAAGATGCTCAATGACTGAATATAAGTTAGTCACCATCTCTTATGACCTTCAAATGTATATCATCAACAACAGAATGGTAAGTTGCAAAAAAGTAGAAGCTACTCAAACAGAAACGTTGTCCAAGATTAAGTGACATACAACATTAGCAGCAATTTAACTCACACTCAGTAATCATAGAATCATAGAATAGTTTGGATTGGAAGGGACCTTAAAGATCATCTAGTTCAACTCCCTGCAATGGGCTGGGACATCTTCAGCTAGCCCGTAATGCTTTACATTTTTCAAGAGCAGTTTATCATGTATCTGCCTGTCTAACTATCATTGCAGCTACCAAATCTGGATTATCCATCTTTGCTATGGCATTATCATTTGTGTAAATGGGGAATCAAAACAAATTGGGTTGTTCTGGAAGCATACAAAAATCACACAAATAATAAGGCTGTGTGGCTGAGTTTCAGGGTCTGTGGAAATGCTTATTTATGTAGATGCATTTGAGGGCCTGATGCGGTTAAACACAAAAGCCATTTTTATTTCTTTTTTTAATATCCTGTCAAGCTGGGATAATAATTCTTTTTGGAGGAGTGAGAGTTTTATACCAAGGGTTTGTGTCCATATTTTTAAGTTCTGGGCAAGGCCAGTTGCTACCAATAGTTTCCCAAAGATAAAGAGGATCATTTTTAACCTACAAAGGCACTGACAAACATGATGACTGCTTTAGAACCCATCCCTGCTCTCCTTAGTATGTGCAGAAGAATGGATTCCACTGCTTGTAATGTTCAATGTGAATACTAAATTCAACAGAGACAAGTGCAGAGTCCTGCCCTGGGGCAGGAAGAACCCCTGGCAGCACTACAGGCTGGAGAACAGCTCTGTGGAAGACCCTGGGGCTGTGGAATGACAGCAAGCTGAGCAGAAGCCTGCAGCCTGCCTTGGTAGCAATGAAGGCCGAGAGCTTCCTGGGCTCTAGAACCAGCAGCACAGCCAGTAGCCTGAGGGGAGCAATTATCCCCATTTACTCCGCACTCATTGAACTGCATCGAGAACACATTGCCCTGATTTGAGTCACCCAACACAGGAAATACATAGCCAAACCAGAGCCGGTTCTGCTGCGTGCTGGAGCCTTTGCCCTGTGACAACAGGCTGATGGAACTGAGCTTGTTCAGCCTGGAGGAAGACCCAATAACCTCCTTCATGTACCTACAATAAGGTTATCAATAAGACGGAGCTGGGTTTTCACAACAGTGCATGGTGGGAAAATGAGAGGCAACAGGCTTAAACTGAAACAAAAGTTTGAGACTGCTTACAAGAAAAACTTACACATGAGGACAGACAAGGAGTGGAGTAGGATGTCCAGAGAGGTTCTGCAGCTTCCTTCCTTGGTGGATTTCAAGACTAGACTAAATAAAGCCCTCAGAAACCTGGTTTGAGCTCAGAGATGACCCTGCTTTGATCCAGAGGTTGGACTGTGGACCTCCTAGAGTCCTTTACAATCTGAATTATCCTAGAATCCTTCCAAAACATCCACTGAATAAATCCCCTTGCTTATCCAGTTCTAGCAAGTTGCGTGCAATTCCACTGAGCAATTATTTCCATTTCTGTCATTTTAACTTGCATGTTAAGCTGATGGAATATTCCAGTATTAATAGATTTTTATTACTATGCCAACTCTTACATTACTACTGTGGAGTAGCAAAAATGAAGGGAAATTAGACCACTTACACCACTGCCTCAGTGCATATTGCCATGGTGAAATAAGAGTGGATCTGTAGAGGAAGCAGGTGGTATTGATGATCTGACATCATTCTGTACTAATTTCAGGGGTTTTAATTTGCACCAGCTTTAGCATGACCTCATGGACTGAATGTCCTTCAGTGGTTTTGGCATGTTAGATGAGGTTCTGGCACAGTTCTATCTGAAAGGAATAAAGTTTCTTTGCTCAGAGACTACACTGCAATGTGAACAGAAGTCTTGGAAGTGGAAATGATCAGGTGGTTCCTTTCAACAGTACCTTCATGACCTGAACTAAAATACTAATGTGGATGTACTCATAGTCACTCATGTTTTGAACATTTGCTACAGTAGATAATAAAATACATTGATGATAATACTTCATAAATACCTTGTCAGAAACCAGCATTTCAAATACAAGCCAATTGAGTAATGCTATACGGTACTGGGAATGTTAATATGCAAGTGCTTAGATGTCCGAGTGAATTACATTAGTGCTGTAATTTTAAGTACAGCAATAGCTTCTTAAAGGAACACAGTCCAATAGTTACTACAAAACACAGGCATATTTCTTGCATCCTTGTTCTGAATTCCCAGCATAAGTCACAAAATCAGAACTCTTAGGATTTACACTGGCTTCTGCCAGCATAAGCGTTGGTGTAAACTATATGTTACAGCAAGACTGCTCTGAAGATGAAAACTAGGATGGATGACATTCCTTCGCTGTAGGTAAAGATGGCCTCAATGGATTACCTTTACTCCTCGAAGTTAAATTCCTTTGGACCGTAAAGCATTGCACCGGTAACTAGCACTTCTCTGAGCCATTATAGTGAATATCCATCATTCCTACTGGTGAGTTACCCTTTTAACCAAGTATATATAGCTGAAAGGGTCAAATGCTATTGCAGCTTCTATACCCAGCTGTATTAATAGAAATCCCTCCTACATATATCAAAGGACACGAGATCCAAACTTTCTTCTGGGGCCCGATGAGGAATAACAAATGCTTTTGGTACAAAGAAGAGGCAATATATTCAATGCCGTGAATGCCACACAATACCATGCCAGGTTTACTAAGATAAATCCTTATCAGATTAAAATATTTGAAAGAGATTCCCTTTCCAGAACAGAGCCTCCTTTTATTCAGTAGATGTAACAATTGTCAAAGAAACCCAAATGAAAAGTCAATCCTAATCACTGTAGAGCAATTACACCTTAGTTTTGAATGATCACTGCAAATTTCTCTGTTGCCATTTAGTTTTAATCAGAGCATAGTCATATCAAAAATGTTAATTAGAATGCAGATTTCTACTCAACCTTGCTTAGAAGGAGAAATGCACCAATAAAAATAGTGGCATGAATAAATGAACAGGTTGATGGAAAAAAACATTATCATTTATTTGAACGATCAGTATTCCTGTTCTGAAAGCATCTTTGCTGAAGGCAAAGCTTTTAATATATTTAAATTTACCTTCCAAGCACAGAAGCAAACTGTTCTCTGGAGAAAATGAGGCTGTCTGACATATATTTAGGTATGATGAAATAAACATAATGGACCTATTGCAGCATGTTAGAGTTTCTGATGATGTGCATCTATTCTGAGATACTTCAGGGCAGTGAAAGTACTGATGACATGATGTGAAGCAACACAGACTTCTGGTTTCAGTAGATTTATGTTAGCTAAAGACCAGGCTCATATGGTAGCACACTGAATATCTTTTTACAGACATGGCACTGGAAGTGGATAAGAGGTCAACAATCTGGGAAGTTGCATTTGATTTATATGAATATCACACTTCCTACACTGTGAGCCTGTGGCTTTACCTTACACCTGGCTGCAATACCAGCTCAAGGTGGGACTTTCTTCATTTCTTGCTTGTGTACACCCTTGGCACCTGTGTTGTGCTGACACAGCTGCCTGTGGTATGAATCAAGTCTGGGGACAGATTCCTCTAAAAATTAAGAAGGAAATAGTGGACTTTTTTGGATAGCTTTTTTTTTTCCTTTAGTTGGATCGGTTCTTGATCTGACATTTGCAAGAGAGCTGCACAGTGACCCAAATGTTGTACTCCAGTGGGACAGCATGCTGTGACGCAGAAGGGGTGGGCAGAAGGGGTGGGTGCTGGGGCATGCCAGTGCCTCAAACGGGTAACTCCACTGAACCTCACCTTGAGACAGGTTTGTGATTTATTCCTCCCCTCACCAATGTGTTTACAAATAATTGCTTCTGTTTGCGGCATATACTTGTGAGCACATGTAAAACAGAGTTTGGTGTTTTACCAAGGCTATTTAGATGGTACTAGATCCTGAGGCACTGACCCAGGGAAAATGACCTTTGAGGAAATTCTGCTTGGATCGGAATGATTCTGCCATGTCTGTCGTATTCCACTGACATTTATTAACCATAAATTAATTGTTCAGAAAGTTGATAGCACTGTGGGCTGTGTGTTTTTATTTTTAGCTAATTATCCTCTTTCTTAAGTCATGTGACTACTTATTTCCATGCAGCTCTTCAGAATATTTTTGTTTCTGTTATCTAACACTATTTATTCAAGATGTGCTGGAAGTACAGGTGTGTGTCTGAGAGAAGGAACATGAGTTTGTACTGTTAGATAGCTTTATCGTGACTTCTATCACAAGGATGACTCTCTTGTGTTTTCCCTCTCTTGTGGCTCATTGTCTCAGAGCTTCTAAATAATTCAAAGTTATGTGCTGAAACTGCCTTTCCATTAAAGCACTAGGGCAAACAACATAATTGATTTTAAGCTTGATACATTTCTGAGCAGAGCTACATGACCTGGTTGCCTGTCAGAGCATGAGATTGGGTCTGATTACTACAGAAACATTTTCCTGTTCTGTGAACTCAAAAGGGAGGTTTGTAGAGCTTTCATGTACCTGATAGCAGGGAAACAGTGCTATGGGGTCTGCAGGCAAGAGTCAGCTCTTCCTATGCGTGGAGCAATGGCAGATAGAGGCATTAATATTATTAATATAATTGTTAATATAATTTCTGTTCCTGGAATTCCCAGCATCTGGCATCAGAGAACTAAATATATCTTTCCTTAACTGTGGGGTATATACATAAATCCATAAAACATCGAGTGTGCTGGATAAATCCCAGTGTATGCAATCTCTGTTGTGTAAATCCTTTAGTCTATTTGAGTTTAATTGTGTTCCCAGATTGACATGTTAAAGATTAATGATACTTTTACTCAAAATCAAGGAATTCATTACAAAGGATTTAAAATGTAGATGGTTTAGGAGTGAAGACTTTTCTGTCTCAAGTCTGAGTAAACTGTGAGCTTAAGTGTTCATAAAAATGGGTGAGCTGTATTCTCATAGTCTGTTCACTCTCTGCTCTGTGATGCGTGGTACTTGTCCATGTAATTGTGAGGGCTCCGGTCAGTGCATCTGTCATCCATGGTGCTTTTGGAAACATTAAATCTAAGAGGTGTTTGGGAGCGGGAGGTGCCAGTGATGATGTGGCCATGCGAACTGCTGCACAAACAGCCAGCTCATTCAGATTAAAATTTCACAGGTATTTAATGAGTAAAGAACAGTTATCAGATTATATACACCTACATACTTTGTTTCAAATCAGAGAAATTTTGGAAATTATTTGGAAATTTTTGGAAATTATTCTTCTTAAATAATTAAATAAATTAGATTGTAGACGCTCTTTCTTCAATTAATTCAGATTGTGTTGAATGCTGGGGATATATTAGGAGGTATTTCCTTTAGGCATAACTAACAACAGTGTCAATGACAAGTTCTGTCTGCGTACGGATGGTATGATGGTTTTGCTGGCTTATTAAGAATAATAGTTTCAAATGTTCAGAGGGCAATGAATACAGATTGACTCCCTGTTTTGCTTTTATACTTGAGTTTCTTATATCAGGAGAAGGTCAAGACATTCGTTTGTGATGCATGCAGATAATTTGATACTATTCAGTCAAATATTGGCAGGATACACATGGCTTTTCACCAGGGGTTGTGTTCTTTGCTTTGAAAATTATTTTTTTTTTGTCCAATTTAATAATACACCATTAAATGGAAAGGACTAAGTCTGTGCAGTATGAGGAAGGGGGTAGAACTGACTTTTCATTATTTGGAGAATGTATAGAATTTGGTCTAACATGGTAATTGCATACCCAAACTACTCTAGCTAAAATAAACAACTCACTAAATTTGTGACATCACTATAATTGCTATTTTATCTTTTTGACATGTCTTGTTCTTCTCTAGCATATGTGCTTGGGAAAAAAAAAATAGCTTGTGAATGTTAATATTTTCTTTTGCTCTTTCTTCCACAGAAGAGGCAGTCTGTAAAATTTTGGCACCACTGTTCTTGTTCCTGTGAAAAGTTGTATTTTAAATGCATGATTGGTTTCTTTCTTTCTTTTTCTTTGCCTTACCTCTTGTCAAACTGGTAGAATAATTTTGAGTCTCAAGTTGAAATACATTCTGAGTCTGATTCTTTGCATTCAAATGTCTGAAAGACATGTCTTTTTTAAACAATTTGTTCAGATGTGCCATAACATCGAGGCACCTCAAATCAATTCCAACTCTTCAAAATCTACTTATCATGATTTGATAATGTGTGATCCACTTTTTGTTACATCATATAAGTGAACATGCTCTCTGAAATCTGCAGCACAACTTGTGTGAAGAAGGTAACACACATAGTACCAAAGCCTGTTTTGCAGTCCTTTGCATTTCTCTGATGTCTTACACAGTTTTGCCAGAATAATGGCTCATCTCAGTGCACAATATGATTTAGAAACAGCATGTATTGTAAAAAATACTGTTGGTCTTTATAAAAAGATAAGGCTAAGGACTTCTTAGTGAGGGAGGACAGTGACACTCCAAATTTCACATACTAGAGAATCAGATAATTTGTGTAGTATTTCACAATAAAATATGCTTAAGTAATTAAATTTTCCTGTAAGTCCTCTTACTCATTTTCATACTTTGTAAGGTGGGTTGTTGAATCCTTTAATATATCTAATATATCATGAGTCATTTACACTGCTTTGACAAGAAAGAGGATGCAAGCCTTTGATGTGATTATGAAGTGTGGTTGCATCAAAATTATTGGTATTTCATTAATTAATCTAGAAAGGTAGAAGTGATGGAGAGTTTATACATTAAAGGAGTTTAATGCAGCAGTTTTGAATGTAGCCTGATGTATATGGTGGTTCTGTTGGCTGATGGTCTTTCCTTAGCATTAGTATTTTTGATGAAAATTTTCATGAAATCATATTGTACTTTTAAGGTAGGGTAAGGTCAGCTGATTACTTGATCCAGTCACTGGAGAGCTAATTGAGTGTTTAAAAAAAAGAATAACCATTTTTACTACTGCCCATGGGAAGTGGTCTTCCTTCTTCTTCCCCCAGTTTATATACTCAGCATGACATCATATGGTATGGAATATCCCTTTGGCTATTTTGGGTCACCTGTCCTGGCTGTGTCCCCTCCCAGTTCCCCGTGCCCCTCCAGCCCTCTTGCTGGCAGGGCCTCAGAAACCGAAAAGTCCTTGACTTAGTATAAACATCACCCAGCAACAAATAAAAACATCAGTGTCCTATCAATGTTATTCTCACTTCAGAGCCAAAGCACTGCACTGCACCAGCTACTAAGAAGAAAATTAACTCTACCCCCGTTGAAACCAGGACAAGCTTACATCACTGAATTCTGAAAACTTATTAATTATGTTGAAAAGACAAAGGTTTTGTTTTCACACTAACCACCTAGCCTTGTGGTGATCTTGAGCTGGAGGTGGAGGATATGGCAGCATGCTGTTAAGAATTTCTCAAGTGGACTGAGTTGAAAGAAACTGTTTCATCCTCTTCTTAGCAGGGATAGAGGGGGATGCAGGGTGAAGGGGAGAGGTGGCCTGAAAGGCTTTGCAGTGCAGAAAATGAAAATTTCAACAACATGGGTGGATTTAGGAGGTGCTCTGCTAAAGTCTTATGAGTTACCTCATAATTTTAGGCCTGCAGCATTGTAAGAAATTCATGATTTCCCTCATTTAGATAAGTATGATTATAAAATGGGGACCTCAAATATATACCATATTCTCAAGTAAGTCAATAGCTTTCTGAGGAGGAAATAATTGCTGAACTCTGACTCATGGCCCCCTTCCTCCTCCTAGTAGAACAATGCTGACTGTTATTCATTGGGGAAGAATGGGTTAGTAAGGTCAAGGTAGTTATACGTAGGACAATATGATACGAGGCTTTCTAAACCATATTAGCCTATGACATTTTTGCTGCCTCAGCTGGTCTACCTTTATTTCTTCACACCTTTATCTGGTTTTATAGGCTGTAACCCCCTACTGCTAATTCTGCCACATTTCTCGCATGGAAGAAGATGTCTCATAGAAGGCAATAAAAATGGAATAAGTTGTGTGCAACAGCTCTAACTCTTTTCACATTTTGCTGGATTTTTGCCACTCTGAAACTGTGTATCAGAGTACCATGTGAGCAGGTATCTAGCAGGATTGCACAGCTAATATTTTTGGAAATCCAGTTAGCATGACTTCCAGACTCTGCCTCTGTCTTGTCAAGCATAAATTCATATTATAACTCAGTCAATGAACTGTCCATATTTAAAGCTTCTTAAAGGAGTCTAAATCAGAGTATAGCAGTAACAGCTATAACAGTGGTCATATTATGTTAACAGTTGCACAGAAGGCAGAACAGCCTGCTCTGTTAAGCCCTGAAGTGCATCCAGAATGTTGCTAAAATTACACAATAGATATTTATGCAAATATTGAAGCAGTTAAGGTGCAAACAACTCCTAGTATTTACTTGCTTTGGGAGAATATATAATTATTTCTATACAATGGAAATTTATTATGTTTAATGTTCTTAATTTGTATTTTTACTAATATAATGGGATATATAAAGACAGGTGTCATTTATGATTTCCTTTGTGAGAGCTAATAATTTGGTTGGGCTTGTTGCATGTTACTTACTGTGAAACTTGTTGCATGCTTACTTACTGTTAAACTGAAATGGTCTGTTTTATGTACTAAAGGAACAACAAAACAAAATCATGGAAGAATAGTTGAATTGAGATATGACATGCCTTGTGAAATAAAAGTGGTTTATGCTGCCTGTAACTTACTTCTACTTTGCCAAGCACAGATACAGAATTCAGGTACTTAAAAAGAGTTATGCTTCTTTTTTAGAGCTCTCTGCTGTGAATATGTATGTACATAAAGCAAATATGCACAACATACATGCTTTTTTATTTTTATAAGAAAACTATAAATTAAGTTTAGAGCACAGTCATGACTACTGTCTTAGTCTACTGAAATACAAAGAAAATTTGTTTAGATGAACAAATAAAAAATAAAGGCAATTTTTTCTGAACATGGAAGAAAGAAGAGGAAGAAAAATGCAATATCCACAGTTACAGCTTTCCCCTGTGAGTTTCTTATTTCTGGATTAAGACCATAAATAATATCACACTGAAAGGCAACTGTCTGGTAACATTACCAGCAATGGGGAAAGTGAGTTACAATTGAGGAAGTGTTGTCTTATTGCAGTAATAAGAGTTTTAACAATATGCATGTTGATATACAGGGTTTATATTACTGCTGTCTTCTCTGTGAAGAGTTGAGTGACCCATCATCAAAGAAAAAGTCAATGAGCAGAAAGGTTTTTTCCCTTTTTAAGGGAATTGCTTTTTTTAAGCAACTTCAAGATTTTTTTTTAATAGTTGAGGAGGAAAAAGCTTTGAGAGTGAACACAGAAAAATTAAGTTAAACAAGAAATAATAAGGGGAGACACTACTGCAAATTTAGCATGTAAATTTGTACTACTGCATGTTGGAGGGCTCATGTTACAACTCATTCGTCCACTGAAACAGAATCAAAATACTCTTGTCTACTGCTGTTTTAAGGCTGGAAGTTCCTCACTACCCTTTTTACAATAATGCTGTGACAATACTACCTTCTATTTTTTGTTTTAGATTGCTGTTTCTCCCTGTTTTCAGGCCACACTCTGGGAATATAATATAGAAGAGTCAAAATGTTTCTTTTAATTTTTGGACAAATAAGACTGGCATCTTCTGTATTAGTTCCTGTATTTAGTCCTAAAATTGCACACCCTTATGGTGCCCTCAGGATGCATTCTGGTGATTTCGTGAAGATTCATCTGCTGCTTTCTGTGGGTTTAGTAATAGCTGCTTTAGGCAAATCTGGGTTCTTCAACTGAATGCAATTTTCCTAAAAGCTATTTGTACATGATCAGTACCTGTTTAAATGGCTGTGGCCTTGATGCTTATCCTGATAATGGACTAGGAACTGAAGTAACCCTAAAATGACATTAATTCTTCCAAATCCCTTTGTCTTTGAAAAAATATCTATTAAGTGCTCAACGGGAATCTGTTCAGTTAGCAAAGAGGCACCAGGTGACATTTAGGCTACTTGATTATTACCTCAGAACATTTATTCAATGAGTAAATGGGCTGTTTCTTCCTTCACAGGGCATGCTTGTTCTCTTGGCCTGCATGAAACGTTACTGTGAAACCTGTGCTGTCAGCAACCCCCAGTTTCTAGCCTGCAGTGTAAGCCTGAGTGAAGGAAGCCCCACTAACTCCTGGCCAGGCACGTCCTGAGCCTGGACTGCCTTAAGCTGCCAGTTGCCCAATGATAACATTTGACACTGAATGCTTGCCATAATTCATAAGAATAAGAGCACAAGAGTGAGGAGTGTGGACTGTCTCTCTTAGGCCTTCACAATCTGGTGGCTTGGAGCTCAGAGGCAGAAGTTTGTCTCCCATTTGGTCTCTCTGGTGAATATGGTGTATCTTTTAGCAGCATAGGAAGCTGTTCACCCTTTCTGCCCCATAGATTTCAGTCATGAGTCTTTCAAACTTGATCCTGTCTATTCCCAGTTTGCATCAAATGGTTAAACTTTCCCCTAAGACTGTAAGTTCATAATTACCTTTTCTTTTTATTTTGTTTTTTTCCTTCCTTATTTTCTGTACATGTAGTAGATTAGGGAAAGACAGTTAAATTTTTGTGGTCCTCGTGATGGCAAGTTATGTCTTTTACTTCAACAGAAAGAAAAAAAGAAAAAGTTGTTTCCTTTCCATAAAATACTTAAGAAAATAATGTGACTATTACTTCATAAACTGAAGGAAATCTTCGATTTTTTTCACTTGACATAATTTTAATCTTAAAATTCTCCAGAGTTGTTTGTACTTTCCAAATTTTCCACCAGGCAATGTCTAAGTCTACATCATGCAGCTAAATGTTTACCAAAACTACCCAAACATTTTTTTCAAGTAACATAACCACGAAGAGGAGACCTCATTGCTCATGCATCCTTTCCATTACAGTGCAGTGTAAGATGTGAACATGCCAGTAACCCCACTATATATATGTGTGTGTACGTGCATGTATATTTGCAGATCATAAACATTGTCTACAAGATACTTTTCAAAGTTTTGTGAGTGTTTGGCATGCACACTGAATTTCATCTTTTGGAGAGAATTAACCTTCTTCAGAGCCAACTATTTGGATTTTCTTTTTTTTTCTCATACTACTAAAAGTATCACAACTTTGGTAGTGACACTCCTGGTTTTACATTTGTTGCAGTTTAGATGAAAACTGAAGTGAGTTGAACAGATGTGACTTAGTAATTTCTTTACTCTTAGCACCTGAGGCTACTGGTGAGATGTCAGAAGTGACCAGTCTGTCCAGTCAGCTAATGATTTAGCATACTGTCCTCTTTTTATAAAAACATAAGACATCCAAATGCATAAACCAGTAGACTTTGGGCAGCTACCTCCATCTTTTTTAAAGAGGTATGATTGCCTTAATGGATAACCTAAAATAATATGGGAAAATCTCTATCAGCATTAGCCCCTGCAGCTTTTTAACAGTGGCATAGAAGATCAAAAGCCTTTTGTTATTAATGATATTGAAAAGAAAGACAGAAGTTTGAGTTAAACAAATATATTTAGGGAACCCCAGAAACCCCATCTATAGCTTGCCCAGGGTTGTATGAACAAAAATTTATATTTATGCTTATAATAGATCCCATGATAGCAAATCTATTTGCCAAAAATCTTAATTCTGTAGTGCAGCATGCACAAGCATAGTTTATATATTTTCTGTCTGTAATTGAAACTGGTAACAAAGACTTTTTTTGTAGTGTCAAAAGTGTATGTGGGGAAAGAACAGTAATTTTTGATCACCGAGATATGTAAGTAGAAAGAATTAATTTTGTTTTGTTATTTTCCTTTGGTTTTTTAAAGAAAAAATAATGGGGACTTAAAGCATTCAGAACTCCTTCAGAAAATAATTGGGAAATCTGTCTTGCTTCTTATCGTGGATGAGTTTTATTACTGGGAGTTGAAGGATTGTTGAGTTCTCTGTGCACCTCTTCCACCCCAAGCTGTCTCAATACTTTATCTTTTTAAGGAGAAATTGCACAAATCAGGAGAAAGACCTATTCTCTGTAGGCAGAGAGGTAACACCTTTTTGAGAGAGCAGAATTTTGTGGTCAAAATAAATAGGATTACACTCCCAAGAGGAAACTTCTTAGAACAGCAAATTTAGGTGTTTCAAAACAGGTTTTAAGGGTTATCTTGGCTTATACTATTGTCTTTTCTGCTCACAAGCATCAGTGTCATTAAATCCACTCTATATATTGTAAGTTTCACTGAAGAGGAAGTAATTAATTTGCCTGTTGTAAGGTTCTCCACAGTTTGAGTGCCATAATAACATAACATTAAGGTGAATGCTTTCCTCCTGATCTTCTGCTTAAGTTTAAAACACTTGCTTCTAGTGTCTGTACAAGCTCTTTTGTCAGGTTTTTTCCCTCCCCTGTACATTTATGGAAAATTGTGCTATCTCTTACCAGACTACATGTTATTGCATAAAATAAGACAAGTTATTTTGGTATCCTCTTGGAGCAAACCACTGTGGCACTTCGTTATTTGTGAGGGGGTTTTTCCTACTTAAAATACTCACAGAATATAGTATCAAAAATTCTTATTCAGCAAATAATACATAATTAAAACCCCCATACTTTATGCTTTCCGTGACCTAACTGATTTATTTCTTCTAAATGTCCAGAAAAATATGTGTTTCAGAGGGGAAAGACACTGTTTTACATCAAGCAAAATGAACAGTGGTACAATGCATTCTTGCTAAGTTACTTTTTCTAAATGACTGTGGGTTTCAAAGCTTTTTGGAATGGTTGAAACTTGGCAGAAGAGAATCAAGGCTGAAATGGGGGAGTATGTCATTCTGTGTCCCAAAGCATTAGGTTTGATTTTTCTACTCTTTTCACAATACATGTCAATAGTGATATATTATCAGCTGTATTTAGCTGAATTACATGATGAAGTTATTTCCTCTGGGAAGGATTGCTTTGGTACACATTTGCTATATGATGGGGTTTCTTTCTGTGTATGTTTCCCCTTGACTGGTCTTATTGTCCCTTTTTTTCATAATGAGAAGATATTGAAGTTTTGGGAGAAAGTAATAAACAGTTTCTGAAACCAAACCGTCATATTTTCCCTGCCCTGTTTTGATGGTTGGACTTTCTACTTTGTAATACTGCTATTGTGCATAGTTTGTCTCCATGCTGAAAATGAAGGTTTTCTTGATGGCCCGGAGGATCTTTAAACCTGTCAATTTTAAATGTATTGCCATCTATTTCAGCTCTGCATCTGGCAGACTGTCAGAACAGACGGGGTCACATTTTGAAGTGAAAAGTCCAAAAGGCTCAGCATTCTAAATCAAACCTTTATTTTGAAAGCTGAATGAAAGCTACAGCATCCCCTTTTCCTCAGTTTGTTACTCCCAGTAGTCAGCCTTGTTTCTAAGGCAGATTCACCCTTCTGAAATACACTGTGAGGGGGAACCTAGGCTGGGTACAATTAAGTCCCAATAACATATTTTGAAGAAAGTAGCTTGCTCAGAGGTGCAGTGGCTCTCTGAAAAGAACTCTGACATTGCTGGAAACATAAAATTGTGCTTGTGTGCAAGACAGGTGGAAATATGTATTTCCCTTGCTAGATTTCTCTTCCTGACTCCCAAATCAAGCATTAGATGAGTGAAAAAAAAGGCTTCATTGACTGGCAGTTCTGCTTATGTATTTATTTTATCTTGGTTTTCCACTGTAAGTAGTGTGAAGTGTAGTAAAGTCTTTTATTCTGGTTGTAAAAGCAGAGCAATCTTAAAGTTGCAGAGCATTACTAAGTATTGGATCACAATGTCCTTGACCTCATGTCACAATATTACCCAAACTGGCAGGTAGTGATAAAATAAATAAAAAAAAAAAACAAAACCAAACAGAAAAGAATCCCAAACCAAAACACACATCCTTAAAGCCTAAACTGTTGATGAATATAATTTTAATCTCTTCTCCCCTGTCTGACTGAAAAGGAGGAAAACAAGATAATACTTTATCTCTTCCTCCATCTTTTCTTGGTTTCTTTTTAGGTACACTGTTTCCAAAATAATTTTAGGAAAAAATGTAGAAATTGATCCCAACAGCTCCTCTAATACTGCTTAGCTTTCTCCTCACACCTGTTTCCTCTGGCTGGAAAGAATGAGCAGAATGTCAACAAGCTGTCTGAAAACCACATTTAGAGAGCTGATCTATGAAGAACGAACTGTGTGCACTTAGTGTTGATAATCTCAAAATCTGAAACTCAAAATGCATAACAAAGACTAAAAATTTATGGGATTGAAGTATAAGAAAAATTAATTTGGCTCTGTCTCTACTATACTCAGGTGTATTACCTCCTAAAGCCTACTGTCACACAACTGCAATGTTGCCAATACACTCTTTTTTGATAATATACATTTTTTGTCTCTTTACCACTTGAAGAACATTAGTTTTGGTGGTCTGAAGCTGCAGCTTCAGATTCTTCTGATCCTTGAAAAATGAGTGAATTAATTGTCCTCATTCATTACAACATTTGTTTGCCTTTGACTCCAACAACTGATGCTTTGCTTGTTTCATATACCAGTTTTGGCAGTCCAGCTTACCGCAGGCCCCTTAATTAACTTTTTCTGTTCTCCAGTTCCCTTGTTGACATGAAGTCTCTGAGCTGCATATACACTTCTTGTATCACTGCTTCTGGCCTACAAAGAAAGGAGCAAAAAGAAGACCCTCCATTTTTCCCAACCAGGAAAGAAAAGCAGAACTCAAAAGCCACTTCTGTGTGGAATATCTTATGAAAGAGAGATAGGCTAAAGTAGCAGCATTTTCTGTAAACAACATGGCAATTATTTCCTGAATAACCACTCTGCTGGCTCAGCTATTTCCATCAGTATCCAGAGACCCCAGAATATGTGATCCTGAAACTATTCCTCACCTCCTTTACTCTCTGTGTGATCTTGCTTGTTCCCAAGCTCCAAATAAGACCACAACATTGTGATGTGAATGAATAAAGATCGTATCTTTGCTGTAAACAAAGATGAGAAAAATGTGAGGGAAAAACAGAACACTCTGTGGAATATCTCAGGGTATTGCTATGAACCAAGATATCAGTTTTCCAAGATTTTTTTTTTTTTCTCTGTCAAAAGAGGGATACTTTTGTATAGACAAATTTTGTTTGGTTTTTGTGTAGATATGATTTCCCAGGTGCCAGTCAGCATTGTCTTTTTTCTATATGGGCAGAAGAATTCAGTCTTCTCTGAATGGAAAAGAATCATTGATGAAGTTAACAGCACTTGTTTTTCAAGCCTAAAAATTACTTCTAAAACAACATATACTTTTTTCATTGAAAAATGTGGTTTCTGGAAAGGCTAATGAGACTTAACACTCCTCTCAGCACATTAATAGGCATTTTTAAACAAGCTAACACAGTTTATTTCAAAAAATGTGAGAAATAGTTAACATAAAAAAGTCAAATTTTGATTTTCAGTCTATGTGTAATGTTTGGGAATAGCTCAATATACTTCATCCCATGAATTTCTGAATAGCTCAGAGTCCAATTATCAATCTTAACTAAGCAGAACAACTGCTTTAGTGACTTTCCACATGGCAATTTATGTTAATTTATAGATACACATGCTGGAAGACTAAACCTTTACATGGGAGGTATTGTAACTCATAATGATGCATGCAATACAGGGCTGTATGCATTTCTGTCCCAAGAAAAAAGTAACAGATTGATATTTTAGTACTGGAGGATAAATAAGCTTATTTTTATAAACAAATTAACTATGCCTTCATACCATTAAAATTCCTCATTATTTAAAATTATAGGTCATGTTTCCATCTCACTCATGTAGAGAAGGGAAATACTATGCCTGGCATGAATGGCAGCCTTTTCTGTTTGGCTAAATACTGTGAGTGAACAGATACAGACAATGCATGGTGGCAGGAGTTTGAGGGCCCCTTTCTCCCCCTTAATTTCCTTTTAGTGCATTAGATCAGCTTTTTAGGTGTTCATTTCTCCTACCTGTGGCAGGCATAGTGTCAGCAAAGAAGCTGCCTTCTTGAGTCAAGGGGGAAGGTAGGACGGATGGATTGCTGGTTATTTAGGATTCTACCTGTCCATACTAACTAGTTCTCCTTAGAAGCAAGCATGCTGAAGGAAATGAAATTGCCGTTATTTTACAAGCATACTCAGGAAAGCAAAATGTCTTTTTCTCTTTGGGAGGACAGTAAATCAATCATCTTTAGTTTTACCTGTCAGTGCTAAAATGGTCTTTCAGCACTGCCAAACTGAAATCTAAAAGCACTATAAAAATATCACTTCAGAATCAGAAATCTAGAGAAAAGAGATTTGTAAAGGAGATCTTTTTAGTATCAGGGAGGTCACTGTTTCTGTGTACCACTTTATTATTGAGTAACAAAAAAATGTAAATGAAGGTTTTATTTTAAGTCCAGAGGTAGTGCTGGATAGCACTAAAGAATGTATTTTCTTGGCTATTTAGTATTTCTTTTAACCAAGGTTACAAGATCTCTCCTTTTCTCATGTCCTCTTTCCCTGCCAGAAGCACTGCATCTTGTGGACTGTTAGGGCGGGGTGAGAACTGGCACCTTTTTTAGCTGTGGGGAAAAAGGAGAACAAGATGGGATGGGATGAGAGAGGGACGTTTGTTTGTGGGAGAAGCTGTGCCCATGGTGTTGGCTGCTGCTCTGGGGTGGCCAGTGTGCCTCCTCTGGCACAGCCAGGTCTGGCAGTCTGTTGTCCTTGATGTCTGCCTCTGTCCCCTGCTGTCACTGCCTTGCTCCCTGCCAACTGGTGTCATAGCAGATTTGCTCTCTGCTTTCAGGGTGACAGAGAAGTCCATTTTCATAAGGTTTATTTCTTCAGAAAAGTCCTGACAAACAATAGTTGCTAATACGCTTTATTTAAATGAGCAGAGTCTCAATGATGGCAATGGAGGCCAACTTCAACTAAATAAAAAATCTGGCTTTGATCAAAGGTTCTTTGTAACAAAGCTGAAGCTGAGGGAGCTACTTCGATCCTGTTCCATGCATTTTCTTGTTATCTTACCTGAAGAAATTGAATACACTTTACTGCACAGATGTATGAGACTATTTGTGTTCAAAATAAATAAACAGCTTACTCTCTTACCAGCAACATCAGTAGCATGATGTTTTCTTAAATTAAGTACACACAATGTGCAGCATTCTTAATGCTGTAGAATGAAGTTAATATGCTCTAAATAGTGCCTTTGCTTTCAGTGACACCACTACAAAACAAATGAATTTATTCAGCATGAGGAGAATCTGCATGAGCAGAATCTGTTGGTAAGATGAAAAGAAAGGACTGAAGATGATACAGGTTTATGTTAAACCATACTACGTCAGGAGAGAAGGCTAAAAGGAGACATTGTTGGTATTGACAGCTACCTAACAGGAGGGTGTACAGAAGACAAGGCCGGCTTTTCTCAGAAGTCACAGCAGAGGGCAAACATCAGTGGTCACAAGGTGGATGTATTTGGTCTGGCTGGGATACCGTTAACTTTCCCCGCTGCAGCCTCGTAGTGCTGTGCTTTGGATTTCTGGCCAGAACAATGTTGATAACACACGAATGTTTTGGCTGCCACTAAGCAGCACTTGCACAGTATCAAGGCTGTCTCTCCAACACCCCTCCCCACCCCTTCCAAAAGGCTGGTCCCTGGGAGAGGACATAGCCAGGAGAGCTGACCTAAACTTACCAAGAGTATTTCACACCATATAACACCATGCTCAGCAACAAAAGCCAAGAGAAAGGAGGAGGGGACCATTCATTATTAAGATGTTTGTCTTCTGAAGGAGCCACTACGCATACTGAGGCCCTGCTTTCCAGGCAGTGGCTGAACATCACCTGCACTGGGAAGTAGGGAATAAATCCTTTTGTTTTCTTTTGCTTCCTCATGTGGCCCTTCTTTTCTTAATTAAATTGTCTTTATCTCATCCTACAAGATTTTAATCTTATTTCTCCCCCTGTCCCACTGAAGAGGGGGTTTTAAAGAGAAGCTTGGTGTGCACCTGGCAGCTAGCCAAGCTTGACCCATCATAGTCCTTTGTGATGCCCAGCATGGGGCATGAGAAATTCAAGATAAGGACAGTAGGTGGGAGAGGTAATGAGCAAAACATGGACTGAACATTGCTAAAGAACAGGCTATTTGTGGGGAATTCTTTGTTGTAATTGTGGTGAAGGAACGAGGGATGAAATGTGTTTAAATTGTCCACCTTTGTCAGTGTTGTGATGATGTTATTTTGATTTCTGTGTGGGGAATATTTTTGTTGAATTAAGTGAAGTTTGTGAAGACTGTAGATTGTGTGATGAAGTGACGAATGTATTTTAATAATGTCTTAAATACATGATGCACAGAGGTGAGAGGTAGAATGCATTAGGTTTATGTGGCATAGGTTTGGTAGTGGGGAAACACCAGGATCTGCCCCTAAGCTGGACACAGCCTGTTTCAGCTGGCTCCAAGTTGGACCCACCACTGGCCAAAGCTGAGCCAACCAGTGATGCTAGTGATGCCTCTCTGATAACATAGTTAAGAAACAGTAAAAAATGTGCAACAGCAGCTGGGAGAAAGAATTGAGAATATGTGAAACAACTCTGCAGACACCAAGGTCAGTGAAGAAGGAGGGGAGGAGGTGCTCCAGGCACCAGAACAGATTCCGTTGCCACTTATGGTGAAGACCATGGTGAGTGAGGCAGGCTGTTATCCTGCAGCCCATGCATGACCCTATGCTAGATCAGTTTTTCTGGCAGGACTTGTGACCATGTGGGGCACCCACAGCAGATCAATCTGTTCCCGAAGAACTGCAGCCTGTGGGAAGAACCCACATTGGAGAAGTTTGTGAAAGACTGTATCCCATGGGAGGGACCTCGTGTTGGAGCAGGGGAAGAGTGTGAGGAGGAAAGAGTGACAGAGATGAAGTGTTATGAATGGACCACTAGCTTCATTTCCCATCCTTGGGCACCACTTGGGGGTGGAGGAGAAGTTAGAAGTGTTGGGAGAGAAGCTGAACCCAGGAAGGAAGGGCTGGGGTGAAGGTGTTTCTAGATTTGTTCTTATTTCTCACTATCTTACTCTGTTCAATTGGTAATAAATTAAATTAATTTCTCCAAGCTGAGTCTCTCTTGCTTGTGATAGTAATTGGTAAGTGATCTGCCTATCCCTATCTTGACCCTTGAGGTTTTTGTTGTCTTTTTTCTCTGTGTCCTGTTGAGTACGGGGAGTGAGAGAGCAGTTTGGTGGGCACCTGGCAAGCAAACAAAGTCTACCCTCCAAAATGGAACATCAGGTGTTCCAGTTCACTGCAAGAAAGACAACTCACTGTGAATTTGGTCAAACATCAGCACAGGTAAAAATTACCCTGAATTTTTAAGGAATCTCCATCTGTGGAGACAGTCAAAGCTCAGCCAGACTCTCAATGAGAGGGAAGGTGAACTAGGTGATCTCTGGAGATCCCTTCCAGCCTACATGATTCTTCAATAGATTGCCATTATGTGCCAAATGGTCCAGGTAACACAACATGTAGCAACACATTCCCTTCAGTTTTTGTGGAGCATGTTAAAAGTTAGACATTTAATACATGACCAAAGTGAAAGTCCTCTGTCTAGTAGGTTTTTCAGTTTAAACTGTGAAAAATATTTCAAGAAATAGTCAAGGAAATGTTGAAAATGTGCTGAGAGGTGGAGCAATAGTTCATCTATCCATCAGCCATAAGGACAACACCTTGCAGAGATACAATATTGTTTAAGGGAAATGCAATTTAAAATTATCTAACCATTAAGGAAAGAAAAAAAATATATTAAATGTGTGTTCATTCATCACTTTCCTTGAAAGTGATGTTTTAGCTAACATGCTAACATTTTAGCAGGTTTTTTGGTTTGTTTTTAGGTCATATCAAATCTGAACCTGAGAGACTGCATGTCACAGCACTGTTGCCTAAAATGCAGCATACAAGATCTCATTGTGGAATTCAACAATAACAAATAAGAGTTATATTTACTGAATACAATTAAAGCTTCCTGATTGAGTCATCTTAAAAGCAAAATTCAATTAGATAGGTACTTCAGCTTCAGAAGAAATCTAGCACAGAATTCAGGAAAAAAATAAGATTAGTAAGTATAAAATTGTATACTAACTTGCGATTTGTAATGCTTGCTTAAAGTTTAAGGGTTTAGTAGTTTCTACTTAACTTTAAATATTCAAGAAGGTAATAGAAGAGCATTACAGAAGAATATATCTTTCTTATACTGTAATTATTTTTGCTTTTTGGAGTATTCTAATAAAAAATGTATTGTTAGTTGATAACATGGAGTTTTCACCGTTACTTAGAGCACTGGGATTAGAACTGTAGTAGAGCTTGGCAACATACTGAAAATGTCTTGCCACTTGGTAGGTTACAGGATAGTATTTATGAATAAGTAAATTTTTGTCAATTTTTTCCTCATTTTGAGTTGCCCATTTCCTTAATGACCTCTTCAGGTGAGCAGACAGGCAACCTCAGTACAGTTTATATAAAAAAAACCCAAACCACAGTTTATATAAAAATAATTACTTCTTGGCTGACACCAGTCTAATATCCACTGAAGTCAATAAAAACAAAATGTGCTGGACAAAGATAATGTTGGTAAATGAAGGATAAGGATATAATTGAAGGAAAATGGTAGTAACTTAATCAGTCCTTATACCTCAGAAGATATACGTGCTGCCATGTTTTTCTTTTGGTTTATGCCAATATCCTTTTATTTAAAATGTTTTTGGATTACTTGCTGGTTTCATTTTTGGTGTACATAGAATTATGAACACAGGGAAGGACTTGGCTTTGGTTGAGAATACTACATATGGGTAGAATACAAATCCTTAAATAGCAATAAACTTAATCTCCATTTTTGACAAACCAGCAGCTTTGACAGCTTAAAAATTAACTCTGAATATTCGTATTATTCATTCAAATGCATTAATCAAATAATGTTATTTTGTTGTATTGTCATAACATCTCCCAGGCAGCTATTTTAGCAAAGATGCATTGTTTTCTTAGCTTACATAGGTAAAAGCAAAAAAAAAGTATGAACTTGTTCTCATTCTGCTATATTTATTGAAGGAAATAATTATGATTAGATAAGGCCTTAAATGTAAATGACTTTCTTTGGCTTTCCTTGTCTGACTTGTCAAGTTTAGTTATATTTTAAATTTGTCTCATGTCTTGTTGCATTGGAATAAGGTGGTATAACATGATTGATTTAAAGCAAAATTACATGTCATAAAGTGAAAATTTACATCTGAAAACTATCTTTTAAAAAAATCATGCTTTCCATAAGGCAGTCATGTGGAGAACTCATTTTCCCATAGCATATATTTACAAAAAGTCAGTCTTACAGTGGGTATCCTCTTGTGGTTTTCTTATCATCTTAAGAGATAACAGTTTGTCTGAGGCCAAGGGAGCCAGATCTGATGAACTTGGATAGAGTGGAAAGTTCAGAAGTGATGCCTTCAGGGGCAGCACCTCGCCCTTCTGAGGGGAAAAGCTTGCTGTTATTAATGATGACGAGGAAAATTAGTGATCACATTAATGAGTAAAGATTGATTTGGTAAATAGAAAATACCAGACAAGGCATTCTTTTCTTCCTAATGGAATAGCATATTAATAGCTGAGTTTGCAGTGACGGATTGGGCATGCACAGAGATTTCCACGGAGCAACAGGCCAGGTATCTTGTTGTCTCCATAGCAGTCTCTGGAGCACTGCCCAGTCCAAACTCATGCTTAAGAGACAGCCAAGTGAAACCTGAACGTGCAGAGGAGAAAATTGCATAGAGAAGATAGAGAAGTGTGTGTTGACTTGTTGGGAATGGGGACAACCTATGGAATAATGGTGACCTGCCCCAAAAGAATGGGTTTCGTCCTACTAGCATTAAAATATCCCTTACAGACATTTGCATTTCACAGCAACAGTGAAGGATAGCTGGTGGAAGAGCATATTCTTCTTCACATTGATGGATACTCCAGCACAGAAACAAAAATTATTTCTCATCCTCAAGGTATGCTGGGTGTTATGTTTTTTGTTTTGTTTTCAGTTAAAACCAATGTGAACTGCTTGTTTTTTCTTGCAACCCATTTCAGTTCCGAATCAAACTTTTAAAAAAATAACAATTAGTACCCTTAAATTAAATGACCCAACCATAATGCTTCTCAAAGTTTTCTTTTTTCTTGTTTAATGCAGTCCTCTTTTGCTAAGAAATTCTATATAACAATTATAAATCCACAATATCAACATTTCTGAATGTTTCCAGATATATCATGAGAGAATGTTCTAAAATCTAAGGAATTTCAATATATGTTCTTTTTCAAATGATTTCCTGAGCAGACCTGTCAGTTACAGTATTCTCCAGGCATATTAAATTATGGATTTCTTGAAATGGCTAACTGCTGTGTAGCAATTACCATAGATACTATTGACGATACAGACCATCGTCTTCCACAGTTATCTATTTCACAATCAGCTAAATAATTTTTAATTTAGATTGTGTGTGTATGGTGCGGGTTTTTTTAAAGCATTACTCAAGGCTGTGGAAAATATATCCTTTTCAGTTTTAAGGATCTAAGTTTTTAATGTTTTAGTCTTGAAAATACCTTGTTTTCATGGAGTTTGAAAAAACATTATCAGATTTAACACACTGTAAATCATCAGTAGATTCTAACAAGATAAGCAATTAATTGCACTATTGGTCTTCCTAAGCACCTCTAGGTAAAAGCTGGCTTTAGTTTTCATGTCTTGAAAAACATTATCATGAATAGCAAATTTTCTTGATGTATAAAGCCATGAGATTAAGAAAATGCATTTAAAAGCCGTTGGCAATTCCCTCCCAAAACACATTTTTATTATTTGTGGTGGACATATCTGGCAAAGGGTATTTCAAAAGCTTGTTTAAGTTTATCTGAGCTTAAAGATTAGATATCTTGCTTTATATCTAATTTACATATTCCTTCTTGAAAATGTTTTACAGGGAATAATTAATTATAGTTCTTTTAAAAAAATAAAGACTAGAAGGTTGTTCGTTCTTATGTTTTTTTTAGTTTCCTTTTTTCTTAATGGAAAAACCACAATCCTTCAGTGTTTACTTATAAGCTGAGCATCTCTTCCTTTTGGCATTTAAACCATCATGCTGAACAGCTTCTGAGGCTTCATTAGATCTAAATTAAGAGGAATAGTTTTCTTGTACCTCTTACACATGCTATCCTTGATAATATGTAAAAGAATTACTTTGGCACTTTTATAGCTTTTAGTTGTGATCCACAATCCTCCCAGATCCTTTTCTGACAAGTTTTTATGTTTCTACATAGCCAATTGTTTCCTATCTGTATACTTTATTTTCACTTCTGAAATACAGCCTTATAGTCTCAGTTTGATTTTTTTCACTGCTTCTGGTTAGTATTTTTCCCCGTTTGTCATGATCATCTTGAATCCGCATCCTCTCTAAAATATTTACAGTCTTGTCTAGACTGTTATTGTCTATAATTTTTGTGAATGCATTTTCCATTTTCTCACAAAATTGTTTTAGTATTTGAGGGCAGCTGAGTAGAATAGACTCCAGAGTAGATCTGTCGAAAACCACCAGCGGTACCCTGACAGTGTAACAATGTATAAGCTTATCTGCATTGCTTTGAGATTATTTCATTTGTTTCTTTTTTTGTTTGTAGTTTAGATAGAGTTTCTTTAATTTATGCAGTGTTTGTGTGTAGAAGGCATAAAAATCTTTGTAAATATCTATCCTGTTAACTTGGCTGTATGTTTAAAGAAAAAGACAACTGTTTCGGCATTTTTGTCCTTGACGAATCTATGCCATCATCTTATTTTCTAGGTACTAATAAAATGTTTAATAATTTCAGTCATCATCTTTTCATTCACTGGAAACAGACTGATTGGTGGTTCTTTACTCATCTCTGTCTTTTCTGTTCTAGTAAAGGATAAGGTAAAATATTAGATGTTCTTTAATCTCCCACATCTTTGATGTGTGTTTCAAGATAGCTGTTGACTAGAGAGAAAAAAGGAATAGATTACACAGTATTTAGATACTTTAAAATATTCCCAAAGATCCACTGACTTTCTCATGAGAATCCTTAAAAAACCAGCCAAAATAATCTTCGAACAATGTTCCAAATACCAGTTAATATGGCTTCTCTCTGAAAAGTGGTAAGAATAACAAAAAAGAAAACATCAGGTTTTACTGTATCTATTGCTTGTTATTTTTGGTTGATATTTAAACAGCAGATCTTAATTTTCTTCTGTTCTTTTCTTCTAGCTTAGTCATAAAATATTTTCTTGTTGCTTTATAAACCTTGACAGTTATAGCTGGCTTTGTGTTTGCCTTGCTGATTTTATTCAGTGTTTGTGCCATCTCTTTAAACTCATGTTTAATCATATATTTATTTCTGATTTTCCTGTTTATGATCTTTTAGATTATGTTACACCTTTCTGGCAGTTCTACTGTTCTCTTACTGTTTCTTATTTTCCCTGCATGTTGGAATGGCTTTTCATTTAGTTCTGTTTTCCAGTAACCACCAATTCCTCTGCTCAAGGTTTTCTGCTCAAGGAACTCTAACTTGCACTTACCTTAATATATTGAGATTTAGTATTTTTTTAAGTCCATTATTCTAAAGTCATGCATAAGCTGTTGAATAGTCCTTTGCTTAGGAATATTTTTATTCTGAGATGGTGGTATTACTATTATGACTTTTTCACAGTCTAGCAATTGTTTAAAATACCTTTTTCTTTCGTCTGAGAAAAGCATATTACAGCAAAGAAATATTAGAATTTGAGTCTGAAAATTGAAGGCATTCCTGCAAAAAATGAGATGTCATAAAATAACATATTGTGGGTCTAATCATTATTTTCTTTCCTCCTATGAATATTTCAACAAAATAATAAATGCTTAGAAAGTCAGGAAAATGTTCATTGTATACCCTTTATCACTAGAGAAAAATGTACTTACAGAAATATATTACTTTTATTTAAACTTGATGTCTACCCCTAGGCACAGGGTAGCTACTTTGAAGTTTTATCAAAAGTACATTTCAAACAGTATTTGCAAGTATGCATTATAAAACGACTGACCAAAGAAAGGAATTATGGCTTTGGTTTACACTAGCTCCTACTGGGAGGCAGGAAGCTGTTGGCAGCACTCAAAAGAAATATTCCAATTGTGCAAGGTGAAGAGCATCCCTTGGCAAGTGAATCATCTTTGTCATTGAAGACAAAATGTCTAATAATTGTCTTCAGCTGAAAGTGAACTTAATGCCTTATAGCATTATAGGACAATACAAAATCCACAGTAAATGGTTTAGACTGAAATGGCACTATTTCAGTGAGTTCTAAACCCAGGGTTTTTTTGTTCTTAGTGTCAAATCCAAACTTGAGTTTCCTGATTAGCTCTGGTCATGCAAAGGATATAGCTGATAATTAAGGATCTAAAGTAGTGTTATTTAGCATCCTCTCCACTACTCCATATTGCAGAGTTCTTTAATCATTGTACAAGCCAATACTAACTGTAAATGTAGTTTGGTTTCTGGCATCAAAATTTTTCTTTTCCACTTATTACCAAAAGAAATGTAAACATATTTTTAAAGCTATTACCCAACTTTTATTCACTTTTAGCTAAACTGAGAAACTTGTTCATAAGAACATCTCTGAAGATAGGATTCAAACTTCTCCAAATTCTTTCAGAACTGAATAGTTTTGTGGAAAGACAGTACTCAGTTTATTCATAAATGTAACAAATTTAAGAGGAGATATAATCCTAGTGTTTTAGGTTTAGTCTGATATTTAAATACAAGATAAATGAGAAGATGTCATTTTTTCATAAATAGAATCTTTTGCACATTTCTCTATAATATAAATTGTTAAAGAGAGGATACTATTACAAATAGACTATATATTTGAGAGCAATCTGTTCTTCATTCACAAAGAATTGGAAACTGTGAGGTTTTAAGGTACGTAATTTAACTAAAGCAATCTTTAACGCATTTGAAATCCATACAAATCTGTGGTGTAAGTGTACCGAACACAACAGGAGTTTTGCCATTTTTTAAAATTAGGCCAAATGACACAAGCAGTTTTCTATTAGAAAATAAAACTTTTATTAGTCTTAGGTCCCATTTTGTAAACATTTTTTTATTAAACTGCTTCTTAGCACTTGCTATGTTTTTTTATCAATACATAAGCATTGAATATACACATTGCAGTGAGACAATACAGCAAATCTGATGATCCTGTGGATGAGACAGGTGAACCACCACTTTTGAGATGAGAAGATTCACTATCATAGAACATACATGAAATTTAATCTTAACAAAATTTCAGTTTTATTTAGAGAATATTTTTTTTTTTAAGTACATTTAATGTATTTTCATGGAAACTGGTGTCCAGTAGAAATGAGAAAAGAGAGTTTTGAGAAGCTGTATTTACAATTTCAGTATAAAACATGATACAGGCATGTATCATTTCTCTGCTAACTAATTGAATGTTATCATACTCTCTAAAAATGCCTCTGAATAGTCACCATTTTCTTAGTAGTGTGGAAACAACTTTACCTAAATAATTTTTAAAAATTGCTAAATTCATTGAGGTTCCTACAGAGATTTGGCACTTTTCTCTTTTCAAATAATGTATCCTTTTCTATACTTCAAACTTCAAATTCACTGTTGCTTTTTTGGTGGGTTTTGGTTTTTTGGCTTTTTTTTTGTTTTTTGTTTTTTTTTTTAACGAGAGTGTCTTTACTCATCATTATAGCATTGACTGAGCAATTAGCAATTTGCATGTACTGTTTTGGACTGCTATTTTTTCTTCTAATCTTATCTTAAAAAGTATTTTTAGGATAAGTTTTTAATTTCTATATGGAGCTATAGTGTTTGGACATGAAGTTCTGATTTACCTCACAGAAGAGCTGTACAGTACTGTCCTTAGGAATGCAGTTACCTGAAAGCAATTGAAAAAATCTATTTATTGTCACTAGTATGAATTGTAAGGAAAATAAATCAGTTTTCCAGCAACTTTTGAGTTCCTACAAACACAACACTTTTTTGAAGATGTTCCCAGAAAGGATAGATTTTTCCATGCATTTGAGCAAGACAATCCTGTTCTCCCTATGCCTTACCCTATAATTCTCTTTTTTTGATAAAAACATGGCCTCTTGTGTCAAATTTTGTTCCTTTTTCATTCTTCTTCAATATCTTCTTTAAAATGTCATTCTTGCAAATACATAATGCTATTTCATGTTTATATTTATAATGGCAGGCTCCTTTTAAAAAAGAATACCTATGAGATTTTTCACACTAAAGGAACTAATTTTAAAAGTTTATTTTCCTCTGTGGATTTTTTTAAACACCGCTGATCAATGCCAACCTTAACAGAAGTTGTAATTGGAAGAAAATAGAAGGCAAAAGTAATTACTAACACGGCTGTTCAGTTTTTCATGGAAAGACTGAGCCAAATGACAAATATTATAAATAACTTATTGATTTTTACAACCATTCTTTCTTTGTATCATTTCTGGTTTTCGAAATATTAATTATGTAGAAGGCAACCTCAAGCAATGGAATGTGTTGAGTAGAGTGCTTGCTTGTACAATGATATCCATCAGCTGGCTTTAAAAAAATCTGTTGTTCATGGTTTTCTGAATGCTGAGGGACAAGTTTGTTTCATGTTGATGTTTCTGCCCATAAGTCATCAAAAGTACCAATGAATTCAAGGCTTGGGGGTGAGGCTTCACCTTGCTGAGGTCAATGACAAATATCAAATTCCTTTAATGGAACCTACTACAGTCTGAACCTCTGCAGCTTTATTAATGCAGTAAGTCTGTTATTATTCAATAAAGTTAAGCATCAATGATAAAATCAGGTTTTATTTTTTATATATTTGCTTTGATATGTGGCTAAATTCTACATACTTGCATTCCTGTAGACAATTCATCACAGCTCTCCAAAGAAAAAGATGCCATTTCTAATCTTAAAAATCTATATTAATTATGTATATTAGGTTTGCATGACAAAGCTTTGGTAGTGGGGGGGCTACAGGGCTGGCTTCTGTAAGAAGCTGCTAGAAGCTTCCCCCAAGTCTGGTGGCTCCAAGACAGACCTGCCGCTGGCCCGTGCGGAAGCCAGTCAGTGACGGTGGTGGCACCTCTTAGATAACATCTTTAAGAGGGGGGAAAAAAGTGTGCAACAACGATTGTAGCTGGAAAGAGGAGTGAGAATAAGCGAGAGAAACAACTCTGCAGACACCAAGGAGGTAGGGAGGAGGTCCTCCAGACATCGGAGCAGAGACTGCCTCTGCAGCCCATGGAGGCTAATGGTGGAGCAGATATTCACCTTTGGCCCATGGAGGATCCAGGCTGCAGCAGGTGGCTGCCCAAAGGAGGCTGTGACCCCGTGGGAAGCCTGTGATGGAGCAGGCACCTGGCAGGAGCTGTGAACCCATGGAGAGCGGAGCCCAGGCTGGAGCAGGTTTGCTGGCAGGGCTTGTGACCCCCCGGGGGACCCACGGTGGAGCAGCCTGTTCCTGAAGGACTGTGTCCCACGGAACGGACCCACGCTGGAGCAGCTCATGAAGAACTGCGGCCTGTGGGAAGGACTCAAGTTAAGGAATCCATGGAGGACTGTCTCCCATGGGACAGACCGGCCCCGCACTGGCACAGGAGAAGAGTGTGAGGAGCCCTCCCCTTTAGGAGGAAGGAGCAGCAGCGACAACACACGATGAACTCACCACAGTCCTCATTCCCCATCCCCCTGTGCTGCTCAGGGGCAGGAGTCAGAGAACTCGGGAGTAAGGTTAAGCCCAGGAAGAAGGGAGGTGTAAGGGAAAGGTTTTTTAAAGATTTGGGTTCTTTGCTCATTACCTTACTCTGATTTGATGGGCAATGAAGGGGGGAAACCCCTACCCCAACTGTGATGGTAATTGGTGAGTGATCTCTCTCTGTCCTTATCTCAACCCATGAGCTTTTTGTTGTATTTTCTCCCCCCTGTCCAGCTAAGGAGGGGAGTGACAGAGTGACTTTGGTGGGCACCTGGCATCCAGCCAAGGTCAACCCACCACATTATGTCGTAGGAGCAGGCTCCACAGAATATTAATATGAAAGTGAATCTTTGAGTCTCACAGTTCTGAGTTAAATTATTTTTGGCTATGACACGACATTTTACTTTATCAGTATCTGACAACCCCTGAAGAAGTTCAATCAATGTAAGACTGAAGGTCAACAGTAAGTATAGTCAGTGTAGCTGGAAGAAATAGACCTACTGTGATTACATACAAATGTAAGTAATTACATACTCCATTTGATTTCTAGAGTATTACTAAGTGCCATAGGTATTCTTGAAAAAAAATGTAAGGTACTTGTATTTGAAAGAATACTGGATTACCAGATCTAGAACTAGAACTCTCTTTTTCTTTTTCAGAGGGGCATGAAACAATAGTGTAGTTAGGTAAGGAGTGAATAGGTAAAGAGCATCTTATTGTTTGAAGTGAGACAACGCTGAGATTAGCAAAATACAGAATTTCTGTCTCACGGAAAATTCTGTTATTTTTTCATACTGATTTGTAGAGGAATGAAGCTGGGTTAATTAGCATTGATACTACACAACTGTGGGTTGGCTTCAGGGGCAGTGGGCTGGTCGATATATATAAGGTGCAGCTGTGGCTGGTTAAGTTAAGGGGTTGAGAGCCAGTGAAGACGGAGCAGCTGAGGAAAATGAGAGAGAGCGTGCGCATGCATGCCCTGAGTGAGGAGGAGAGACAAGAAGGCAGCAGAGGGACTAGTATGAAGAGTGTGCCTGTATGAGATGGTAAAATACCTTGTTGCAGCCTGGTAGTGTGGAGAGTGCTGTGACACTGATTCAAGATGAAAATATCCATTTTTAATATGTTTAGAGTTACACTTTTTGTGTTGTAGAAATTAGTTAAAACAGGCAGTTGATTTCCAGCTTTCATTTATCATCATTATTATTATTATGTAGTTGTGCCTGCTACTCTTACATGATTCTGAAGGCAAAGTAAGCCAGACAACATTAGCAAAGATGACTTGGGCCCACAGTCTACCGTGTTGTTTGTAGAGGAGTTTACTGTTGGAGATTAAGGAATAATTTTAAAATTCTAAAAATTGAATAGACTAGTCTGCAAAGACCAGATCCTCAGTACATCAAACTTTGTGTAATCAAAACTGGATTCTTTTGATTTGCGTCCTCAGATAAGGAAGAGGAGAAAGGATTCAGGCAAGAATTGGATGATTATAAACAGCATCATAAAAGCAGCCTACTTTTTGCAGAGCTTGTACTATTCTGTAATCACCATGACATGGGACCATTTTAAAGAAGGCTCAAGTATGGTTATGTTTTGAGGGTGTGTCTTCTGTGCAGGTTGTTCTGAAAGGTAAAGATAAAGAACAAACAAACCCAAACCAATGAAAACCTCACCCTTTCTTGAATGACTCATTTGGTAATAATTAACAGGAGGAATGAAAAGTGGTGGAATAAGTTCTGTGCTTACAGCTGGACTGTAGCAGGGAGGAAGCACGTGCTCTTCAGGTCCCAGCACCTTCTGTTTCTTGCCTCTTGGAAGAACATTGTTGGTATCCTTGGGGTAGAAATATGGTATGTCATTGCCTGTGCCCTGCATGTTAAGACAGCAAATGAAATAGAAGTTGTATCTGTTGGTGTTAAAGTTATTTGATTGCCATGCCTGTTGCTTGTTTCTAAAGGTTGGGATCCTTTCTTTTTGAACCAGTCATTAATGTGTCTAGTTGCAAGCCTATGGTTGTCTAGTGAAGAATCTTGTTATATGGGGACAAAAATGAGCAAAGATGGTCAGATGCTTAGATCTTGCCTGTGAACTCTCATTACGGTAAAGCAAGCAGCTCGTTCAGTCTGTTTGGTGTTGCGTTTTTTCCCCCTGGTGTGCACTCATATGCACCTTAAGGTAAAGAGAGGGATGAGTGTAATAACACACTGAAGTTATGAATGTCTTCAAGGTGAAATCTTTACTGCCTTAAATAAGAGAGAGTGATTTTTTTATTATTATTATTATTACTTCAATTTTTTCCCCCTCCCATGTCTTGTTCTATCTCAGCCTTTTTAATGTCAAGGAAATTTTCTTACTTTATGCCCATCTGCTTTCTTCATGTCAACGTTATTCTTTTCCTTCCTCTCTCCCTGATTTTGATGTCATTGTTAGCCTTCCTTCTACCACTGATCCAAAGCTCACAGAGGTCAGTAATATTAGATCTCTATATATAGAAGTTTGTTCTGTGGAAGCTTTGAGGTTTTCAGAATGCTTTTCCTTTCTATCCAGTTACAGTGAAGAAGAAAATGAAGAACAATGTTCATCACCTTTCCCCACTCCCAGAATATCCAGTAGCTTTTTTATCAGGGCACTTGCTGCTGACATCAGGGACCCATATTCCAGCTATAAATTTGTAGGCTGCTTCAAATTCTACCTAAACTATGACAGGGTGTTTGAACTATTGTGCCTCCTCAGGTTCGACATTTACAGCCTAAATAAATAGCCATTCTGGAATCTCTTTGCCTTTTACTGGATCTGTTCTGTTTTTTAAAAGGTAATCATTCACTGAATGAAAGAAGAGAAAAAAAATATGCAGGTCAAAATTTTTATTTGGTCATATAAATTATGTTTAAGTTCTTACTCTCAATATATGAATATCCTTTTAGTAGGGAAAAATCTCAGGATGTCTCTCACACGTATTGGGGTACAAATTTATCGATAACCTGAAGAGGACATCACCAGCAGCCATGTGTTCTAAGTTTCTCCATCACATGACACAAATATAAATTTGCCTGTCTTCTCCCTTTGCCCATTTGAACCAGGACTTGTGTATACCCCAACATCAGACTTTAGAAACAATTTACCTGTTTGAAATTAGGCCATGCCTTCATTAGAAATATTTCTACGTGAATAAATTAATATTTTCTAACAAAAGACTTAAGAACAGTTCATCAGTTGTAATTTGTATCACGTGGGAAACTTTCTGTTTACTTCAATGTGCTTCTAATAATATTTTAGAAATCTATGAGAAAGCATGTATCAGCATGCCAGACTTCTAAACTGGGTAAACTTCTAAGAACATCTCTTGCAATGCTTGGGCTTGCTATACATTATCTTTACTATCAAGTAGACTAAGCCAGGAACACATCATACAAAGGTCTTTTTCAGCCAGATTGAGCCTCTGTGAGAAACTTATTGCACTAGCCATATTAATAGAGCATAGAAGTTCACACAACAATACCTCCAGGAAGCCCAAACTCATAATTTTCATGCCTACGTTCCTCTGGTGACTGTTAAGGCACAAATCCTTCTCCCCCAGAGCCTCCCAACCCCTCATGAGAGAAGTATTGCTTTGCTAGTTTTATTCTATGTATCAGTTGTATCAAACTATAGTACTCATTCAAGGCCTGCATCATCCTCAACAAATTCTCTGCTAATTTGGAAAGCTCTTATATCAGATGGCAAATTAATGTTAAAGTCTCTTTATGTTTGAGATCATATTCCTGCTAACTTTTGAGTAAATAAACTTTGTTTAGTTTTTTTTTTTAGTTGCCTGGTGTTCATAGGATACGTAATCAATTATGGGCTGAAACAGGAATAATTTTCTCAGAACTCTAGATCATCCATTTGGGTCACAGGCTGCTCTTCCACACATCATTGCTCGAGTACATGAAATCTGAGAAAACTCAGTTGGAAGTTTTTGAACCGCACACAGCTCAACTGTTGCAAAATTAAACAATTTCAGTCTTGAATAAGAATCAGCAATATCAGTAATGCTGCCAGACTAGAGAAGGAACTCGTGCAGTGAAGTCGTTGCTGTAATCCATTGTAGTTCCTCTTAATTCAGTGGGTTAATGTATTTTCTAATCTCTGAAATCCTTTCTCAGGTTGCTGTGTTCTTCAGAAAGGGGTCAAAAGCATACAGATGTTTAGCTCTAAAATGTATGTTGTAAAAAACCAGACTATTTTGTAAATGTCTCTAGTCGTGTCTCTTGTTATATGAATTGAAAAGGAGATACTAATCTAAAGTACTTACTAAGACAAGTCCAGTATAATATATTGCCCTCTTGGGATGCTAACCTGGATATCTATATCTATGCATTTGTAGCAGAAGATGGCAGTCTTTATTCAGTGTAGAATGCCTAGACTAAATATTTTGATTTCAAAGGAGCAGCAAACACTCTCATCTATTAAGGAAGTCTACATCCAAATAGTAATATAGTAAATCTTTTGTAAGCATGTAATTTCTGCATTAACTGCTATGTAATAAAGCAGAAACCATGTTTTGCATTATTAAAGCATCAAACAAATCAGATTATGCAGCACTGATGCTTCAATGAGCATCATTAAGTTAAACTGTCTTGTGTTTTGTACAATGTTGGTTTTTTTTTTTTGTTAACAGAAGGATGTTTAGAGGGTAGAAAGTTTACACTCCAGTAAAAATGAATAACTGATTTTCCTCCCAGTTCAGAGATGCTGAAAACTCCTGATGGTATGATATTTTTTGTATTTGTAAAGTCTGGTGATCAAACCATCGAATTAGGAGATCCCTTAAATGATAGATAAATGAACTAGAACAGCTCCAGGTGTTTATTCCCTATACTTAAAATACATCTACAAGTGGCAGACCTAACTCATTCTTAAAAGCTGGACCAACAACTTGAAGGATTATTCCCTGGAATTTTTTCCACCCTTACTTTTCTTGATGATAATGATAGGCACTCATCAAACATAAATTTTTCTCCGTATACTTTCATTCTGTCTTATACATTTTTTCAAAAAATAGTAATCATAATTCTTTTTCAAGTGTTTTTCTGTCACTTACCTAGACACTGCAGTCCTGATAATTGGAGCAGGAACTGTTCACTGGACAAGTTCTTCTGCCTTCTAAAATGGGCACTACAGTTCTCTGATTCATTGCCAATAGTTCTGTACCATGTTGATTAAGAGCTTCCTGTATTTACTTCCTTTGCCATGAACATAAACTATAGTATATTAGAGATAGAATAGATAGATACGTGATTTACAGCTTGCTGTATCTTGCCCTTCCATGAAAAAGTCATAAATCATTATGCACTTTTCTGAAGGGCTAAAGTCACTAAGGCTCACTGAAGTCACTGAAGTTTTAAAAGTTTGGTCAGTTCCCGAGTACCCACTGAGGTATTTGTCATTGAGGCATCATGCCTCAATCTTCTGTGGTTCCTTTTTTGGTGAAAATTTAATCACATCTCTGTTATCATATCTTTGTCTTTTGTTGTTTGTTTGGATTTTTTTTTTTTTTTTTTTTTTTTTTACCTAGAGGAGGAGGCGGCACAATAAGATAACCCTCCAGGAAGTATTGCATTTTTTTTCTTTAATCAGAACTGTCAGTCTCCACTAAACCTATGGTAGATTCTTCGTATGGAATAGAGGTTCACTGTTGAGAGGAACCAACTGGTTTTATTGAGGCAAAAAGAGATTTGTCACTTCTGGAAGTCACAGATGTGATAGTTATGCCACCCAGTGTGCTATAACAAAACTGGATGGAAAACTACTTTTCATCTCACATAAGAATTTGACTTTCACATATTTCCTCTGTCCCCTCAGGTAAAAGTCAAACACTTCCATGCAGAGTTAGAGTGAGAGAGGCTGGCATTTCCAAATAACTAACATTGAATTAAATTTACTCATCTGAGAATGGCACAGTTCAAAACTTGCCTTTGCTCAAGTCATTGTCTAGACTTACTACTAAATTCTCAAGGAGAATTACATTTTTGTTTAATCAAACTTTTCTTCAAAACCCTCAAATTTTCTAGTAATTGTCATATGTAAAGACTGATTCTGCAAGGTTTTGTGCAAATTTAAGCACTGAAAAAAAGTCTTTGTGTTGTTTTTGAACAACATGCTAACAGAAAGGAGTCATGTTGTAGCACGATAAATATGCATGTTTTAGTTCTTCCAAGCCTTAAGAAAAATCAGATTACAAGTCACAGCTTCCAGCAGTTCTGTAAAATAGACCATTACATTATCCAAGTTTCCTTTTCTTGCTTATACTTTTCTTTTTTCCTTACTTATTTTTCTCTCCTCTTTGCAATCATTCTGCCTGAAAATCTTTTGTGATACGTACTTTGAAAATTATTAATGTATTCATTTCTTGTTGAAAGAATGAACTTATGCTGATAGATGTCTAAAACTTTACAAAATTCAGTCTTTTAGATGTTACTAAGGCCTGAGGTAGGTAGAGGTTTATGGTGCTATAATGGCATATTGATAGAATTCAAAATATCCTGGGGGTTGAGCCTTTCCTCTCTGACAGATTTTAAGCAGTGTGGTTTGATGTTTTTTAGAGAGGAACTACAGTTTTTAATGGAACTCAGTCTTGTTAGTTTTGTGGTTTTTGATTTATTTTTTTTTTGCTGTTAGTCTGTTTTCCTTTTTATCAAAAAAATTCCTCTTTTATTCTATTAGAAAAGGAGAGAACAGGATCTCAGTAACACAGGGGAGTTGGGGAAGGCTCTTATTCTGTGCATACAATGGGCATTCCCTCACCAACTTTATCCATTTTCCTTCTTTCCTTTGTTTGTTGAGTAGTGTTTCTTAGAAGAGGACAGTAGGATTAAAAATACTTTTAGTCAGACAGGTGAAGACAATCCGGCATCCTTTATGAGGAATGCATTTTGGTGCATTGTCTAGTCTAGTTTGTTGTTTTGGGTTTTTTTCTAGTTTACAGTGTAACTTCTTCCAGCGTGAGTTTTTTCCCTTCTGAACTTGTGGAGAGGAGCTCTGGTTGAAGCCGGATTGGGTGACATCGTTGCTCTCAGCTCAATGGATAACAGTTTTAAAATTTCCATCAATCAGTGATCATCGTATGGGATGCAGGAAATGAAAGGTCAGCTCAAATCTGGTGCAGAGAACTACTCTGAAAGTTAATGAAAACATTTTTTTATTAAGTTGCACTGTGGAATTTGACTCTCAGCTTGCGTTTTAGAAAAGACCCAGGCTGGATTAAGTTTCCAGCTTCCCAGCTGGGGTGCCGTCACTTCTGGGCTGTACTCTCACAGCCACCGGCTGAAGGGTTTGGAAACCTTGCTGTTTCCTAGCTCCTGTATGAGACTTCAGGACACAGACTTTTGTAGTTACTTTGGCAAGCAGGACTACTGAGACTTTGGGAAGATCAAAATCCCAGTAAGTTAGAAATGTATTGAAATTATCATTTCCCCACCCACTAAAACTGTTTAATTTCATTCTGAGTCTTGCATTTTGGTCTCATGTCGTTTACTATGACTTTGCACTGCAGATGCCAATACTCTAAAGGAGCCATGGAACTGAAAGTGCCAAGCTGACCCCAGCAAAGACAGAATGACCCTGAAAGTGAAATAGCTGCATTTCCTTTGTGCTAGGCTAAACAGCCCTCTGCTGCCTAGGTTAACCAGCGAAGCAGCACTAGTTTGGCAATCTCTGTGCTTCAGTATGTACTATAAACACATAATTCCAGAACTAATTGGCTCTACTGTGAGAAAGCTATACAGGTAGCATGTGTTCAGTCAAGCAAGAGATACGCTTGACCGGTCATGCATGAATGCTGTAATTTTATTTTGAGGGCTATGTCATTTTCTCTGGGATATCAGATGAAATACATTTGCCAAGTTCATAATCAGTGTTATGATGGACACTGAGTAGTAACAACTCAGAAGCTGAACAGTAAACTGTAGTGTTTGACAACCTTGTTTGAGCTGAGCAGAAATCACAGTCAAGGTCATTTATATGTCTACATTCCCTGTGTGTGGGTAAAATTAGCAGTTTTCATCATCACTTTGGCAGTTCCCAACTTCTTTTGTTCTGCTGTCCTCCCTGACAAATATAGGAACTGCATGACATAGTGGAAATCCTCCAACAGCATAAATACAGACAACATAGGGATGCTATTGTAGCTGTGTTACTAGTGTATGATGAAACAATAAACAAAATATATAATCTTCCACTTGTCATGGCTCATCATATCACCCTTTTACTGACGGGCAGTTTTTGTTCTTGACATAAGGCGTTGCAAGATCAGATCATCTGCTACTTCAATCAGAATATGTTAGCAGCATCCTTAGGCTTTCTCCTATTTAAGCTCTAGCTTCAGTAGTAACTATCATATATCTCCTGTTGTCTGATACATGGGGGTGCTATCTCTTAAATTTTTCAGGTTTTAATATTCCAGTAAATAATGGTTTAGATTCCAGAAAATAAGAAGAATTAGTCAAACTTATTTTATGTTATGAAAGTGGATCTTACTTTCCCTAACTAAATTTGCTTAGCTCCTATATTTGTAATTTTTAGGTACATTTGAAGTTTGGATGGCCACAATATTAGAGAAAAAAAGTAGTGGTAAAGACTTTTATTTCTCTAGTAAGCAAGTAATTATTAACTCTGCTGATACTGGTTCCATTGCAGCAGGAAATAAATAACACTACTTGTATTACTGGTTCACCAGCTGTATCTGAGGGTTAAAGGAAACCACTGTGCCATCTGCTCAGAACACATCACATACTATTTCTCGTTGCTGAACTAGACTGTGTAAGCATTGTTCTGTTTTTCAGCTGTCTCACACGACACCTCAGTTACTTGCCTCTGTTTTCAAGACACAATTTATTCACTTTTTTTTTTTTTTGTCTCTAGGTGGACTTATCTATGACTCTGCTATCCCTTTCTTAATTTTCAGACATATATGTATTGTCCTCCTGCTTGTCCCTATTGTTTGAAAAGAGCTTTCCAAAACTCTGTATGAAACCACAACTGTAGTTGCCTTTGAGGTTAGCCTTTAAGTTTTCTATTTCTGTGATTCATTGCACACAAATCCTTTGTAACTGCATGACCAATACTGTATCGCTGTTCATTTTTATTGCTTTCTGTCTTCTTTCTTTATCAGTCTGTCTCTTATCTTAGATTAAAAACACTTTGGAAAAACAGACTTCCTTTTTATCCTCTTTTTGAATAGTCTCTGAACAGGAGATTTTCTCCTGGAAAAAGCTCTTATGCATTATGGTATTATTCACATCCTCATTATTGTATATTGTTTGCACTTTAAAGTGGTTAGTGAGGTTGTTTCGACACTTTCAGAAAAAAATGGTGAAGGGGAATGTTCACTTCACAAATAAATTTTCAATGGAAATCAGGGTTGTGTTGGTTGGAATATTAGAGATTTGGAAAATTTTATTTACTTCTGGTACTTTAGCAGATTATCAGTATTTTGCAAAAACAAAGTCTCTAATATTTTTTTTAGAAATAATGAAATGTCTGTATGATATCAGAATTATAATTTAGTTAAATAAGAAATAGATAAGAAGAAAAAACACTAAAAGACAAAATTAACATTACATAAAAAAATAGTTTGAAATACTTTCAGTTGTTTCTGTTGCAAAGTTCATTCAGATCAGTAAAAGCCTAAGAAATTACAGATTTTGATGAAAGCAGATTTTCTGCGAGATCTGTACTTTTTAATAAATCTGCAAACTAAGCAGCATTTGTTGTGTCACAATTAATTAATGAAAATGAATGACAACATATCTGTTCTATCCTATACTTTTTATATTCACTGTGGCAAAATTTTTATTACATTCCTTTGAAACACCAGGATGTTTTTCTACCTTGAATTGTTGAACATCAGTGATGTTTAAGCATTCTTGGCATTTCTGAAGCTCCCCTTAACGACTGTTGCCAAAAAAGCTTCTCAAAATACGTTAAAAGAATGTCAGGGGAACTATCAGAATACAATAAAACCTACTTCAAGCCTACCCAAAATGTTTTGTATATTTGCAGCTTTAGATGTTTACATTATCCAGGGGTGTACAGCAATTCTTGTTCAATTTAACATCGTGTTTCCTCCTAATATCACTGTATAAAACCTGACATTTTTTTCTTAATTTTTATTCTTTTCATTTTGTCACTAATACAAATTTTTGAGATACCACTAGCTACACATTTGAGTACAGACTGAAAAGTTGTGGGCAGATGCCATTTTACAGACTTCAGAGGTTTTCTAAGTAGGTGCCTGATTAAATTGATGGATGCCATCAGATTGATTTATTGCCTTGTCCAAATTTCTGTTGATGGGCATTGAAGTTGCAAGAAAATCCTTGGCACTATGTGTTCCTTTACAAGCTATATATCTTTATGGAACCGCTATGCTCCACTTCGTGACAACTGGTGTGTAAGAGTCCATCCCTTATTTACATCTGAAACTTTGGCATAGGTTTCTGTATGGATAGACAATTTTGTCAGAAATTGATGAAAAGCTTTTAATTCTAAGCTTTAGAGATATCATATGTGGATAGCACTTTTTTGTGACAGGAAAAACATCCTTAAAGACATCTTGACATAAAATAAGGTTTTGACAGATTTTATTTTCTTCAGCATGAGGTGTGGGGCACAGCCATAATTCTGATTAACACTGACCAATTTTTGCAGGAGCAGTTAGAAGTCCTGTCTTCAACAGAAATCCCCAGGAGAGGCAACAGGCCAGATGACAATATTCAGCCCCAGTGTTATAGGTGCTGAGAGGAGTGTGATCAGCATCTGTTGCCATGGTGTAGTAAAAATGTATTAAATGACAAGACATTTTTCAACTGTCCTCAAAGCATGGAAGTCTCATTTAACTTTTGGGTAGTTTCTTTGACTGTGTTGTAGTCCTCAAAGTTAGTAACATCGGTGAAGTCATTCTCCACCACAAAAAAGCTGAGTGTGTGAAGAAAACAGAAAAAAAGAGCGAGGACCATTCTCTGACTGAAAACGCCAGGAATGTTTTTATTATTTCAGTAAAGGATTAAATTTAAAGAATGAACATCAACTTCAAGAAGAGGCCTCATGACATTAAGCTGTGCCCTGAAAACTTCCTTACATAGCAAAGCTGTGAATTAAATGCTGATGCTACACTTGTACAGTTGAGCTGTTGAAACACATTTGGTGTTATTGCTAAACCACTCACACTGCAAAATTCAGTGTGTGGTGGAAGGAATTAAGAGTCCCTTAGGTACTTATTTAGTTCTGATGGAAGGTAGTGAAGGGCCAAGTGAGCTATTACACCCATTATTTCTTTTTTCATGTGTCATTCAGCCCTTGTAATTTTGAAAGCTCTGTTACAGAGAAATGTTTCTGTTTGAACAAAACACCTTGACCATATCATCATTGATCATATGGATAGTGTACAAAACTTAAGACATCTGACTGTGCTGGTTTACAAATTAAGACAGAAAGATATAAGCTGCATTTGAACTGTTTTACAGTTTATTATCTCTTACTGTCTATGATGGATTTTTAAATCTCTCATGAAAAGTTAAAGTTAGTAATCAGCAGTTGTTTTCTAATCTACTTTACTGCTTAGTTTCTTACGTTGATTCACGGACAATCTGAACTACCTATTCAAAATACATCCATCAATAGAAGTAACAGTTTAATTTCTTCTTGTGATGACACAAAAAATCTCTGACCCCTTAATGTGACCATTTCAGAACATTTATGTGTCAGCACAACAGAAAAACCAATAATTACGTTGTTTCATGGAGGTTTTGATAGAAAGTTAAGGGGCCTTGAGATGGGTAAATTAGTTGGCACTTAGCCTACTCTTAATTGAATAATTTTGGTAGCTATAAAAGAAAAGCTGATACTGGTTTCTCTAGTGAAGCTAGTAGTGATTCTACTTGATAATAAAATGTCCCTAATGTTAAATCAATAAATTAGGCAACTGTGAATCAGACAACTACCCATGCTTGTTTACAAGTATATCTGCAAAGTTTTCTTTTATGGATAGACATCTATTTGAGCAATTCTGTAAAACCTGTACTTTATGACAGCTGCTTGTTTTCAGCAGCATTCACTTTGTGGCAGATATGTATTTCCAAAGGAATGGTTCCTGACCTCAGAGTCAACAGTCTAAGGGCAGAAGGAAAACATTAGGTTTTTGTACAGGTCAGCAGGATTGATAAGCAGTGTGGCAAAAGTCTGTGTTCAAGAAGGACTTAAATGGGGATGTGTAGAGCCTTGTATTTGAACTTACTCAGAATGACATTAAGTTTAGCAAGTCATAAACCAAACCAGGCATGTGTAGGAATATCATAAAGAATGAAGGGGGAAGACCAAGGAAAAAATGTGCTAGAGTTGAGCTTTAATAAAGGTTTAAATACCAATAGTGGTGAGAGAGATGTGTTCAGTGTGATCATGGAAGGGACCTCACAGGAAGAATTTGGAAAAAGGAGCAGTGTCATTGGCAGCAAAGACAAAGACATCCATCAGTTGCATCACAGAAAAGTGATATATGTGACAGCATTAAGTGTGCATGTTATTCAGTGGTAGGTCTCAGGAGAAATTGCAGCATTGAAAATGAGGATATTGTGAGGGATAAACATGAAGGCAAGATCTGTTTGTGGAGATGGGCATAAAAATAAAAGGGTTATTTCTTTGAAATAGAGCAACATTGTATTTTGGTTAAAAACTGCGCAGGTAGAGAACTTAGTAAGCAGGGGCTGGTAATACAGCTTGGACTGCGTGCATTCACCAAACTTACTCTTGGCAATAGCCAACAGATCTCTGTAGATTGAAACACATTTGCAGAGAGAGCTTACAGAACCATTTGAGGTGAACAAACACATTTCTAAATAGCAACATCCATTTTTGCATATACTTAATCATGGTGTTGAGAGGGAAAAAATATGCTCCTTGATTTGAGTTGGCAACATATCCCTGAAGATTCAACTTACAAAATCATTTTGGCCTTTACATAACATTTGAGCACTGTTTTTCAGTGGCTGTGTCAGGACAGTCAAAATTACATTTTGATCCATTCAGTTGCCGCCTCAGTCAGCACCCTGCTGTTGTTGCCCATACTTTACTTTGTTGCTGAAGGGTTCTGCAGGCTTTTTCCATTGCTGGGTTGAAAATGACAGGGTCTTTCTCACTCAGCAAAGGTGACTTAAACGTTTCAAATCTCAGCCTACAACAATATGCAGATTTATGAAATTTGTGTGCTTTCTATTAGCGGAAAAGAGAGTCCATTATACACACAGACAGACATTTCATTAACATAGAGGGGACCTGAAAGGCAGACGAAGTTAGGTGACATCGCTTTCACATATGGTTAATTTTAACTCTTTGCAGCGAAAGACATGAGGTGATAAAGCAGAAGATAGAGATCCTGATACTGTGTCTGCTCTTATTAAGGGGGCCCCACATGTTCAACACCAATGAAAGCCTTCTGTTATAGCCAACACAGTCCTAGTAGCATTAAAGTTCATGTGAGTCTTTTGGTAGCGGTGAACGCAGTCTTTCATAACCAGGTATTCTCCACAGGGGTGTGAGTTAGGCAATTAGAATATGATTAACAGTGCATGACACTCAGCTATCACTAGCTTCTCTGAAAAAATAGTAAAACATCTCAATCAATCTTTCTCCTTTCAATGCATGTCATTTCCACAGAACCTATTTGTAACACAGTAGATCTAAAATGTAATGTGAAGAAGAAATAATGAGGGAATATAATTATTGTAATGGAAATATATTTTGGAAATTTTCTTGTAATTTTTTTCTACTTTTTTATTCCTGACTTCAACTTGTGAACTCTCTCTGGATGGACTAAGAACAAACCCCACATATTAAATTGCACCATGTTTACCCCTATATTCCAAGAATTTGGGGTTTAGTTTCCATCACAAACATACCTCGGTTTTGAAGATCTTCTTGATCATTTCTACAGGATTGTATTTTTCAGGTAATATAAAGCCAAATTCTGACCTTATGCCCACCTTTCAGAGGAATGTCTGAAAACCAATGAAAATTAATCATTAATGCCATGGTAATCAAGAGTAGAATTTGATTCAGAAAGAATAAATTGTCTATCAGAGGTTCAGTCATACTGAGCAGCTAAAAACAATTTCAAAATCTAAGTCATGTATTGGCAGCCTAAAGAATATTTTGGATTGCTGTCCTCAGCTTTAGTCAATGTACGTAACTATGAATGGTATACTCTTAACAGATATCCCCACATGTAAGTTGGGAATAAGTCAAAACATATCCCTGAGGAAGGATACAACGTGTAGTTCTCCAGGGTTGAGTATATCCTTAATTTATTTCTCTTAAAAACTGAATGATTGCATTCTTAGACAGTAATGAGAAGTGAAGGTGCAATGTCTAGTCATTTGGGACAGGTGCCATTTCTTTGTTTTATAGCACACTGCCATCGATCCGGGCCTGAAACAGATAGATATTGTCAGAGCACAAAAATAATGAAACAATATTTATTTAGCACTCAATTTACTGGCTCATGCTTAGATATGTTAGATTAAATCACAACACAAATTGAAGCATCTGTCTCTATTAAATATTAAAAACATATTATAAATAAGGCCACCAAATATTTCACATATTTCTTTTTAAGGATTCATGGTTTGCTAACAGGTATGTCTTTTAAATTGTGTGGTATCATCTATAGCTCTTTCTTCTTATGCCCTAGAACTTATTTCTAAATCAGTGAATTTGCAGCTACAACTGATTGGGTGAAACTGGATCATCTGGATTATCATACAGATGTTTCTGTTGTGGGGCATTGAGTTCTTTAAAGATATATGAAAACACTTTCCATCTAAAGTTAATAATGAAAGCAGGTTTATATAGTTAAAGCTAATTAACTATGGATTATCACCCACTATTGCAATCAAAGATATTTTATTATAGTGGCTTGACTTGTTGTGTTAATTGTTTAAAAACAATAAGTGTTTTTTGTATTGTAACTGTGCGTTCTTGACCATTAAGTTTCATATTGCTGTTCTCAAAAAAATTGACTTCTAAAAAAAGAAAATAATGTGTCAAATTACTCAGTGTATCATAAGAGAATCATTATCCTCAGTCATTGTTTTATCACTTGTCTAAATTTACATGCACAAATACAGTTCCTTTAGAATTTGTTATGGCATATTAGGAAATTGACTAAAAATTAAACCTGGACTCCCATTCAGTTTTTAAAATCCCAATTCAACACATCATTTAATCACATACTTAAATACATCCCTCTTTAGGAAAGCTGAATCACTAAAGCACATGCTTAAATTTACTTTTGGAAATGAATGGACAGCTGGAACAGACCCTAAGGATTTAAGCCAAACCAAGCTGAAGTCAATGGAACAAATGCCATTGATTTCACTTGGCTTTGTGTTAGGTCCCAAATCCATCTGAATCCTTTGGTTAAACGAGCCCTGTTTCTGATGACCGGCAGTTTCTTGGAATAACAAAGTTTGTGGGAATTGAGTGCATTTAACTTGTCAAAAGAATCTGTCTGGAACAGTATATTGTAATATAATTTCTACCAGGAGTTGTAGGGTGGTTTTTTGTTAGACAGATTCTGTGGTTTACATATCGATCCATAATCCCCAGGCCTAGGCTATAGCTGCGGTTATACAGTTAAGGTTGCTAAACCTGATGCGTACAGGTTTACATGCGCAGTATGTTTGAAAAAAGGTTTTATTTTGGGAAATTAATAAACACATTGTGAAAATGTTTTTGTAGGATTTCTTTGTCTGACTAAACCTCACACTGGGCAGAATTGTAGAAGTGAGATTTCTAGGTAGTTAATTACCAGGTAGAAATCATAGCCCATTAAGGCAGCCCCAGAACTGAAAAAGCTTTGAGGCAGGAAGAGCACTAAGAAGAGGTTCATATGTGTCTCTTCCTGCCCTTACACTTCTTGTAGACATCAGTGGTGTTTCCTGAAATAGATCTGGTGATTGAAACAGAACATAGGGCTGGATGGACCTTTGGTGGTATGTACAATAGGTGTTCCTATGTTCCTAAGTCACACCAAAATTAATACTTGCTGCTTTTTCTGTAAAATTATTACCATGTATATGAGGATATAACAGCACTGTTCTCAATAATTAAATTAAAAGCTGCTGGAAGACTTTATATTTTCCTTTGAGACAAGTTAAGACTCAGATAAAAAAATAAACTCTTTGATAATTTAATGAAGAGTAGATGGGTTTCAACAAAGCTGGATTTAAAACTGAGCAGCAATAACTGATGTTTTGTACTAAATTGAACTTCTCTTTTACAGTACAAGAGGTCAAGATAAGCAATGCCAAGGATCATCTTGACCCTTCACCTCCAGTGGTAATAGCTGACACCAAAACAGGTCATTTTGCAAGCCTTTCTATTTCATTTTAATTGTTCTTAGAATGGATTCTGAGTTTGAAAGACTTATTTCCCCAGTGTAATGCTTTCTTTAATATTGCTGCAGGTAGTATGGCTTATAGGAAAGGCTGCGAAAGCCGACATGAAAATGGTTTCCCAGTAGAATTGTGCCTTTCCCTGAAATCTAAACACTGATGATGTGCTGATTCTGTCAGAATTTTAGCAGTGAAAATTCAAAGCACTTAGGTCTACACTGGTGCTGTTAATTTCAACTTTATTCCTTTGTTCTTGAATGGAGACAGTATTTCATATCTCTTTCGATATTATAAAACATGAAATATTTCAGTAAAATTATTTTTTTATTACTAAATGGTCCTATTCATTTCTGTTCAAAAGTTCTGAACTTTTCCTCAGCTTGGTGTCATACCTAATTTCAGAATGTCAGAACTTCTAAAGGAAGGAATGTTATTTTATGATCTGTCTTAATGGATTTTTTTCTCAATGGATTGCTTAACAAACAATCCATTATATAAAAAACTAAAATTTTGTGCAGTCTTATTGTAGTTAGCAGTACTGTGAGACGTCCTCTCAGTAGGGTTATACCATTAACAGTGTGAGTTCCTTTGACTGATATGTGTCCATGCATTAAGACCAGAAAGAAAGAGCCTCTTCCTCTAGTAGTTGCTTAACAAGCCAAATAATTAATCCAGGGATTCTTGCTTTAACATGAATGTTTTAGATAGGGAAGTTTGCAGACTTCTGTCAAAAATACTTGAAAACAGTTAAAATGAGCTGCTAAAATCAGCTGAAAATTACATTGTGCATCTTTATATACCTCTTTTCTTCAAAATTTAGTAGAAGTGGGTGATGATGTGCTTTCTGTGAATACATGGAGTAAGGTAGCTCAATTAACTTGTTCCATAAGGGCATGCTCTGAAAACATAATTACAACTACATAAACTGGTGGTATTAGATCACTTTGGTTTAAATGTATGAAACAAGCCTTTGACTTGCATCCAGTCATTCCTGTGTCAAGCCCAATACTCTGTGTTTGATTAAGTATCCTTCAAGTAATTATCATTTAGTTTGGTGGGAAAACTTGTAGAAATCAAGATTACTTCACTTTTCATAGTGTTTGTCCTTACAAATTCACCAATTGCCAATAAAAATGTCTGCTTTGGCGGGTTCAATCATTCTAGCTTAAAATTTCTTTTGATCTTTTTTGTGAATAATTTTCTTTTTCTTTGAAAAAAAGTCCATGAAAAGGAACCAAATACATATTATACTTTGTATTTCTCTAATTACTATGTGTGATAAAGCTCCACTCTAAAATACAGAAGCCTAACAGATCTGTTTGAAAAATCACTAGAGATATAGGAAGACAAAATCTGGAGTAAATTAGACAAGACAGTGAAATTTTGATTTACGTAACATCCCCCCACCCCCTCAAGCCCCTCAAGCTTCCTCTGTTCTTTACAACTTATCTTTTGACTAGTGAACTTACCTATGGTGTTTATCTTAGTTATGAACATGGTAGTTATTAAAAAAGCTTCTGTTTGAATTTGAAAGGTATTTACAGACCATGCTTTCCAAGATGTAGATTTATTTTACTTACCTTTAGCCATTCAAATTTTAATACTTGCTACTTGTCCGGGCAGTCTCTCAACAGTTACTGGAGGGATATAGGAAATTCCAGAGGGTGGGTTTTTAAGATACTATCTGAACTTGTGAGGATTACAAATAGCAATCATTTCAGTTGTTCATACCATATCACTTATGTGCATGGAGTCACACATATAAATAATTTGGTATATCAACAGATCTTTAGTTTACTGTTAGAAGTGGGCATTTCCAATTTGCTTTAATCTTGTTAGTGTGGGTAGCAATTACAGAGAAGCTAAAATGGTTGTGACTTCAGTTGGAGCACTGCAAGTCTGTAAGCTAACATTTGGATTATAAAAGCATGCATCCATTTAAGAGAATTTTATTACCATCCATTCAAGAAGAAATTACCTTATAAGCACAATTGTTCTCTGTAACTCTGAATTCAGCCTTTGGCCTTGACAAAAATGATTGTGAGGAATGTTTATTAACCATTACAGTATTGCTTTTCTAACATGGAAAGAAGAAAAATACTGTCTTAAATATTTTCTTCCTATAATTTGCTGACACATATATGCCTAGAACTTCAGTGAGTTTTTCAAAGTTTTATAAATGGCTCTGGATTAAAAAAAATAGACTGTTCCTACCACATCTCATTTACATAATGCCTATAAAATAGCAATTTTCAGTGCAGAAGAAAACAAAACAGAAGTGTTTCAAAATCTAATTTACATAATACATGCAGATGTAGTAGTTCTGCACAGTTAGACAGGTTCAGCAAAGTGCTTCCTTTGGAGTGTCAACATCTGAAATCGACAATCCCCAACACTTAAAAAGAAAGCTTGTGGAGTCGTAATATTCATTATCACTATTTAGATTTTTCTTTTCTGCCAATGTTCATTGTTAGGTTAGACAATACTTTTTCTTAGAGTGTTTATCAAAGATGAATGATGTCTTAAAAACAGACCAATGAGGTATGAGATAATTATTTTCCAAGTTTAACTGAAATAAAAAAAATATCTTTCATTATATTACATTGTAAATCACTATTGCCATGACTTTATAATAGAGCTGGACTTAAAGGGAATGTTCCTTTCCTTCTACCTCCTTGTTAGACTCTCGTCCTATGGGTAAGGAAGCCTGAGCATGAATTAGCAGTCGGGTTTGATAGCTGCACAAGAAGCTGACAGGCATCTCTTCAAGAGATGGACTTTCACATCTTTGAAGAAAAAAGAGAGAATTATCCACTGTGGGAAACTTTAATGCCTAATTGCTTTTGTATTGCTGTCTGTCCCATGCATCATAAATATATTAATAAGTATGGGAAAAAGTTTCAGCTTTTTCTATCTGTAAAGAAAAAAGAAGAAATCTTTCCTACTTTTTTTTAAATTCAAAATTCAGAAGAAACAAAGTAGGACTATAAATAGTCATCTGCTTTCCAGGAAAGATGCTTTCTAGCATATGGGTCATTCTATAAGACAGTGCCATAATATGATGAGCATCTACACCAATGTAAATGCACAGGTGCTGCTGTGCATGATTTTGCTCCTCTGGCTATAAAATGTCTTTCATTTCTATTTTATGAAGTTACACATGAGGAAGCAAATAATTAGTCAGTTCAGAAAGATAAGTATTTTATGTGAAAACTTCGCAATGAGATATTTTTTAATTATTATTTCATGACCATTACTTGAATATGCAGTTGAAGTCAAACATTTTTCAAAAAAAAATATTGGAAATATTAATTTTGATGCTTTGAAATAAATATATGATCAGTATTCCCCAAACTCCCTACATTTTATTCATGTGGAAAAAATATTTCTGATAGAAAAGTGGAAAAAAATACTAGCACTTTTTTACCTTTGTTCCCTTCCATGCCTCACACCTTGTTTAACAATCACATCAGGCAAATCATGGCACAATCCCAGTTTAGTGCTGGAGAAAGCTGCTACTGTGGATTTAACTATCAGATTAACCATTTGTGGCTGTATCATCTAAGTGGATTTTCTGGGTGTCATGATGACTTCATAATCTTGGAATAAACCCCAGAAATGAAAAGTACATGAAATTACCTATTTTATGACCTCCCCTTTAGGAATGTTAGCATAGTAGAGAATGAGAATGCAGTTTATGTAAAGTGTGGATACTCTGTATATAGGCCACATATATGAACATAGAGGTAGTCTGGCTGTATCGGTTGCAGGCACGTGCTTCTCCTCCTTTATGCAGTCAGGAAGAAAGATTCTCTTTGATGATCTGACTTTAATCCGGTTACAAGGCAGTTACCATTAAACATGCAACTTGATTTTCACATCCTAGGGAGATTTTATGTACTGTGGCAAATTCCCAAAGGATATAGTCTCCTCAGATGCTGCTAAGCCTAATATCTAGTTTGTATGTTACCTGCATGACTGGTGGTTTAATTTAAAGCTTCTTGCAATAAATCTATGATGAAAATGGTCTTTGTCCTAACAAGATCATGCTGGAACTGGAATATCTTTGTAACAACTACCTGATCATCCCACTTATGATAATCTCTTTTGTTGATCCACCAACTTTTTATGGGTTTTGCATGGAGATTTAGGGAGAGGTGATACCAGTATGTCCCTCTTCAGGCTACTTCAGTATCTGTTACCCTGCCATACCAAAAATTCCATTTAAAGGTACTTCTGTAGGTCCATCACTTCTCACAATTCAATGGCTTTCCTATGGGGCCTTAAGAAAGAAATAGGAAATGGGTTTTGGAATATGAATATCTTGGCCATATGTTGATTAGTAATTTGTTCTTCCATGGTTATTTGGCTTCTGCAGCCTTCAACCATTCAAACATCAGCTGTAGACCACTGAAGATCTAACATCGGAACTAAAATGTCAGTTGGAGCTTTCAGACATTTGGTAAGAACAAAAACAAAATTCAAACTGATAAGAAAGCTGATTCAGGCTGCTGAATCTAAATGGCTGTCTGAAAATAGTATTGCTATGGCAAATGACAGTGCCTTATTTTTAAGAATTTGTACAGTGTCAGCAGACAGAGTAGCAGGATGTCTTGCATTAATAAGATGATAATTTAGGTGCTTCTCGGTCGTCCAGTGTTTGTCTGTCTTATTTTCTACTTGAAAAGTTGTGAAAGTTTCAGTACCGCCCCATTCTCTTTATTAAGAAGAAAATATGTTTTGTAGCTTATATTGTCAAAGCATCAGGGACCTATGACACTGGTGGCAGATACATAACCATATTGTTATTCAGTGACTGCTGTAGTTCTTCAGATCAGCTGCTGCACTAAAGATATTCATGATAACTTGATTAAAGTATGTTGAGAGAGCTTCTCTTTTGAATATATGATTATACATATATATATTTAGCATTATTATGATCCTGGGAAATATTTTTGCTCCTGTACCAAAGTTTGAATCAGCAATGTCCTCCTACTTCACAGCTTCTAATAGAAACAAACACTATGATTTAAAACCTGTGTATTATGTAACCAATCACATATTTTTGCCTTGAGGCATTTCTTTGAGAAAAAAGTTTAATTTAATAAGCTGCTTGCAGTACTCCCAGACCTTTGATTCATTAAATCAAGCAAGAGGGACTTTGCATGGTTAGAATAATACCATTCTAAAATTAGTCTCAGAATTGTAGATTTGTAATTTGCTGAGAGGTACTAGACATGCAATATCATCATTGCATGTCTTTCAGAGTCCCTATTTATTATCTTAGTGCGTCAGCACTAATTTAGAAAGATCTGAAGTATATATTTGTTTATATACCTTCGTGTTTCAAGAATTCCATGAGGAAAGGAAAATGTACACATCTGTCTCGTTATTATAAATCATGTTATATTTTCATAAATATATGATGTTCAATTAAATACAGGCAGAATCTATGCAAAAGCTGACAACATGGAATTTGTGTATTTGCTAATAATTGCTTAACACTGTGTAAACAATAGATCTTTTTACAGAGAATGTACCTGAGTTCAGAACTGATGAATTAAAACCAATGCACCAGAAATATCGTTTCTTAATTCAAAATCCCAAAAGGTTTTAAACTTAAAACATGGGTAACAAAACCCCACAGATTTTTATGGTCTTCTTCATCAGCAATCCAGGTCTTGATTATTTTTTCATTTTGATTTGATATTTTTTAAGCAATGAAGTCTTAGGTTTAAATAAACCACTGCATTCACTGGCCAAAGACGGGTTATTAACAATTAAAATAAGTTTTATTAATGGTACACCACCATCCCAACTTTCATTTTTCACCCCACAGAGTATCAGATGAAATAAAACCTTGGATTTTGGAGTATTTTATCTGCCAGAGTGTTTTTCCTCATCAGTTAAATTAAGAAAGGGCAGAACGATATCTTTTGAATTCAACTTCTGATTTTGAAATTTCAGTTGCATATAGATAAGCAGTCATTAGAAATTCTGTTAAATAAGTTAATTGGCAATTTCATAAATAAGTTATCTAGTAAATAGACCAAAACTTATTCTCACAGTTCTGTCTTCAGTGATGACTCACCCTCAGTATAGGTTGGTAATTACATTTGATGAGAAATTTTGCAGGACGGAGGTGGCTGAGTTGGTTAGATAAAGGTTTTTTCTGTTAGAAGTAGAAGAGTTCAGTATAGAGACAAATAAGCAAAATTTGCAAGGGTTGGAGGCAGTTACAGTAGATTTAATATAAGTAGACTACGATGAAAAACTGCATTAACTGAACTCCAGTAACTTTATAAAAATATATGAAAGATAAATTTTCTTCTGGAGGAAAGGATGAATTGGTAAAGACTGAATAGGGAAAGGTGCCTAGGATTTTATTGTACATGTTACTATAGAGCTGAGAATTTCTAACTTGAGTACTTAATGTCAGTCTCCTAAACAAAAATGACTTGTTTGGTGAGCTTGTCAGCACGTGCATACATGTTACATGCTTTACCAGGTGGTGAAATTTTTCTGTCTTAATGCCATTTACACTACTACTTGCTTACTAGAGTAATGTGAACAATATGGTGCTCACCTTAGAATAAAAGGTAAGAGAAGTATTACTGCATGTGTTGTGTTATTGAGCAAATAAAACAAGGCAGAGGGAAAGAATTTTCTGTTTGATTTCATGGTGATTTACCATTGAGTAACCTTTCCTTCCACATGATTCCTTCTGCTCCGTTCTTGAAAATGGAAGACATACTTTCATTGAAATTGATGCTGCTCAGAAAGTGTGTTATTTTGGGAAAGATCTTCTTAAAAGTAGAAAATCACATTGAATAAGGTCCAAATGAAATACTAGACCTTTTTTGCTAAGTGACTTGTTTTTAAAAGCTACTTTATGTTGCAATACAAAATCTAAAAGGAAAAAAAAAAACCAAACAACAAAACCAAACCAAAACACCAAGAATGAGTTTTCTTCAATGCAAATCAAACTTTTTAAAAAAAAATAGTTTTACCTGATTTCATTGTTGTTGTTTTTGTTGGATTAGAAGGGAGGGATGTATGTAGTTTCTACATTTTAAGCTTTAACCAAGTCAGTGTATCAACAGAAACCTTTTTCTCATCTTTATGAGATAGTTTTGTTTATTTGAGATGCTGAATGCTATTTACTGCCATTTGAGAAGAATTAATTTATCATGCTTCAGCAGAAGGTCTGTTGTGCCAAATGTCACAAGGTTACCTACTAGCTGTTGTTTCCTTATCTAAGAGTCAATCTTCTCTTCAGCAGTAAGTCTCTTGTGGTTTTGTTTTTGAGTAAGCTAAGCTTTGTTGCAAAGGAAGATTTAGGAAACTACGGAGGCTGTTAGAGATTTCGTTCTTTACTTTGGTTTCTAAGGAGAGACCATTTATGCTACAGATTTTCTTTTTTTTTTTTTTTTTTTCTAATGGGCATCTGTCAGACTATTATTTCTGGAAGCAGGGATTACCCCTAAGCTATTTTTTTAGGTGTATAGAGACAAATAACAAAAATTAACTGTAGTCTGATTCTGTGTTTCAGAGACAGAGGCTTGTATTTGGGTTCAGTTTACCAGGCTACAGATTTCCATCAGCGCTATTTTGTAGATATAAATAATAGATTTATTTATATTGTAGATATAACTAATAGATTTGTAGATAAAAATAATGTATAAATTTTGGTTTTAACCTTTATTTAATCATTGAGGCAGTCATCTGATAAGACGATGGTATCTGTGGGTTTGCAATCAAATTGGATCAGATATGTATTCTGGCATGCTGTGTAGCCATATGCAAAATGGCAATACCAAAGCTAGAATAGGAGTAAAAAGTGAATTTTAGGGAAGTTTTGGCTGCATAAGGAATGATGACCAACACTCAGCAGAGACAGTTCTGCTGCCTCTGTGGGGCTTCACTCATATGGCCAATATTGGAGGAAGGAAGGGTGTTTAGTTTTGGTTTTAATATATTGTGGACCACATAACAGAAAACTCTGAATATGTTCTGACTTCAGTGGGCTTCTGCATGTGCTTAAACTTGGGCATGGGCTAAGTATCCAGGGTGATACTGAAATCCACACTAAGCAGGACAAGGGAGCACTGAAGAGGAAGGGGTGATATATAAAGAAGACCTTGAAGAAGAAGGAAAAGTATATGGGGTATCAGACAGGGTTACTTTATGCAAGGAGAAAGATGCTGATTGACTTCCACATGTCTTGGTGTGTATTTTTTGTATTTCTTCTTTCTATGAAGGGTAGCACAGAGAGAAAGTAGAGAAACTGTTGAAAACATTTTTGGGTGTTTTTTTTTACAATGAATCCATGCAAACAGAGTATTGCTTTTAGAGGTCTTTTTATGTGGTTACTTTAAAATGTTTTAATGGATTGACAGGGGAAAGATCAATTTGCAGTACTGAAGCTTCCAGGGTATGTGTTCCTGTGTTTGCATAAGGCTTGTGTTCTCGTTGCTGCTCTTAGCAGTACAAAACTGATGCACAATAAAAATATTTTGTCACCGTTCTCCATCTCACACTGAGATTTTGTTCTGCTTCATTAATTTTACACCTGTCAAAAGCTTTAAAATAATTTAAAAAAAATAATACTATCACCTGCTGTATTAAAAATGTTGTCTTTATGAGGCAGGAACAAAACACAGCCTTAATTTGACTCTTCCTCAGCTGTGCTCTGTTTCTTCTCTACTCTGTATTCTATATGTTGAGATAGAAAGCGAATGTATAACTTAATTTATAATAAATGCCGTTTTACAGACGTTTTCCTATATTGTTATATTTTCACATTTTGTCTTTCTGTATTATGTAAAATTTTCTCTATTATGTAAAATACAGGGATTTTATAAATATGGTTTTTTAAATAGAAGTTTCATTGAATTTGAAAGAAAACATTTAAAAAGTCAGATTTTCCTTAAGATTTTTGAATACTTACAAAGATGAACAAAGTGTAATAAAGTAAAAGGGATTTGTGGGGTGTTTTGTTTATTTTTTTGTTTTACTTTTTAAGGAATGCACTCTCACTGAAAGTAGCATATCTAAAATTCTAAGTTAATGTTTGATTTCTTATGCAAATAAATAAATTTGTACATGCTTATCTATATTTACACATTCTTTTTGTTGGAATTGTTCCAGTATGTTGGTAATGCTTTGTAGGTCCTACAGCATTTTAGATCATCTGAAAGTATTGTGAGTCTGCGCAATCGATACATTCTTAGTGTAAGAAATTGTCATCTAGTAACAAGGCCTTGCTGCAGAAATCAATAAATATGTACTGAAAGGCTTTTCCTGTGAAAAGTGTGTGCTGAGCTTATGCCATAGATTAAACTTTCTTGATCACCTGTTGATTTTAAACTTTTTTCTTAGGCAAATGCAGTGGGATGCCTATCTTGTGAGTCGCACTCTGAGGTAGTTTCGTTAAAAGCATGGCACTTTTGACGAAATGGCTAAAGCAAAGAACATGATGGGGATTAAGCATTTGTAAGCTGTCGCATGAGGTTACAGAGAACTACATTCGTTGTGTGGTTTACATAAAGCATAGTTCATATTTGAAGAATTTCTCGTTGCTTCCTATTTTTATTGACAAGACTTTTGTTAGGTTTCTGAGTTACAATGCTTGAAAAAGATGTCCCCTTTGCTGCAAAATGCAGAAGAGACTTGACCGTTGTAGGGTATACCTTCAGGCATGGTCACATTTGGCAGGGCTGGCCCGCAGAAGTTGTTGGTGGAGACACCCCAGGACTCTTGCTCTCAGATGGGGAAGAAGGTTCCAGTTAAGGAGGCTGAGGAGGCAGCACTGAGCCAGGAAAAATCCCCACTGCTCAGCAGAGTTCTGTTGTGTGGGACAAGTCACCCTTCCAGCAAAAAAGCTGCTGTCACAGAACAGACTCTAAGAAGGCAAAGGGAAGGTGGCTCATCTCTATAGAAAAATAGCTGGGGGATTCTTAAAATTAAAAAAAAAAAAAAAAACTGCAAAAATCTCCTGAAGTGGCAAGAAAGCGCCCACTCAAATCTCATGGGGTGGTCAGAAAATTCTTTTCTTTAGGAACTGTATGGTACATGTAGCAGGGGAATAAAGAGATATGTCTTGTATTCCCTGTAGTATTTTCCATGTTTCCTTCCAATGTTCACTGCACAGGGGACATTTAAAAAGAGCTATTTCATTATTTCAGTTTGTCTTTGAAATGTATTTTGTTGTGTTAAAAGATACATAGACTGGCATGGGGATGTGGTTTGTTAATTGAAGACAAAATCTTGATGGGTCTTTGAAAATTATATGCATATGTAAGTGAAGCAACTGTAACTTCTGTCTACATAAATAGGCCACACAGTTGATGTGATATGGCGCACAAAAGCTATCTCTGTTAGCTCTTTCTTGTGTGTGTAGGCTCAAAATTTGAAAAATATTTAATTCAGCAATTCTTAATAGTGTTGGGTACATCATGGCAGCCCTGTATTAGAAGGATTTTCTTTGCCTTTTAAAACCTTCTTGCATTTGGCTTCTATAAATGGAAATAGACTAAAGAAATTAATTATCCCATAAAATTAATTCAGTGACATTTTTCTATGAGCTTGGCAGAATATACAAGGCTACAAAGGGCCTGGGTCTCTGATAGATTTTAAATTTTTTTAAAAAAAATGTAATATGATCTTGTTTCTCGTTTCTCTAGGTAATAGTGAATGAAAGAGAAAGGTTCTAGCTCTTGAAATGGCTGGAATGATACCAGCATCTTAGCTGAATGGCAAATTCACAATTGGAAATACTTGGTTTATGAAAGTGCTTTATGAGTTGGTTTTCACTGAACAGTTTTTTTCCAAAGTAAACAGGAATTTGTTCTTGAATAGTTTTAGACCTCGTGTAAAAAAAGGTATATTCTCATTGTATGCGTACCCTTTTAATTGTCTTTAGAAGAGCTTATTCTAAGGGACAATTGCAGAACGTAAATGTTGTTACGTTGTTTGACATTTTCTCACAAGAGTAATTTCAGTCTGAAGCTACTGTCTATAAGTTATACCTGTGTGAGCAAATGACAGTGTCATTAAGAATGTTCTGCTGGCCATATCTTGTCACTGAACCAGTACAGAAGCAAATATTTATAGGTCAGTGTCAAGGGAAGAACAGACCTACTTTTTACTGACCTTCACGCAACATATTTCATCTAAAGCCAAAATAGAGTGAAAACTTAAGAGCTGACAAAAACGTGCACTGTTCAGTTTGTCTGTAGAGAATTTATGTTTCATTTTTAAGACTGAACATGTTTGTTTGGGCTCTTAAAATTATGTATGTAAGGTTTTGAAAATGTTCAAGGCACTTACCATAAAATAGTAAGACGCTGTGGAAACAATTATTCCTATTTTCATGAAGAACATTTGCTTGCTTTGTTTTCCGAACTTTTGCCATCTGTAGCAGTGATTCTGCACATTATTGCTTCCATTACCATTTTGAAGCATGAGTAAATATCACTTTCCACTTCTAGATCAAGGACAAGTTATGCCCTTAAGATCGAACATGTGTTCTTGTTCATGCTTTGCAATTTGTCACTTATACACCTGATTATCCCACTGCTGGAAAGAAGGGTTGAGTTATTGTCACCATCCATATTATATTTAAAAATTAGACTTGCATAGCTTCATTTCTTTTTTAATGATATTTTATGTTGCAGTCATGTACAAATAAATCACGAATTATCTTTTCCTAGCATAAGGTCACTGCAACTGATTTTTATCTTGTTTTTTAAAACTTAAACAACAGTAGTCTTCATCTTTTTCAACAGATTCTTTTCTGATTTCTTGACACAGCATAGCAAAATACCTGTTGTTTATTGCCTTGAAGAGAAGTGCTGGTTTGTTGAAATACATTTTTTACCAGCCAAGGACTTTTCCTGCTTGGGAAATGCTTTGACCCAAAGCTTATGAAAATGTCATAAGCTTCACGTCTGTATGCTAAGTTACCCCATAGGATCCCTGATTTCATTGAGACTGATGTTATGGATATGTTTAATTACCTATTCAGTCACCCTTTCCGTAATCCAGACTATTTGTCAATACATCTCTTCTGTTCCTTGGTAGATTCAGCTGGTCAGGGTGAGCAGCAGAGTGAGAGAAAGTCATGGTGTGAGAGTCCACAGCTCTTCAGCCAGGGGATGTTTTCCAGAGATGCCTCTGCTTGAAAGATCCAAACAAGCCCCCTCCCACAAAGTGAGCTGGCGCATCCCCTCCATGTCTCCTTGTCTGGAAAATCTGCTCTATGTGGACGGTGCTGGAAACTTGGAAGGTTGAACTTTAAGAGCTGAGTTTTTCTTGCTCATATGATTGGCTTTTCATTTTCTAAGTATAATAGGCACAGCTGCACAGCATACTCAGGGCTATGTGTTATATATAGGATATTTTTTTTTGGCCAGTGTTTTTTGCTGTTCTTAGTGAAATGCTTTTTTGTTTATTTATAATATGATTGCTCTGTGTTAGGTATCTCAAAACAAAAGCAGAAAGCATGACCTTGATGATGCCTTGTTAAAAATGTAGAGCTTTTTCATCACTTGCTGACAGTTTGCCATTCAGCTCAAGAATAAAAAAATCCCAGTACTGTCAACTACTCAGGCAATGTAAAGGAGGAGAGGTGCTTGAAACAACAAACCAAAGATGCTCAGCAGAAATAAGTGACCTAACACTGCTACTAAAATTGCCAGTGTGCTGCTTTCAAGTGCTAGCTGGCTTCATGCACCATTAGACAAGAGCTTCTTTAACTTTTGCAAAAAGACACTTTCCCTTCTACATTGTAGATGTTTTAATTACATTCCACTTTTACATTTAATTATACTTATTGTGACATAGTTCTATTTCATTCATATCTGACATATTCTTGCATATTTCTTCCCTTAAAGCATTCTTTCTTGCATGCTGCTCTATCAGCCTTACATAGCCTGTATCACTTGGAATTCTATATAAACATCTGTATCCAGATGAGGTAAATGATAAATCCTTGAAAAAAAATAAATGTATCTCCCTTTTTTCTGGTTCTAGATACAATATCAACCTTGAGATAGTATCTTCCATGGAAACAGCCCTAAGAATATTAAAGCTGGCCCATTTAGTAGTTATTGCTTTCAGCATGTATTCTTTTTGATGGAGATTTGTATTACCTTTTGAGTACTCATAAAATACGTTGGTTTGTAGTAGCTAATTAAGATGTTCCTTCCCAAAATGTATTCCTTGAGAGTGGGGAGGTAATATTAGCATACCAAAGGAATATTAGGAAACAATGAATATTCAAATTTAATTTCTTTTCATACTGCAAACACCTGACCTGAGGCCAGATAATGCTCTGAGAAATTCTAAAATAATAAAACTGCATTTCCTTACACAAGGTACCCACAAAGCACAGTTCTTTAGTGCTTGATTGTACATAGCAATTGGCGTGATCTGAAACCATATTCTACTTACTCCTCTTGCAACTTGATATTTCAAAGTACTTGACAGTGACAATATGATAAGGTATTCCCTTCCCCAACCTTCATTTCCATTTATCTACTGTTATTTTGTTGGGTTTTTTTCCTAGTAAGACCATCTGAACCACCTCTGTATCTGAGGTTCTTTCTTTTCTATTTAGAGCACTCAGCTCTGAATGACTGTTGTTGCTTCCCTCTATTGTAGAATAATGGTGTAAGGATAAACTGCACTGAAGGATCTCATTGTCTACAACATTTGAAAGGTCTCTTAAAAGTCCATTAAGGGTTACCAACAACTTTTCTTAGGACTTGGAAACAGTTCCTCATCCTTTAATTACTTGTTAACATAGGGCACTTACAAAGGGTCAAATTATTTCCATATAAATTAAAGCGGAAAGAATTTTGTCTGATGAGAGAAGTAATTGCAAAGCAACTGTATAAATTCAAGAGAAATAAGGGCTGAAAGTGTGAAATCTGTAGCTTTGGGCTAGCAGACATCTTTTGCATTGTAAGAAATTATTGATTTCTTTCATCCATCAGTGGAAGTACAGCAATGGACTACAGTTTTGATTCACTTGTGATCTGCAGCATTGATATTTGTTAAACCAAGGTTCTGTCAGGTTTGTAGAGTATTACCAAGTCCTGTGTTTCAAAAATACTGTGTGAAGATTAGAGGTAATGTCTGTTTGCATAACCACATTTGTGACAGGAAGGGAATCAAACCCTAGGTTCTGTTGCAGAATAGGAATAGCAGAATTTTCATGAAACTGTGTTGAAGCAATAGAGAAGCTTCCCTGAAGTGCATTTTTGTTAGCCAGTGATAAAGTAAAATGTTAATCAACAAAATGTTAATTTGTTATCATGATTTTCTTGGTTAGAAACACCTTCACTAGGGGTGCTTTAGTACACACTAATTTACTGCACTCTTTTATAAAAAGCAGAAACAAAAAAGATTAGAAATTGCAAATAATAGATTTATAAGTAAAGAGTTGATGACTGTTTATCTCACAGTTACTGCAGAACATCTGTTGAGTTAATTTGGCATAGCACTAGTACAGTCTAAAGAAGCTAATTATCATCAGTTGGGACTTTGAGAAAATGATCCCCTTGCCTCATTCTGGGTAAAGTTTTATATGATAAACATGGTCCAATCTGCCCAGAGACTTTCTCCCCGCCCCCCCCGTAGTTCATGATGATTTGCAGAGTTTGGGAATCTTTAATATCTTTGAATGTTTTTGTTTGAAATAATCTACTAAAAATATTTCAGCATCAGTTTTAGGAGATTTGTTTTATGTGTTATTCTTAAAAATGATGAAGCATAGATCTGGTTTGTAGTTGTAATTATAATAAATATTCTGTGTGTTGTTGACGATACCACTTATGAGTAGTTTTGGTTGTGAAAAACTACCACATAGATTGCACTTCTTTGACATAGTTTGCTTTACACAAAAATTGAAGTTGCGTCCTTCTTATGCCTTTATGTGAAAGAGGAAATACACATGACTATTTAGACCAATGTTTTTGTAGTCCCTAAAACAGCTACATCATGAGTCCATTGAAAAGAGGACACTCCCCACTGGCTTTTCAGAGTCCTATCAGAAACTAAATGACATACACACACAAGCTAGTTTAATTGCAACATATTGCTGCTTCTAGGTCAGAGAAAAAATTGTGAAGCAAAAGTTTGAGTCATGACAGTATGAGTTCATGTCAGCGTACTATGCTTTTGGGAAGCAGATTTGAATCACTTCATGCTCAGATCCGAGAGAAAAATAATCAGTCTGGATTTTAAGTGGAGTACCTCCTTGTACCTCTGTTGTATCCAGTTAAATGACATTAATTAACTGTTCATACAGTTGTTGTTTATTTACATTTGGTAAATCTCAAGGAAGCTATAAATGAGTTGTACTATGCAAATCTTCGCTTGTAAGATGAGCAAGTTTTGCTGCTGTGGGAAAATGCAGAGAAAATTCCCATAGCAGATACCTATTGTATTTCTCTTCACCTCTCTGGATTACCTTTCACTCAGGATAAATTATGTGGTGTGGAATATGTAGACGTCAAAGAATGAAAGCCTGACTCCCGCCTGAGGTTTTTGAAAAGGTTGTCCAGGACTGTAGGGAGAATTAAGGGAAATGAAGTTTAAGAATATTGTGTCATGCCTGCACCTTTCAATTTACCAAAGATAGGAAATCTGGTCATAGAGTGAAACTAATACTTTCAAGGGGAAAAAAGTAAAGTTAAAAGACTCAATATGCTTTTGAAGACCTTAAAGGTTTGTCTAAGTTATTCTGTAAATTTAAAGAACGCCCAGGAGATAAACAAGACTTCATTCTTTTTAATAATTGCATAATCATTGTGCAATTGGCATTGGGAATTGATCTCTACTTATGGAAGAAGAATGGCCCAGTACCTAATTGGATACAGCTGTGCATAGTTTGGGCTTATTTTTAGAATCCAAGAGAATAATGAGACATTTCAGATACTGTGGAATCCTTAGCAGGATTACATGAACTCCCTAAATCCATCTCGAAAATTGTGAATTACATGGTACATTGAATTGCAAATTATCTCTATAACTCATTCCTCATGTAACTTCACTGGTGTCAGTAAAATTGCAGTACTCACAAAAGATAGCATACTTTAGCCCCGTTATAATCATACTCTCGAAACATGGCTTTTTGCATTTTTTTAACAATTCTTAGGCAAGTTACTGACCTCTAACATCAGGTAATGTGATGGTTGACCTTGAAGCTTTGTTGAGGCGTGGGACTGAAAGCAAGATATATCTTTACATTATCACTGTTCCTTTTTTTCTCTTTGTAGGCTTACCCTTTACACAATCTAAATACTTGCTTTATCCTGCGTCTTTCTATAGCAGTCCTCAGGACTACACCATCACTCTGATCCTCCCTTCTTTAGTGTCCTTTATGATTTGGTCTCTTTTACATGCTCTCTATTATTTAGTAAAATCATCTCTCACTACTGTCAGCATTTTGCTCTTTATTTATCTTCAGAACAATGCAAATCAGCTGAAGTGAGGTCAAGAATGTAGTTTGGTTTGGTTTGTTGGGTTTTTGAGCTGTCAAAAATGAGAAGATGCAATATGCAGAGAGGTAGCACTGACATCTCCCCACAGATAAGGTGATGAGCTATTTACAGCATTGTGATTGGTCTGTCAATACTTCAATAAAATCTTTCCTATAAAAGTTTTTGACTGATGGTACAAGCTGTCACTGTGTTCGTCTTTGAACTGCAGAATCAGCTGACAGTGTTATATTAGAGCTGTGTGAAACCGTGTTAAAGCACAAGTATATAATAACAATTGGTAATTCAGGACTGTTGTGGTTTAACCCCAGCTGGTGACTAAGCCCCCCACAGCTGCTCGCCCACTGCCCCCTGGTGCGATGTGGGGGAGAATTGGAAGGGTAAAAGTGAGAAGACTCGGTGAGTTGAGATCAAGATCGTTTAACAGGTAAAGCAAAAGCTGTGCACACAAGCAAAACAAACCCAGGAATTCATTCCCCACTTCCCACGGGCAGGCAGGTGTTCCGCCATACCCAGGAGAGCCGGGCTCCGTCACACGTAATGGTTACTTGGGAGGACAAACAGCGCAACAGCGAACATCCCCCCGTTCCTTGTTCTTACCCCAGGTTCGTTTGCGGAGCATAACACCCTATGGCATGGACTATCCCTTGGGTTAGCTGAGGTCACCTGTCCTGGTTGTGCCCCCTCCCAACTTCTTGGGCACCCCCAGCCTACTCACTGGTGGGTGGTGTAAGAAACAGAAAAGGCTTTGATGCTCTGTAAGTGCTGCACGACAATAACAAAACCATCTCTGTGTTACCAACGTTGTTTCCAGCAATAACCCAAAACATAGCCCATACAAGCTACTATGAAGAAAATGAAATCTATCTCAGCCAAACCAGCGCAAGGACCATGATTAAAAAATTGTGTTGAGGTGATTCATGAGACAGCTGCAACTGAGGCATCAGTAGAAAACACTCCTATGTCTGGTTAGCAGCCTTGAGTTGTCAGAACTGCCTCCTTGGTAACCAAATGACAGGAAACCGTGTTTCATTTGATAACATGGTATGTGTGTGGTGAACAAACAGAAGCAGCCAGATAATGGGAAAAGGTAACAGAAAAATCATTCATCATGTCCAAGTTTTATGGGCCAGCACAACCTGAGGCAGCATCCTGGCTGCGAGGGTTGGGCTAGGCTCTTCTGCAGGCTCCCGAGAAAACAGACTGTCTTACAGTTCACACGGGCCTCTTGGAGTATTGGCTGAATGTCTTATATCAAAACAACAAAATTGTTTCTGCTTTTGTTTTGCAAAAAAACATGTAAATGGGACTTCTGTATTTCTTGTCAAGTAGGCAAAACGACATTCACAGGAAGTTTGGTCCAGTAGGGAGATTTGCTGTCGGGCTGCAGTGCTTGTCTTAGTGTTTGGGTAAGGAGAGTGATCAAAACAAAGCAAACTGATCTTAAATTCTCCAGAGGTGATGCCTGCAGTACAAGACTCAAAGGCAGGCTGCTAGATGGCATGAAGGATCAGAGAATTGGTGTAACTCCTTACTGTGCGACTGTTTTTGTTTGAGTATGCAACGTGCCTTTGAAGACCTGTCAACCCACAGGTAAAGGTAGCGCTAGGAAATACATTCGTGTTAAGGTTTTATTGAAGTGGCCACTCTGTAAAACACAATTGATCTGCAAATAGCCAAAAGTCTGTTTCCACTGCTCTGTGAGTATAAACAGTAGCTGATCTCTGTGATGACATCTACCTATGCTAGAGAGGAACAGAGAAATAACTCTTGTGTCAACAATACTCATGAGTTATTCTACCTTTCCTCAGGAGTGAAGATAAATGTCATCATAGAGATCAGCAGCCACATAATGTACAAAGAGTAGCAAATGGGTTGCATGTGGGTAGATGTTATTTATTTTTCTGAGTTATTGATGACCTTTAAGCAGGGACAGTAATATTGTGGGAAACATTTTCTTCACCAGAAGTTCTATTTACTTGATGTGTTTTGTAGCCTTCAGACTTTCTGCCAATTACTATTTTATTACTTACATTAATAGATAATTTTCTCAGTGAGCCTAAAAAGAAATCATCAAATATGCATAGAGAATGTAACTGAATTATGTCAGGATTTTTTAGCATTCATTGTGATTTCAGTTCAGGTAATTGTTTCCATTTAAGAAAAGACATTTAATCACATGCATGCTGAAGTCCATCGTATATGACTGAAGTGGGTTTTTTCATTCTGGACTTATAGTAGAAACAAAGAAATATAAGAAATGGTTTAAAAGCAGAGAAAATTTAATGCATTTAGAGGTACTATTCTAAGTTTGCAGCAAAAGTAAATTCCCTTTTGTTCTTGTTGACCATAATACTTGAATATCAAAATTAAGCTACAAGCAATGTTCTTTCCTCTGTACTATGTATGTAAATAAAAAATTGTAAAGTTTTAATTTCCTTGCCATTATGTTTGAATAGTAGCAAAACTTAATTAATTTATTTCCAGTAAATTTTCATAAAATGCATTTAAGGGAAGTATACCACATTTTAAATTCAAGTTGCAAAAATCTAAATTTGTGTGTGAATAGAAATTGGTTCAGCTGTCAGTGACACCTGACTAATGAGGTTCCCTTCAAATTGATTGAAGTTTATTTAGCTTAAAATTACATCAGTTACAGGTTTGTTTTTTTTTTCCTGGTTAGGCATAAAGAAAGAAAGAAAGTGGATCTGAATGGGGAGTGTTTTCCCTTTAAGTCATAAAAATTACTGATAATAAAGGAATGAAGCTTTCCAGAAGAAAGAATGTTTATCAGATGTTGAAGAACTCTAAACTGAACCTAAGAAAATCCATTCTATGTTGTGAAGGGAAGGAAATAGGAACTATAATTCACAATACAGCATCTACCCTCCCACAAAATACTGCAGAATTTAAAGAGTGCATTGTATTATTGTGAAAGGCACTGTAAAAATGGAAAATGAGCTTATTTTTGAAATGTGGGAGACCCTGATTCTTTTAATTGAATCTGAGTTTAATCATGATCAAACAAGGTTTTCTGTTGTGGTAGGAATATAGATTTTGTTCTCTGCTTAGTTTATAACTGTGAAAAGGATATATCATCCTAGTAAACTCAAAGAAGGAAGGAAAAAAAAAATTGTCTAGGGAGAAGAATAATTATATAGATCTGAGAGTTCCTCAGAGAAATGATGGTGAGAACATCATCACAAATTATTTTAATGCAGAGTAAGGGGAGAATGTGCATTAAGAAAACAATTTAAGGGAACCAAGAACTCTGTATCAAGTTCAGATATAAGAAGATAATGTCAGCAAACAGAAATCAGGTCAGGTTACAAAGGATGAATATAAAGAAGTAAAGAAAAAAATAAGTGGAAACAAAATACAAAAGCTCAAACTGAGATGCAACTAATAAAAGATATCAAGCATGTCAAGAAATATTTATGTTAGTACTAAGATGAGAACCAAGGAGTTGGTTTGCTGCTGAGCAATAAGAGAAGGCTGATGCTGACAACTCTGAAACGTCTAACACATTTTGTATCAATCCCTGTAAAAAAAGATCTATGCATTTTTGCAGTAATGGGTCACGTTCACCCTGAAACAGGAGAAGATCAGGTGGGAAGTTTAAGGAAATTAAATATTTCAGGTTTGCTTGGTCTGGAAAACTTCGTCCTAAAGTACTTAAAGAACTGATTGAAGCAATCAGGGGCACTGATTGACACTCTGGACAAATAAGTGAGAGCAGAAAAATGGAAAAGGGAGAACGTAAAGTGTATCTTTAAAAAGGGGGTGGCAATGTGGAGGAAATTAGACATCTCAGCTTGACTTTCAATTATTGGGAAAAAATTGTCCTTCTATTCCCCACTCAAAAATCTTGGAACTGAATAACTGCAGGCATTTGAAAGGTGATAAGGACATCTTTAAGAAACATATAGAAGGCTCTAGATAAATCCAGTTTTCCTTGATGATAGGAATAAGGACCAGTCTAGTAGGAGAAAAACAGCAGCTGTCATGTATCTTTGCACTACTAAGGATTTTTTAATTATTATGATTTCTTTACTGTTTGAAATTATACCTTCATAACTGAGGAATGGAAATAGATGGCAAAACTAATTAAAAAAAATATCTTAATTTAGAAAGCAGTTATCAGTGTCTCATTCTAGAAGAAAATATTAACTGGAGTTTATCAGAGTTGCATCCTGGGCCTGATTCTGCTCAGCATTTTCAGTAGCCACTTAGATGATGGAATAAGTTTATTAAGTCTGTAAATGACTTAAAGTCAGGAGGAATTAAAAATATGCTAAAGGACATAGAACTAGAAATAACCATGACAAGTTATAGAAATGACAGGGAAAACCCCAAATAAGGTCAAATGCAATATGATAGAGGATCATAAACTGAATTTGAGTTAACTGTTTGATGATGTTCAAAAGAGGCTCATCTTCTGGGATGTATGAAAGGGAGTGTAGTCTGTGTACATACAAAATAATCCTTCCATTTGAAGGCCCAGAACACTGTTTGGCTTTGAGCTTATCACTTCAAGAAATATATATGGACCAACTGAGGAACATCCAGGGAATAAAAGCAAGAATGATTGAAGTTACAGAAAATATGGCCAATGAAGGCAGAGAAGTTTCAAAGAAAAAGGAGAGGGCTGTTTTGTCACATTCATCTTCAGATACCCAAAAAGACTGTTGTAAAAGCAAAAGAGTTTATTTTTATGCTAGCGGAGGATAAGGAGTAGTTGTTTTGAACAGCAAGAAAGATTTAGACAGGACTTGAAAACCTTTCTAATGATAATCAAATACTTGAATAAATACTTTAAAAACATGTCAGATAAACATTTAAGGAATAACAAAATATAGTTGTGACCTCTCCGCAGCACAGGGATTGATAAGATGACACTTATGGGTCCATTCCAACCTTATTTTCTAAAATTTCCATAGCTTGAAATGAGGGTAGAACATAAGCAGCCTCTGTCAAGCACATTTAGTAAAGAAAAGAGGAGCCAATAAACACTTATCTGCTATCATTCCATTTGCTATCATCCCAGTGGTAGAAAGGCACGAATCAGATACTGTTTTATGGTTGAATTTTTGTGGAATTGTATAGATCAGATGAAGATTAATAAAAATGTTATTTTGTAGGCTGTTATTTACTGCTGTTATTTCCATTGTAACATATATGTATACAATAAAAATCTTTATCACCTAGTTAATTGTTTTGAAATGTGATAAACGTAGAGGATATATCCTCATCCAAAACATCAGTGGTGAAACCGAGGTGCCTGATCTTTCAGCCAAAATGTAGATGATTAATCGTCATCTCACACAACAATCTAATTCTGCTCTTCATTTGTCTTTTCTGACCTCTGCCTGTACTGAAATAATGAAGAACAATTTTATGTTTAGAAAGCCTTGTTAAACCTTGTTAAAATTGTGCACCTGATAGGTATGACCAACACTGGGTCTGCATCAGCATTGTTTCTCTCATTTATGAGGATTACCAATTTACAGCAGTGAGTCGTATAAAAATCAGGACTTATGGTGCTTAATATAGTTGATCTTTTGCACAGGCAAATGAACACTTTTCTGAGCCATTAACTACTGTGAGACAAGATATACATTATAGTAAATCAAAGAGTGATTATGTATATTTGTTTACCATTTGAAAGTTGGCAAGTAGTTTTAATGATGTTTTCAGTTGAAAGTTTAGCAATATCGTCATGTTCCTTTATATTGGGGCTTGACTTCGTACATTTGCACTTCTAGTGTTAAGCATGGAACAGCATTAAGGCCCTGAAAATTTTCCTCTCTAATGTTCAGTAAGCTTTATCTGTGTGTAAATCCTACATTTAATCCATATGTAAACCATATGCAAATATATCATTATCATGACAGTCATATGGAAAATTTCAAAAGGATTCCTAGGATTAAAGTTCAGAATGGTGAAAGAGGATTAAGCACATTTGATTGTTAATTGTACATCCTTAAATAACTCTATAATCTCCTTATTTATAATACATTTTAGATATAGAAAATAAATGAAGATATATTTTCCTTTGAAACTGATATATTACTTTGAAAGCAGTATAGCTTTATTTTTCATGACACTGTTTACAATCTGGGAAACACAGTGATAAGCCAATGAGCATTTTAAAATGAAAAGTCAATTAAAAATGAAATTTGGAAGCAAAACAAATGCTGCATGGACTTGGAAACTTTTGAAAATTGTATCCAACCACGAAAATCAAAGGAAGTTATGTGAATAAGGTGACAGATATGAAATTATGTACCCTTATTTCTCTACATTAAAAAAATATTGGTGAATACTTGGTCACAGGAAAGCTAGAAAGAAGTCCATTGAGTGTCATCTTTCAGGGCCAGGGAAACTTTACAGTATTTTTTTTTTTTTTATGACAAAAGGACTGACCTATGGTTCACCATCTGCTCATGTCCTTCATCTGTCAGCAGTTTTCTTCTTATTGGCTATCAATGGACTGATAATATTAACTATGATCAAGTGAGTCTGTTGGGTACAACTAAATGTATTGAGTAGGAATAACATCCAACCTAGCCTTTTCCTGTAGAGAGGTAGGTATTTAACATTAACTAACTAATCAGTGCAGTAGCTGATTGGCATGTTTCTAACCACACCTGATTTACTAATTTTTATTTTATGTAATACCACAGAGTGACCACTGAGCAACTTCAAAAAAAGTAAGAGCCACAAGTTAGCTACAGTTCTTGGAAATCTTCCATATTTCAGAAAGCAGAAGGCTAGACATATGTTAAAAACAACATAAAAAACAGTCTTGTATTTCTGAAAGTACATCTGTCCCTTAATTGATTTGGAACAGAATGTGTGGAATTTAATAGCTTTAGTGGAATAAAGTACAGGAGTTTCTCCAAAAGCTTTTGAACTTCAGCGGAAGGAATTTCTATGAACACCAATTCACTCCGCAGAAGATGAAGCTACTGCTAACAGCAAATAATCATGACATGATTCTCTGATGTTACGTTGCTTCCATTGCCATGCTGTACCACTGCACCTGGTGATGTGATTCTCATGCATCTGTTTGGTGCAGACATCACTGTTAAACACTAGGGCTGATGCACCTAACAGTTATGCCGAGGAAGAACAGAAAGAAGTCTGCCCTTTTTAAAAATTAATGTGCAGAAGAATGAACAGTGAGCTGTGTGTGTTTTATGCCTGTTTGGGAATGCCTAGAGACTTACCTATAGAAAATTTTTAGAGGCAAGGAACAAGAATATTTTTAACATTTGGTCAAATACTCTTTTCATCCTTGAAATGATACTTCATATTAGATCTCAATATGTCTCTTGTTATAGCCTTATGAAAGAACCATGGAGATAACACATTATAGAACTTCCTTTTTTTCTTCATCTTGCTTTCTTGATAACTCAACAGTTTTCCAGGCTACAGCTGAACAAGAAGGGAAATAAATGGTTACCTACTGTATATTCATGAGTTAATCACAACAGCCACACGTTCTGGTATACCACATCAGGAGGGATATTACACATCTTACAAACTTACTGCCTATTACATTAATACACTGTACTGTAAGTGCTGTTGGGTCTAACACCTATGTTCTGTTTAATTTGTTTTACTAACAAAATTATTAGAAAAGTAGGCCTTCCATGAATGATTTTTAAGAGGCCCTAATTTCTGTTTTTAACATATTCTATTTACAGACACTGCTACCTATATATTTGTTTCCTAAATATCACTATTTATATCTTTGCACACTGTATTTTCATGGCAGTTTTTAAGTACATGTGATTGCATCAACATGATGATCCTTTCTTCTGTTTAAGGTTCATAATAGATTCCAGAAATCCCATTAATTGCGTCATGTGTCACCCAGATAGCTGTGAAGTGTGACTGTATTGATGAAGTCATTCTAGAGTTAACAATTTTTTAAAAAATGAAGGCAGCACAAATAATCATGCCTTTATAAACCATTTTTTAATGATTTGAAGACTTTTCTTCCATGATCCAATGTTTTAGCGTAAATCACAGACTTAAATAAAATCTAACATGCGCTTGTTGAATCAGAACAACTATTACTGCCTGGTTTAGGAAATACTTGTTTCTACATGCTTACAGCTGTGGCATGCTACTGAAACTGGTCCCTTGCCTGCTGAAACATCTCTCTGTGGATATAATTTTCATTTTGCTGTAGTTATGGTAGCTATACAGAAATAGTCGTCCCATCATATAAACACATTCTTGAGACTTGTACAATATGCTTTGGGTTGTGATGAATACAACACACTTCATAGCAGGAGAAAAGCTAGAAGCCAAGATGAGCACATCTTTGCTTTTAGAAAAATCAGCCATTTGCCCAGTAGAGGAGTCCTCCCATATCTCATAGGGTGTGCAGGCTTAAGTGCTTTTTCTAACCTGTGAAACACAGGGACTCAAACACAGCTCTTTATCTTTTACTCATCTGTTTTGTGGTTATTGTTAGGAATTCTTCTTTTCTTGTTAGTTAAAAAAAGGCATCAAAGACCAGAAAAACCTCTGCTCTCTTTGAAGTCAGCATATGCCTGAGAGGAATTTTTGATTCTGAAAAGTTGACATTAACTAATGAAAAGGCTGAGGTAAAATCATTGTTAAACAGCCTATGCTTACCGCTTCAGCAAAAGTTCTGTCATTTGCTGCTACTTGTAAATATTTTTTTTTCAGATGCTGAAGGGAACTATATCTACTCTAGGCATACCATGAACCATATAGAGCACTTTAAATATCATGGAAAGAATCTTAATGAGGCAGGAACTTTTTGATTGAAAAAGACACTAGAAAGTAGCAAAGTTAATTAAGGATATTTTTGTTTGTTTGTTTATGAAGGTTTTCTTCAATCCATACTTTCAAGAAAATGCACTTGAAATGATAGGATATATTTTAAAGGGTATTTCAAACAAAAACTGTAGAAGGTTGAAAACATGTTGGGTGAAAACACATAAGACAAACACATATTGTACAACCGGTACTTATAGGAGTACAGCTGTGAAGAGAGCAGTTCTTCAAGAAAGACAGGCTAAACTGATTCTGAAAACAGTCTGAGTTGTAATAGAACCATCTTCACTCATGTGTTCCTCATTTGCTCCTTAAGAATGTCGATTTCTTCTGCTGCAAGTGCCAAAAGAAAGGGTGGGTTTATCATTTGCCTGACAATAAAATCTTCCTGATCTGTGATCTAAATCACTGCGTTCCTGAGTGAGGATCTGCTGTACTGCTGCCCTCAGCATTACTTTCTTGGGTAATTCCACAGCTTGTTGAACTATTTCTACAATGTCTTAGGAGGGGAGAGGGAAGAAGGGCCTTCTAAAATGACATTGAAAGGTAAAGACAGATACCTGGGGAGACTGATGGAAAACATATGACTGAAACATTTTGAAAAACTGCTTGTGTCATGTTTAGAACTGTAGGTGACCAATGTAAAGCTGTAGGGATAATATTAAGCAACATGCAGGAACTTTTAATATGAACTACTTCTTGAATCTTTGTAGAAGTTTTAATATCTGATCAACTGTTACTTGATTTGCTTGTTATGCTATAAGTTGCTTTGTATTTCTTTCTTTCATTGCTGCAGGAATACATTGTAAATTGCAGGCAATTAAACACCTGATAAAAGAATGCTGTATTGAAGCGTATTAGGTGGAAGTCTTAACTTAAATTATATGAACATGGACAGAATGAACTGCAGGGTTTTTTTATTTGTCTCATATACATGTTAAGTACACCCAACCCCCATCCCCACCAAAACCAACACCCAACAGCCCTTCACAAATTGTAAACATAGCTATTTAATTCCTTGAAACACTGACTTCCTGTATGATAATGTGTAAAAGAAAGAAATTAATGTTAACAAGATGACTGTGAGGAGCAAGGCATCAGCAGAATAACAGAGAGGAAATTTTGGAATATAAATAAGATCAAGAACATGCCTGTTTAGCTTCTTTCAGCGAATTATGAATCTTTTATTTTAGCATGAATTAATAGCATCTAAAAAATTGCAAATGAAAACGACTAACACTACAAAGGAATTAAAAGTAAAAAAAAGACGGAAAATCATATAAAGTGTAAATGAAATAATTTATTATAAAGTATAATGTAGCATTATAAAGTTACAGAAGGATTTTGCTATATGACCCCCCCATAGTTTGCATAACTGTTGCATCTCAAACACTGAAATTTTGCATTCAAATAATTACAATGCAAAGAAAAAAAATTAGTGTGAGAGAGTACCTCAAGGCTTTTGGAAATGTGCTGATGTTGTTTGCAACCAGTTAAATGTACAATGAATGCACATGGGATATATATAAACTTGCATTTCTAGACTTTGACACAATTGCTGTTTTAAAATAATAGCTCAGATTTTATACTAATCCTGCTATGGAACTGGAGGCATAAAGCATACACTACATGCAGATCTTTTCAATTCTTAAAATAATTGAAGACATTTGTTTGCAAAGTGGTAAGTTTTTCTGAGAGTTAATGTACATAATTTTGCTTGAGTCAGGAACATTCAAGGCTTTGTAATTTCCAGGTAGGAAAAGAGGAAAACAAAGCTGTTCAAACATTTTTTGATACAATGTTTGGTGTTTTTTTGGGGGGGTTCTTTTCTTTTCTTTTGTTGTTTTTTGTTGTTGTTGGATGGTGGGGTTTTTGGGTGATTTTTTTGTTTTGTTTTGGTTCTTTTTTCATTTAAAAATGCAAGCAAATGCCTTGCACAGAAGTTATTGTTTAAACTGTTGGGGATCTGCCAGGAAAGCTTAAAAACTCTCCCTCTTTCCCACCTGTTTTTTGTTTGATTGCCTATCACAAGTCAAACCTTGGGTACTATTATACTTAGAACCTTCAGGTAGGTGGCCTTTGACAAGCCTCGTTATATGAAATGTCCCAGGATTTGTTATCCAAGAACTGATTCCATTTGAGTTCTATGGGCAACATAATATTTTTAAACAAAACTATTTAATGTATGTTGCCATCCTCTGTTATGGGAAACCTAATGCCTTATGTCTCTTAAATTAATAAATGAGACTAGTATTTTTGGCCAGTGGTTTGAATATTATCAAATATAAGTTTCTTCACAGTGAGATTGGTACCAAAAAAGACCTTTTTTTCCTTAGGACTACAGAGAAGGTCAAAAGTTTGTAATGCCAAGCTTATATGTCATTAGGTCCACATGCATGTTTTTCTGCTTTCTTAACTGTTTTCTTTGAAACATGAAGAAGGAATTTTAAGCAGTCTGTGAAAATGACAACTTTCCCCTCAAACAACAATGTGGTACTTCTAAATTCTTTAAAACAGGAAAAAAAGGTATTATCAGGAATTATTTGCACAGTCTAGTTTGATTCCATAGCATTTCACAGAATCAATAAATGGTTGTGGTTAGAAGGGACTTCTGGATGTCCTCTGCTCTAAGCACCCTCCTTAAGCAGGGAGGACCTTAAGAGGGAGGATCTCTAACCTCCTTGGGCAACCTGTGTCAGTGCTGACACTCTCACAGTAACAAAAAATAAAAATAAAGTTTCCTTACACTTATATGGAGCCTCCTGTGTTTTAGTTTGTTCCCATTGTGTCTTGTCCTGTCACTAGGCAGTATTGAGAAGAGCCTGGCTCAGTCCTTTTTACACCCTCCTTACAGATATTTATCTATATTGGTGAGTTCCCCCACAAAGACGTCTCCAGGCTGGACAGTCCCAGCTCGCTCAGCTTTTCCTTGCAGGAGAGATATTTCAGTCCCTCAGTCATCTTTGTGGCCCTTTGTTGTACTCTATCCGGTATGTCCACGTCTCTCTTGCACTGGGGAGCCCAGAACTGGAAACAGTATGTTCTGTTAATGCAGACTTTCTGCTAACATAGGAAGTACTTAATGTTTCTTTACTGTGTGTTGGTTTTAAACTGGATTTCAGACAAGGATACAACAAAACAATCTAAGGTGATAACATGTGCCCTTAATATTTTCTTTCGCAAGACAGCTTGGCTGCTTGTCATTGAAATCTGCTTTATGTTCACAATCAGTTTACCCTTTCTTAACATGTTGTCATACATTCACACTGGGATAACCTCTCAGTCCCTCTAGACTGAGTTCCTGAAACTAAATTAGCTTTGGCTAAGCTTTGTGCTAAACTGCCTAGAAGGAAAAGTGCAGTCTTAAGTAAAACACATTTCATATTAATATTTGGAAAAGCCTTGTCAAGTAGGACCCTTTTCTGTTGCCTGTAAATCATTTACTGCCAAAATATTCCCAAATGAGTGGTTCAGCTGTAGCAACAGTGTAAATGCACTGGAGGGGTGAACACTTTGAAAATATGTACAACAGGTATTGTCACAGAGCCTAAAAATGAATGACATTATTTGTTCTTTCATTTCCTCCTCCCCCTCAGCTGTCTGTAACGTGACACTTTAGAAAACATGCTTGTCAAAGGTCTAAAATACTGTAAATGTGAAAAAGTATGCTCATTGAACACTGAGTGCCATGACTCGGTTTAGGAGAGTCAGGGCTCTCACAACATGTAAATGTGTTAAAAATATGAAACTGAGTTTCTGTTTTTTATAAGGTCTCCTACGTAAATGTAATAATGGAAGATCATAATGTTCATCATCTTTAATTTTAAAACATGCTACTGGAAAAATCTTGCAGAAAGATTCACCCATTGATCAGAAATATTCATCACTCATGTCAGACCATGAACAGTTTCAGCAACGTTGACACACTACTGAGAATAGGCAGAGTGCTGGTACTAAAGCTGTAGATTTGATAACCTCTGCAGATTTCTGTATCTGCATGGAAGATTTTTAAATGTGTGGTGAAGGTTCATTTAGGACATTTTGAGTTGCAACAGCATTAAAGAACCTCGAAAGAAATAAAGGTCTTATTCTCCTCAGGCAGAGTTTAAAAGAGTCCTGAGTAAATCAAGCCAGTGCGTAACTATGTTATAAACATAGAAGGAAGATGAGATGTATTACATGCATTATCACTCAATGATTTTAGAGAATTTCTATAGCTGTGAAAAGAGCATCTCTGTGTGTGAGGAACTTTCAGCTATTTCTAACATATTTTCCTTTTTTAATTTTTCCTCTCCTTTTTCTTCCCCAGTTTTGTTCTTAGGTCTGCAAGGGAAGAAGGATATCCTCCAACTTTATGAATGTTGTCCTGCTTACTAATTTCCACAAGCTCATTCCATAGTCAATGGAGAAGAAAAAGGAATAACTCCTGCTAGAAGGCTTTATGTCTGAAATGTGCATCAGTTCTTTGTTCTAGAGTGTGTAGGGGGAAAAAAAAAAATAAAAAAAAATGGCAAAGATTTCATTGTACTTGAACAACATAGGGTCAAGATTCATCACACTTCAAAACCCCCAATCTGCTTCCTTTGTAGTTAACATAGAGTTATCACTGCTTTCAACAGGAACAGATTTTCTGTCCTTCCTGCTTCAGTGGTGTATCACCCCTCCATCCAAGAAAATCAGGCAATTTTACTATTCATACAATTAAGAACAGATCTTCCGAAAAATTGAAAGGCCTGGCTATTTAAGATGAAATAAAATGCCACTGAGATTCAGAAATATTCTATTTTTTGAAGTTAGAGTGCCAAGTCAAAATATCAAGTTCACAAATCAATAATTTTTTCTGCCTTCACAGTCCAGATGAAGCTTCTGGAATTTTTTTTCTTTGAACCAGACACTGGTTATTCCAGGGAAAGTTGTGTTTAGATGAGCAAGTGATTAAAGCCATGCACTGCAGGTAGCTTTTACAAGGGTATCTTTTTATTTGTTTTGTCTTTGTTTTGTTGCCAGAAGGAAACACAACTTACTTTGGCATCTGGACATATAAGAAATATTTGTTTGCTTTATGCCACAAAAGCTTAAAAGATACCCAGCCTTGATTTTAAAAATAAAACAAAACCCTAAGTTTTTATCTTATATTTGTGTTATTTGTACAAAATATTAGTAATATAAAGTAATGAGCAGAGCACGTTGATTTGGATGTCTGTGTTCATGGACAACATAGTGTATTATTTGTACTAGACTGCATAGTTTGTTGTTATTTTTCAGAATATTTTAGTTCACATACAGTGATCCAGATTGTTGTTCTGAACTTCAGTTACAGATTTGTTTATGTGCTGAGAAAGTAGATAGCACAAGACACAGCAAACTATTCTAAATTTCAGAGTGAATGAAATGAAGCATCAAAAATAACCTATTAAGATCAACACATGCAAATAAAAAAGTTTTAAAATATTTTTATATTACATTATTTTTCATTTCTGGACATTTACAGACTTGGTAAATCTTTTAGCAATTTTAAAAACTTTGTGTGTGTGTGTTTGTCTGTGTAAGTTACCTTTACAAGGGAAAATTCAGTCTGTTGACAAGGTTTTTATTTGCTTGGTTTTTTCATTAATAAACATGTAATATACATAAATGTATTCTTATACATGTGAAATGTTCGATTTTGAGTGAAATGATAGGAAGACAGGCAATGAATGACACTAAGGTGAGATAGAGTTGCATTCAATATTTATTAAAGTTCTCAATAAAAAATATTTCTGTGTTGTGAGTCTACATGAAAAAAAAAGAATTAGTTGCTCTTACAAATGACATCTAAACAGACAAGCATGTTGAAACTGTTGCCAGGTTGGATCAGATTTTGATGTGAAAACCAAGACACGTTTTCTTCATGATATAATTCAGTTTGATAATTGCAGAGTACAATTACATTATAAAACACAAATTTGAGATTTGTTTTTCATTTGAACTTTCTAAAATACAAATAAGTATTTTCAAATTACTTTCATAACTTGCATAGCTATGAAAACTGATTTCTACATTCTTAAATAAACTAGATAGGTGAGTCATTATTCAGAGCATCAGTTCAGATAAAACTCATGACAGATTTAGAGATCTTTTGTAATGCTTATCTGAAACTGTCTTTTCATTTTTGGTTGGCAAATTTAGCTAGTAATCTTCCCATACTAAAGTATCTATTTTAGTTCTTACAATACTTCTATAAATCAGGTTGAAAATCGTACAAAAAGTATTATTTTATTAGTAGTATTTAATAGCAAATTGATGATTTTTTCCAAGGACAAAATGAACCCTTTAAATGAACAATTTGCTTAAACCTCCAATAGTTTGAGGGTTTTTTCCCCCCTAGTATAATGTCAATGTGTTTCATTATTTCTTTGCTTTTTGAGTGCCTAAATGTGTCTTGCCCCACTACCTCCCTTCCCAGTCCTGCCTTTCTTTGATAATCTGTGCTCAGGTGGAATTCTAGAGACTGATGTCACCTCACCACAGAACATGCTTGTGGATTTAATTTGGGTTTAAATCAATGGAAATGACTGTGACATGGCCAAATGTCATCCACATTTGCTTGTCTTATAAACTCATTCAATTTGGCTTTAATTCTTTTCCTGTTACGAAAAAGTGCAGTCAGAAGAGAAGAGGAAAAATAACCACATATTTTGTCTTGTACTCTAGATATAGTACAAATCTAGTATAGAATAGTATAGTCTACTATCAGAAAGAAGTAATATTATTTCTCTCTGTCTACCAAGTTATGAAAGGACATACAGGGCTGTGGAATTAAAAGAGAGAGAAAAAATATTTTTTTAATTTTTTTTTTTTTCCTATTTTAGAAATAAGGCTATATAAACTTTTATTTCAGGGGATTGTAAGGGAATATGTTTAACTCTGCCACAAGAACAAAAATGTTACTTTATTTCAGGAAATCTTTCTACTTACTGACATGAAGATTATGCCGCCCAAATGCGGGAACAGATTTTTTACTTCACCTGATATCTGCTGGGTGCAGCAGAGCAGGGCCATGGAGGAGTCAGTCACAGCTCACAGATTACAGGGCCAGCGTTACGGTGACCTTGGGGCTTGGCAGAGTTTACAGCAGCATATGAAGTATATGAGCTAGAGCCATCTCCTAGGAAATGAATGGCAATACTTTGCCAATATACGTAGCTGTCCCCAGCACAGGCCCCTGTCGCAGTGCCTGGAGGGTGCTCGTACTCCCGCAGCTGGCTTTTGTGCCTGGTTTTACCAGGTGGTAAGCCCTTGGGTCAGCATATGGAAAGAGGGAGCAGACTTCTAGGTATGTGCTGTCAGAGCAATGCAAGGTCTCTGACTTCCAGGAGACCTCAGACACGCTGACGCCAGTTCACGGCATACAGCAATGAGCTGCACGGGAGGGGGAATTACTATCAGTAACAGACTTTTAATTTTAGAGAAAGGGAGAGGAAGCTGGTTGGAGTAGAAATAGGCTTGGGTCAAACAGCAAAAATTACCAGCAAATACTTTGTTCAATTTTATATTTCCTGTCATTCCCTCTAATTTTTTTTCCCAGTGCTTTCTCTGCAGATTTTCCATCCCATTGGATTGTGATATAGTTATATATGTGTTTCTGATTGTACATTATATCACACTGACAGTTCATAAAGTGCAAAATACCAGTGAGGCATTTTGGTAGGACATTTTAGCTTTGTTCTGACTTTGAGAGGAATGAAATATGTTCTGTTAAAAAGGGAATTTATGGAGGTAATCACCTGGAGTGATCTCTTACAACAGAACTCTTAATTTCACACCTTGTTCATATACGAAATAAGCCTTTACTAAAGGCATGCATTTGACAACGAACTGGAACCTTTTCTGCCAAGGCACCTCAACTGTCACTGTGTACAAATGTGTAGGGTGCAGAATCAAACTATAAAAACACAAAACCCTGTCACTTTGGCTTGCAGATGTCACTGATTGGGCTCTGACATGGAACAGGTTCAATGACTACATATCTATCTTTTTCACAATTACGTTTCCAACTTGTAAATTACTCTGTGTTTGTATTCCTCTAGGGCAAATCTCCTGGTGTGCGCGTTTTACATTGATTTAGTTTCCTTTTTTGTTCTTGCGCATATTTATATGAAGAACAGACTCGATCTGTACATGTATGTATGTCAAAGGAGAGTAAAAAGACACATATTTTGTTTTCATACTTATGTGCAGGGCATGGGTGTGGAGGGTCTGTCAGGGGGCTGGGGGTGGCCCCTGTGGGGAGTGGCTGGGGCTGCCCCATGCCGAGCACAGCCGGTTCCAGCCGGTTCCAGCCGGCTCCAACAGCCCCAGCGCAGGGCAGGGCTGGGCCCCGCAGCCGCCATGGCCGCCATGGCTGTGGGGAAACCTGTGGGAGGGAGGGCAGTGTGCTGGGTGAAGGGAGGAACAACACGGAGCACCAAGGTCAGAGGAGGAGGAGGAGCCGCCCAATTTTACTCTTTATATAGCTATGTATGCATATGCATAAGTAACCACACAGTTTTTCTAATTTTTAGTTTTCTGGAATATTTTCTCCAAAGGTGAGTATGATCACGTTCTCAGTGAAAATGGTCATTTCTGACAATACAGATTGTTTAGTCCTGATGAAAAGACAGGATTCGTACAATGAATGTGAGAAATTTTCTGTAAGGAGTTATTACCTGGAAAGGTGTATAGTTATACGTTTTTTTTTCCTTCAGCTTGTACCTTCCACTGAGCACTTCAAAACATCTTTGTCTTTGAACACCTAAGCAGTCCTACTGACCATGATGGGTTTTGGATCAGACACTAAAGTACGCCATAACCTGGGCTACATTGTTAGCATTATCATATTTCAACTAAAATTACTTTCATCAAGCAGGCCAGTATTTTTATCCATATCTTTAAACATTCTTATGCCAGTTCACCCATTATACAGACAGAGCCCTAATTATGTCATCTGTGGATCCTAATGTTTAGTGTAATGCAAACAGAATGACTGCATATAAAAATGGTAACAGGACTTATAGTTTGATATGTACTACTAAATATTAACAAGTTACATGTAAGTACTCTTTGATAATACTATTTTCTCTCTAACCAGGTTTGTTTTCTATATTTTTTTTTTGTTACATCTTCTTGTAAAAGACACCTTTGTATGAGAACTTACGTGTAAGCTAAATTAAAGGGAAGTTTTAGTGTGTTTCTTCAAAGTCTGATTATAATTGGCACTACAGAAATGTAACATCATTGAAGTTTTTTAGCAAGAAAAGAATATTTTCTCAAAGGTTCTTCTCTGTTTATATGACAGTCCTGTCCTGGTTTCAGCTGAGTTCGAGTCAATTATCTTCTTAGCAGCTGGTGCAGTGCTGTGCTTTGGATTTGGTGTGAGAACAATGTTGATAGCACCCTGGTGTTTTTAGTTGCTGCTGGGTAATGTTTATACTAAATCAAGGAGTTTTCAGTTTGTCAGGCCATGCTAGCAAGAAGGCTGGAGGGGCACAGGGAACTGGGAGAGGACACAGCCAGGTCAACTGACCTGAACTAGCCGAAGGGATATTTCATGCCTGGTATATCTACCTGGGGGGTTGGCTGGGGTGGGCTGGTCATTGCTCAGGGACTGGCTGGGCATCGGTCGGCGGGCAGTGAGCAGTTGCATTGTGCATCACGTGTTCCTTTCTTCCTTTCCCTCTGGATTATATTCTTTCCCCCCACCCTTTTCAATATAACTCTTATTGTCATCATTGTTATTATTGTTCTTCCATTTTTATTCTATTTCAATTATTAAATTGTTCTTATACCAACCCTCCAGTTTTCCATTCCTTTCCAGCTCTCCTCCCCATCCCTCTGGGTGAGGGGTAGTAAGCGACTGGCTGTGTGTTGCTTAATTACCAGCGGGGGTTAAACCATGACAGGTCCATACAGAAATAATAGTTTTAATTACCTTGTACACATCTTGTGTGCTTTAGAAGTTTTGGTTTATCAGGTTAAATGTACCCAGGCAAACACATAGATATGCTT
>JAVJGJ010000014.1:102566756-102588738 GCA_035590215.1 Microhierax caerulescens
CGCCCCCTGAAAGAAAAAGAAAAGGTCCCATAAATTTCTCTATACTTACAAGATGTGGGCTTTGTTGCCATTTATTTATCAGAAATACCAGAGAGGGAGAATAAATCATCCATCAATCCTTTGTGTGAAGAAGATTATTTGTTGTCTTCTTTTTGCAATACCAAACATAAGTACTTATAATGAAAATAATGGCAAAGTTAATCTTTTTCAGAAGCTCTGGAAATTCCAGACTTCAGACCTCTCAGTACTCACATGGCTTGGCTTATTTCACTTGATATTCTGAGAGTTTAAAACTCAAAATGAAACTGAAGCTTCTCTCAGCTATGCAAAATGACCATAAAAATTAAGCCTTCTGAGATATGATGGCTTCACACTGGTCTAATTGGAAGTTCCACCTATCCCTAAAACTATGTTTATACCACTATAAATATTCAGTTTTCCTCATATATGTGAAAAAAAATTGTGCATTAAAGGTCATTCAATGAAGATTTCTTTTCTCTGTTCAGAAGATACTTAGAACTGTGTGGTTTCATAAATTATTTAGAACTTTATGAGCTTATTATCAAAAGCTGTAGTAATGAGAGAAAAGTGAACAAACACCTCACTTTTTATATTTTACTCCGTTGCAGAACATTAGGAAAGTAATGGTTTTTACAATATTCTGTAAATGGAAATTACTGTTTTAAGGAACATTTGTATTCTTCCTCCCTAATATTTTAAAGCTTTCCATGTTTCTCTACTGTATATTTCAGATAACTTCATGTTTATGAGAGGATCAAGAGTTGTTCATTAGCTATATGATTTACAAGAGTTTTCAGCATTTCAGCTGGGCAGATTTATATATAAGCATTTTGCATGAGTAAAAAACTGAAAAGGTGCTTGCAAAAATGGGATTCATAATGGCATATATAAAGCACAAGCAATATATGTCACAGTGAAAGAACAAACAGAATATGATTTCTGATGCTTAAAGATCAAGTACCATTTTTATTCATAATGGATTGAAATTAATGAGCTGGTTGCAAAGTAAGATAAGACGATTGCTTAAAAATGGCACACCTGGAATAACTAATATTTGTTAGAAGTAATGGTTAGGTTAAGTGATGAGATGGTCCAGAGCATCCACTTTTATTATCTAATCACTATCATTGATCCACATTAGTACAAGGTTATGAACTCTGTATTTAAACACAATAGATAAAAACTTTAGATATTTTTTCTTTCTGTAATTGCTCAAACTTTTCTGATCTTTTTTGCCCAGTTGGAACAGAACAAGTAAAATGTTAATTCCTTCTCCCTTCTCTTGCTTATCAGTTTTTCTTGATTTTCTTTACATTGTCAATCATTTTGTAAAACCTAACCTAATAGTTTATTTATTAATCGTATTACAGAAAGAACTGAGAAAGACCAGGTTTCTTGAGTCATCTGCCTGTATTGACCCAGATCCTCACAATTTTGTAAAAGTCTTGTGCTGTGAGATATATTTTTCTGTTATTTTGCACCATATGTTGAAACTTATTAAATAAACTAAAAAATATCAAGAAAATATGTTATTAGAGCTGATCTGTGGTTAATATTTAACCAAATGAAGAATGAGTCAGTGGTGTCAGAACATCAACAAGCTAGTCATAAATGCTGGCCAATCATTAATTCATCAATTCCTCATAAACACAACCAAACTGCATAGCGCCTAAAGAGGCTTCTAAAATGCCATCTCTCTATTTGATTATAAATTTTAGCTCAATAATGTTCCTAAAGTTAATTAATTAAATAGCTTGGGGCCTGTTACATATTTTAACAATGAAATTTAATTATTCTATGATGTATGAACCTCAACCCTAAGGCCAATTATAAAACTTCCTTTCAACATGTCTATCCTTGTGTGATGGATAAAGACCTCTCTCCTTCATTCCTCCCCTAGAATTAATAAAATGCTTGTTTTAGTTTGCAGTCCTAAACAGGCAGATATTAGTGACTCCTGTTTACCAAAAAAGTATAAACAACTAGTTTATGTCCCATCTCAGGATTTTTAAACATGGAACTCAACAATGAAGCTTTTGTTAAGCAACAATTTTCTGGAAGAAAAGTTGCTGTTGTTTAATGCCAGTATGTTTTCCTTCTGGAGCTTCCTGCACACACATATCAGTGCTTCCCAGAATCCAGGAATGTAAGAAAGCTGCAGCGCCCATCAAGGCAGCAAGAGTAAAATGCAAACATTTTTTTAAGAAAAAGGTAAGTGAAATTCTGAAGGCCACGAGAGAAGGGATGGAAGTACAAATCCTGTAACTAGGTTCTTGCAACCTGATGACTGAAATCGCAGGCATAGACTTCTGTGAAAGGTGAACAGTGGCCGTATGGGTAAATTAAAATAAAGAAACAACTGGGAGTTATGATAGTTTGGAACTAGAAATAGAAAAAAGGTCAAGTAAATGCAAAAAAAAAAAAAAAAAAAAAGTGTAGAATACTTTTCTGCTTGTGAGTTAGATGATTTTCTATCTCAAAAAAAATTTGAAAAATATTGATGGAGCAAAGTATTCTGTCAGCCAGGACAGGATTAAAGGATCTGAGCATTTGTGTATGCAACCTTGCCTACTCTTTAAAGCTGTGATTATGGCCAGTCCCTGTAGAAGTTCTGTGTACTTTCAACATAGTTACTAGTTCAGTGGGGCTTATACAACATACAAATGTTTTTTAAGAAAAATGGTGATTCCCCTTATTTATTGTTCAGTACAAATGATCCCTTAAAATCTAGTGTAGGATATTATTGTAATGTTACACATGTGCATATAGAGGTGTGATTTCTGCCTGCTATAAAACATACCTCAGTAGCAGTACTTTATTATTATGGTATTTATGCTACTGATTTTGACTTCTGAAAAGCTTTTGGGAAAAAAAAATACTACTAAAAGCAACAACACAGTGTGGTCGAATAACAAAATAATCTAATAGTAATACAAAAATCCAACAGACTATCAGTGAAGCAATAGTAAATTCCATCAGAAAATAAATTTTTGTACTTTGCTTGAAAGGAAGCCACTAATGTATTTTGCATATATATATATATCTATATATATAAAGCAGTAAAAGTTTTGAGTCCCTACCTGGAAGGACTACAATTGTGCTGGCTTATTTTTTTTTTTTTGTCTTTAAATTATAGGATAGAATCTCAGAAGTAAGTGGATGCATGATTAAATTCATGCAATTGAAGAGACTGGTCCTTGCATTAGAATGGAGCAATCTTAGAATTTTCTTTGCATGCGAAATGACAGATATCATACTGAAGAACTCCATATGCATTTAGCATGGATTCAGAGGTGACATACCACTTGCAATGATGAAATCCAATACACATTATTTTACAAATTTATTTGCTTTTTACAAGTCAAAAAGATTTGCAAATAATGAATATATAGTCTTTTATTATTAGTGCATCACCAGTCCCATCTTGCTGATGATTTCCTATTGGGAGTGTGCCAGCTAGCATCACTGTCCTGAGTTTCTGCCCTTACTGCTGCTTTTTCATATTATAGCAGTTTTTGGTAGCATAGTGCATTTCCATATGTACATTTGCCTTGTGGAGTGAAGTGTACAGCTGGATGATACATTTGTTAAGTATACTCTATCAGACATTTCACAGAAAAAGAAATATCTGTATTATCCTGTGCAAAGGAAAAATATGTTTCCACTCACTGTAAAAATCCACTTTTAATCTATTTTCATTTTATTATTATTTATGGCTCTGTATGCTTTCTCTCCTGATGCAGAAAATCCCACAGATATGTGCTTGCCTTTTTTGTATAAAGTCTGCAGGGCCAGTTACATCCTTAAAGTTAAGTTTGTTTCTACTTACACATAGAAAGCATTTGTGTGGGTTCACTTAATGCACCACTCATCTTTGAAGGCTCCAGTGAAGTAAATGCCATTATTACTCTACCTTATACAGGGACATGTCACAGAGTAGCAGCTATTAAAAACTGAATTTGCTTGACAGCAAACTGATTGCCCCACAAACTAGAATCTTGGTGCTGCACAGTATTCAATATATAAGCTTCAATGAAACTATTGTCATAATTAAAACAGAGGGTAGTGCCTTGCCGGGTAGGGGACTGGACTAACGAGTCTCTGCCAGTGTTTACTGTTGACAGCTAATAAACAGAAGTGATGGTCTTTAAGTGTCTGCAGAGGATATTGACCCAGATGGCTGGACATCTGACTTTGGCTTAATTATTTTCTTGTTACAATTTAACAAAGAAGAAAACATACTTGTGAGCATATGATATATGAGGTTTTCAAGAAAAAGTATTCTTGTCCTCTCTTTCTATGTCTTCCAGCCACCAATACATACAAAAGGTTACTTTCTACCTAATTGCATGCAAATGGAATTCTACTAATGCAAAACTATGTGTCAGTGAAGGCTAGGTACAAGCTGTTCCCAGAGCTACGGGAAAAACAGCATGAAATGGATAATGTGTCACTCTGGAGAAATTACATAACTTTATAAAATATAATTTTATTTGAATACTACTTAAGACTTTTTTTCTTTCTTTCTTTTTCTTTTTCTTTTTTTTTTAAAAAAAATCTATTGTCTGATTGAATATTAACAGTTAGTTTTATGGCTATTGTTCCTTTTTTCATTGCACTTTTAAGAGCTGCAATTTTTTAAATTGGATTTCCTGTTACTGTAATGGACAAATAGAAAATCTGTAAATATTTCTCTATTCTGTACTGATGGAATGCCAATCTCTAGAGGGAAATTTCTACAAAAATATCTATATATACACGAGATTTTAATAATTGTAGTATTTTCACCTTTCATAGGATTTCATTTCTCCCATAAAAAAACAGAAATAAATTATTTTTTTGAGGTTTTTGCTTTGAGAAAAAATATTAGGATAAATTTTGTCCTCATCAGAGATGATTCAGATCATGCTTAGCTATGCCAAAGATGTAATGATGTAAGCTGTAGGTGTTTTCAGTAATTAAACAACTACCAACGATTATAATACTGACTCTTTGCACCTACAGCTATCAGTTCTGATGCTCTTCCTGGTCCTTTTGTCTTCTGTGAATTGAAGTGGCACAGACTGCACTAAATTTTCTTCAGTAAAAAGGCAAACATTGATGTTTGGAAGCTTAAACCAGCCACTGAGTGAATGTAATGCATCCTTGACAGCCAAAGAAAGGCTGTGCTACAATGAATGGATAAGAATCAGAATCTGAATGATTATTTGATGTTATATTTCCTTATTGCTATGTTTGTAGGGGAGATCTGGTACATAAAAAATGTTAATTTGACAGATGCCAAGCCTCTTACTGACTCTAGCACACTCGTCGCTTCGTAATGGTCGGGATGCACACAATCCAAACCGGGGTGTTTTGGAGACTAACTCACAGCGTGCTGCATGATTTCTGGAACACAGGTATATCGTGACTTGAGCCCTGCTTACAAATTCTCAGCACTATTATAAGGCTTCTGCAATGTCCTGTCAGTGGCTGGTGTATGAGGTTTTAACATGTTTCCTCTATGCAAGGAAGTGTCTAAGTCCTCACTGGTCAGGTTTTTTTTGGGAAAGGAGTAATCAGTGACACTGATCCCCACATACTCTTACTGAACACTAGTCCTGGAACAAAAACAGCGACCAAGACCTTACCTGTGCCTCAGGGGCAAACCTGCCTCTGTTTGCTGACCAAAACAAAGCGAAAACTGCCCTACTTGCTGTCTTGTCTATTCAGAACAATAGAGTCAAAAATAGAGTGGAGCCAAAAATCAGTATCCATTGAGTATTCACATCCTCAGGATGTGTCTGTGATCTTTTGCTATAGGAAATACGGCACAGTCTGGGTAATGAGGTGATCCAGTGACTATCAGGCCAAATGCTATTATAACATTTCTGAGAGAGGAGCTGTTGCATCATCATCACTTCTTTCACTATGATTCTTCCAGATGTTTGGTGGATAGTTGCTTAGAAAACAGGATCAGGCAGGTGCTGAGAATTAGATTTAGAAGGAGGTGAGCATGTTCAATATCTTCCAGGGTCAGACCATTAAAAATTAATGTGCACACTAACAATGATCAACATCAAGAGTTTACATGAGATTGTCAAATCAAAACAAAAAAAAAGTGTCTGAGATACTGCAGTTAAATTCTCCATGTAAGACTATATGTATGTAACATAAGATCACAGGGACCTCACAAGCAGTTTTAGTTTGTGGAGGCAGTTTAAAACTGGAAAATTTGCTACTGAACCTCCTATTCAGTGTTCACTCCAATGGAAAATGGAGGTGGTTTACCTTATTCTGCCAGTCTAAGAAGTTTGGCAATTCAGGAGGGAATTTACAAACTCATCAAACCACCTTGTCTTGTGGCAGGACCACCTGTCATAAGAACAGGATGGTTCAAGAGGTACAGTAACACTTAGCTACCTGACAGCTGCCACATGATAGCAACAAACCGCAATTATATTTTTAGTAACTAGTATATAAGACAGATGGATATCAGTGACAATCTGAAATCTTTATACCTCCTTCAATACATTAGGGAGAACCATAGAACATTTATGTGTTAACATTTTGGAACACGTCACAGAAGGAATTGATTTATCACGCACCTGTGAACACCAGACCTCACAATTCAGTTTCTCCAGAAACGAGACATTCCAGGAACCTGAGCAGCCTCACACTGTGAGCCTCACACATAGTATGTGGCTTTTTATGAGAGACAGGAAATAGTTTTTATTGAACACCTTAAGTTAGCTGTTTGTTTATGCATCTATCAATGTATTTGATGAATATGCAGTGTTAGAAACTAGAAATAAATTTCATGAAAGAATCTAAATAGCAAGAGAACAAAATACATTAAAATATGAAGACCAAACAAGCTACTGAATTATTTACCTCTACGTGTGTTCATTCTCTAGTTTCTTCCTTCAAAAAATTGTGATCTGTAGTGTCTCATCTTTGGAGATTGGCATTTTTATAAAGCATTATTGAACAGTTTTGTAAACAGCATAAATCAATTATGCAGTAGTGGAGGCACAATATAGACTGACATCTCAGTATTCCTCAAACCACTTTCCAGCTATCACCAGACAATGAAAACTATGTGTTTCTGGGATGGAACGTTCATCGCTGTGACGAACAACAGATGTAATGCCATTTCAGTGCATTGAAACTGTAGCAGTTTGATGGTATAGAAGATGAACGCATGAACAGTTGAGGTTGGGAAACAAAGAACACTAAATATAAATATTTATTGGAATCATGTCAACAATGTTCTATTTTAAAACTTCAAATGCTGCAACTTTTAATTACATCAGCTACCTCAATCAAGTACATCAGTTGCACAATGTGTCTTTATATGTTCTACTTCTACATTTTTACAAAAGAGAATGAGCCTGCATTGTAATATATGCAGTAATGGCCTCCAGCCTATGTGTGTTATAGGGGCAAGTATCAAATATTCAAAAGAGATCTTTTTTTTTTAAATACGTTTTAGCTAAACTCCACCAAGTGGTGTGTTTTGGTCAGGGCAGTGAAGTGTGTGTAGGTGATACATTTCTTTGCCTCTTATACCTCTGTGGTATGAGCTGACCTTGGCTGGCTGCCAGATGCCCACCCAGTTGCTGTCACTCCCCCTCCTCAATGGGACAGGTGAGAAAACAAGACAAAAAAGCTCATGGGTAGAGATAAAGGCAGGGACATCACTTACCAATTACTGTCAGTGGTGAAACAGACTTGACTTTGGAAAGATTAATTTACTTTAGTGCAGATTAAAAATAGAGTTAGATAGTGAGAAACATAGATTTAAGTCAAAATCCAGATGCGCATAGGAGAGCAGCTTTAGCCTTGAATGCTGAGGTTATATTTCAGTTAGGTAAAGGAAAAAATCAAGTAAGTTTGTAAGAAACAAAATATAGGTTAAACACCAAAATAGTTTCAGTGAATCATTTTCTTTTCTTTTCTTTTTTTTTTTTTTTTTTTTAAATCCCATAGAAGTAGTGACAAAGCCAAAGTAATTGCCTTGGGGTTTTTTAGTTGTTTTTTGTGGGGTTGGTTGGTTGGTTGGTTGTTTTTTCCCTGCAAATCAGTTTGAAGAGAAGAAAAATGTAAATGTTGTTGCTGCCCTCCCCCTGCCTGCCCATGCCCCACCACCCCTTCACCCCTGCCCCCAGGTGAATTAAGTAACTAGATAACTAAGTACCTAAACTTGAGGAGATTGAAGTCTTCAAAATTTTCACTAGATAAGTAACATAATTTTTGACAAATTTGTTCTATAACTCCGATCAAATGTTCTAATCAACTGAAAAATCATCAATAGTCTTGTTCTTGTTTTGTCTTTCTAAGTCGTTCTTTTCTACCCTTAAGTTGCAATCTGGAGAAAACTGCTGTTCACCAAAATGTTCTCCTGTTGTCACCTCTCATACTATCTGATCACTTTCTTATTACAATTTTAATATAATGAAGACTGGATCTCAGCTGCTACTGAGGCATGTGAAGATGTGTGTCTGCTGATCAGACTTTGAATTTTTAATGTTAGTACAACTGGAAATGTGATATTCTAAAGATGGTTTTGATTCATATGTGTGCTATAAGTGCCCTGGTTTGCGTGTGGGAGATATGGATTTCTGTATTTTTCATGTTTGTATTTTCATTCTGGTGTATTTTTTAGTTTCTTGATGGAATGCATAGACCATATAGAAAGTATTTTTTTCTTCCTGAATATGTTAAAGCATATGGAGGTAATTGGTTCCAATCAATACACAAAAAGCACATATTATTTGCAGAATGACAATACACATAAAGAATATTTTGAATTTTTTGTCAACACCTGAGGCTGAATTTGGATTAAGATAACAAGTACATGTAAGATGCAGTACCTTTGTGATGATTTAATGAATGAATACTCTTATTCTGGATAAAGAGTCATTCATGCCTCTTTTACTTTATTTATTTATTTATTTAGAATAAATTACTTTAAAAAATTATTTATCCACCTAAATGTAGGCAAGTTCTAATCAAATTCATTCAATTACTATGAACAAGTGAGTAACCTGATGACCAGCAATATCAACATGCCAATAAAGGATTAATTGAATACTGCTATTACTCTGAACAAAACAAAGTGAAACCATGGGCAAAACTACATTGACAAAACAAACACTCACATGGTCAAAACACATCTTTTTGACTACTTTCTTGAACTGGCTAGACAAGTAATCTAGGTTACAAAAGATCTTATTCCAAAGTGATGAAAAAGTACCTGCTAACCTCTTAATTGTGGCAATTCTCTCCCCCCGCCCCCCCGGCTGTTTTTTCACAGAATATAAATTCTTAAATCTGATTTTAGGTCTATAATCTTTTACCATTAAAAACAAACAAACAAAACTAAACCAGAAATTCTATACTAATGAAGGCTTTCCTTGACTACAGTAGCTAATTAGTTTTAATGCTTGCATACATCATGTAGCTGATATCTAGGGTCAAAAAAACCCCACAGTGGTATTAGAAACATCAAAAAAAGAAAATAAATCCCAATGCTATCCATGTATTCAAAAATTTAAATTTCCAAGCGCTGATTATTTATCTCATGACTATTCTTGCCTGAGTTAGAAATAGAAACATTCATGAGTGCTTTCAGCCCAGATTTGTCATATAATGTCAGTAGATCATGCTTATATGGGATAAGATCACTTAAGCTTCGCAGTAAATTAAAATTTGTGGTATTAGATTTTTGTCCCTAATTTGCCTTGCATTGCCAATTCTAGAAATCTATCTGCCATATTGACTTTCCACGTTACCATTTCTTTTCCCCAATAATCAGACTCAATTGGATTATTAGTTGCTATTATAATTTTATTCACTAGTCTGTTGATAAATGTTAACTCCTTCTTACTAGTTTTGATATTAATAAGCCGTTAAGTTTGATATTGATGATTATTTGGGCAATTATTTTTGATGTGTGACTCTCTATGGATTTTACCAATCTATTTGCCAAAAAGGGCTACTAAATTACCAGAAGTTACCAGAATAAACATCCTCATTCACAAAAGTCAGATTTTACTGACTTGTCACTTCTGAAAGTCGTCACGTATTCTGCAACTACATTCTTATACACTCAATTTAAAAATACCAAATACCTTTTCTGAGTCATCAAAAGTTGGAACTGTTCATGTCAATGTAACAGTGACAGTAAAAACATTATTAAGTTTTAAAGGTGCCTTGAAGAACAGAATAACAGAAGCTTATTTTAAGGTTAAGAACTCATCTTAATCCTTCAAGTACTCCAGCTGTGTAATGCTGACATGTATTTTTGTTTATTGTTTGGTGATTTATTTTTTTTTTTGCTTTCTTCTTGACATGAAATTCAGGAACGTCCTTTTGGTGCATGAGTTGCATAGCTATATGTAAGAACAAGACGTAGCCATTTCTTTATGGTGGCAAAATATATCCCAGAAATGAGAAAGGGAAAACTTTCCTTTCACAGACTTCATTTTTAATTATTATCGTTTTCAAATATGGGTGTATCTGGCTCAATGTGTTAGGTGAGATCTGAGTTATTCTTTTGAAAAGTTTCCCAATCACTTCTCCTTACTGTGCTTTGGTTGACACTGCTGTGCATCTCTAGGATGGAATTTAACCAGAAGATGGGTATTGAGTCTGTAAACTGAGATCACAGCTAGTACAAAGAAACATGTCTCTCATCCTTAAAGCCTGTACAGTATGGATGTTAGGTCCTCAGCACTCATCCATACTTATTGGACCATATTGTGTAGATGTAGGGTGGAATAATTTTCAGGCTGCTTCAAACTGTGTGTAGTTATGCAGCCACAGATGTCTGGCAAGCACTACAACAAGAGGTAACCAAAGCAACCAATTATAAACCAAACCGACAGTAGTGAAGTAAGCCAATACATCATTATCACTGACAGTTTTTTTCTTACCAGGGTGCATCTCAAAAGCAACTACCATCCCAACAGAAGGAGGAAGCTGCTTTATTATTTTACCCACAGTTGTTTCTAAGGCAGGCTGACATGAATCTAAAATGTAAATCTCTTCAGAATTCAAATATTTTCTGTTATAAGAGGAACAGCCTTTTGAAAATGTTAAATAGAAGTGGGTGTGAGATTTGAAATGATCTTTTAGTAATTAAAAGTTTGCATAACAGCAGTGAAATCATGAAGTCATAACTATTTTAAATTACCTGCTTCTAGAAGTACAAGTAGTGCTCCTGTCTGACAAACGCTTGTAAGAACTTGTCAAGAAATACTTGCAGTGATATTTAAGGAGCGCAGCAGTAGATGAATTCTTGAAAGGCATTTGGGAACCATTTTGTCTGGTCTGAGGCCAGTTCTTGACTTTGGTGGACCACAGCCAGGTCAGACAGTCCTGTTTGAATTGCAGATAGTAGATGGAATAGGCAGAAGATGAGGGAATAGATCAGGGGTACTCAAACTACAGCCTGCGGGCCAGATACTGCCCCCCAGGGTCCTCAATCCGCCCCCCTGTATTTATAGACCCCCCCCTGCCCCCCCACTGGGGGTTGGGGGTGGGAAACCAAGCAGCCACAGATGACTGCCTGCCACTTCATCGGCACTGGCCCCCTGGTTAAAAAGTTTGAGGACCCCTGGAACAGATGTTTCTTAAAGAGCAATGTTCCTAAGGTAAGATGTAATACCTTGATTTTAGCAGTTTCCTTGCTAGGTGAAAATTAGGGAAGTTATGACAACTGGATAAATTCTAAGCCTTCAGCAGTGAAGAAGAGTGCACCATCTTCTAAAACATCCTTTGGTAGCCACAGAACAAGTATAGCAGACCTCAATTACAAAAAAAAATTAAAAAAAAAAATCTCTGCTCTTTCAAGAGGTTTCCAGGTCACTCATTTTATTTAGTCTCTATCTAGTTGGAGGACAAATATTGTGTGAGTCTTAAACAGAAATGATTGCAGGAAATGCAAATTACACACTCAATGTTTTCTTTTTATTTTAAATGTAATTTTTCAAAAGCAAATTTGCATGAAGTCTTATACATTCTCCTTAAAAAGCTGAATTGGAAGATATGTACAAAACTGGTAAGAGGTGTTGATTTGAAAACTCTTATGTTGAAATCTTATGAGAAAAAGCTGTCAGAGCATATCAGCACTAGACTTCATTAACAGAATGCAGTAGCACTTCTCAGCACTCAGCAGAGAGCTTCAGTCCTTTCTACAAAATTAGATTAATTTATTGCAATGGATAACTCAGAAAAAAGGTTCTACGCTGGATCAGACTAGCATTTAGTCCAGCCCCACACTTAACACTAATACTACCAGAACTGTAGAGACAGACAATAAGAGGTGTATTTAATTAAATTACGATGTAAGCCCTTGACAGTTCTAATTAATGTAAAAACCCAGTGTTTTGCTTATTTCATTCCAAATTTCAAGCTCAGTTTAACAGCTTTTGCTGATCTAGGTGAACACCCTGATAGCCATATATATCAGTTTGAATACTGTCATGAAATTTATTGTTGCTAATAAATATTTTTAACATTAAAGGTTTTGTAAAATATGAGCATTACTTTTCCCATATACTATTTACATAGTCTAGCCTAAAGTGTTTAAAGGCCTGCTAAGGAAATAAGCTAAAAATATAGGTAGCAGGTGGAAGTTTTTACTTCATAACAAATTTCTTTTTGTAAGCAGTATCACCCACTCAGGACATATAGGATAACACCTGCCAAATAAGAACACAGCTGAAGAAATATGGATATCATAAAACCTGAAAATAGAAGAAAAAGTGATACATATGAAGCCCACAGCAAATCAGTTAATTTTAGTTAACTGATAGCATTTTGTGTAATTAATGTACATCAGTTATGAAGTATAAAAAATTCATTACTACGGGAGATAGAAAAATCAAGTATGTACATTTATGTATATGTGTGCTTAAAATTTCAGCAAAATGCTGATTTAATCTTTCATCTTTTGAGTAATATGATACCAAAATATGTACTATCTGAATGACTAGGAGATATAAAGTGGTGGGTCATATATGTGTATCAGAACGTTTCTGGTTGTGAAAGTGCAGAAACCTACTTCTGTATTTAAAATTACGGTTGGATAGTCTCAAAGAAAAGAAAAATTTGATACAGACTATCTTTCAATGTTTGTTTTTATAGAAGAGAATTTTTGGAAGCCAGAACCGAGGCAAGGATTTTTCTCTAGCACCACTTACAGCCATTGATCTCCTGTCCATACCTTTGAACTAGACTTTTCCAGTGGAGCAGCAACGTGGAAAATGATCAAGACCACAGTCACAAATCAGAGCTTTAGTGAGCAAGGGCACTACCCAATAATTTTGCACATCTTTATATCTGTATGAACTCCACAACCCTTCTCTTGTAACACCACTCTTTTCCTGCCATCATTCTTGTAACTAAAGAACCCACCCCTACTTTCTGTCATAGTCATTACCTGCCCTTGCATTCAAGCTGGTGGCTTGTGTCTGCCATCTACTTCTATTTGTTGACTGAAAGACTTAATTTCTCAAATTATTTAAACATATGATATAAGTGAATTCAGGTCAATACTATTACTTCTGTGCTGCTGTTACGCATCACTGCATGAACGTTACACTGCAGAACCTGCACCGGAGAGACCAGTGAGCCCAGCCATCTTCCAAACTCCATAAGCAGGTCTAGGATTCCCTGCTGGAATGTTCCTCATACAAAGTAGTCTTTGAAGAATTACTCACTTTAACCTGTTAGGGTTAACAGGAAGTACCGTGAGCAATTGTGCATAAAGAATGCCTAGTTTTTCCAGATTATTTTGGTTTTGGTTTTTTTTACTTTTTTTTTTTTTACTTTTTTATTTTTACACTTGAGTGTCAGTGCATCTGGCAACTCATTTAGGTAAAGGACAATCATTAATCACCTTCCTTTATTTCTGTTATGATGTATGAAGTCTTTCACACTTGTGAGATTTCAAAAGTATTTAAAAAGCTGGTATCTCCCTCCTGCTAATTTAAAGTCTATTACAAATAGCTTTCTTGTGGAAACAGCCACCTGTGTTCATTTAGCAGCTCATGGTCACTCCAAAATTCATTACTGTGCTGCTGAATTTTTGTTTGCTTTCTTCTGGAAAAAGCCACCATTAGATGCTTTTCAATTACTGTGCCCTTCAACTCAATAAGGTTGGTTTGTTATGAATCTCTCCTTTTTGAAGTTAATCATGTGCTTAATAGGAGAACATCATCCATTTCTCATTGTGTTGAAACAGAGAAGTCAAGAAATAAATGATAAATTCAGAGCTCAAAAGTATTCTATTTACTGGAATATAAAAAAAGATGTGAGGGTGGAGAGTTTCATAATCACACAGCTTATGATCCTTTACCCTCTTTCCAATATATCTATGTTTGCCTGTCCTTCAAGTTTAAAGTCTTGGACTCTTTGGAGCCAATATTACTTTTTCCCCACAGCTAGAGCGGTGTTAAGATTTCATCTATGTTGTTTACATTTCTCTGCATTATAGGAGCAAGTGACACAGGAATCCAGAATTCCAGGTAAAAACTCTGGTATTTACCACAGTGAAAGACTTGAATAGCAAGTACTTTCATAAAATATATGTCATAGCTTGTGCAGTGGCAGAATCTCATGTAATTTATTATTGCTCTTTCCTTGGCAAACTCTCTGGGGTTTTTTTATGGCAGTTTAAAGATTTTTCTTTAAATTTAAAGGCATATGGAAAGCAGCCCAGATATAACCTGACCTAGAACAACGCATGAGAAAAATATGTAAAGTATATATTGAGTATAACCAACCAGACCACAGTTACTGAATTTCTCAGAAGCCTGGAAAATAAAAATAAGGCTACCTACAATAAGTTTTTTGTTTGCATTATTTTCACAGGGAAGATGATTATGAATAGATGTGGCAATGGTAGTAGAGTACTGACAGACAGAAGCCTTTGTTTCCCTGTTCTCTCAGAAACTATCATCTGCCACATCTTAGGCAAATATTTCTCTTTTTTTCATCTTAGGAACCAGGATGGAAAATAGGTGTTGTATTTATAAAGCATGATGTGTTCTTCAATTGGATAAGTAAAAATTAGGATTCTTGTCTTTCAATATTGGGATTCCATACTTTATTAAAGCACTTGAAGTTTGTTTTTTAGACTCTTATAGATTTCATCATGAATCAGAGTTATCTAACCAGGATTTGTAAGATTAGACCTTAAGGTATAATTTCCTTAAAGAAACAGAATAATTTTATCATGTTTATAACAAAAAAAAGTATTGTAAACTATACTTAATATAATTGTGTGATTTTGAGTAACTTTAACATATTCTGTCCCCAGAAAAAAATCCTTAGTGTCAAAGCTCTCTAGAGTGGTATCTGGGTTTGTTCCGCAGTCTGGGAAATGCAAACTACATCTTCTTAACATATAATCTAGCTCTGCTTTGGTCCTGTTCCACAGTTCTTGTTTTAAGTAAATCTTGAAAAAGAAACAATTAAATTTTTAAAGTATTTCCCCCATGATATTCTGCACAAAAGATGAAGAAAAAAAGATGATGGAGACTAAAAAAAGTTTTTAATATGTTAAAAGTGGAAATCTTTCATTTACTTTGAATCCACAGAGCAAATTTTTTGTGATTATACAAAGTGTGTATTATTCAATACTGTTTCTGTAGCCCCAGTAAAGCCAATCAGATTGTGATTATATTTGGTTATTTATTCCTAGAAATATTTTCTTATGTTAATTCATGTGATTTCCTGAACTGGTTTGTTTACTTCGTAATTAAAATGCACAAAAAATAATTTAATAAATATGTAAATTGTCCAATTAAATGCATCCTGAATGTATATGTGTAGGAGTTCCATAGAAATAATAAGGAATGGTTAACACTGGCTGGTTTTCTAGGATAACTTTACCTGTCAGCAGATCCAGTCTAGGCTGAATACCAGTTTTGTGACCAATTTTCAAGGAAAGGGATCTGAAGGATAAAGTGTTGTCATAGCATAGTGAAGTTAGCAATGAGATTCTGGCCTGTTTCCCCATCAAAGTGAAGATAACAAGATACAGAATTTATGATGTCTAAATATTTCATTCCTACTCATACAGGGATGAATATCACGTTCTTCTCAGCTGGTCAGAATATGGATTGACTTTTTCCTTAGGCAGCAAAGAGTTTTGAGGAGAAACATTAACCTGGATAACCTTTTATACCCACCTTCTGGGGAAAGAGAGCAGGAAATTTATGCATGGAAGAAATATGTCAATGCAGAGCCATATAATGCAAATTTTCCTCTACATGAAGTCCCTTAGAAACTAGTATAAGCTAAGACAAACTCCAGCCATTTCATCTGTTACCTTGCCTAGAAGGAATATTTGGTTTTCTTCAGACAAAGCTAAAAATTCAGATCACGACTTTGACATAAAATTAGTTACCTGGTGCTCCTGAGTTTCCCAGAAATGAGATTATTCACATTAATTCCCAAGCAGTTGTGCACGCAGCTGTCCAAAGGGCAAAATCCTTTGCCTCAAATCACTGTCCTCATCCAACTGCCTAACAGAACAGAAAACATATATCGGGTATACAAATGCAGTCAAGTATAGGCTTTTTTGTAGCTGGTGAATGAGGTGGGCAGGGGACTGGGTGTTGTTTGCTCAGGAAAGAAATTCTGCTATTTTAATCATTCTTTTTCTTCTATTTTGAAGTCATGTCTCTGCTATTCATGCTACAGTTGGGCATTTAGTTATTCCAGTTAATGATTTTAAGTCTAGGTCAAACCCACGGTATGCAATTAAATCAATATTCATTGTGTTTCTTGCAACCTAACACTCAACAGAATTTGAAAAATATGTCTCTTTAACAATAGATATATTTAATAACATGGTCCACTAACCATAATAAAGTTCAGCTTAAATGTTCCATACCTCCTTTTGTGGCTGATATTAAATTATTACAGGTTCAACTGTAAGTAAAATGCTGAAGCATTAACCACATATATACTATGTGTTATTTTTAAAAAGTTATTGTCTTAGCTGCTAAACATACTAAAATGATATAAATTTTCTCATTATTTTCTACTGAGAAAACACAAGCTGTCATGAGTAAAGATGAGCCTGAAAGGGAAATGAGTTACCACAGGAAACAAGACCGGACCAACAAGTACTGAGTTCAGTTCACTTCAAAGCAATGTCAAACACCCATACGTTGTGAAATCTTCTACATTTCAATAGGTACAAATGCCACACTGTTTATTTTTGTTATTGCTAGGATGTATCTTTTCCTTTTCTCTTTCTTAGGAATACTTGAATGCTCCTTTTGACTGAATAAACAATATACAAGTGTTTCTTTTATGTAGCTTAGTATTAGCTTATAATTTTAGTGTTCATATTCTTGAAATTCAGTATACATACCACTACCTCCAGGATGAAAGTTATACATTATGGTGAAAGTTAGTATCAGTATTAACCTGAAGAATTTATGATCAAAAATGTTCTTTGAATATTCACTCTAATAATATACAGGTTTAATTTTAAAAATAGACAATGATTTTGAAACAGACACATCAAGTGAAAGGTAATAGTAGTCCCTATTTCTATCTACATTAGCCTGAAATCACTTTCTAAATATTAATTTAGGCATCAGGCTAAGAAAATGTATACTCTAATGAGCATAGATTTGCTCTGGCAAACTGGATACCACATCCACAAAACTTGATTGTTCTTAATTTAAATAGATTTGTGTGAAAATCATACTCTATTATTATGTGGAACTTCCTGTCCTTGGTAAGACAGATAAAATGTCATGGTACATATTTATCTTATTCCCAGGGAGGAAACAGTAGGATGAAAAGCTACGTGGCTGATCAGCACAACCAGACAGATTCTGGTCTCACAGTCCGGTGCAGCACAATGTGTTCGATGCAGCTCCCTTGTTAACTGATGGTTTTGTTTGGTTTCTTTTTTTTTTTTTAAAAAAAAAAAAAAAAGAAACAATTTCTTCATAAAGCTATGTGATTTCTGTCTTGATTGTCACCTCAGTAAGTTAATAAGGTCAGTTTGATGTGACAAAAAAGTATGCTTAGATGTCAGGAATGTTAAAATAGGAAATGTACTGGTTGTTTAAGAAAATGTGTGGTTAGGCTTAGCTTACCTTGGAGTCTTCCATCTATTAATATTAAGGCAAGTAGTTCTGTTTTCATCGATTATTTACTGAAGCTTGAAAGTTTTCAGACACTGCTTTGCTTCTGACTTTTTGTCTTTTTTCCTCCTTCAGCTGCATCTTGATCACCACTTAATATTAGGATCAACTGAAGAGGGGACATGCTAAGGTTAAGACTATATTTAGACTAAACTCCTGCTGTGATATTTTCAGGACTATTCTGAAATGTCCATTGACCCAGAATTCTGATTAGTACACTTGGCAAAAAATTGTACTTTTTGCTCCATTTACACATTAGGACAGCTGGAATTCATGCAATTTTTTTCTGTGATTCTTTAGCAACTAGTTACTTACCAAATCACTTTACAACTGGGTGGATTATTTGATGTATCCTTATTTGATTTATTTCCTTATCCCTAATACCACATTGGTTAATCTTCTGACATTTGATTGAAATACAGCTTTGCAAGGAGCTTGAAAATCACATTCATTGGCATAGAGGACCAAATGTAAAATTTAGAGAAATTAGAGATTTCTGGTTATCAAGGGAACTTATAAGTACAGTAAAAGTCCAACCTGATTTTATTACCATATTAATCAGTAAACTGCGTTAGTTGCTCTTAAATTCTAGTGCAATATATATATGAACCACACCATCACTACTGAAGGAGATGAAAATAAACAAGTTCACTTTTATTTTTCAAAAGTATAATTTCCTAATGCATTGGTATTAATCAAAGTACACAGCAGGCACTGAAAGCAGCCCCGTTATTAGAACTAGTGAAGTACTTGGATGTGATATACATGCATACTTCTGGAGACGTGTCTCATTCAGAGACAACATGGTCATTCAGAGGTATCTGATGACCAGCTCCAACCATACCACTGGACAAAGGAGTCACAGCTAACAGTGCAGGATGGATGTCTCTTTTCAGTAAACACGTACCTTAAGTATCATGATGACTTGTATAATTTTCATCTAAATTCAAGGTTATTTGAAGTAGCACGTAGCATTTTGATAGGTGTTTGAGCCAATAGGTCATCTACTAGTTAAGAGAGAGATAGCTGGGGACTTTTGCCATGTGAGGGAGAGCTGATAAGCAAAAAAAAAAAAAAAGTGGTGGTAATGGGATTCACAATCACATGTTCAAGAGTAACATTTCAGCTAGACCGTAACTCATAGACCCCATAGATCAAATGCTAATTAATCTTATATTTTTTACATGGTAAATCAGGAGTAATGGCAAATGCAATCTGGCCTATTTTAAGTTTAGGAGACTATCAATATTCTGAAAGCTTGGAAAAGCTGCCCTTTTCTAGTAATTACAGAGAAATCATGCATTATATTGGAAAGTTGCAGGTGATAAAGACCATTAATGCATCTTCTATTTTTTTCACAGTGAAGCTTGTTATATCCCACTAGTCACAAAAAAAAAAAAATAAAATTAAAAGTTTTAACTGAGCCATGATGAGTAGTCCTTAGATGTCGCAGCACTCTCAAAACTAACCAGCTGCAACAAGGCTTTGACCATCACATACCAGGTTACCTTCAATAAGTAGTTAGCACACCTTGTCCTGGCACAGCCACCAACCTCCCACAAGGTTTTAACAGTTTGTGCTGTTTCTTCAACCTCTTCAGGCCAATCCACCCTGCTTCTTGCCTCTACTGCATCCTTCTTCCTTATCTGCCTTCATCCAGGGCCCTCTCCCTCTGCTTCTTCCAGATCTCTCTTCGTTGGCTACCCCTCTTCCATGCCCCTTAGAGCATTTAACCACTTAGCAGGAACCAGCCACAGCTGCACCTTATCCACATCAGCCAACCCATCGCCCCTGAAGACACCCTACAGCAGCATATTGTTAATTAACCCAGCTTCATTCCTCTACACTTAGAGTAACTGGGAATCAAGGTTCATGACTTTTCTAAAGAAATAAATTTGGTATTTTTTTCTCATCATAGCTATGAAAAAATAGCCTCTCACTACTCCATTAGCTTTGCTAAAAAGTAGGACTTCTCCAGATGACATTAATACCACAAAGTCAAATTTAATATTCAGGTACTGCATGGATTTTACTGTTAGATTCACAAACCAAATCTTCTGGTAATTTCCATCTGACTATAAAACCATAACATCAATAACTAATATGCATATCTTAAATGATGGGCTATAAAAATGCATTCACATTATAAACATCTTTCCAGAACCCTTACACTATTTTTTTCTACTTCACTCTGCTAAAGTTACCATAATTACTGCTTTGTTAAACATAGGGCCACTGATCTATACTAGAACACCAAAGGTGTCTTGACCTTCTGATATCAGTGAGAATTTATTATGCTTTTAAACAGCTTTGAAACAGCTGTGTGCATGATATTGTGCACACTGTGTACACAGTGATTGATGTTGAGTTTCTGGAGATGGCAGGTATTTTAAATTTGTACTTCTAAAAATACATAGGTCACATAAGTTGTTATAACAGTACCTTCATTGTTTGTTCTTACCTCAAGTGTAGTCTCCAAAACCACAAAATGGGTTCCTTTTTGTCCCTCCCTGCTGCCTCTACCTTCCTTTAGGGGTTTCTCTCCAAAGGAGGTTCGTTCATTCTCTTCTTCATTCATCCACTGGATGCACTTCTCCCTGTTGGAGGTGGGTTCCTGTCTGAATTTACCATTTTTGATCACAGAAAACGTTGTTGGATCAGAGAACTGCCAAATTACTCTTTCATTCAGTAAATAATCCTGAAATACTCTGTTGATCCTTCCATAACTAGGCATGCAATTTCCATTTGCTTCATATATGTACATATTAATATGGCTATTTATATACGATATACCAAGATAATTAGTACACAGTCCCGAGGCTGTTCCATGAGTAAGGAACACTATACTTTCACTGAAATTTCTGAAGAGTTCAACAGTTTTGCTTTTTTTAGTTTCAATATTTTCTTAATTTTTACTATACTTTAGTCATCTTTCAAATTTATGTTGCAATCAGAAATCATTAATGACTAAAGTTTTCACCAGAAAAAAAAACCTTTTGAAAAATCTGAATATTTTGTATTTTTTAATTTATGAAATATATCCCTTGATTCAAAGTAGCATTTAATTTCAATGTTTTGTTAGTGTGCTTTTTGTGAGCTTTTATTTTTTAAAGAATTTCCTCTGTTAAAATTAATTACATTCTAAACCAGCTCTGAAGATACAGTTCAAACAATATATTAAATGGTTGACTGAAAAGTAAAAGCAATCCAGTGAGAACTATTGGACAAATCAAGTTATCTGTAAGTCTGGTTACACTAGCAAATACCTCTTGCTGTTGTTGGTGCTACTGCTGTATAGTATTGGGGCTCAGAAGCCCCAGTCATGGACCAGACATTTTTCCACCGTAACTCTCCTATACTGCAAAGACTTGTGCTTTCGCTGTGCTCACCTATAGCAAGCAATCTTGCTGAAATCTTAGGACCACTGATCAAACATTAGGTTAAGCAGATGGTACCGCTCTGGTTTGCTATTGCAATGTCTTATGGACCACACAAACTCTATTGTATTTCTGTATTAGATGGAGAGCTTGAGGTACAAGAATGAAGAATTATGTCATGTCATATTGACAAAAACTCTGGAAAACAAACAGTTTTATCAGGACAACACGACTCCTGTGAGGCTTATACCTACCTCATTTCTTACACTGTGTTGCAGACAGCAATAGCCAATTTATAGGCCCAGTCAGAAAGCTCTCTGTCACAGCAGCCTCATCAGACACCTTTGATTTCTGCTGAGATGTTCAAGTAAGGAAGATATGTGACACAGCTGTGAGTTCATTTCCAGGTGACTTATTTAT
>JAVJGJ010000014.1:102612956-102660537 GCA_035590215.1 Microhierax caerulescens
TTATGTAAAATACTCTGAATGTAACAGCTGAGATTATATTCACAAACTATATTTTTTTATTTTATATATATATATATATATATATATATATATATATATATATATTTAAGCTTCAGCATGTACAAAAGCTATTTTTAATAAACAGTTTGTCTAATATTGGAGAAGGGGGGCAGGATGTAATATTTCCAAGCACTGGCTGCATTAATGATATATGCTTAGTGTTATATATAGTTTATTTCAGAGTCCATTGCTTGTAAAACTACCCATGTATAAATATTTGGATTAAATACCTATTAAACCAAGAATTATTAGCGTTATTATCATCAATAAACATTTTTCATTAAAATTATGGTTTGTTTGAATATTTATTGAACAGAAATACCAATATCGTGTTTTAATATCAAGTCCCCCCAAATTAAAAAGTGTGATTTGATGAATATAGGCTTAGGAAGCAAAGAGACTGCAGCTGAATTTTCAATACTGCCAATGACTTGCACAGTAATATGTGGTGGTTCACTTAACTGGTTATGGCTTTTTCCTTATATTGTAGTTACCCTAAGGATCTTCTTTCTACTAGTCCCCTTTTATGTAAAATAAATGCGCTGCAAGGTTTTCTCGAAGCTCCATGAACTTACACTTTCTAAAAACAACTTTAAACTTCAGAGAAAAGTCATCAAGGGTAAGATAATAAAGGTACCAACCTTATCATCCCTACTCTGCTCTATCAAATATGACCCTCTACTATCCATATTCATATCTTAAAGCTAGGTGTGAGAAAATTTCTCATTGGTTTCAAATTCATGGATGTTTCTGTCATCTTTTTCACAAAGCAGTTGGTTTGCTGTCAGCTTGGTAGGCTGTTAAAATGGGCTGTCTGTAGTGAAAACTTTGTAAGTTGTGCATGGACATTACAAAACTTGAACCTCCACTTTTCAGGAAACAGTGTAGTACACTCATATCGGTTTGATGGATCTATCTTAACACACTGTATTTTTGAAAATTCCGTTTAAGGAGGGATAGGTAGAAGGCTTCAGTGGACTTTGAATAAAGATAATTTTTCCTCTTTTTAAATGTACCCTATAGTTCAGGAAATAAAATACTCAACAATAATAATGTGTTCAGGAGCAACAGTATGAGTCTTCTCTAAAACCAAAAGTTGCTAGTTAAGGGCACAAAAAAAAAATCTATAAAACTCAATCACTTTTTTTTGCTCTGCAACTTTTAAAAATGGCCAAGTTTAACTAAAAATTTTGTTCATAGTGTTGGAATGACTGCAGCTACTTGTTGAAAACCATAATTTTCAGATATTCCAAAGTAATGACCAGAAGTCCACAAACAAACAATCATTCTTGGACTGGATTTTCTGGTTTTCCATCAGAAGATCAATGGACAGGAATAATTCCCTAAAAATCAAATACATAAGTGGGAGACTTATTAGGAAGCAAAAGGAAACAAACAAACAAATAATCAAATGTCAGTAAGAAATGAGCTAAAATGTAATTTCCCATTGATGTGCTGCCTAGACCATTAAATAATGGAAAAGATTGTAAGTTACTTTCTTTTGTAGCTATCTTTTGTTTCTCTTTGCTTCATGATTAGAATCTACTTGGACTTGTTCCTCACACCATACTGAAGGAACAAAGGTTATTGCAAGCATGTCTGTAGATATGGAATTTGCTAAAGAAGCTATGAAAGTATATCTACTAAAATTATTTTGCATTACAGTGACAGGAGTCTTTTCTGGAAACAGTTCCTTTCTGAATATTTAAGCTCCTAAGTCTGTTGAACTGCTCAGTCTGTTGAACCTGTGGTACTTGAAATAGGAGCCCACAGCAGCACTAACATGCTTACCTCCAAGAATTCCCTGAAGAAATTCAGTACAATTTTGAAATAGTTAATGAATGCAAAATTATGGCGAGATGTTTATTGTGCCTTTCTACCTATTTTCCACATGCTGTATTTTTTTCTCTGAAATATTTGCTAGGAACCTATAGTGAATTTGACAATACATATTATCCTCACTTTAAAACCAAGAAAAACTAAAATGTTCTCAAATGTAAAAGAATGGTTTTTTAGCAAGGTATTTAAAATGTACCATGCTATTATAGTCTGCTGTTACAAAGGGTTAAAATACCTGCAAAGAAATACAATATATATGGATATATATTTATCTTTCATTAATATGCATTGAGCAGGTGTAAAGGTTTCCAAAGTGTTTAATGTGAGAACTATTTTTTTTATCTTACTAGGAAATTTTCCATATAATATAAAGGAAAAAAAAATAATTTTTATCCTGTTAAAGAAGTAGAACTCAGACTATTGTGAACAACCACAAATAAGCTTCAGCAGTGCTTCTACAGCACTTTTTAAAAGAAGTGAAGTTTCGCTGGGTGAAGATGAGAGCTAGAAAGTTTGCAGAGACCTCAATCTGCTCTCTAAGTGGTGGCTGCACTCTTAGTTCCTGATAAAACTGATAGCTGTATTTGCCAGGTTTTATCAGCCTTTTCTTCTCCAGTCTCTGCTTTCTGTTTAGTGAGGTAAGATGCTCACTAAATATTTTGCAAGAATAGCTCAAACAACCTCCTCTACCCATTTTAATGTTGAAATTACATCTAATCTGCATATAAATTAAACCATAACAGTTAATGAAGCATATAAAATGGCCAACTTTTGCTTTTATCTTTTATTTTGATTCAACTACTGTTTTGGTTCCTATTTGTACTGCATCCCAAGGGTGTCATTGACAATTATAATTTCTGCCTGTTTTCACAGTCTAATTTTCAATACTACAGCAGAGAACAATGTAAACAATGTATTTAGCTTTTGGCAACAGAAAATAATTACAGGACATGCCATAAGTCAAATGTAGAAAAATATGATAGATAGTGGTGCCACAAAATAAGGTTTTTGGTTTGCTGGGTTTTTTTGAGATTTTTTTTTTCCACAGAAATGACTGAAATACATTATAGAGATAGCTAAGCAAGCTTTCAACTATCTTTTTTGTCTGCTGGTTGTAATCTAACCATGTATGAAATTTAGTCAAAAAACAGTCTGATTCATTGATCAGATGAGCTCATTTGTGCCATTTCCAGTTTTCTATGGATAGGGAACCAAGCTAAAAATAAGCTAAAAGGTCTTTACATTTTCTACAGAATAAGCACTAACAGGACTGTTGTGTAAACACCACTCAGATCACAAATTAAAATAAGGAAGGTTTTGACTACATGATCTGCTTCATCCCACAGATAACCAGAAATGCACAACTCATTCAGGAAATGGCACAGTTTATTCAGGTTGTACACAGTTATTTCCATGGTCCTTCAGCAGCTGTTAAGATTTCAACCTCAAACAACCAACAATTAAAAAGACAAACTTACATACAGTCTAAAATATCTCATAAACAGCACAATTTGAAAGTCCTATAAGGATAGATATCTCATGTATAGATTTTATTATTATTTGGGTTTTTAGCTCTGTAAGAAGAAACTACTTATGAAGAATATGCTTATATTTAAAGATACGTTTCAGAGACCTGAAAGGCCATTTCCTATCTCTGGTACCAAATGGAAAGTCTGATATGGAAACAACAGTCTGCATTCTTTAGCCAGAGAAATTAAACATACAGCAGGGATGCAGTATCTTAATGAAATGGAAAATTCAGAAAATATATTCAGCAATGTTTGATTTCTGTTTGGTATGACATTGAAATGTGCTTGTCTGAAGTGCTGTGGTGCCTCACAGATGTTGCAGAACACTTCCCGTGGGGCTGCGTTCTTCTTTTGAAGCTGAATCCCTCTGTCACTTGGTAGGGATGACACACCGACAACACCCTGGTGGTTCAGGCGGGATGAAAAATACAAGGCAGAATGTGAGATATAGACAATTAAAGAAGCCTATTATAAAAGCAATAAGACAATTCCTAAATAGTATCATAAAATACAATAAATAATAATATAATAAATAAATAATAGTATAGCAAAATTCCTAAATCACAACTTCTTTAATTTATCATAATGTGATCTATCTATTCCCTGTAATTTAGAGACAGATCTCTACTGTCAAACAAAGCCCAAGCTCTTCCCAAGGTACACAGACATCATACAGCTAACATTTCGCTTCACCACAGGAAAGCCAGGATCAGCTATGTGTAGGAACAGAGCCTGTAAAATTGGTTATGGGAAAGTAGCTGACATCTGCCAGGTGCTTGTGTCTGACTTGGACAATTTGGCTCCAGATCTGGATGGGAGCACAGCCTGGACCGTTAGCAAACAGCAACTACCAGAAAGCAGGGAGGGCACCCAAGAGGTGGCTACAGCCCCAGAGGAAACAGGACTGATGCTTCTGTCTCTGTATCCTGCAAGGATAGATCATCTCAGTGTCACAACGAGATATCCTTTGAGGAGCCCCGGTGCCGAGCAAAGACATACTGCGACACCTGCTATTGGCACAAGCGTTCCCGTCAGCAGCATGGCATGGACAGGTTCATGTCAAACTATAAAACAAAATGTTACTTAGAATGGTGTATAATTATTAGAATGTGCAATTTAATTTTCTACAATGCAAAACACAGCTTGTTTACACTCTGTTTAAACATGACTTTGACAAGTACCTGGGGTAGTATTTCTTCCCTCTTCTCCAGCCCAAGAAGCATACAAGTATTTTGGTGAAAAAATCCAAGGGCCAGGTGTGCACACAGCTTTGCCATACTGTGTGGGTTTTGTTTACATCTCCAATACAAGTTGCATACTTTTGGTTGGTCATAGTGCATGCTAGTAAAAGGGATGTGACTAGGCAGCAAGAAGGAGGGCTGCCTTTTTGTTTTGTTTTGGTGTGGGTGCTGCACAGCTAAGGCGAAACTCTTTGGAAAGGAGACTACATGCTCCCTGGGAGGGGATGTGTCTCATCACAGCAATAAAATTAGGCTAAAGATTGAATGCTCCCTTTTTTTTTAAGCTCTCTTTTGCCCTTGTTATTCTTATTTGGAATGTGGAAGCAATTGCAGGTGTACTCTTTTTAGCTTGATTTTGTGGATTTCCTGCCAATGTCTTGCAGGTTAACAGCAGTTTGTGAAGCAGTGAATGAGAAACACAGGTCGAGCACAAACAGAATGTAAAGAAAATTGATTTACAGCCTTTTCACTGCTGCTTAGATGCTATGCGGCCATGGTCCAGTTTCTCCATCTCCCTGTGCATCTATTTCCTTTAATTTTGCCCTCTCTCCTTCTTGTTTATACAGTTATTAAACTGCTTATGGCTCCCATTGTGATCCTATGATGCCAAATAGGATTCACCTCTGACCTCAATTACGGCATCTGGGTACTACTCTAATACACACAGTAGTATGTGTCACTTGAAAGATGAAGTGTGTAGTTTTGCAGTCTAGCCTGGTAGTGGCTGGCATAATAAAGAAAAATGGACGTACTCTATACAGCAAATGGTTTTTAGCACTAGCACCTAAGATGACAAGTAATCCTGACAGGCATTGGTATGGGCAGTCTGTAAGTGATGGACAGTAGGGAAGTTTCAGTAGTGCCATAAGAATTTTATGAAAACCATTACAATGCATTACGGTATTGATCTGCATTGAAAAACTGAGCAAGCTTTAAAAGAATATCATTGCTGTATTTTTATTCAGATTGCTAACAAACGGTTCTACAATACTTCCTGAATTTATCCTTTATCTTTTTGCCAGTGACTATGGATAGAGACTGATGATTTTTATACATCTTCAACAATGATTTTCTGGGTAAAGAGACAGATACAGGAATATTTTTAAAGGATCGAGTGCCAAGAAATATCTGAAATGAAATCACAATACTTTGAAAATCCCACTCTGTTCTTCCAGTAAAGTGGTAAAAGTTTTGATTTGTGCTAGGTGTACAAGTGAGAAAGCTCTGGTAATTCAGTTAGTCATTCAAGGGTAGATCCACAGAAAATACAGAGTAAGCAGAATGACAGAGCTGGTTACATCCAGTATGTAGAAACTCAAAGCCTTTCCTCAGCTGTTGACTCCTCTTCCAGAATTTTGAATTATATTGATGATATTCTAATTTCTAATGTTTATAACAGTATTTATTTATTTGTCTAGTTTAATGTAAAATTTAATTCCTGTGTTTATTCCCCTCTTCCAGCCTCACCACACTAAAACTCAGGACATTTTCTTTGGCTGTTGAAACATGTGCATTTGGACATAGTGAGAGAGATATTTCAGAACATCTCATTAGCCAGGGGCAGCATATTACTGTTCTGTCTAGAAGCAAACCAGTGAAAACTGTAGCAATGGAAGTCACAGTACATTTACTTATTGTCTGTTTACTCCAGGAAAAAACATTATTTCTAACAGCCGATGACTTCTCCCTTCATGTTTACTCATTTCTGATATCTGACACAATACAAGGAAACAAATTTTTTGCATATTTCTCATTGCCGTTTCTTTATTCCCCTCCAGTACAAATTGGAAGAACAAGAGTGTCTCCAAAGACTTCTCTACATCTCTTCTGTCCCATAATATGCCTTGCAGATAACCAAACTGGTGAGGAATTTAAAACCTTCTATATTTCTTTATTCTCCATAGTATGTGGAAGACAAAGAGACAATCTTGCCTTTAAAAGATAACAACACTGTATACATTTTCACAGCCACCTAGGATTCCACAGCAAGCGTGTACTAAAGATTAATGCAAAATTAAAAACTCTAGAATGCCTTATATCCTTTACATTAAGAAGTTATAATTTTAATCTAACCCTAAGGATCTTGCCTCTAGTCATGACTATAGAATTTTTAAAGGAAGAGTTACACTGCAAAACCAGTAGATGATATTCCTTTTATTATTTAAAGCTTGGTTTACTGCAGTTTTAACACAGTACCTGTCATGTATTTTCATTTTACAGTACAAGAGCTGCAACATAACAGAATATCAGTAAATCCCAGGGCTTTTATGGGCATACATTATTTTTACAATATTGTGCATTTAATGTGTGATACTTTTTTTCCCCCTCTAATCTCTTTCTCACAGAGGACCATATACCATTGCACATACAAAGTAATTGTGCAGTGCTTAAAAATGAGACAATAGGTATTCAGCTAATTGTTACCTCTTGAATATCTTAGAACCCATTAATTTGAAACAGCTGTGTGTAGCAAAGTTAGAAGAAACAATTTATTGACAAATGTCCAGCATACAGCACTGCAGAATTATTTCTATGCATAAAGGAAACATAAAATGATGTCTCAGTTTGAGAGAAATATGTATTTTTTTGCTATCATAGGAATAACAATCCTTCCCTTCTCACCCACTGCACCAAATGTTTTATGCATTCAAATGATTTTGAAAGTCTTGCACTAGCTTTTCTTCCTACAGGTATTGTACAAGTTACTGTCTCTAGCTGACACTTCCTTTCTTTATTGGTAAACCATGAAAAAGAATCATAAAATCTAACAGGAGTATGACACCATCTGATCGCCTTGATGAGTTTTGGTACCCTGCAATGAGGCTGTATAAAACTTTCTTCCCTATTAAATGGGAATATGATATCTCTCTTGAACCAAGTGATGGTCTAGACTCAAACGGGCAGACTGTGAACAGAACTGTCTGCTGCCTTTCTATAAATTCAGTGGATTCTTTGTAGTAGAAGAGCTGGAGGGAACTAAGAAATATTTTTAATGTGATTTTGCAGATATAAGCACTACAACTCTCTGGCAGTTACAAATAACAAAGAAAAACATCCTACCTCAGCATATTAAGCTTATCTTTTGTACATTAAATAAGAAATGATCTATGACTCTGCATCCCTAAAGCTGGATGCCAGCAGTACTCCAAGAAGAAAAGATCACACAAATTTATCTCCCATAGGTAAAAATAAACTTATTTTTGCCCTTATTTTAAGGCAAGACTCCTTATTTTAAGGAGTGCTCCCTTGATCTTCCAATGCTTTTTCCAAAGGGATAACCTTTGGCTGAAGTCATGATTCTAGTACATAACATGCTGTCCCTAAAGATAGTCACAATAATTACAGGCACAATTTTCTTGATGGCAAATCTTATCTTTTGTAGACTCATTAGAATTTTATTTTAGTTTAACCCCAAGTAATACAATAAACCAAATTAAAGATTGGTTGAACTGGGGGAGCAGATGCAGAAGATGAAGATGTCACCATCCCATCAGGTGGCACACTGAGTAGAAGCTAAATGTACTAACTTGTACAAGCTATCTGTACTGACCTGTACTAAATTTGTATATTTGTTCTCATTTAGATTTATTACACTTTGTCTAGGATGATTGCTAATAATGTGTTTAACTCTTCAGTCTGATGCTGACTAAAGATTAAGTAGGGAAACAATAAAAGATAGCTCTGTGAAAATAAGCTCTAAAAGCTTAAAAAGAAAATAGCTCTAAAAGACAGATAGCTCTGTGAAAATAAGGCTACTTGGGTGCAGACTGCAATTTCAGCACTCTTGCACAGTGTAGAAGCTAACAGTTCAAACCAATGTATGTTTCTCACACTTTATACCAGTGTCCTATAATGTAAAGAGAAGCTTCGTTTTGTTTTTCTTGTAGGGAGAAAATATTCACTTAGCAAGGATATTCAGAATTAGAATTAATAAATGCAAGAAAAAAAACCCAAGCAAAGAGTTTTGGAGGACCTGCAAGTACTTATCTTAATACATCAACCTTGCCACTCTATTTATCAGGGTTAGAATAATGCTTTTAAATATAAGCAGGACATTTCTTATCTTTCTCTGGTTACATTTCTTAGCAATTCCATTGAGGAATGTAGTAAACCCTAACACTGGAGACAGGGAGCTAGACCAGATGAGCTATTGACCTGATCCAGTATGGCATACACATCTGTACACTCCCTACGGATTTGTGCCTTTGTAGCACTAACTTCACATCTTTTTTTATGGGCCCAGATGTACTTACTTGAAGTTTGTATGATACTTGCAGTTTGTATGATATAAATTCTTTGAAAATTTAGAGTAGACAAAGATACAGTTGATATGGAGAAGACTGTGTAAGAAAAGTGGGAGTAAACATGTAAGATTCCCAGGCATTTGCATATTTGTTTGTATTAAAACAGACGAAAAAATTGCCAAGCTGCTTATTTGATTTTTGCCTCTGCAATATGTTGGACCAGAATAAGCAAAAAAGCCCACCAGCTTCTTTGAAATTGTACTAATTAGTGTTCTTTTCCATTTTTATATACACTAATGTGAAAGAAGTAAATTGTTATAACAAGGTCAATTGATAAGATTCTCTCCATTTTTTGTCCTCTCAAAACCATTTTTTTCCTATGTTTTATCAAAAATTTCCACAAGAATCCCTGACTCCATTTTTCTTTCCTGCTGAACCTTTCTTTCATGCTTGGATTGTCTTTTCTTAAATGGTACTACTGTACCTTCTTCAGCAGATATCCAGCCTTACAGTGGCTATCATAACACTGTTGTTAAGGTGATCTTCTACTAGTCTAATCACCATGCAACTACACTGCAGTTCATTACCTAGTTCAAGTTGCTTTGATCTTTGTACTGGGACTGGTATTTGATGTGTCATATATGTGACTTAAAACTCAGTCCTGCAAATCCTCCGGAGAAGATGGCATAGAGTAAGGTTCAACGCTTCAGCCATTACTTCCCTCTGTATCTGATGCAGAAATAACAGTATTTGCACTGAAAGTATCTACTATGCAAAGAAATTCTCTTTGCAGTTAAATTTGACTCTCATTTTTTAACAAGGCTTATAGCCATTGGAAAGTGAGTTCTTTTCCATATCGTTTTTTTCTGTTTCTTTCTGTGTGGGTTTTTTTTATTTGCTTGATTGATTGTTTTGTGTGGGCTTTTTTTGTTTTGGTTTGGGTTGTTTTGTTTTTGTTTTTGGGTTTGGTTTGGTTTTGGTTTTGGTTTAATTGACCAATGCCCTTAGCTTCTTAATCCTTGTATTCTAAGAAAAAACTTTGTTCCCCCCCACCTCCCATGGAAAAATTGTTAGTCACCAAGACAACTTACAAAAGGGCTTTTATCAATGACTGATTTTCTTTAAAAAGTGGATTCCTTTTAGCCTCAGTAATTCAGAACCTCGATATTCAGGCTGTTCTCTCTTCATTCTTCTCCCATCCTTTTTCCCCTCCTTGCTTGTCTCTTGAATTAAGCCTGTGGACCAAGATCACACAGGTTTCTTTTCACCTCCTGAGTCTAATTATGGGAATGAAGGTATTTCTTTTCATCTGCCAGTGTAGATAGCTATTTTCCAGAATTTCTTCTAAATGCCAGTGATACTCCTTTCCTTTACTGAAGTGAAAATCAAAGACTGACATGCAACTAGTTACCCTGGTCTTTCATTATGTGAACTATCCACTTATCACTATTTCTTCAAGATTTTTATATTGCACAATGTGATAATGCAGAGAGGTAAGAACATTGTGAAATGGTTACCCTGAGGCCTTTGTGGGACATCGTAGAAACCTTTAGGTCAGAAAAGACCTTGAAGATCATCAAGTCCAACTGTTAACCCAGGACTGCCAAGTCCAGCGCTAAACCATGCCTCTAACCACCACATCTACACATTTTTTGAATACTTCCAGGGGTGGTTTTATCACTTCCCTGGGCAGCCTGTTCCAATGCTGGACAACCCTTTCAGTGAAGACATTTTTCCTAATATCTAATCTAAACCTCCTCTGGTACAACTTGAGGCCTTTTCTTCTTACGCTATCACTTTTTACTTGTGAGAAGAAATCTACCCCCACCTGCCTACAGCCTCCTTTCAGGTAGTTGCAGAGAGCAATAAGGTCTGCCCTGAGCCTCCTCCTCTCCAGACTAAACAACCCCAGTTCCCTCAGCTGCTCCTCGTAAGCCTTGTGCTCCAGCCCCTTCCCCAGCTGCGTTTCCCTTCTCTGGACACGCTCCAGCCCCTCAGTGTCTTTATTGCAGTGCAAGGCCCAAACCTGAACACACTATTTGCAGCCTTTCAGCGCCAAGTGCAGAAGGACAATCACTTCCTCAGTCCTGCTGGTCAAACTTTCTGATACAAGCCAGGATGCTGTTGGCCTTTTTGTCCACCTGGGCACACTGCTGGCTCATGTTCAGCTGGCTGTCATCCAGCACCCACAGTTCTTTTTCCACCAGGCAGCTTCCCAGCCACTCTGCCTCAAACCTTTAATGCTGCATGGGATTGTTGTGATACATAGAACTGATTTCAGTTTGAAAACACATCTCTGATTTCTTTGCTATATATCTATGTTAGGGGTCCTCAAACTTTCTAACCAGGGGGCCGGCACGCGGATGAAGTGGCAGGCAGTCATCTGCGGCTGCTTGGTTTCCCCCCCACCAAACCCCTGTCGGGGGGGCAGGGGGGTTCTGTAAATACAGGAGGGCCGGATTGAGGACCCTGGGGGGCCGTATCTGGCCTGCAGGCTGCAGTTTGAGGACCCCTGATCTATGTAGTTTAATTATGTTTGATGATGCAGTATTCTGTTCTGCACAGATGCTGTAATCTATATTTTTAAAGTTATGCTGGCTCACTGAGGGAAGACAACCCATTTAAGAAAACTAAAACAAAGTATGAAAAAAAAAGTTTTTTAGCAAACCTTTCCATTGAAGCATTTTGTAGCACTTTTACTTCATGATTAATGTCAAGTCAGAAATGGTTATATTAACATACCCTGAATGAAACCCAGAAAATATCTCTAGATTATATGCATAAATGTCTTATAACACTGATTTTCAGTTAAAGCAATTTAGATGTTGCTTAGGTTGCTTATTCAAGCTAAAGGGAGAATTTGAAATTATTTTCCTGAAGCTTTTTTGGTTTCCAAACCACTTCCTATATTTTGGGTCTCCTTTTGGTGGCCTGCCCAACATAGGTTGATTTATTAACTTCGTGTGTAAAAACTGAGGAAAAAGGTTTTTATTGTACATCTGCCCAGTAACTTGGACTTAAAGTCTCACAGATGGACATTTATGAATCTATGTGTCCCCATAAGAACAAAAGCTGTTATAGTGGTTCTGATTTCAGCTTTAGGGACAAACCTAGCAAAGGCTTATCCAAAACCATACTTCTATTTATTATATACATGTATGTCTGTATATGTGATCATATGTGCACACATACAACTCCTCATATTTGTCTTCTGTGGAGTGATGAAAGAAGAGTATGCAGACCCCCAGTGTTTTGATAAAGGGCTGCTGAAACGTTACTGTGTGTCCCCTCCATGGTTGGTGCCAGGCATAACAGAGACATTTGGTATACACAGATCATAGACCATGCCTGTCACTGCACAGCAAAGACAGCTGGAAAGTTACTTAATCTACAATTCTCGACACCAGTTTGTAGATCAGTGACCTAAAAGATTGCAGTACTGAGAGAACTGTTATGGTCCGTTGTGCACTAAATCTAGCTGAAAAATTCATGACATTCTCAATTACATAAATAAGTGTGTCCTTACATTAAGTGACTTTTAACAGGATGAAACCATTCCTAAGTTTTTCAGACTAGGAAAATCAATTTCTCTAGATTAAAACAATAATTTGAAAGGTTATAACATATTTTAGTATTATATAAGTTGAATAATTTTCTTGCAATGGGACATTTTTTCTAATTGTTGCCTTGAAAAGAGGCTTCTTTCTAATTTAAGTATTTTAACCTATTCCATTATTAAATGTCATTTTAATAAATAAGATTTTCTGAGTTGGAGTGCTTTTCAGTTAACGACCTGAAAGGGCTTTACAATTTTAACTTAGATTCTAAGTCATGCATGTGATCTCCAGAAGCGTTTGATGGACTTAGTAGTTTATATTTACAGTTGGACTTGATGATCCTAAACATCTTTTCCAGCCTAAATATTCTATGATTTTATGATTCTAATAGATCTATTTTTTTTTAAATGAATTAAATGAGTGTTTCCCTAGCTGTAAAATGGTTTTATTTTCCTATGATTTTTTTTTAACTGAAAAGTCAAAATCCCCAAACCTTTTGTAAACATGATTTTGAAACATAAAAAAAAAAAAGAAAAAAAAAAAAATTTCTGGTTGCTTTGTGGATTTGAAATACAGATAGTGCAGATCTCCATTTTCTCTTACTGAAGTGACAGAGGGCAAGTAGCAGTCTTAACAAGCTTAATTTTGAAAGAGATTTCACAGTACTGGAATGTTTCTAAAATAACTGTACTACAAAGCATGAAATGTTCATGATCAGCAGTAGCTGGGTTTCCCAAATGGACTAATTTTTCCATGACACGATACTTCTTGCTGAAGAAAGACTGTGGAGAGATTAAGTGACTTACGTATATTGAGGTTGAATACTGTTTGATCAGTTAACAGAAGTTAACTTTTTCTGCTTCTGATTCCTTTTATGTGATCCATTATAATAAAAAGGCTTTCTGATGTGTTTGAAGTCAAGTTCAATCACTGTAGTATTGCAGTGTCTGTGTAAAGGTAATCTTTTCCATTTTCAGGCACACAGAGCAAGTACATATACAGATAAGTAAAAGAGACTACCCTTTCTAAATACAAGCTTGTATGGGAAAATAAAAGAAAATGGCATGGGAGACAAGGCTAAGCATTCAAAGCAAAAATCCTCTGTACTGCAATGACCTGGGATTTCACAAGATACCAGCATAAAAGAATATGTGCGCGACTGCCACATTGCAGTCATGTTTTCCTTCATGAAGCAAAGGAGGAACTCAGTGAGAAGCTGTAAAGAAATATACGTGCTCCTAGGAGAACCTACAGGCTTCTTTATTCTTGCCATGTACTGTTGAAATACCGGAGCACCAGGTGATGTGGTCTTACAGCATTTGACAGATGCACCACCTCAAACGCTGAATAGCCACATCAGCACAGTCCTGCAAAACCTGACCACATAGCCTGAGCCTAGTTTTTCATAGACACTCACATTGATCCAACTCATTTTGCATTTTCACCAAAGCTGCTGCCATGCAGACTGCCTTGCATAACTGTACCATGCATCTAGACAGGTCTGGTTTCATTTGTAGAGAGAGGATGGTATATAATGGTGTGTAAGATTGAAAATGAGATTCACATATAGAAAATATTTCACTTAAGCTTAATATTATTTGTATTTAGAGTGCAAATGGAAAATAATTCATAAATAAAGTTGGGGCAAGCCTCTGATCATAGATTTGTTCACAGAGACTGGCTGAGTATCTCTGCCCATGCAGAGTTGGCACACCCTAGGGGAACATAACATTTGCCTTCTGTGTTTTCCACTCCTCTGTGGCTGAGGTGCAGCTGTTGCAGCAGCCTCAGTGAAAAAAGGTTGGAGAGATGCTGATATGCCCAGCAATCAATTTAATTCTATATTCTTCCAGAAGGAAAGCTGTACTCTCACTAGTCACTTCCAGACACAGAGCAATGAAGGATGATATTAACAAACAGGAACTGTGCTTGACATTGAAAGCACTATCCAAAAGGCAGAAATAGCTTCACACAGACAGAAAAATAGTAAGTCTTCTAGCACTAAAGGAAACATTGATCATAAGTGGCTTCTATTGATCCTCTTCTGATGCCAAGAAGTCCACAAGCTCACAGAGGTGAAATAAATATGTACTTTACTGCAAGCAATTCCTTCGTCACATGGCTTAAATGGTGATTTGCATTCAGGCAAGCTTTGAAAGCTTCTAACAGCCATCCCTTTGCACAGTGCCTGTGTGTTGCAGATCTTCCTGCCCTCTTCCTGGTTTCAGCTGGGATAGAGTTAATTTTCCTCTTAGTAGCTGGTGCAGTGCTGTGTTCTGGATTTGGTGTGAGAACAGTATTCCTAACACTCTGATGTTTTTGATTGTTGCTGGGTGATGTTTATACTAAGTCAAGGACTTTTCAGTTCCTCAGGTCCTGCTGGTGAAAGGGCTGGAGGGGCACGGGGAACTGGGAGGGGACACAGCCAGGGCAGGTGACCTGAACTAGCCAAAGGGATATTCCATACCATATGAAGTCATGCTGAGTATATACAAGCTGGGGGAAGAAGAAGGAAGGGGGACATTTAGCATTATGGTGTTTGTCTTCCCAAATAACCATTACATATGATGGAGACCGGCTTTCCTGGAGATGGCCGAACACCTGCCTGCCCATGGGAAGTGCTGAATGAATTCCTTGGTTTGCTTTGCTTGTGTGCACGGCTTTTGCTTTACCTATTACACTGTCTTTATTTCAACCCACAAGATTTCTCACTTTTACTCTTCTGATTCTCTCCCCATCCTACTGCACAGGGGAGTGAGCGAGCAGCTGCATGGTGCTTAGTTGCCAACCAGGGTTAAGCCATGACACTTGGCTTCCTGGATATTCAGGATCCTAGCAAATCTGAACTGCAAAAGAAGACAGGGGGTAACCCATTGAGTTCACAGATAAATTAGCTTGAATAGCTTATATGATGTCTTATGTCTTTCTGGGTCTACAGATACTTGGACCTAATGAAAAGTGATGTAACTAGATGAAGACTGGAGAATCTCGTAACACCAAGGGAAAAAAGAACGGCAGAACTCCTTAGTCTGATCTTTGATAGAGAAGGACAGCTGGATACACAGCTTAGCATCCGAGAAAGAAGAGAGATTAAAGATCTAGTTAATAGAAAAGTAATTTCTGTCTTGTTGTGGCATCTGGTAGTAGGTGACAGACCCACCTCTACCTTGCTGAAAACATGGCCCTTTGACTACCTACACAGGGGAAAGTTCCTTCAGTTAGTGACGAAATCGTAGTGACTTTCTCAGCTGAGGCCGCTGTGATAAGGATGCGAAGGAGAAGTGCAAAATCAGAAGAAGATCCCACTGTGAATTAGGATCCAGTATGTGAAGAGAGACCCTGATCTACCTTCCTAGGAATAACAGAGTAGTAGCAGCAACATGTCTCTGTCTCTGATATTCCCATATGAGTTACTCCACTGACCACTAAGAATAGTTCAACACTGTTATTTCAAAATAAAGTCATAGTTATTTATCTGTGACTACAGGAATGACTCTGAGCAAGAAGAAGCATTTTCATTATGTGTCCACCCCAAGAAGTTTTTCAGCCTCCCTTGTTTGTTAAAAATAAACCAGTACTCTGCTGGGCCTCAAAATACCTTTCTAGAAACAGGGAAGTGTGGTGTGGGCACAGACCTCTTTGTTAAGGGAAAACTGAGGAGTGGCACTGTGTGATTAAAAGTACTAGGATGAGTTTTCATGTCTGTTGGTAACCTGAGTAGCTAATGCAGTCAAGCTCTGAAGAAATAGCTGTGCTTATCCAAAAAACAAAACACCATGCATACATATGAACTAAAAGTAGTTAGACTGTTCTTTTTTTTTGTGTAATAGTAAGCAATGCCTTTGAAAACGGTAGAGTGATACAGAATCACTTTTGCTGACAATGTGCCCTCATGTGAATAGGCTATTTGACATGCCATGGGTACGTGTAAATTGAAGGACCCAGGAGCCCTTTCCTGCTCACAGAATGGATATACACACGCTGTTTCTGGTTTGCACGTCAGGATTTGACTTGTGTGTGTACACATATTCTTTCCTTTAGGAGAAAGGCAGGCATGGAACATGGGTCAGGCTAAAAGATTCAGTTTTATTCATGTTCAGAAGGGTGTCTAGTCTAATAACTAGTCTCTAGTCAATAAGAGTCCAGGATGCTGGATAACAGGATGGATCATTGTTATGACTGGTGTGATCTCCACCTGTGTTTTCTTTGGAGCTTAGAAGTTACCCAAAAATTTATTTTTGTACCAATAAATCTACAACGTAATATGATAGCGAAGCACCCCCCACCTCCCCTCCCCCCACTCCACCCCGCACCCCCAAAACAAACCAAACCACAATTCCGTTTTTTTTTTTTTGCAGAGATTGGCTGATTAAGCAAATACAAAAATTGAACCTAGTTGAGTTCCTTGAGAGAAAAGTTTTAATAGACAGATACATACTTTAGAGTTAAAACTCTGCCTTTTTGATTAAAGATGGCTACTCAACATCATCATCCTAGAAAGTCAGTTAGGCATTTGTGCTGGAAACACTCACAGCAGGGGAAAGAGCAAGGATACGTTACTTTGAACAACTGGCACAGCACGGCCTTCAGCAACAGAGTGAGCACAGGCTTTGCTGCTCTAGGTCACTCCTCCCAGTGTGCCACAACAGATGTTTGTTGCTCAGCAGCTTAAAAAAATGGTGAGAGGACAAGTGATGTTAGAATTGCCTTCCCTAGCTTTGAAAGTAAACAAGGTTTAGAAAAGGGAGCCTAAAATCTCACAACTAGACGAAACAGCTGCCACAGCGAAGAAGTAACAACAAATCAAGTCAAATGTGCTCTACATCCTTACTGGTATTAATATGACTGCTAAGAAAACACATGTATAACAGCCATGGAGCTAAATGTTGCTAATTCATTCAGCAGAAATGCTTTATTCTTTGTCAAGGTGTGAGATTTGGGGCTGGTACCACCACAAAAAGGCTAATGGAAGATGGATGTGTTGACAGAAGGGCTCTGTATCAGCCATTTTGGGATGGCATTTCTGTATTTTGAAGGATGGAATCCTCAAACAGCTTCAGTGTTTATGGATAATTTACAAAGAAATGAAGCTTAGATCATCAAGACATAGAATAAAACTAATACTGAGAGCCTTCAAAGAAGTTATACAATGTAATTAGGAAAAAAAAAAAATTATTCAGATCCCTTCAGACATGAAGCAGTCACAGAAACACTTCTCAACTGGGTGCACCAAATAGGTTTAAACAGAGCACTCTTTGTGAGTGAAGAGTCAGTGAAGACATATAGGTAAATTAAAGATGTTCATTATTAGTGAAGGCAGAATTAATCATTAAACTGATAAGTTTAATGGCCCAAAAGAGTTGCTAATGTTTTTGATTTTTCTACTTATTCCAAATAATGCAGACATATCTCAGTGCAATGAGTACAGAGGATGTTTTGACTCTGTCCAGACATTAGTTGAGCCTTCTAATCAGCGCAACTAAAGACAGATTTTGATATGACAGTACATAGGAGAAAAAAAAATTGAAAACAAGCTTATGCTGTTTTAGTCTGTTCCAGCTAGTTTATTCTGAAGCATTTTGGGTGCCATCAGAAATAACAAGCTCCTTTTTGAAACTGTATAAGTTTTTACCATAACAGAGAATGAATTGGATTCTCTTCTAGTGATCTTCATTGACTATGTTCAATAAATCTTAGTTGCAAGCAGAGCAAGTAAAATCTCTGCAAAGCTTTTCCTGTATGCATCTGCACAAAAGCAAATAAAGAGGTGGGCTGATTGGCAGAACCTGTTGAAGCTGCTTTTACAGTATGCGTGCTGCTGAAGCAGTGTGGAGGGGGCTGAGTTCAGAGCAAACAATTATAATGGTATAGCTGTATGCCTGGAATTCTGTTTAAAGTAAAAAGAAGTATTAAAGCATCTAATCTGAATGCCTGCATGAGAAAACCCTTAGAATTTTATCAAATTATTTAAATCCATCATTTATTAAGGGGAACAGGTTAGAGCCTCGTTAAAGGCTCATTCACATGAGTTGATATATTTATAATGAATCCAGTGAAGTTCTTTGTGCATTCAGTTATTTTGGGGAAGATGTTCGCCACAAATGCACTGTGTCCTGCTGGGAGCTGCTCCCTGTTCACAGGGGATCCACTGTTGATGCATGCTGAATACGGTAGGTTCTATTTTGGCATCCAGCTATCTGCAATTCGCACACGATATTGTGGTTGCTGAAGACCACTTTGAGCTTTTACCAATAATATGGAAAACAATTCACATAGTTTTACCTTATTACTTAAATACACATTGTGGTTTTTCTACTTGACCAATGGAAATTTTAAAAGTAGGAGTAAAAAAATCATTAACAAATAGTAGATGACAAGATGAAGAAGTGCTCAAAGATCACTGTTTTGTGGATGGTTTCAATGCATCTTTTCATTTTCACTCTTGTTGCCTAGAAATCATAATGTCAAGTACATTATTATTGATTATATAAATCAATCTGCTAGGCCTAATACTTAAGCATCTTCATGCTTGTAAAGCTGGAAACATCCTGAAAATCATTAAGTGGTTCATATAGTGTGATGTGACACCTACATGACACAGAACAGCTGTAATATCTGTTCCAAAACAGATTGGCTGAGGGTTGTTACCCTGCACTGGGTCTGGCTGGGATGGAGTTAACTTTTTACAAAGCAGTCTGTAGGGTGCTGTGTTCTGGATTTGGATATCAAACAAGGCTGATAAGACACCACTGTTTTGGTTAATGCTGAGCAGTGCTTGCACAGCATCAAGGCTTCTCCTTCCCACTCTGCCCTCCTGCCCCAGCAAGTAGGGAGGTGGTGGGCAAGAGACTGGGTAGTGACACAGCTGGGAGACAGATGATCCAAATTAGCCAAAGGGGTTTTTCATACCATATGACATTATGATTAGCAATAAAAACTGTGGTAGACAAAGAAGAAGAGTAGGAAGGGTTGGGTTTGAATGTGGCAGCTGATAAAATGCTGGCTGAGTTTTGGTCTGTCTGTGGGAGGTGGTGAGCAATTCTGTTTGCTTTACTTGTTTTCTGGCTTTTATTATGCTTTTTTCTCTCTGTTTCTCACACCTATTAAGCTGTCTGTCTCAACCCATGAATTTTGTTTTTTTTACTTTCCTATTTTCTTCTCCCATTCTGCTGGGGATACGAGTGTCTACCAAAGATTAGAAGGAGGAATTCAATCCTATCTTTCAGATGTAAAACAAGCAAGCAAGATTTCTAGTTCTGGAGGCAGTGAAAGGTAGAAAAGGTGGCAAAAAAAAGCACATTCTGTCTTTTAGCTGCAAGAAAAATATATGCTCCATGCATTGCTGATCATTTTGATCCCTGGGTCTCTTGAAAATCTCTTTTTCTATTATCGATTTTTTTCCCTAGCATATTTATTAGAATTTCCTTGGAATTTTGCAAGGCTAAATAATTGTAGCCCTAATAGCCAAAATATGAATGTGTTTACCTTATTATATTTGTCTTTCTTCTAGTTGATTCATATTAATAGATGCTATTTTTTCTTTCTTTCTTTCTTTTTTTTTTTTTTTTTTAACTGCTGAGGGGGTGCACATTCCCATATACATCATGATAAAACCCATATATCCTGAATTATACTTAATTTGAAAGCCTTAGTATAAGTCATTACATGAAATGCTGTGATTTGAGCAAAATGGTCAATGCTTTCCTTGTCAAAGAGAAATAATTCATGGGGCATTTAGAAGACTCAAAAACAGAGAAGTAACCAGAGTTAACTTCCTGGGAGACAAATTATTCCATGCTTTCTCACCTCTAGTATTAAAACAATACTCAGTAAAAAGGTATTAGAGTATCTGGCCATACAATTATTTATTTCTAACATTTTAATCGCAGCATTTGTTCTATTTTAAAATACAGCAAATTCTGAACATCAGATTTTAAATAATAATTCATTTTGTTTCTCATTTGATCTACATTGGAATTAAAGTATCCCTAGGCTACTATAAATTTGAAATATAGCTTCCCTCCTTCCTTCCCTCTCCCCTGCCCCCCAGTCCTTTTATTGTACAGCTTGTTAAAAAATACGCTGACAAACAGCAAACTTTACTTTCCCCAGGTCCCCCTAGGCAAGTTCATGTCTGTTCAGTCCTTGAAGAGGGACAGTATTTGGTGGTACGTGGTGTAACACCACCCTGCTGTAGGGGGGAAATGACTGCTTTCAGGACGCCTGCAGGATCTCAGCAAGAGATGCTGCCTCGTGCTGAGGCAAGATGTGGGCAGTCAGCTGTCCCTGCTGGGTTTCTCCAAGCACAGCAGAGCAGGCTACCTCTTGCAAATGCAGAAGATGCCTGGCAGATGGAAGCTCCACAGACACCAGGAGGCCCAGTCATTCCCAGGAGAAATATCAGCCCTGATGCCATACCTGTCCTATTATCAGCTGTGAAACTAGGCTTTGCCCGTACCTCTTCTCCCCCATCGTTGTGCTGCAGCTGCTGTAGCTATGCACGCACTTCTTTTCCCCTTTCTCTCATCCCACTGTACACCTTTCACTGTGCAATGAATACAAAACATTTGAAAGATTAATAGCAAACTACTTAATGGTAAAGGTTAGAGCTTGATTCTGAGAACACCTCACTTTTAACTGAGTTGCTAAATCTTTTTTTTCACAGAAAAGTAAGTTATATAATGAGATTGTTAAGTTTATATTCATCTGGTTCTAGTTATCACATTTTCTGCCACACAAAAAAGTAAAGATTTGGCTTGACATAATCATCAATGAGAAATTCTTTTATTTTGTTTAATCCTGTTGCAACTTGTCTGCATCGACATATTTATTCTCTAGGATATGTGACCATTAAATACACCTGAACTGAAGTTCAGTGATGGTTCTCCACAACAGATCTTTAAATCTGACTGAATATTGTGTTTTCCTGAGGGACAGAAATATCAAAATATATAACATATGTACCTGTGACAACAGGTGCTAGCGCTACTGGTACACAGTACTACTTTTATCAATCTTTGCTTGATGAATATTCCAGGCTCATGTGAGAAGAAAGGCATAAGAAATAGTATGCAGTAGCCAAGCTGTCTCGGCTACTATTAACGTATTTTACAAGCATCAAAACCAAGACCAGTACAGCATAAAGCTATTGAGCTACCAAAGTGCAAAGTACAGCATAAAACTGTATATTTATGAAAGTGTAAAGCAAGTTCATAGTGCCATTACCTCATCTGGGAATTATTCATTGGAAAATCACATTTGTACTGGATTTCACACTATCAGACAATGCTTACTGGCTTGCTGCCTCTGAGAGCCCCTCAAATTGATCTAGACAAAAGCATTGTGTTCTCTAATGCTATTTCACAATACATCTCTTCCTTAAATGTGATTTGGAATGATTGAAGACAATTAAGTAACATAATCAGTTACAGTAATGTGATGTGAATTAGGTAGAAAATGTGTGGATGCTATATGTGTCAAGAAGATGAGAGGAGGGGCAGGATGCGGGAAGGACACTGTAGGAATTTGCAATTAACTTTGCATTTTAATGCAAGTTTGCAGAAATTAAAAAAAAAAAAAAGTCATCCACTATGACAATAATTTGTAATGCAAACATGCCTACCTGTTGTCAAACCCCTCCATATCTTAACCACTAGCACCTTACAGATATTTTATTCCAAGTTACTTGACTCATATGCAACAAATTACCCTACTTATATTATGGACGTGTATTTCCACCAGTCCTCAAGGAATGCTCTCCTGAGCATGATAAATCACACAGTTTTATTTGCTCATTACAATTTTTAATTAATAAGGTTTTCATAACTTTATTTCTCAGAAATAATTAAATTAATGAGATTTAAAAGTTCTGAAGGATGTACACAATCTTAAACATTAATGACAATTAAAGGCTATATGTTGGAATGGACAAAATTCATACAAACAATTCTAACAAAGGTTATGAAACTCAAGTAGTAACAAATTAAACTGATAAATCAAATTAGTATGATCTCACAATGAAACATTTTATCTATACTAATCTCTCCTCTGCAATGTGATTTTATTATCAGCACAGAACATTAACTCTTAATAAAGAACTTATCAGTCTGCTGCTCAGGATTTATTTTGATCAAAATATGGTACAATATATAGTACAGTCAAGGTATTTCTAAACTAAGAATTTCTGACAGATTCATTACTGAAATAGAAGGTCAAAGTTTCCATCTAGGTCATGATAAATCATAGAAAAAAATATTGTTTTTCAAAAAGGAGAGTCAGTGTGAAACCTTGCCCTGCAAAAGATAATGACATTGGCTGAGTTCAGATTTTTAGTCATGCTTTAAAAGTAACATGACAAGAGATACAAACAACTGCAGTGTGTGTTTTCTCCTATATTTGCCATATTATTATCTCTTCCCCAACCCTGGACCTTCTTTCTCCGTTTTAATGTGACTTCCACCTACTTTCCCTTCCTCCCCTCATATACAAAGGGGGAAAAGATCCACCAATTCTGCTATTTTTTTTTTCTTAGTTCTTAGTTCTTAGTTCTTAGTTCTTAGTTCTTAGTTCTTAGTTCTTAGTTCTTAGTTCTTAGTTCTTATAGTTCTTAGTTCTTAGTTCTTAGTTCTTAGTTCTTAGTTCTTAGTAATGGCTCATCTGGACAAACAAACGTTAAGTGTTTAGGAGCAAAATCAGATCAGCCAAGGTACTAGGGAATTAAACCAAGCAAGATGTCAAAGACAGAATAAGCCACAAGAATGTTTCACTTCTGGCTTCTTCTCAAACAGTCAGAAATAAAAGTTGCCCTGAAGTCTCTTACAGACTCAAATTCTCCCACTGTAACTTCACATTATTAAGGCCTTGCTTGGTATATGTGTCGAAGTGAAAGTGGAACATTTGCGGGGGAAAAAAGAGTTTGGGAAATCCTGCTTCAGAAGACAAAGTTAAGCAAGCTGAAGAAATTGTTCAGAATAAATACAATCCAATTCAGCAAAGGAAACATGTAAAATGTTATGCTTAACTAAGCTGAAGGATGGAGTGACTAGGCAGCAGTTCTGCTGAAAAGTCTCTTAAATACTGTGGGTGTGACCACCATGGGAATCTGTGAAAAGCAGTGGGACGAACCCTTTTCCTTGGTGATGCCTTTGCAGCAGTATTATGTCCAGTTTTGTGTACCTTCCAGTAAGAAATATAAGGAACATTATGGGAGACAGTATTAATAAATTACTTGCGAGAAAAACTGAAAGCTCTGTTTTTTTAAGTGAAGATCAGTCAAGACTTAGATATTCTACATAAAAGAACAGGGGAATAATCTCTTATCTGGAATGAGAGGAAAAACCCGGAATGCAATGCAGAGCAGAAGATATTCATATTTCTGCTGTGAAGCACTAAAGAGATTGTTTACAAGGTTTATCAACTTCAGAGGGTTGTTTAAGAACAGTTACAAACCCAGCTGTTAGAAAAGGATTAGGAGCAGTTTGCCTTGCCTGGGGATAGGTGCAGGGATTAGATCAAGCCTTGCCATTGCTACCAGCTTTTTTTTTTTTTTTTTATAATCTCCAAGAAAAGAAGCCTAAGGCCAAATGAACTAAAGAAGAAATTAAATGTAGGTCAGATGCCGGGGTTTTCTTTCCCTGAAGTCTGGAGTGGAGAAGTCTGGATGTTTTGGAAATGAAATTCTCAAAGGCTTTTAGGAATACCTGCAGAGAAATAGTAGTAAAAACCATTAATGTAGCTAGTCTTAGAAGAAGCAGTAACTGAGCAAGAAAGCAATAAGGAAAGGCCACCCTTAGGAAGCTCAGTAACCAGTGAAATGGGAACTGCCAGTCTCGAAGTGCTCCTCCGCCAGAGGAGCCTCGGGCTTTTATGAAGATAATCAACTGAAGATGTAAATGTAGCTCACGCACGTGAAAGTGTATTAGCCTCCAGTACGGACATGGTCATTCATTAGTAAAATGAATCTAAACTGGGTTTAGTTAATTTTTGAGGGAGGAAAGCAAAGCACATTAACTTTCAGCCTTAGCTGATTTGTCATAGCTTTCCTGGGCCTTCCTGCTTAAGGCAGCCTGGCACACAGCACCAGTGCGCAGCTGAGAACAGAAAGAGCCTGCCGGATGCTCTGCCTGGGGCCCGAGGGAAGGAGTGCTGAGGGGTATCGCCTGCTGCGTTTCCATGTAGGGCCATTCAGCAAGAAAGAGGGACAAGAGACAGAAGTGACAAAGTAATTTCTTTTTGAAGATTTTGGTCAGGATGAATTACATTAAAATAAAAGCAAACAAGAGCAGCTGAACCACAGAAATGCTTTCCTTTTTTTTTAATTTTATTTTTTGCTTTTTCTTTCTCCCATATAGATAGTGTTAGTACTAATCTGGAAATAGAAATAGACTAGAAAAAGTCAAACTTTAGGCAATCCATCTATTAACATGATTCACCTAAAAAAAAACCAAAGGAAAAAAAAATCCTGACAGAGATGAAAACAAAAAGTGAAGAAAATAAGAATTCTGTTTTCTCATTATTTTTAATGGGGTTTTTCTCCCTATAAATTCCATTATCTTATATTACATTAAAATAATTAAGAATATTAATAGATACTAATCTTGCACCTTCAGTAAGGCACAGAAGCTCCACCAAAACATGATACAGAATTCTGAATTTAGGATTCTGCTTTGAATTAACCTCTAATGAAGTTTAATACTATTCAGTGATGACAAAGACTGTGGGGATCTTAACCCGAAAATTAGCCTTTGTGAATAGCCTGTATAAATCATTGCATTAGTTGTGTAAATAAACATTAACAAAACTTCTTTTCCATTAAAACACTAGTGGGAAATAAATGACTAATGGTTAGGACACCTACTTTTTTTAATTTTCAGCACCACATTCCAAGGCAGTTAATATAGTTCATAATACAATTGGACAATATACGAAGTCCTAGGTGGCAGTTTGCTACAGTTGAAGGTCACATTGTGCTTTGTAATTCAGACTGGAGAAAGGGTTTTTTTATGTTGTCATTGTAGAATTTGTCTGTATTTTTTTAGTATTTTATACTATATAATATAATGTTCTAATTCATTTGAAGTTGATTGCAATTCAAACGTTTATTCCCACAAGAAATGAATTGTACCACAGAGCAAATAGGACCTGAGAAGCTGACCTTCCTAGTGGTGACCAGATCACTGTGGTTAGCAGTACTGCCCTGCAGCTCCCTTTCTCTATTTAGTACCTGCAGCTGAGAGGTGGAAAGTACCATTACTCACCAGACAGGAGCCCTGCCACATGTCTTCATTTTATATCTACTCTAATAAAATTCAGTTATGCTGAGTAATTTCTGTAACACAGACCTGAAGGAGAAATCTGATAACAATGTTAACTGCAATTCTTGGGAAGTTGCATGAATTTCACAGATTTTGAAATGTGAAAGGCAGCGATTTTGATTTTTTGGAAAATGTTGTGTGCCTCTTCTTTTACGCTTCAGTGCAATAGGATTGATATTTGGGGATTTAAAAATCTTTTTTGTCTCTTCTTGTTTTTAAACTTTATACGAAACATAACATTCAGAAGATCTCATTTCAATTTCAGCAATGTTCTGATATTACATTGGTTTAGGGTCTTTCCCCTGGTATCTATTTCATTTAGTGACATCAGTTACAATAAAGAAAGTGGAAAAAAGAAAAGCAATCTTCAAATTTTCACAGAACTATATGTTTAAGAATGGAGTTTCAAAAACTTTAGAAAATTAAAATCCAAGCCAACAACAAAAGAAAAAAAACTCCACCTTTTTGTCATGATTTCTTTTGGGAAAATATGATTTTTATTTCCTGGATAAGAAGATCTTTGTGAAAATTCATCTTTACAGAACATGCCACCACATTTCTATCCATTCATAAAGCTGCAAAGGCTCAATAACAATATATCTGGCTGCAATCACAAGAAATGTTTTCCCCCAGCTGTCATTGTTTATAAAGCTTATTTAGAGACTTCCAGAATGTGTAACTATTCATGGTGGGAGCTTAAGCAAACCATGCTGAAAATTATCCAATGAAAAGCAGAGATACAGAGCAGGGTCCCTGCTCCCAACTTTGGCTTTGCAACTATCACTGACAAAAGGCAACACACAGTTGTACGGACCCCATAGCAAACCAGGTGTCCACCCAAGGGTCAGATTAGCCACCTGTTTCCTCAAACACTCTCCTCTTCATTGGCTGAGGGAAAGGGAACTGCAACAGTCTTGTCTGAGCTGGGCTTAGATGTCCTAGCAGCTACTGGATGGGTCAGAACAACGTTAAATGTGTCCTTTGTCCACCAATCCCTTGTATATTACAAAGGATGGAATTTTTAGTAAAGATTCCCTAACGAACACAACAAGCTCCAGAAGGCACGGAAGTGGTTGCCTCCAAGCATTCCTGCAACAAAGCCTCTTTAGCAGAGCAGAACACTCTTCCATGGCCCTGACTTTTGATGCTTGCTTTCTAGCAAGGCTTTGGTGGTTGTTTTACTGCCATTCTTGGTTTCTTCCGCATAAGCTTAATGTTTGTGTAGTTATTTTCATTTCATTGATTTTGCTGTAGAACAAAGTCTGTGTTTGCATTTCTGCAGACATACACATGCACACATAAAAATCAAAACCCATAGAAAAAATGAAATTGCAAGAACTTAAATAAGGAAAAAGCAATCACTTTCTAGGGAGAATGTCTACCTACACAATGAGATCAGCTTTTCAAGAAGAAATAATAGATTTATTTTTCTGTTAATCATAAATGATTGAGAATAAGTATTTTGTAGAGTCATTGCTGATAAAGTTAGATAGAGACAAAGACAAAATATGTGTGCAATCAACTCCTGATTCTCAAAATTGCTGTGGCAAATGTTATTGGTGTGGGATGATTTGGCTCGCATTTTGCAGTACTGGAGAAGTGTTGGCATATATACTAATAGTTATTTCCATGCCTAAAGATGATAGCACAGGGCAGAAATGATACATTTTTATTTTTATTCTTTAATGTAATGAAACACAGAGGGAAACACAGAAAACTGCAGAGATTAAAAAAAAGAATTGTATCTAAATTGTTATGGTTGCTTTTCATATATATTAAAACTCCGTTTACACTACAGTCTTTGTCAAAGCATGTATCTCTCTGTGTAGTGATTGACTGCCAGTGAACATGTTCCTTATTTTGAGAATTAAGGTTTTATCCAGAGTATTTCAATGAGCACTGCTAAAATTATTAGATTTCATTAAAAGATGACATTAGAAAATACACATGCAAACTAGCAACTAAATCTAAAGTGAACACTTTGTGATTACAAATACATTCTTAAAATATTGCCCATGTAGTAGTTTAAAATATTCTTCAGAGGGAAGAAGAAATATAAAATATGCTCCCCCCCAAAAAACCAAATATGAATTATTGGTACAAAAGGGGCCTTAGTTAAATTGGAAATATTGTATAGTCTCTTCAGAACAGAGGCATTTATGGTGGGCTTGCCTACTACTAACCGTAATGGGTCTTGAATAAAAGTTGCTTCTGAGTGCTTTTGTGATATAGATGTTAAGGAAATAGTAACACTATAGCTTTACAGACCAACTCAGTCATCTTCCAAATAAAAGTCTTTATTCTAGAAGTCATTAGTAAGTAGTATGATTCATTGTAAAAATAAAAAACCAGAAGATTCCAATAGGATGTACTGATTTATAGTATGTGCATGTCAAGCACCTTCCAGATGTATACAAAAGGAGTTCTGCACAGAAAGCAAACTATTTTCCCCTTGTGTTTTCATTTGCATTTCATTTAATCTTAAATGACTACATGTCAGCTCATTCAGAATTCCATGTTTTACTGAACTTGATTATAGACTGCCCAAGAAACCTGAGATGGATTCACATTCAGCCCTCACCTTGTCACTGCAGGAGACAGCCACATTACTTCCTCTTCTTCTCCCTCCTCCTCCTCTTCCTTTTATTCTCTGCTCCCAATCTGATTCTCTTCTTGACTGCAGCTTCTTCTCCTACCTCCTCCTGTCGTTCTTGTTGCCCACTTCCTACTGTTGGGCACATTAAGAATGTTTGTTTTGAAGAAATGTAGATAGGGAAAACCCAGACCCTTAAGAGACCTAGTTAATTAGAAGCTCCTCTGTTCACTCTAAGTAAATGAATTCAGCTATAGCCATTCATTTTTACCTTGAAGAGTGTATTGTTAATTGGGGAATAGAGTATAAAAATAAAGCCGCATGTTAGGTTTAAATGTGTAGATAAGATATCAACATTGTTTTGTTGATACCAGTCATTTTTATAATCCACCTGGAAGGTTAAGCTGTAATAATAATTTAGCTATGGTCACAGGGTTATAACTGTTGAGATAGATGTGATGCAAATGTAAATTAGTTATTTTTCCATCCATGGAACATGCTTATGTGCTGAACAAATATCAGTAATAATGGTTGCAGAATGAATATATGTATAAAGCAAATAAAATAAGGGTAGAAGGCTAAGGATTGTGTCATTGTCTCTGGCTCTTAAATGTTAAGTTAAAAACACACACAAAAAAGCTTAATAACAAAGTAAAGCTAGTATAACTCATCACTGTTTTCTGCATGGATAAAAACTCCTTTGAGTTTAACAAATAATGATGACTTATAACTCATTATTTTTTTCTGCATTAGCTGTAACTCCATAAAAAGACTGTACAGTGACTAATCAGAGAAAACCCAACAAACAAACCAAAATAAATCCAAAATAACAAATGTTTGTAATTTATCCAAGCTGAATTAATCTGACTCAGAGACCAATTTCCGCTTCCATTTTTCACTGTAGCATTATGTTCATGTTGAACATGTTCATGTTTGTGCAGAGATGAGGGATAGTAGGATCACAGGAAAGTTGGGATCACTGCTTCTGGATCTGATATATCTTAATAATAATCAGTAGGTTGTAGAGTCAAGTTGCAGGAAAAGTCCTGCTGTGTTTCTGCAGTTCTATAATGGACAGCACTTGATTGCTGTGTGGAAGTGATGGACTGTGTGTAGGTGCTGTGATGGTGAGGACCACAACCAGTGCCAATAGTTACCCCAGAGAGTTAATTACATGATTCTAACCAACTCACCATGGCCATAGCCAATCAAAATTTTTGTAAACACACAGAAATTTTCTGATAATGGCAGTCATTTCGCTGTAACTGCCACAATACAGACAAACCAGTTAAAGTAAACTTTAGGCAAAGGTTAATTTCAGCAAGAGAGATACATACATAATAAAGTTATAGGCTGACAAATATGCATTATGATGGAAAATCTTGTAATACATTTCACTGTTTTCACCAAGTTCAATGATAGTTGCAAGTAACAAACAGAAATGGGGCAATTACCTTAAAATTCTGCTGACAATGCCAAATAGAAAAAGGTTTTACCTCTCAGTTTTTCCAAAACAAAGTTTGTGTTGGGCTTCTATATGCAATATATTTTATCACAATGTCTACCAATAAGTGGTCAGTTCTGTGCTACTTATCACCCACAAACACTGTGCACTCATCTGATCTCACTGTATTTTTTCTTGTTCTGGTTTTTGAAAAGATGCAGAATTAGTCTAACAATTAATGTAACCATGTTTATTCTAGTGAGGTTATTAATTCAGTTTAAGTTATTAATTTCTTTAATTATTGGAAGCTCTGGAACTTAAAATTGCAAGAAAATTGTCTTCTGGAAATGAGACTGGATAATCTTTTTTTTTCCAAAGCCCACCAAGAACAAAGATTTACCAACAGTACTCTTATGAAGGCACTTTTAGTAATCTTAATGTTTTCCTTGCATCTGCATGTCCTCTTTCATCTTCTACATAGGTTGCATGCATTTGTGTACAAGAATTATACTTTTTTTTAGTAAACACATTAAGTCTGGTCCATATCTAGGGATTTTTTATGTTGTGCTTTTTTTCTATATAGCACAAATAATGAGTGAAATAAAACTGAATGCTGGACAGTGATTACCCAAAAACTTGGGGGTTTATGCAGGCAGAACTTTTTAACATAAAACATAGAAATTTGTATTCTTTCAGATGTTATCCTTGACGTCTGAAGGAGAAGCAAGAACTGACCCTTGCTATGTGGGTTTTTTTCCAGGTACAAGTAAGGTTACTACTTTAACCATGTTGGTATTGGTCCCTGTCATAAAAATCCACTTGTGTGTCTTGTACAGTGTATTGGCCGTACACATACATAGCTTTATACATGTTCTATCTGACAACATTTAATTAAACTTACAACATAGTTGGAGAAGTGGTATTATTTTTTACCACAAAAGATACTGAGCCAAGCCCTCAGATACTGTATGTAAGCCCACAGTTTTCAGCAGAAGTATGCTGATATAAGCCAAAGAACCTGGCCCACCACTTACGCTAAATGCTACACTCTTGTGCCATGTAACTGGCTATTTCACAGCTAAATTGTGTTTCATGTTACTACCTGTCAAGGAAGGCTATTCCAAGCTCATGACACTTTTGTGAAATACCTGCATTATACTACATAGTAGATGAAATCACTCAGATTAGTAGTTTATGCAGGAGCTGACAAGATTTATTGCCCTGGCTGGAATTCTCACAGTGCATAGTATGACCTCTCTTTCCAGGGAAAATGCCCTGTGAAAAGTCTCTCATCAAGCTAGTAGGTGCAATTCAGCCATCCACGAAGCAGTTCGGAGGGACTAGCAGTGGTCAGGTCTCCTGTGCTGTGTCCCCTTGCTTAGATAGGGCAACACTTGCAGGTAGCATCTCAGGGGGATTAGCAACAGTTTGTATTTTTTTCCTTGCTTTGGATACTCCTCGGGACAAAGTCCGGTCCATAAAATGAATATTGCAGAGCTCAATTTTCAGTCATGTCCTCTCCCCAAAAGTGTGTTTTAATTGCTATTTGGGTTTTGAGTTGGTCATTTTCAGGTTTCATTTCAAGAAAGCCAGATGACACATGTAATCTCTTCTTAATGCACTAGGAAAATTTATTCTTGATTATGGTTTTCCTCATGTCTATTTTACAGAAGATTGAAACATAAATTAACTTCTTTTTCTTTGCTGGTACATTTATATAGTTCAGGAATACACCTTCTATCCCAAGGAAAAGACCCATAAAACTTTGTTCTACAAAGAATGCTTGTGTTTAAAAATTTAAAAAGAGATTTCAAATGCCAAGAATGTGTTCTGCCTCGGTACATTTGTCTGTTAGATATCTTTTACAGAAAAGCCTGAAAACTGAAGAAAAACATGCATGCAGAGAGCTTTGTTCCTTGGATATTAGCTGTAGAGAGATGTGAACTTGTTCAGAGGAGCTCAGCGAGATTGCACAGGCACAGCAGCAGAGACAATAGATGGCAGTCTTCATCCATCCTGTTGAAAGTACTGCAGAAACATCAGCATCTCTTGCCCCTCACCCAACAAGTCACAGCTATCTTTCAGCAGTTTGTAGGTCAATGTACAAACATATTTGAAAAGTTCATTTTGAAGATCTTTTCCTTCTAAAAGTCTGGCTTGATTTACATCCGCCCTGCTATTCCTATAAATGGATATCAAGGTGAGGGCTGGCAGTATCAGGAAGCGGATGGTTTCCTTGCATTTAGCTCAGGAGGACACTGCAGGATTGTTGCAGCATGAATATAAAATATTTGGCACCACGGATATCCAGCCTGATGAGCAAATCCTTGGTCCCCACATAGATAAGCACACTGCCAGCCGTTCTGGATAGCTTTGCCCCACACGGTTCACACAAAGATAGAGAAACGATGTGCCTTGTCCCTTGCCTGGACAGCACTGCCTGTTGAGGGGGTCACGCAGGAGGGCATATCTGCCTTCCTTCTGTCAAGTCAAAGCAGTTATGTAAACTGACCAAAATTAATTTTGCTATGGGCTGTGGCAACATTCTCTGCTTTCTCTTGTGAAATGATGACTAAAGGATGGGTCCCCAGGGCATCTATGACTGAACAGTGATTTTTCTTTCCTGTTCATATGCAGAGAAATGCTAGGATTTTCTTCACTCCTGTGAAATGATAGTGAGAAATAAAATCCTGAAGGAAATGTCTTCCTTCCCCTGCACTTTTGCAGGGGATAACATGATTAGAAATCTTACACAGGATTGCTAAGGGGCTTAATTATTTAATAAATCAAATAAATCACTGCTACTACAAGCAGCTGCAAGCTTAATCTCCCACTGGTAGTTTATTCTGCTATCCCCTGTGAGTAGAGCCATAGAGCCACTGGTACATCTTCCTTGTGTTTTCTGCAGTGGGTCCTGCAATTTAACCCCAGAGTGTTTTTCTAACTAGTCAAGAATACATTGAAATGCAACGTGCCTTGTTACCGTAATCAAATGCTGGAGCGTGGTTTAGGTCTGCATGATTCTTGCCAGAGATGTCTCACTATCTTCATATTTTGCTGTATCTTAGACTAGAGTCTGGGTTGTCAAGTGTTGTCATAGATGCTGGATGGGTGGGGAAAATGCTTCTAAGCCACTAACAGAGAAAAAAATTGTATCCAAAATTCCAACATACTTGATTATTATTTAAAGTAGATCCTTCTAAAATACAGCCGAGGGACTTCTGGTAACATAATTGCTACAGAATAATATAATCTAGGTTGGTACTGGCAAATATGAATGTTCTAGGAGAATTATCAGAGCCAAAAAAAGACATTTATACAAGGTTGTTAATGATAATTGCCCTTGCTAAACAAACCTGATGAAAGCTGTGTAAGAAAAGGGGAAAGAATAAAAAGTGAGTCTGTACATTTCAGGATTTTATTTAATTTTCCTGTGGCACTACAAATCAGCTTCAATTATTACACCCAGTTTACGGTTTCCTCTGTTTTGTTATAGCAATTAGTAAATTGATATTTGTATACAAAACTTTAATAGATCCTTCATAAAATGAACAGAAACAAATGTCTGACAAATTGGATTATTGGTTTTCCAAATAGAGAGTTTGGTATTTCGTGTGTCTTAAGCTTAGAAAAGATTCTTTACAAGTTCCCCACCCAAGATTTCAGACACACTATAACTTAGACAACCTATTTTCTGAATTTAATGTGGTCACTGAACTGTGTGCATAGAGCTATGATAAATTTCTCTCCATAGGAAACAGGTGGAAAGCCATTGACAATGATGAGTTTAAGCAAGCAATGATGAACGCATAGAAAAATGATTTTTTTCTTTCCCTTTTGACAGGCCTTACAGAGTGCTTGTACGTCAAATAGCTGAGCACTTTAAATATCCTGGCACCTCAATGCTTCAGAGTAGGTGAAAGAGCATTTTGTGATGAGATTTGAGAGCACACAAGGTTTGAGTGCAGGATATGAAACTATGCTCAGAAAAGTCTGTGGAAAAAATTACTTTGCTTCTCTGGTTACTGGAACAATTCCAAAATTACATGCATAACAAGCAGGGTGCATGACTGTACAGCAGCCTTGTAACCTGTTGCCTAAATGTTTCCCTTAATGTTTTCTGCAGAACACGTTATTTTGCTGATTTCTGTTTGTGAAAAACAACACTTTTTTATTACTTTGTCATGATTTATGTTATATATAATACAAAACAACAGCAACTTGCACTCATGCTCATACATGCTAGTTTGCAGGTACTACAGGTTTCATTAAAGTGCACAGGAGGAGTAAATTAATCCAGAAATAAAACGTGGTAGTGAGCACCTCATTTCAAACCTATGACAAACAAGTGATTAACATGTATCTCTCTAGAGTGTGATACCCGCTGTGTCATGTAGAAAACCCTGTTTGTGACACTGTTGGCATTACATTAAGTATGTATTCCTATACACTGCAGTTTTTCAGTTGGTAGATTTAACAAAAATCTCCCAACTTCCTTCCTTCTACAGTTGGATTGTATGACACAAGCTGGAAGCAATATATTTCCATTGAAAAGTGTCTTTAACTTTTGCTATGTAAACTTTTATTTTCATAAATTAATCAACTTTTAACCAAGTCTTCTTGAGAGCACTGCAGAACAGATAACAAAAGACAACAACAACAACAAACTCCCCCCCAAAAAACCCAACATAAATAAAAAGGAAAGAAAGGCAGGAAGGAGAAGCACAAAGAAACAAGAGATGACAGACGGAGAATGATCTCCAGATCATGAGGAAAGATGTACACTCAGCTGTGTCATTACGTAAACTGCAGAATCTCTCTGCTCCCCAGAAATCATGTCTCTATTTGTATGACCTTTTTGTGCCTTTTTAATTCCTAGGAAAATACAGAACAGGATCTAGGTAGAGCACAAAATTATTTCTGGCCATGATGGACAATACTTATATCTTGCAAGAAAACTATATGATAGACTATTATCTCTAATGGCTGAATTACTGCATAGTTCTAAATAATGAAAAAACCCCACCTCTAAAATCAACACTACTTTGTGAATAATTTACTAACATTTAAGACCTAAATTAATCGACTCTGTGTGTGCCGTGAATTGTTCAACCAGCTCTCCCAGTTCATCTGCAAATTTTTTATAAAGTTCTGATCAGTTTCATAAAAAAAATCCTTAATCAGAGAGTTTGGTTAACTACCATCCAGTAACAGAGCTGCTTGGAGTTTCTCAGCAAAACATTTTTTATCATGGAAAATACAAGTTACTGAAATAAAATACCTGTTTTGTGTGGGAAGATAGCATGTTCATGAAACATTCATATGGAAAGTCTTCTCAGGGTCAGGACAAAATTTTTATGCAACAAAAAAGTGGAAAGATAAATAGAGGTAATTGTGAATGAGCCCTAAGAACGTAAATAGTGACATTGCCTATGAATTTCCCACATGCCAAAGCCACCAGTTGATTTACCGCTCTGAATAGACTATTGCATTTGAAACAGAAAGTAATAATCTGATTGACTCTGTTGCATCCGTCATTGAAAGGTATGGTCACTACTTGACCATAAACTGCAAATGACCAAAACCAGATATATAGATGGGTGGCCAATTTGTGTGTGTGTGCAATTAGTAGTTAAACCAACTGAAACAATTAAACCACCCCTGAATGTGTTGCCCTGAATGTGTTGCCCTGAATGTGTCCTATCAATACCACATTACTAATCAAAAAGGAAGGCAAAAGGTGAATTATTATAAATTAAAGACTTAGTTAATTCTACCCATGGCTAATAAAAAGAAAAGGCTAGCTACATTTATGTATTTTTCAGGCATGTTAGAAAACATAATGTCCTGCTTTTTCAGGAGTACCAAGTTGCTGTAGCTGCTGAGTATCTTCCAAGTTGGTGTGGGTTTTATAACTTTACTGGACTTCTCTACACCGTAGTTTCAGTAGAAAACATTCTGTATTATGAGCTACACCTACCCTGAAGTCTGGAAAAAAATATGAGCTGGGTGATACCATGGTCCACAGCACTTTGTTTATGAGGATGTCCTTCTAGCAAGCTCCTGTATGTCAGCATGAAAATGGAAATAACATTTATTTTCTGTCCTTGAGACATAGATCAAACAATATTGTCGGAAGAGAGGTTTCTCTGTCAAACATTCCTTTGATCCCACTGGAGACTGTGCTGCTGAGCTTGTGTATCCTTCGGATCAGAGAATGTACCTCACTGTTTTGTTAAACTACTCTGTCTACAGGTTTTGGTGCTGCAACCATGGCATTTATTAATAACAGCGTGCAAGAAGGTGGTTTTGTTCCTGCACCATTCCAGTAGGCTTTGTGTTCTTTTCCTGGGTTTTTTTTGTTTGTTTGTTTGGGTTTGGGTTTTTTTTTTTTTGGGGGGGTGTGTGCTCTTTTGATTATTTGTTTTTCTCGAGGATGAAATCTAGTTAGTGGATAATTTTCAGAACCTAGTTCTATTTGTAGTTGGCAAGGCACTTTTTTTTTTTCCTTGAGTGAGAAGACTTGTCATATTATTGAGAAATTAACAGTTAGAACAAGGGAAATATTTCCATTACTTTCAGTAATAGGAACTCTATACCTATGTTTTGCAGCATCTTAAGATAGACAGGTACAGTGTTATTCACAAATATTAGCAGACAGTTTAATGTTGCTTTGGCCATGGTCACACAATTTCTATCTACTTTTTGCCTTATCACTACTAACATAAGTGTTACCAGCAAATAATACACATTGGTACTACTGATGTGATCGTATAGTGAGAACAAAAGCAGTACTTTCTGTTAAGCAAAATAAACCAGCAATTTTAGTAATGGACTAAACTGCTTGAGCTTCAAGACTCAGTTAATGCCGCAGAAATCAGCTGGTTCAGAGTGTGTTCAGTAAGTTCATAGTACTGTTACATGTGGATTTGTGCTTCCTTCCTGACCATTGTAGATGGGTGGTGTTGGTATGTGTTTACATATGGATGGTACATAGTCTGTGCTGCATCCTGGGACCCTGATGATCCCAACTGGGAAACTGGGCAGAGGGTGTGCACCTCCATCTCAGGACTCTTGCTGACATCTTGCGGATACATGTGCTGGTGCGTGGGAGCTAGGGAGGGGCTCTTCAAGGAAGGAAGGAAGGAAGGAGGTAGGAACCGTAGGTAGATTTTGCCTTGGTGTTGAAATAGGATGAAGCTGTATGATAAGCCTGAGCCATGGGAGCTCAATGCTTTCGCTGTCTAGGCACCACTTTCGGGCCAATACCCCCAAAAGGTATATGAAGCACACTTTTCCTACTCAAAAGTACACTTTTCTTACTCAATGATGCTGATTTTTTTCCAGGAGCCTTATGGCTGCCAAAAGATTCTGGATACATGTTACAACTGGGAAGGGGTACGACTGCATTTCCACAGTGTAATGAGAATCTGAAATACCTTTTGAGATATTTGCCACTCTCAGGATTTTAGATTCCTAAGAGACAATTTTTAAAGTCTGGAAAGCACACATAATGCAATTACCTGAATCATAGCAGTCTTTACAATGACATCTGCCCAATTCTAGCTGTCAGATGTTTTAATGAAATAACAAAGCAGCAGGGACAAAGAGCATTTCTTTGTCTTGTAACAGTGACAAAACAAAAATCTGCTTTAATTTGTAACTCAGACTATGTTTTTTGTCTTGGACCAGAGCTGACAACCAAAATTAGATTCAGTTGTAATGCAGATGTGTTTTCAGAGTGACTCCAAGGAAGTCTATAGATTTTCTCTAGTGTTCAAGGATTTCTCTAGTGTCACGATTTTCTGGCTGTGTATCTCAGACTGGGTAGCCCTGCTGAATATGGCTGGAGGCTTGTTCCTCACTGATGGATGCTGCAAAAACACTGACTGATAATATTGTACTCTGATAGTAATACTTCTACGTATTAGCCCTTTGCAGAGTAAAATATATTCTTAAGGATTCTTCTTCTTCTCAAGGAAGGAGAAGGAATTCACTGTTGTCTCAGTTTACTTGTCTTTTTTAATATATTTTTGCTCAGAAGGAAAATGGATGAAAAGAGGAGGGTGGCATATTGTCTGCTTTGTTTGACAGACACAGAAAACTGTTTTCCTTAAGCAGCTCATGTTCAGTCTGTTCCCACTGAAACTGTGTAGATGTGTAATGTGATCTTGTAAGGTAACTTCTTTTTTTAAAGAAAAACTATAATTCAGCTTATCTAATTTAATTTTTTAAAATCTTTTTGTCACATTTTTAGGCCCATGGTTCTGCCATTGGGCTTATGAAACTAAATATGCTGTTTCAAACTGCTTCCCAAAGCAAAATAACTTGATTTTTTACTTCAGTTATTGCAGTGAGACATTGCTTGCTGCGTCATGGCTCACCAATTTATTATTTACTTTTCCAATTGTATTTCAAATTTGGACAAAACTGTGTTAACTAGTGTTGCTGCAAGGGCCTGCAGATCTGATCTAGTATATTACCTACCACTCTTCTCTGAAAATATTTTTATAGTCCTTTTGAAGAAAATTGTGTAGTAGAATGCTTGGATTTATTTGTAGCAATGCTTTCCTTGAAACTGTGGGTTTACTCAGTGTTTCTAACTACTACTTTTGACCGCCGTATATAAGCAATGACTATTGATGAGGATGAAATTTTTTATGTCTAAAGTCAGTAAGAGGTTGCTGATAGAGACTCTGTGCTCTTTTTGGAGATTGGCAGGGAAGCCTATTAGTCTTCTTTATGCTATACCAGCCTGGAAGGTACGTCTTCAACTGTCTTTGCCATCAGAATTAACTGCTACTGCCAACACACATCTATACTCCAACTTGAGCCATCTCAAGCCATTTCCAGAACAAATAACCATCTTTTATAGGCAGAAATTTGTGTCCTTTGCGTATGTCAGGCAAGAATGCGTGGCAGTGTCCCTGCACAAACAGGCTTGTGCCTGCTGCCTGCACAGGCAGCCGCCATGAAGTGTCTGGCAGTGGAGGAGCACAGTGTCAGCACCCGAGTGCAAGTGAGCACAGGCAGGTATTATGGATAGGCAATGGCGATCGAGGACTTCAGAGACTGGGGTTGCAAGGAAAAGGTATCAGCTGAAAACTGGAAATCATGGAGGAACAAAGAAAAGGAGGTCTTCTGAGCGGGGAGTGGTTTGTGGGAGGGAAGAAAAGTAAATTTTCCCTGAACCCTCCAGAAGACTCTCATCTCTCCCCAAAATTTCCTGTTCTCCCAGACTAGCTGCTGTCCCAGCTATAATAGCTCCCTGCCCCAGCTCCAGGAGAAGCCTCAGTTCAGCCTCATCTATTCTGCTCCACCACCAGAACTGAATTTTGTCTGTATGGTTCACAAACCTTGAACTGACACTGAATATGACTTTCAAGCAATTGTGTTAGCAGACCTTGTTCAGTATTGCCATCAGTGCACTCAATTTGTTTAAAACTAATCTTTTAAAGTAATATTTAAGTTAGATGTGCTGATTATTTAGACTGTTACTGAAGTCGTCATATCTATATTTGTGCATATTCATATTTGTGCAAACAGAGAGCTTTATCTTCAAACAGGGATGGCTGTAGTCCCTACTGTAACATTTTGTAGGTCACTGAAAACCTTCTCATTGAGTTTTCTGCAAACACAGTCGGTACCTATGGAGTTCTCATATCAAGTAACAAACTGGATAACATATAATTTATAAATGTAAGCGTATTTCTTTCCTATGTATATGTTGAAATATAGAAGGCACAAATAAATCTGTCTTTGGAAGTAGCATTATCTACAGAAGGTGATAAGTTAGTCTTCCAGCTCAAAATGAGTTTCATGACACTGGTTGTCCTCATTGTTAATAATCTTCTAACAAAGTTGTTTTTAAAAGCAATCCAGACATCTGTTGTTTGTTTGAGGTTTAATATACTAACTCGTTATTTGAAATTGCTAATAAAAAATAATTCTAGTAATATTTTTAAAACATAATAATTGTTTTAACAAGTTGGTTCTTTCACTATACAAAAAGTTCTAATTTGGTGTGTAGTAGTGGGACAATACTTTGGAACTACATGAAACTGGAAAATATCATATGTCCTCCATCAAATATTCAAATAATTTCAGATAGTCTTCAGTTACTAAGATAAATTTTCTCATTTGCATGTAAAAAAGAGCACATAAAGTTGTATTAACCCCTTCAAAAATATATTTGCCATATGAAACTAATCACTTTAAATGTTGTAGCCACTAGAGATTTTCATGTCTCTTGCTTTAACTGCTTATCTAGTTTATCTTGAAGTGCTTTTCATGCTCATATATGGACCTCTCAACTAGTAAATGTGACAATAAACCAACTGTCTAAGTAGTGGGTATTGGATGTTAAAAGTTGAACCCTATCTTATATTTAACCAGCTGTTTTATAATCTTAGTCTGTATAGATATTACTGTGATTTACTACATCAAAAATGCATTAATGATGGTACTATCAAAGCATACAACATAATCAAAACATGCAATCTATTGGAATGTCTTTCTGTTCTTAAATACAGGTGAGTTATTCTTATAGGACTAAAAGAACAGAATTTGGCTGAATCTGTATTTGGCCCCTTGAATACCATGACCAGTTTTGTAGTTCTTTACAGTGGAGCTGTGCCAACTGTTTTCCTCACTATTCTGTGCACTAATATACAATAGCTGTTTTCTCAAAGTGGAACTTTTTTTTTTTTTGTGCCTTTAAGAAGTTTACCTTAAATTTGGGCAGCATTTATTACTTAATTGTAAATCTAGGGTTACATATATATCAGAGCCATGAGATTGTCATTCACAGGACACTGAAAAGCACCAGGGAGCAGCACTGAGTAAAGAAGAATGCAGCTTTTAGTCAGCAATGTATTTTCTATGACTGTGAAGAAAGTTTTGTAGTCTTGGTCTTATGTCTTTTGTGAATGATTGCTTTATTTGGTATGCTAAAAGCCAGCTGGAGGAAAAGAGTTTTGTATTAGTTAATTCCTGTGTGCTTGTACAGTGGCAAAAACTCAGAAATGGTGGCCCTTGGTATGGGTTCAGACATTACTGCTGTCATGGAAATATTTAGCGGTCATTTATCATCCTTATAATTAAGATATTTATGAAATTATTTATTTTCAGGTTTGAATATTGACAACTGCAGGCCAGCTATTCTCAGGCATGCTGGAACATACTTATTTGCTCAAGTATAAAGTGATACGCTTGTGTGCATGCTTTGAGGTTTGAACCTTGAAGCACCATTGTGAAAATGTTTTTGAAAATAAGTGAAAAACACCACTATTTTATGCTGTGCTTTACTATCTAGAAGGATGTGGGAAACTAGTGATGTTCTTTTGAGGAGCTGTGTTAGTCAATTTTGTTTTTCTTAAATCTACAGCTTCAACCTGTTAAAAAGTGTTAGTGAGATTGGGATAGATGTGTGCACCTACTTTGCCTCAAAACATCCTATTGTAATTTCAGGTGCTTTCTGCCAGTTACTTTAAGCTGACAATGCACTTCAAGGCAGTTTTTCTGATTATTTCCCCCCCCCCCCCAACAGTAAAAGGAAAATTTATTTTAGAACTCTTTTCTGTATTTAAGAATTTTAAATAATTAAGAAGCTCTAATTTAACTCTCTCCTTATTTTCCTGATTACAGGTAAATGCTTCTTGTTAAATATGGCCTTCTCTTGCCTTCTCCTCTTTAGTTTGCTTTCTTCAGATATAGAAGAACACTTTAAAAGAAGTTAGGAAACACAAATTCAACTTGTATCTCCTTTCTCTGTGGGAAGATATCTCACACAATATTTGTTGGAGTTTTTCAGAGTTCAATCAAGATTAATTGTTGTCAGAAAAGGCTTCCTTTTCTGCAGAAGGCAGAGTGTCTCATCTATTGGAAAGACTAAGTGGATGAGTTTCCTATACATGTATTTCTGACTTTTTCTTGTCAGCATTCTGCTTTTTTTATTTTTTATTTTGGCCACTGTGGATTTCCACAATTTCTGTCAGGACTTTTTGATATTACTTCCTCCTCAGATGAGAAATTGTGATTCCTCAATGTTCCTTATCAACAGTCTTCATTATTGCTAAATAATTCCATATTAATATCAACCTGTGTTCACTTTCATCAAACTGAAAGTCTTCCACAACACCAAACCCCCCACAGACACATCAAACCATTAAAAACATTTGCCATTTTTTTTAATGAGGGCTTTATCCACAGATTTTCTTAGGAAAGCTGACTGGAATTGATTGAACTGATTCAAGCTCAATTCCACTTACGTTGCTAATTATTCTGTTTTATAATGTGCCTACCCCTTAATTAGAATAATGGTCAGTAAATCCTAAGCTAGTACTTAAACAGCATCTTCAGGATACCAAGATTTGGAAAACCATTTCTGAATCTAACCAGCTCAGAAAATAGGTATTTTACAAGTAGAAAAGTTCCATTTATATATTTTTTTTTAAAAAAAACAACAAATCACTGTAAGGTATTGCTTCTAATTTGTATCTCCATTTTTTATTGCTATAGTCTCAAATGAAAATTAGATACTGAATTTAAACACAATAGATGGATTTATAATCTGGCTTGACTCTTAGCAAATCACTTCATTGTTCTGTACTTCTGTTCTGGATCTGTAAAAGGACTCTTAATACTTCTGTCCTTGGAAATATATTGTGAGGATGAATTTATGCACACTAAGAAGTGTTCATAAACAAGGAGATAAAGAATTTACAGATGGGTAATGCAAAGGATATGGATGACAGGCAAAACATCAGAAGTGAAGAAATTAGTGCCTGTGATAAAAAAGCAGCTTCATACGAAACAAGCAGAACATACTTTCCAACCTGAAAGAAAGGCATGGAAGGCAACAGTTTTTATATATTGTTATGATAATTTTAATTCTTTGTTTTAAGTTGAAGGCATATCAGTCATTTTTATCCCACAGGTAGGACAACTTTTAAAAGTTAAGTGCCTGCAGCATTAAAGCTTTAATAGGATTTGACTTGATGCATAACTTGAAGGTTATACAAGCTCAGCCATTCTGTTATATGACTATTATTATTAAAAAGAACACAGAATTTATGTTAGAGTATTTTTAGATTTACCAGTTACCAGAGCAGAACAAACCATATTCTATGGGCTACAAATGAAAACTATTTACCTTCTCCTTTGTATCTAAACCATATTTCACAGCTCATGAGACACATAAATGGGGAGATGCTTTCAGTAAAATGTTCCTGGGATTTTCTCTGTGTAAAAATAAATAAAGAAAGAAGGGAAATAACACAGAATGAGAAAAGAAGAAAAGGAGATGTAAAAATAAATAAAGAAGGGAAATAACACAGAAAGAGAAAAGAAGAAAAGGAGATGTAAAAATAAATAAAGAAAAAAGGGAAATAACACAGAAAGAGGAAAGAAGAAAAGGAGATTATAAAAATAATTCATATTATAAGAGAGATAAAAATTAACAATTCTGAGTTTTACAACTGGCAAAAAATATATAGAGTGAAGATTAACTGGCAAAACATCAATATATTACACTGAATGCAATAAAAATGAATTCTAGGAGATCAGAGTGCTTGTTTTTTTCAATGCAGTCCTTTTCCCTCTCTTTTATTTATTGGTATATATTTGCTGGTAAAGTATTATTTTGTTTAAAGATAAATCTGCAATAGGTATGAAGCAAATGGTAAATATAGACTAGAAAAGTGAAAAGATCTGGGAGAAATATATGGGACTAGCAAATGAACATTTCAGAAGCTTCAGAGCTCTGCAAGAAAGAGGAGGTCAAATGCTTCTAGTGAGTAAAACAAAGAAAAGATGCAAGTACTGTAAAAAAAGAGAGAATAGTTTATGAGGATAGGGAAGGAAGAAGGCTGTAGGAATGCTTGAAGAGCCTGAGCCAATTGGCAACCAGAAAAATGATAACATTTCCTAGGCTGTATCTCATCACCCCATGGTATCTAAACTGGTGTTTACCACCTTCAATGCCAACGTTATGAGCAGTGTACCGAAGCTGCCTAGGCAAAGGGGAGCTGCTACCTCTACTGTGGCCACTATGACCAGGTCTGGGGTCTACGTGTCATGGACCTGCAGTTACTCTTAGGTTTGCTAGCAGCACATTTGGAGATCTCTGCATGGCACAGTCTGACTTTCCCCAGTATTTCCTCAAAATCTATTCCAAATGCAGACTTGAGGCTCCCATTGTCTAAATACAAGTACAAACCTGCTCCTCACAAAAGCTAATATGCATGATGATTGACCTACTAGGCAAAGTTCAGGTGTTCATTTTGTACATTTAAGTTAAAGCCATCAAGTGGAAAAAATACAAGTTAATTGACCGGAGTTTGTATCACCTCATAGTACCTGGAGGAGGAATTACAGCAATAAAAGTACTGGTAAGGTTTATTTTTAATTCATGTGGCAGAGGGCTGAATCTCTGAAACAGAACATAATGGATGTTTTTCTTATTCTGAGTTCACCTGTGTTTCAATGGAGATAGGATTTCTGTCGTGTTGTTTGGTACAAAGAATTTACACAAATTCAGGGGAGTAGGGAGAGGGAGAGCATAGCATTTGGAGTCAGGTGAGCTGACATATTCCTAACTCATAAATTACTTTCTGTGCATGACTTCCCTTGGCCTCTGCTACCCTTTTGTATAAAAATTAAAGAGTGCTTTGAAATCCTTTACTTGCTGCATACCTGTGTCATCAACAACCTGTGTCTGAGTTTCTTCATATCACATGTGCACTTGTAAGCATAAAAATAACTTAATACTTGTAGCAAGTCAGGTATCCATGACTGTATTGAAAACTATTGAGAGATAAATTTTTGGGCTGATTTTTAAGCCTAAGAATAGTTCTATAAAAATCTACAGATAAAGTTCAATAAGAGGAATTCTCTCATTTACTTTATTATAACTGACTGTCATTTGGGCACATGTAAGGTAATACAATCACAGTTATTTAGATACAAGCTTTTAAATTAATTCCATCCACCAACTGTACTAATACTTTAGATACTTACAACTTTAATACTCTGACAGGATGAAAATGGTTCATATATGCAGCTGGTTGTTAGAGACAAAAAGCAGCTTTCCCCAGACTGCTTACACTAATTCAATGTAGTTTTCATTAGTGAAAACAAACAGAAGCTAGAGTTTGAGATGACAGGTTTTTTGGTACTCATGGGCATTGCCAATGCTCAAAAGGAGGAGGAAAAAATCCGGCACTCTCAAAGTGAAACAGAAAAAAGCAATAAAACAGTTGCCTGGAAGCTGTGTAAGACTAGTCCCTTGATTATCTGAATAGGGTAAAAGACAAGAAGTCCATACTTCTCAGTAGCTTCATTGCAATTGTCTGTATTCTAAAGTCTGATTAAAAAGAAACCCACATTTTTTTCCATTCTTATTTGCTCTTTATTTTTCTCTAAATCTGTTGCCTACAGGGCTGTGCCAGTAAGCCTACTGATCTGATTTTAATTCCTAATGGAACACACTCCACATTAGAAAAACTTCATTTGTATTACTTGCTTACTATAGTTACCAGAACAGTGCAGGTTGTAATTTCAGTGCTGGATGTCCCTACAGTTATATCTTTTACTTTGGGTCTTCCTTGAGAGGGTGTGAAGTCTGTCTGTCTGCATTTAGTTCAGGTTCATTTGTAAAACTCCAGCTCTTCTTTGCAGCAGAGCTGATATCTTGGGATCATTTGGACTCAACATTTCTTGCAAATTAAGTCTTTATGGTGCAACGTAATGAAAGCTGCATCTGTGGAGAGAACTGAGTATCTTGGGAGTTGTGGATCTCATCCTGCGGCAGCTAATTGCACTCTTGTTCTCTTTGAGCTTGTCTACATGAAGACATTTTGCCAGCTACATTTATGAAGTGCTACAAGTACAGCTTCCTTAGAAGACACTCTGGTTTAGCCATTAAAATGGCTTTACTCAGTTTAATTGAAACACATCATATAACATAAATCAACTGATAAATGCACTTCTGAAATAATCTGTATAAGAGACACATGTCCCTTCTAAGCAAATTCTGTTAGATGTGCCAGTTAAATGTGTCAGTTTATACACCCACTTTGGGATTTATTTAGCATTGTCCTATTGTACACAAGGCTTGTGGTATCTTTATTAATGAATCTTAGCAGTAACACTCAAGACAAATGCCGCTTCCTAATTTTATATTACATGTTTCTATATTCTGCAAGCTCTGGTTTACAACTTATAATAAGTCTTTAGCTCATGATTGAAACTCTCAAGTATGGCGTAAAAAACCTCTTTTTCCCCCTTCAAGTTTAGTGCCAAATATAGGCAATATTTTTCAAGGAAATATATATGTAGGTACAGCATACAGCAGCACCATAAGGGTTATTAAGGACCTTGTCTCTCCATTAATAATGATTTCAAATTTAACGGGGTGGCTAAGACCTTGCTTAGTCCCTTAAGTCTTCAGTGTTCCAGAGAGAGTTAGTCATAAATCTTTTTCCTTTCGAGTGCAGTGTTTTTGACTTAAGCTGATGAAAAATACTGTCGCTATCCAGTCTGATACAAACTAAAAACCACACTGTTCTCAAGATAGCAGTTACTTGACTACCACAATATTCTCAAGATAGCATTTGCTTGACTAATCAAATAGTTTGTCTCTAAACTAGAGAGACGTTGATTTGACAAGTGGACCACTCAGTGGATAAGGAATTGGCTAGATGATTGCACTCAAAGAGCTGTGGTCAATGGCTCAATGTCCAAGTGGAGACTGGTGAGCAGTGTTCCCCACGGGTCTGTACTGGGATCAGTGCTGTTCAACTTCTTTGTTGGAGACATTGACAGTGGGATCAAGTGCACCATCAACAAGTTTGCTGACAACACCAAGCTGTGTGGTGTGGTTGATGTGCTGGAGGGAAGGGATGCTATCCAGAGTAATCCTGACAGGCTTGAGAGGTGGGCCTGAGTGAACCTCATGAAGCTGAATAAGGCCAAGTGCAAGGTCCTGCACCTGGGCTGGGGCAACCCTTACTATCAATACAGGCTGCGAAGAAAATGGACTGAGATTGGCCCTGAGGAAAAGGACTTGGGGATGAGGGTGGACAAAAAGTTCTACACGACCTGGCAATGTGCGTTTGCAGCCCAGAAAGTCAATCATGTCCTGGGCTGCATCAAAAGAAGAGTGACCAGTAGGTCGAGGGAGGTGATTGTACCTCTCTGCTCTGTACTTGTGAGACCCCACTTGGAGCACAGTGTTCACTTCTGGAGCTCCCAACACAAGAAGGACATGGACCTGTTGGAATGAGTCCAGAGAAGGGCCACAAAGATGATCAGAGGTCTAGAACACCTCTTCTGTGAAAACAGGCAGAGAAAGTTGGGGTTTCTCAGCCTGGAGAAAAGAAGGAGAGGTCTTCAGGGAGAACTTATAGCAGCCTTCCAGTACCTAAAAGTGACCTACAAGAAAACTGGAGATACAGTTCATACCATGCCTGTAGTGATAGGGCAAGGGTCAATGGTTCTAAACTGAAAAAGGGTAGATTTAGGTCAGGTTTTAGGAAGAAACTGTTTATTGTGAGGGTAGTGACACACTGGAACATGTTGCCCAGGGAAGATGTGGATGCCCCCTTCCGAGAAGTGCTCAAGGCCAGGCTTGATGGGACTTTGAGAAACCTGGTCTAGTGGCAGGTGTCCCTGCCCATGGCAGGTGGTTTGGAACTAAATGATCTTTAAGGTCTCTTCCAACCCAAACCATTCCATGATTCTATGATAATGAGGATTACAG
>JAVJGJ010000014.1:102660637-102676627 GCA_035590215.1 Microhierax caerulescens
ATTCTATGATAATGAGGATTACATCCTAGAGCTAGATATATCAGTGAATTCCACAAAGGGCAAGTATTTGTAAGAAATGTAACAATTACTTTGTTAAAATCTATACCTTGTAATTATGCTGTATTTTCCTGTCAAATTTACTAAAATTAATATTCAATACAAAATATATTTGTATTTTACAAAGCCATTACTTCAGATGAAATAAAATAGCTAAACAAAATTCCTCTGTAAATCATGGAAAATTCCCTTTATAAAACAAATTCATACTGTATCATTTTCTCTGTAGTTTTGCTAGGTTTGTTTCTGAGATTGATGTCATGGAAATTCAGAAATTCAGTATTGAGTGCTCCAGCCGCTAGGTTTTTGGTGTTCACACTCAAGCAATTGTGGGGAATGTTATGCATCTGGACAGCCTTATTATCTCAAATAAACATGACAATTTTAGACAAATAGGGCTTGTAGAGGATATGACCAGCAGGTGCAAATATGCTGGTTTCCTCTCAGCTCTTAGTGTCTACTGGAAGATAAGAAAACAATGATGCAAGAGAAGAAAGAGGCAAATTTCATTCGTTTTAGAAGCCCAGGATTGTAGTATATTCAAACCCAGATTTTTTTCCCTAGTGCTACCTGACCATTAATAAAATTTCAGTTGTATTTACTGTCTGTTATCCCTGTATCTTCATATCTATTACTGGTTTTCAAAAATATTCCTGCAGTGGTACTATATATGGTTTGCTTTCTTAATATGCTGTGCCCTCCTTAAAGTTTACACAGACAGGAAGAAATTTACATTGATTAATTATTCACAGGCTTCACATTTAAATGTACCTTTATTTTATCATCAGTTATTTACTGTCACAGATGAGTGGAATACACCTCACTCAAAAAAGCAATATGTTTTATTGAGGTAAAAGAATAATTTGCCAGAGTTCAATAAATTCAATAGAATTTAACAAAGTTTAACAGTGGTTTACTAAGATTCAATAAGTCTGATGGCAAAGGATCACCTTATTAATTACTGCATGGAAGAAACATACAAAGGAAAACTGAGAATCAAGTTAGAATTATTCACACAGAGACCAGAGACACAAAGGGTAAGGAGGACCCTCCCATTAAGTTACAAGGTTCAAAATAGACAACCTTGCTCTTTAGACTTCTTATGGAGCACAGTTGCGTCTAGGTCCAATCTTAGTCCCAGACTTCGGCAACGGTTTATGTCTACTGGAATTATGTATGCAAAGTTTATAATGATTAATATTGAGTAGCTACATGAATTAGTAATGTTCCGTTAGTATCAATTCATCATGCTATCAGTCACTTACTGAGGATCTGTCATGAGTAAGGGATCTCTGCCTTGGGCAAGGAAGGTTCTCTTAGCCTCAGGTGAGGAATTTCAAACCTTGAGGGGCATCCCTGCTCAAGGGGAGAGTCACCTGGCGTGCAGTCCAGCTGCAGTTCAGGGAGAGACTAAATTGCTCCCATACTGCTGGTAATATTTCTAGAGCGAAGTAGCTGGCTGCTAATCAATAGTATAGACAAGATAGATGTCTTCATTTTAACTCGGGTATCTTGTTCTGTACTTTGGTTATCTTGCATTTTTGGGCTTCAAAAAGGCACCTTCACTCCCCTGTACGTGAGCCAGGAGCTTTCTAGCTTGCAGGTTCACAATAGAGTATGAGGCCTGTTGCTCCTTAGTTAGCCTGAACCAAAGTGAACTAACTAGAAGCCAAGGAACAAGAATCCATCACATTTACCCATCATTTTCATACCTCTTCAGCATTGCTATTTTTTTATTTGATCACAACATTTCAACTGTGAATTTCTAAGCTGTTATTAATACATTATTTAGTCCCATTTCCAAATGACTAAAAATATTTACTATGGTGCATGGTGACTCTGTTGCATTCCCATCAGGTTTTAACACTGTTGCTTGCAACAAAAAATTGATTAGTTTTAGTACTTGCATTCACAGCCCTTTCCACAACCTATATAACTTCATTATTAACATAATAGAGTATTCTTCATTTGGTGTAAATGGAGAGGTTTTGGTAGTAGGGAGGGAGTTTATTAGTTCAAATCAGTGATTTGGTATTTATTAAAAAAAGTATTTAGTTCATGCAGTTAAGCAACGTGCAACATAGTGTTACACAAACACTTTAGTTCTGGCATTTCCATTTTGAAGGACTTTACATTTCTACCTTTCTGTTCATTTTTTATGGGGGTATTATGTATAAAATGTCAGAATGTTTCATTATTAACATGTTTATTCACAGTTGTTTTCCTTCTACATTTCTCTGTTTCTTATTTTTTTCCCTCAAGAAAAATGATTGCTGTGATTGAGTGATACAAGAAGCTATTATTGAGGGAGACAATTTTGCTTCAGCTCATTTAAAAATAAGAGTTCGTGCTATGTAATCATAGGAAAGTTGCATGTGGTAAGCTCAAGCACCAAACACAAATCTATACATTCTAATAAGTTCTATTGGCCCCTTTTGAAAAGCTGTTCATGATGTCTGTAAATACCAAGTGGCTGAAAATAAATTAGAGCAATGCTATCTCACCAAGATAATACACAGAACAAAGAGGCTCTTAAATGCAAAAGAAAAATTGAGATCACTATGTGGGTTGTTTACAGTGTATTTTTATTTTAAAGATCTTACAGAATTTTATGATCAAAGAAAAAAAAATCCTTTGCTTCCAAGTATCTTCATGAAATGGTTTAAGTTACAGCCATTCACAGGTGTACAGATTTTCTGTTCATGTTGCCAAACGATTAATCCTTTTTTTCTTTAGGTCAAAGAAATTGTCACCATCAGAAAGCAGCTATGAAATATTACTGTTCAATGTGGAATGCTGAGAAATTTATGCATATTTCACAGTCTTCTTTACATATCTGAAACTCAAGTAACTTTTGAATATCACTGTGAGAATCAGAAAGATGTTCCTCTCAATTTCTAATCAACTTGTGGAATTATGAGTTCATGCACCAAACTTTAACTATATATTCATATTCTTCATACATATTCATAACTGTAGAAGGAGCTACAGCAGAGCTTCTAGAACTAGATTAAAACTGCTAATGAACACCTTCCAACCTGCAAGAGAAAATTAAAATGCTCCAAAAAAAATCACTTAGTCTGCTTTAAAGGAGGGAAATTTCTTCCTGAATTAAGATTGGGAAATCAGGTTAGTCCTTAGGCACATAATGAAATAAGATTGAGAGGGAGAAGAGGGATTATGGGGGTGCAGAATCTGAAACACAATTTGTTATAGTACAGTGGTCCAACAAAACAAGTTGCCTTTTTCACTGTCTGAACATTTTATGATAGCAAAGAAGTGGGCAAAGAAACCAAAAATAAAATCCCTCAAAAATCTCAAATATACTTTATTTTTCAAATTTTAAAATAACATATAATATTTTTCCAATATACATACATTCCTAGAATTTTCTATACACATTTCACATTTGTGAAAGTAAAAGCTTGTGTTTCCTTTTCAAGATCATTTGACAGGAAAAGTCATTAGAATGTTCCCTCCTTGATATGGAAGTCTGAAAGAATACAAGCTAATCATTGTAAAAATGTTTCATAACTTCTCGGTAAACTGTGGATCTGCATTATGGACTGAGAACTGTCCTTTGGTGATTCCAGGAGTTCTGTCACTAAACTCTTTAATGCCTTAGGTGAGGCTGGTTCTTAAAGTATCTCATGTGTTTTTGTCCTTCACAATGAGATTGTATAAATTCTGTAGCAGCTTTGCTGTCTGAAGTGCCCTTAAGTATTATTGGTAGAAGAAAAATAGACTTAAAATTTGTAGTAGTAGTCAAATGCGGACTGAGTTCTATCTTAACTGGTTTTAATCACACTGATAAAGCTTTGGCATTTTTGAAGAACAACAAACCAAGGACAAAATCCTCTAAAATCTTCTGAAGAAGCTAAAGTATATGGCAAAATTCTCAATAAGACTATTGGAAAAAAAATTCGTATCATGTGCTAATTTTCCCGAAACATGGAAGAAATAAAAGTTATATTGAAAAAGCTTATGTTAGAAAGTCTTTACTGTCAAGCTAGAATTTTGTATTATTACACAGGTCAGAAAACAATGTGTCATATAAATAAAAATATAAAAAAAATAACTAAAAATAAAACTAAAATTATGACCATAATTGAATTCATCAAGATACTGGGAAGTACTTCAAAAACAAGGCCTTTTTTTTTTTTTTTTTTTTTTTTTTTGGTATGTTGTATCAATTTTCTTTATAACTGACTATCTGGACTATCAAACTCAGTCTATTATATGTTAACATACTGCTCATATAACCCTCAGAAAGATTTCTGTCTAGAATACAAAGTCCCAATAACCATCATGTTATGATCAGTTCTTTAGCTGTATTTTGTTCTTTCTCTATTTTACTTACCCGGGCAAGGATAGACACATATGTTTTAAGTTTCCCTTTAAAAATTAAATTTCAGGTATAGCTTGTAATAATGTAATGTAGTTCCTTAACTCCTGAATTCTTACCCTCATTAACATCTGTATTCAATAATAAAGATTAATTTCTAGAAAATCTTTATAAGCTACCACAATTCTTCGCTGAACGTTGTCTGAGATGTTTTTAAAATAACATTATAAAGACACTGCTTCACTTGCATGTTATTTCATGTACCTGAAAGAAGGAAAATAGGCAAAGTTGGGGGATCGCATCTTTCAGAAGCTCAGATGATATTTTTTTTTCGTATTAACTATAAGATGATCAATAACTTTTGCGTTGTATAGATATATAAGTAGTTGTTTTCATTTTGGATAACAAAAGCAGTCAAATACTTTTTTCAAGTTTTCACCTGAAAGAAGTTAAAAAGTTTCAGGTTAACACCTCCAAGAAGTTAAGCCAATATGGGCATATTTTCTTAGCAAAGAAGGGTTATGAAATAATTTACAGTTATAATTCTCTTTTCAGTATGCTTTGACTTGAGTTGTTATCCCTTGTAATGCATACTTGCTTTCAGAAGCATAAAAATACCGCATAACATAACAGCAAGGTTATCTTAAACACATTTAAACAGCTGACATGTATAATGGAATTCAAGGCAAACTTATTTTTTTTAGTTATTGCACTACAACTGAAAAAAACCCCCAACAAATCACCAACAAATACCAATATTCAGATTACACCTAGTGTTTTAGATCCTGCTGGGGCATAACATCCAAAGAATATAAGCCTGTCCCAAAGCCAAATATGGAATATGGCTTGTGTGGAATTACTGATGACAATAATGACAGCACCAGAAGGAGTAGAATAGAAAGGTGCAGAGTTTTCAACTGTGTTTTGGTCCTGCTTTGTGACTTTTCACTGAAGAGTTACCTTTGTGTAAAGAAGCACTTGGTGCTTTGACTATGACTATTGCATACAAAGCAAATGGCAAGTTCTATAGCTTCGTTTGTGCTTGGTTTCCTTACTGTGGAGAAAGGGGAATAGGAATTTCTGAACATTTCCAGTCGCAGAAAAGATGCAGAACAGCTTTTGTTAAAATGTTGTATTTAATCTCTTGAATTGCACAAATGAGCTCATTAACACTACAAAACCAATATTTAGTTATTATTACAAGCATTAACCAATTAAATCCTACAGCAGGCATAGCACAGAGAGGTATTTTCTTTAAAAAAAAGAGTTATGTTAACTAATTTAAGGATGTGTAGCTAATCAAAAGCCTTGACAAGCCTGAAGATTCTTTTCTCTGGATTCTCATGGTTTCTTTATAGATATGTTGGACAATATATTCAGGTTGCAAAAAAAGGTGGGGAAATCTATTTTCACTGAAGTCAGCAATCAGAATTAATGTAAATATGTCTTCATTTCACATAGAATATTTTTGCTTCTGTTGTAGGTCACATTTGTTATGAATCATGAACAGCCTCTAGGAATAAAATATGTATATGAAAATATGAGAATACTTTGAGGTTAGTTATGTCTTATTTCTTCCTACTACAGAAGGCAGCAGAAGGTAAGATTGCTGTTCTTGGGAAAGTGAATGATGAAGAAAGATTTGCAATAAATTTTCCTGTTTAGAGAACAAAATTGTTCTTTGTGGGGCTATACTATTCAGAAGAAATGGAACAAAATATACATACTCATGTATCAAAATATAAAAATATATTACTTTTTTTCCATCTTGGAAACATCTGTGACCAAATGGTATTAAACTGTAGTGTACATGGAGGTATATTGGTTTATATATTATATGATATTTTATTCCAAAGAAGTGGCCTGAAATTAATCCTCTGTAACCATTCATTAATAGTTCATTTCCATCAAAGCTGGAATTTATAAACTTCATCCCATATTGTTGCTCCTATTAACTGACTGCTGGAGCCTGCAAATTCTATTAGAGAGTTTGATTACCATAGTTACTTACAAATGTTTCTTCAGATTTCACTTCCTTCACACATTTGTGTCAGTAAAGCACAAGCAGTCATCTGTTTATGAAGAGTGGTTTCAGGAAGACAGTGGTCAAATCTGTGACTGGTGTTATACATATCCTTAAAATAGACATTTTTGCCTATATACTTTGATTATATCTGACAACAGTGAAATATGGTAGCAAATCTTCTCAAGCTCTAAGTATTTTGTTTTATATATGACACTAGAACTGTAAAGCATAAAGAAAAAAACCCCAAAGAATTAAGCTCAGAATTGCTTTTCATCCTTATGGAATGCACAACTATTGCCTTAATACTTCCAGATGAAAGTCAACAAGATGATATATACATCTAACATTTTTTCCTATTTTATATACAACATTCAGTGCAATTATATCAACCAGGACATTTCGTAGAATTAGGTGTGGCTTCAAACTTCTATTCTTTTATTGAGTAACCAATAAGAAAGATACGTTACCTATTAAAATATGATTTAATTTCAAACAATATACTTGGTTTTTCAGTCCTTGTATAAGGTTCCTCCCTTGATTGCTCCTTGATGTAATTTTTCTCTTCTATAATATTTGCAGAGGTCGTTTTGACAATTTTAGGTAAGACTGAGCAACATATGACAGGAAAAATTACTGGAACAGTTCAAGCTACACAGCTTGCTGTGGGCAATAAAAGCCTATCTTACTCCATATAGCCATCTTTCATATGTAAAAGTACATAAAACACATACACATAGGTGTTTATAATTCTTACAGAAGTATTTACGAGTACACATATAAGTGTAGGTTTTGATCCATCAGGTCCTAGATCTGGACAGTTTTAATCTTCCATGTGGTAAAGAGAAAGTAAACAAAGAGTGGTCACCCCTATGTGAAACTGAGATTGAAAGTAAGAGTGACCTTTGAGAAACCAACCCCAAATACCTGTCACCCAGTTCTAGTTGTGGAGTTATCTGTACATGTGTTTTGGTGTTTTAAACACATTTGACTATTTCTATCTCTCTTAAAAAACTTTAAAACAAGCACTTAGGATTTGAAATTAAGACAAAATATCTCCATTGTGAACAACTTCCTTTCCCCAACTTGTACGTCCCTCTCAGGCTTCCTAAAGCTCAGTAAAGCACGTTACTGAAGAAAACAGACATTCTGAAACTTTCATAAGTCCTGTTTGTAATGATAGAGAGTGGCACTACATGATCATTTACCCACGAGACAAACAGTACTGCTGATTGGATTAGGGCAGCAGAGACTAATGCGGTTATGTCCTTAAGGGAAAGATGAAAAATGGATCTTTCACTTCTGCAACTGAGCACAACCAGCAATTCAAAAGCATTCTATGTGTGAGGTAGTTTGCAGGATCTGTTCTATTTGTCACTGGAATTGGCTGTAGAGCATTTGGCAAAGTCTGAGTTGTTTCAACCCTGGATCATTACCCCAAAGTCCCTTTCTGTGCTTAAGCTTTAAAGGTAGTTTGGGGGCATCTAAAAAGAAAGGGGAAATCATAACACACTCCTGCAGTTTACAGCAATACCATTACTTAATAATTCTGAAAACAACTGCTACTCAGAGTTGCGCAGGACTTCAGTACTATGAGATTTAGAGTAGCATCTCTGAAAAATCTCCCAAGATTAACAGGATTTTTCAAAACACCTAAATGAACAAGCTGATCAAGCCTCAGTGATAGGCACCAGACCTCAGGGAGGCAACTAATTTTCTTGTATAACTTGGTGATTGAGATTGACTGATGCATGGATGAGTGTTTTCCAGAACATTACTACTTGTCCAGACAACCATTTGGAAGGGTTCAAACTGGATATTTTCAAACACAACCTTGAATGATAAAGAGGAAATTCACACTTCTCAACCCATAATCTCCTATGAGAAATAGATAATACTGATGATTTGTTTCTTTTGATGAATAGTAGCCAGTATTTTTTCTGCTTTTAAGTTGTTTGCTAATGAAAGCTAATCTTTTAAATAGTATTGGTTTTCATTTAAGAGAATGTCCTGTTGCAATCTATACCTCAGGTTTTTTTTCCTAAATTTGTGGGTTTGGTTTTCACTTATCAAAAGTACATCGGTTATCACTGGTCACCCATGGTAACAAAACAAACTGGCCATTTCCTATTTTCTTAACAGACTGTTCTCAATCAATTGATGCATGTATAATAGCCAAAAATGCTCATATAAAATTATTTTTCAGGGCAGTATATGGGCTTTCACAGATGGGCTGTCTTCAGCAAAGGTACATTTTTACATAACACACAGTTAAGGCAACTCACTAAATTCAGAAGAAAAAACATGGTAACCTGTGACTTGCTCCACTGGCTGTATTCCACTGAGAAATGTGCATATATATACAATGTCATTAATTTTGTCTATTATTATTTTAATAATATTATCCAGTGCCATTATTAACACACACTCAAACACAAAATTAATTTCCCCTTGATTTTCTCCTGCTCTTAGAGAACAGTCAATCAGGGTGTAATCCTCAGTAGAAGCTTTCATCACGACAGTGGTTAGCAAACTGCACAAACTGGAAACAGCTTCACAAGCTGACATGTAAAGTGGGATTGGGAGCAGTTGTGTTCACTTAGAGACATGAAAGTTCTTCTCTTTCCTAACCACAAAGAACAACTCAGAAGGTGGATATCAGAGGCACGTTAAGTCCTACAGTGGGTCACATCCTTAAAGAGGAGCTGAGAACATTTCTGAATGGTGCATGATAATGGGTGAAAACAGATTGAATCAATCTGGAAGAAAAATGACAGCTATTGGTGATCAGGCTTATGAGACTGTCAGATCAGGACTGCTTCAAATATTAATCAAATATTTATGACCATTATATTAGTACTTAAAACATGGATTCCTATGGTCTTTATCTTATTTTGAGGCTTTCTATATTAATTGCTCAGTTACTTTAATTTATTAGGGTTGCTTTATTTTTTCCCAATTATTTTTTCTCTTTTTATTTTCACAAAAATACAGTATGACCATATTTTGAATTATTTCTGAAAGTTATTATATTTTCTGAAAGTTTTCCTGATACATTCTCAATAATTCTACTGTGTTTTGGTGATGGTGCCATTTTTGTAAATCTTAGTGCTATCCAGTTCCCTAGATGTTATGAAAGTTCATGAACAATACAGCTGAAGTCACAGGACAGGTTCTCATGATTTCTTCCCAAGTTTGCTTAAACAGAGACTATTCCCATGTAAGTATATTTTCTGACCTACTGTAGTCTTGATTAAATGTATGTGCTTGATTGGCACACTTTTTCCTTATTAAAGATCAGCAACATATGATCATTAAACAGATCAGTATTCTCATAAAAATGTAGTTTAATTTCCATTCTTATCTAGTAATCAATCTTACTGCACCTTTGTACATTTTTAGCTACTTTGAGTGTTGCTTTATTTAATGAATTCCATGTAGGTTTTGTGGCTTTTTTTGTTTGTTTGTTTGTTTTTTATCTAGTGAATTAAACCAGCTATTAGGGCAGCAGACTCCAGAACTATATGGAATAGACCACAGATCCTCTCTTTGTGGAAGTAGGACAAATACCTATCAATGTAAAAAGTGTTCCAGCTCTCTCCTCCCAGAATCTGACTCTAAGAAATGTGTTTAATTTGTAGCTTACTTTTTATTTACTAGTAATTATTTTTCGAGTTTGAAGCAATTCAGTTAAAATAATTACTTTCACAAGGTGCTAAAAGACTAATATTACCAGTGTTTCTGTGGATATGAATTTCTTTAAAAATACCTGTTTATTTGAATCACAGGAATTCTATGTGAATGCAAATAAATAAATTTGACATGAAAATCTAGACTTTGAAGGATTATGAAATATAAACCAAAGTATATTAAATTTTACAGTTGTCCCAGTAATTGGCCTTGAAGCCTAAGAACAGATCCTAATTGTTTAAATTTGTAGGCCATCCTTTAATACTGCCATGTATTCTTTACCTTTTTCTAGAGGGAGTGGTAGATGCTGAGCACTTCAGAAATCTAGCCTGTTAAGAAAATCCTTTCATATTGTGTCACTCCCTCCCTGGACCATGTTAGGCACCTTATATCACGTACAAAGTGATTGTAAGCTGGACATATACTGTCTAAGACTACAAAGAAATTATTTTTTGGTCATAGGCACAGTAGATAGATGGAACTAATAAGCTATTAGGCCAATATGTTCACCATTCCCAATGAGACATTTAATTAGTCTCTCCTGGCCCTGCAGGCATCTGCTGGGTGCGGATGGGTTAGCCTTCATTGTCCCCTGGCATGGGCAGACCCTCCATATTGCTGAGCTGCAAATTCCCTTTTTTCTTTAGGGTTTATACCTGTATATGTTGGCATTTTTTCCTTGAGCAGCTAAATATCACTGTCTTGACAAAGGTACTATTGTCTAGGGTTTTATACATCTCAGGTTGCCTGGCTTTATTTTAGGTATGTGCAGGTCACATAGGTCTCAGATCACAAGCACCTGAAACCCTCAGCTGAGGGTTACAGCATTTTGTTCGAACAGAAGATGCTATGGATGAGGTGGATTACATGTTTATAGAGTTTAAAATGCCAAACCCATTTTGACAGCTATAACATGTATCTTGTCCCAAAATTTAATTTAAAATATTCTGAGTTCCCCAATATTTTTTGTTGTTCAAAGACCGTAAATCCAGCAAAGGGCTTAGATGTTGCCCACCTACAAACAAATGAATTATCAGTGATCTGCTGGGTGGTATGTTTACTCATCTTTTCCCTTATATTATAGTTTTAGAAAGATGGTTATTACTGCTTGCTTGTCTATACCAGTAAAACACACTTTTGGGCTGCTCTCAGACTATAGCCAAGTGGCATGGAATGGTCTGTGTCCATGTTGCTAAGTTCTTTAATCATCCAAAACAGGGTGATCATAGCTGACCTCCTTAATGGAAAAAGCCTATGGTGCCCAGCCCATCTACCTCCAGGGCTGTGGCAGGGAGGGTGTTAATGAGCTTAGGCCAAAACTGCTGGGAACAGATCGCACCTTCTCGCAGAATTGATGACCACCTTCCAGCGCCCTTCAGTGTTCCCAAGCACTGCTTGTGCACTGAATATCTAACCAACCTGCATTATAACATTGTCTGTATTAGAAAGGACTTGATTTCAGTTATTTCATTGCAACTATTTGACCTCTTATTTTTGCAGAATTTAAAATGCACAATCCAACTAAAATTTTTCATTTAGTTTATCTTATAATCTACTGTTGAACTATTTATGGTACTCTTTGGTAATAGGAAGAATTTTAGAATAGAAGTATGAAAATCAAAAGGGAATCCTGGTCAAAGTCAGCCTGACTTTCTATAACATATGTAAAAAATTGGTAAATATACTTCCTACCATTAGGTCTACCAGATCTAAATCATGAATTGCTATTTTTAAATGTTGTTTATTTTTTTTGTACATGTCCCCAAAAATGAAAACAGCAATATGATCACTTAGTATTGGATAAGTGTATTTATATGTACTTCATACACATAAAACCTTAAAATTACCATGCAAAGGAAATGAAAAAGAGATTTTGGTGAGTTTGAGTGTCATCTGTAATAGATAGATTTTGGGCTAACTGTACAGCAAGTCTACCTCTACCAAGAAGAGGTACCACAAAGCTGTGGTACAAAAATCCTTGAGCAAGTCCTTTTAAAAGGACTCTGGGCAAAGGAACTCTACTGGGTCCACAGCAAGGTGCTTACAGAAATTTTTCCTCTATATCTTTCCATTCCAGGGAAGGATTGTTTCTGTGAAACAGAAACACTTTTTCTTTGAAGGAACAAATGCTCTAGATTCTAAGAAACCTGATCAGTCCTGATAGCAGTAAATCCCTAAGCAAAATACTGTGTATTTTATCTCTTATTTAAAACACTTCCCCCACTGCCTCTCTGCCCTCATATGGAAGAAACTCATTTCTGACTAGATATACTTAGAGGTAGGGGGAAGAGAGGGACATGAAATTATGCCCCACAAACATGTGCCCCATGTACAAAAATTCTAAAAAAGGGATTAAGATTTTTTTTGTTAAAAACAGAAAATTATATTTTTTTTTGTATACCTGTGAGTACAAAACAATAACAGCTTTCTAGTACTTTCTCCAGTTTTTTATCATCCTTTGGACATCATTACATAAATGACCTATGACACTATTTCAGGGAATCAGACTGAAGTCACAATAATGACTTAGCTCCTTTTTTTGTCAGTTCCTTGCTCTTACTTGCAAACGAGTAACAAGAAGATGGCAGGAGTCTTTGAATGTCTTTAATGTGCATTTTCAGCCCTCTCAGAAAAAAATGATCCTACTGGAAATAAAACCTTTAACTGTTGAAATCTGTTCTTCCTTTAAAAGAGATTGGGTAACATGTATGGCTTCAGTGATTAGGAGTAACATTTGTCACACTTCTACTATACATAACACATTGTTTTCCAAGAAAGAAAAGATAATGAAGAAAAGGCAAAGCTTCCTCTGCACTGTCACTGTACCTAGAAATGACCGTGCAGCTGCAACAGAGAAATGAACAAGATAATGTTTTCAGCTTGGTATTTTTGTATTTGGTATGTATTGGTTCTCTTACATAAGCACTTTAATACGTGCTAGTCAGACTTTGCCATGGGAGACTCACCAGTGGCAGCTGCTTATGCACAAGACTGAGAACAAAACAGTCAGCTCTAGCCTAGTTCTTTTTCTCTTCCATGCACATCTATTCTCCTGCTTCTTTTGGTCTAAGATCTGGCTCCATGTCAAAATAATCTTGTGAGACCTGATTATCTGAGAAAAATGAATTTGCTATATAAATTGTAGGATGTCTGTTTCCACAGAAATCCAGTGTTACATTTTGTGCTATAGATGATTACCTATATTTAAAGGAGAGTGATGCAGCTCACCAGGGACCGTTTGAAACGGGCAGCTAGGGATACCTGTGTTCCAGCCCCAGTCTTACATCTCCAAGTGCAGGACATGCAATCCCAACCATGTAGCAATATTCCCTGCCAGTGTTTTCAGGGGCAAGGTACTTTCTGATCACTCCTTTTCTTCAGGTAATCTCATTTGGAAATAGCAGACAGATGGAGAAAGAGAGCTTTCCAACCTAGATTTATTCCACTTGAAAACTCCTCCTGGTTTTGTTTATTAGAAAAATAATTCTGTCGTCTGCAGCAGGAGTGAGAAGGGGAACTGAGCTATAGGGCACCAACTGGTCCAGCGTGTCACTAAAGATACTTTTTTTAAATGCCTGCTGATATTTTGTGCATGTGTCGGTTCAGCTCTGTCTAATGTGACACGTAAGGCAACAATTTGCTGGTTTCTTCTCATTTGCCCAAATCATCATTAAATTAGTCTTGTTGCTATCGTGATGAAGGGCTAACATGTATTTTGAATGCAAGAGAATCCTATTCATTTACAAAGGAAAGTCTACTGAAATGTGAATATTCCTAGGCATGAAATATTCTTTTGTTTACATGCAAATTTTCTAATGAAATATCCTTGATATTTCACTATGCGACAAGTCAAAATTTCTGCTCACAGCTAGCATATCCTGCTGATATCAGACTTTAGTACCTCCAGCAGCCTAGCAACTCCTACCCAAATATAAATTTGCTTTTAGAATCTACCACTGTTTTGCCGCCCAGTTACACTTTATTACAGAACCAAGAAAATGAGCTGTTAAATATTCTGACATTAAAACTGGATTCCCCTCCCTCCCTGCTTCTCCCCCAGCCCACCAACAGCCCCCTCTTTCCCAGGCAAGCAGTTTCACCTGAGGAGATGCAAGCAGCTGTGGGAGTGTGGGTCTGTATTACCAAAGCAAACAGCTCCTGCCTACCGTTTTAGCAAGCAAGGAGGCAATGAAGCTGAAAAACTGCTGCAAGCTAAAATAAGTCTGTGTCATTCACAATTTCTTTATTTGCTTGTTTGTTTAATTTGGACCTGTTTCCCGAGCAAGTTTGTCATGTGCTCCAGTAGCCAGTTGAGCTGGCACAAGTGGCCGGTACCCTCCCTGAGACTGTTTCCTCTGAATTGCAGCCTGTACCCTGCTGAGATCAACCAGGAGCGAGTCCCAGCCGATCCTCGATCCTCTGCCTCGGCCCAGCCACACGTATCAGTCAGAACTGAAGGCGGCCTAGTGGGGCATGCGCTTTCCTTAACCAAATGGGCCCTTATGCACTTCTACAGAAAGGAGTGTTATATTCAGGGGCTTTGCTTGTTTACTAATGATGATTATCTGGTGGGATATTTGCTACAGACCCTGAAGGAATATTTTTTGGCTCAAACATGCTGCACTGATTACTGTAGAAACTTAACCGTAAACTATGAGATCAGTTGTGCTGGGCAAAGTCTCAGGAGTGGAGAGTGATTAAGGAGAGTGATTGAGAAGAAAGCATATCAAGAAATTTGGTGTTTTAACAGCTGTAAAAGGCTTGGGAACTAGGACTGCCTCAGTGTCAGCTGAGGAAACCAAAGTCAGGAATCACTCTGGTAAGTTAAGGGCATGCACAAATGACTCAGTGTTTGGTTTCTTTGGTGAGCCACCAAATAGTCTCATCTCATTGTTATGAACACAAGTTCTGATTTTTGTCCTTCCTCGTGTGAACAGACAAAACTTTCTTTTCAAAGACTGTCAACCTTTAGATAGTTTTTATTAACTGTTAATACAGACAGCTAATACTAAATAAAGCAGTTACATTTATTTATTTAACCTCAACACACTAAATTTTACATGTCAGGTAATAGATTGTCCTTAAATATTTTTTTTTAAATACAATAATAAAAAAAAGAAAAGAAAGTCTGCAACAGTAACACTGGTTCTACATCCTCCTAGATGATTACTGACAGTATGATTAGAGTATCCAGTGGTAGTTTTAAGGGACCCTTCAGTGGTTCTTAACAAATCATAAAGCTTTGCTTCTTCAGTATTTAAGGATAAAGTCTTAAGGCACAAAGACCTTATTGGTTTAGAGAAATAAAAATTGCAGAATTTTTATGCACAGCATAATAGTCCATTTCTACATCTTCTGTAGATATATGCATGTGCATGTGAAGGAATAGAGAGTGAATGAAAAGAGAGAGTTATATTTATGATTTTCTAAAATGTTTTAGAAATCATATTTCAATTTGTGGTTATCCTACAGACCGTCCTGGAAAAACTGTCTCAGATTTAGTTTGAAGTTTTGTAAGATTATCCCTACATCTTCTAAATCCCCGCTTTACTTTTTCTGTGTTTATGCCTTACAATAAATAAAAAAAATAATAAAAAAAAAAAGAAATTCTAGCAAACTCCTTTTTAACTTCTTAATTGGAGTCTTTATTCTTAGTATACTAAACTGTACTAAACTATATTGTAGTGGGTTTGCATGGCAAGGTTTTGCTACAAGCATGTAGCAGAGGGGCTACAAGAGTGGCTCCTGTCAGAAGATGCCAGAAGCTTCCCCCACGTCCAACGGAGCCAATGCCAGCCGGCTCCAAGACAGACCCAGTGCTGGCCAAGGCTGAGCCAGTCAGTGATGGCGGTAGCGCCTCTGGGATAACCTGTTT
>JAVJGJ010000014.1:102677060-102695162 GCA_035590215.1 Microhierax caerulescens
TGGAAGGGACCTGTGCTGGAGCAGTGTGTTCAGAACTGCAGCCCATAGGAAGGACTCACTGAGAAATTACTGGAGGACTGTCTCCTGTGGAAGGGACCCCAGGCTGGAGCAGGGGCAGAGTGTGAGGAGCCTCCCCCTGAAGAGGAAGGAGTGGCAGAGGCAATGTGTGATGAACCCACTGCAGCCCCATTCCCCGTACCCCTGCACTGCTTGTGGAGAGGAAGCAGAGAAACTGGGACTGAAGCTGAGCCAAGAAGAAGGAAGGGGTGGTGGGAAGGTGTTTCAAGGTTTGTTTCAATCTCTTATTGTCCTACTCTGGTTTGATCGCTAAAAAATTACATTAACTTCTCCAAGCTGAGTCTCGTTTGCCTGAGATGGTAATTGCTGAGTGATGTCTCCCTGTCCTTATCTCAATCCCTGTGACTTTTGTTATATTTTCTCTTCTCTGTCTGGCTGAAGAGGGGAGTGGTAGAGCAGCTTGGTGGGCACCTGGTGTCAACCCACCACAACTATACCAGATATATTAACTTATAACTTTATTGCCTAAAGGCCAATTCTCTTTGATGTAACCTAGGTTTTGAGTTACAGAGCTGGAAGCACACAGAAAATCGATAGTATTCATGACTGTTCAGTTACATAAAAAAAGTTAATTTGCTTTGACAAACTTGAAGAGGGAAAGCTTTAGGATGACTTAGTCTACATAGTGCTGATATGGGAACACCAGAAACTTTACTATTTTGAAGTTTTCCTGGTTTCAGCTGGAATAGGGTTAATTTTCTTCTTAGCAGCTGGTGCAGGGCTGTGGTTTGGATTTAATGTAAGAATAGTGTTGATAGCACACTGACGTTTTTAGTTGTTGCTAAGTAATGTTTATACCAAATCAAGGACTTTTCAGCTTCTCTGGCTCTGCCAGCAAGAAGGTTGCAGGGGCACAAGAAATTGAGAGGGGACACAGCCAGGACAGCTGACCCAAACTAGCCGAAGGGATATTCCATACCATATGATGTCATGCTGGGTATATATAAGCTGGAGGAAGAAAAAGGAAGGGGACACACACACACATTCAGAGTAATGGGGTTTTTCTTACCAAGTAACCGTTACCTGTGATGGAGCCCTGCTTTCCTGCAGGTTGCTGAACACCTGCCTGTGATGGGAAGTGGTGAATGAATTCATTATTTTGTTTTGCTTGTGTTGCCATGGCTTTTGCTTTACCTGTTGAACTGTCTTTACCTCAACCCATGAGTTTTCCCAGTTTTATTCTTCTGATTCTCTCCTCCCCATCCCTGTACAGAGGGAGTGAGCAAGCAGCTGTGTGGGGCTTAGTTTCCAGAAGGGGTTAAGCCATGACAGCAGTGTGTTCCTTTTCTGCAGTTATGACTTAACAGTTCTTATCATTTCATATCTAGCTTGTTTTCCCTGCTGCTCCATACCAGTGACTCTTTCTTTTCTGGAACAGATGTATTTACAGTTCCCTGAGTTCCTTCTAGGTCATCAGGTTATTATGGCCTCATGCCCAATATCATCTGCTTGAACACCATTCTCCCTAAATGCAGTGTCATTGCCGATAAAGTACAGAAAAGAGGAAAAACTCTAAAACAGGCAATCAACCTAAATGGAAAACTTCTATATTCAGTGTGCCCTGCTAAACACCACCAGGCTATACTGATTGGCAGCTGTCTTAGATGTGAGTTTAATAATGGCAGGGTGGTTGAAAAGTTTCGGAGAAGATGAAAGGAAATGAAATAATGAAATTCCCTAAGATCAACCAGCTGGCGCTCTGTTCTTGTCGTGACACTGTGGCACTGGCCTTTGGCACAGTCCTAACTGTGATAACAGCTGCATAAAGTACCAATAAAGGACTTTTATGAAAATATGTCTCAGGCTAACTAGAAGTACAGAATTCTAAAACACAACTTAGGAAATTCTGTTGAATTAAATAAATTGGTAAAAGCTAAAAGAATGTAATCTTCTTTTGTCAATAATTTTCTTGGATACCACATATTAGTTATTTGAAAAGTATTTAACACTGAGTTTTCACATTGTAGCAAGAAGACACACAAACTTGGAGAGCTTAATGAACAAATCAGTCTTTTATATCTGCATATTTGTTCAAATAAGCATATTGTCTTTCTCTCATAGTGGAGATAATGAGTCTTGCACAGGTCTTCTAGAATGATAACATTTTATGTTGAAGAAATATCACTTGTGATTCTGAAAGGCTCATTTTGATTGCCAGTCTTCTGTTACTATGAGTTGGGTGGGTTTTTTTAAATATCTTCAGACTTTTTTGCCTTCTTTCATGCAGGATGCAGATGCCAAGACAGTTTGATGGCCACTTATGCCTAACAAAATGGTCACAAGAGCTTATTGCTATATATATAATTATATAGTATTATTATATTTACAATACAGTATATTTATTATTTGAAGGCCAACTTGCCAATTGTCCATATCAAATTTTGTTACTAGCTTTCATATGAAATGGAAGCAGTAAACTTAAGTGAGTAGAAGAGCCTTTTTCTGTTTAAAGGAGAGAAGCTTAAATGCATCTACAGGCAGCCCTTCTTTTGTAATTTTTAAATAATTTATTCATTGTGCCTCCAGAGTGAATGCATCTGACTAATATCAATGCCCATATAAATTTTCAATAGATAACATCCTATCCATCACTAGAATGAGAAATAAGACAGGGGAAAAAAAGAAAAAAAAACAACCTTGAAATTTTTGGAAAAGAGCTATAAACTGACTGAGTCTCCATCTTAAATAACTATTGGATAACAGCTTCATATTGACTTTAGCGCTTTTCTTTGTTATTCCTAGAACTTGACTCTATGATGTCACACAGCTTTTTATAACAAAATGTAAACATACACATCACTGTGCCATTTAAACAATACTGAAATAACCTTATGTTTATATGACTTTCTAGAGTCTTTCACATAAACTGAAAATAATCTAATCTTACTCTTCAGAGCTATGACCATAGAAAAGTATGACCAGTTGATCCTATTTTTTTTCCCAGAATAGGTGAAATCAGCTAAGTTATTGCCTTTCAAACATAAGCAAAGCAAAGCAATTCACTAAAGATATCTATGCAATAATTAATAACTTGCTTGTTATAGATTACAGTAGGTTCATGGAAAGACTTGCTAATAAAAAACTGAAAAAAATTGCTTCTAGCTGCTTTAATATCACAGTGCTAACTAAATTACAATGTCATGAAACAGAACTGGTGAATTGTTGTTGAGTACACTAGCTCCTTTCTTTAAGGCAAAGATAAAATTGTATTTAGTACAAAGAGTAGAAAGGCAGCAAAATATTTTCCTGAATTGTGTTCACTGATGTTTAGACATCTTTAAAAATGTGTGTTCTGTTTACCATTTATCCATTTCTTTAGTAGATTTGTTATTTATGGACTACATTCTGAATGTAGTCCATAAAGAACAAAGAAGTTTAGGATTAAAAACTCTGGCGTGAAAGTGACATTATTATCTGGCAGGGAATTCAGATACTCGGTACTTACTGTCTGCTGGACTTGATCTAACACACACAGAAGCCTATTTAGTTGCTACCCTTTATTTCAGTGATTTTTTAGATTATATTCTGAGTTTAAAATGTAGAGATGCTCCTGTTCTAATGACTGTCACATGTAGGAATAATTAGAACATAAAGGAAATGTGTGGTTTTGCATAGAGGGAGCTTAGAATTTCCTTTTACAAAGTTACATAGACTGCTGAGATATGAAGAAATATAATGTCATATTAGGGTTATGTAAGTACTGGCCATTTTGGGAAAGTTCATACTCAGCTTTTGGCTTCCCATTTAGGAGGGAATTTCTCCATGCTTGTAATGTTTTTAATGTAACTAAATGTAACTAATTTAGCTTTAATTTAAAATTTATTTTACTTTAATACTCCAGAGAAAACATCAAACCAAAAATATGCATTTTCCTAAAGCTTGTCTTGTCTAAATAGATTGTCTATTTAACGATGAATTTTAGACATAAGATTTTAAATCCATAGAGAATTTTAAGAAAGTTTATCTGTTCTGGAAGTTTGAGATTTTCTTCTGTTTTAGAGAAGACAAAATGACAACCCCCAAATTTGCTATTTAAAAGAAAAAATTCACAGAAAGAGTGCAATTTGCAAATGACTGAAGACCAATTTTTCCTATCTCATTGCATTTAAACCATTTCTGAATATTTCCATGATAAATTATTTATTCTGTATGGGGGATGTAAAGAGAAAAGGAACTGCTGGGCAGATTTAATGACAAATTTGCATCTATGCACTTAGTTGTTTTCAGGTTGCAGTGAAGTTAAAGGAAAAGCATATGTGGTACAGTAATGGTTGAGGATTTGCCATGTTATCAGCCAGGCTTGTAGATGATTAATTGTGCCTGTATGTAGAACCTTTTGAAATATTTGACTGATACACATTGTGAAAAGGTTATACAACCATTTAGTAGAAGATTTGGCATAGGTATGGGTATAACACCAATTCAAAATGTAGTCAAATTGTCTCAGAAGGATCTGGACCATCCTTCAAAATTGCTGTATGTTTAGCTGCATCAATTTTAATGGAAGAGAGATTCAGACACACTATTGTGTCTGCCAGAGTACTCTGTATAAGTCAATAAGGGTGTCCTGTATGGATACCACTAGCCTTTTATTTAGGGGTTTGTTTTGTGTGTGGAAAGTACTTGAGCTTGGCTTGCCAAAATGGATTTTTTCACATAAAAAGAAAAAAAAAAAGAAGTACTAAACCTTTTAACCTTTTGCTTGGAAATACATTGCAGACTTCTGAGGTAGGCTATAAAATGTGCTAGAGTAAAAAAAGCAAACATTTATGAATTCCAATTTAAATGCATACATAAAATTAACAGGGAAGGAAATAGACCCAAAAATATGCATTTGTTTTCAGCTTTCTATCAATAATTGATCACATAACATTCGTAACTCATAAAGCTTTAAAGTCCTGTACAACGAAAGAATTCACAGTTAGCTTTACAGCAGAAAAGAACAGGGAGATTAATTGTTGGCAATTCACTCTAAATTACACGTGCAATTGAAAGCACAGCTATGAATAGAGCTAAGATGTTCTGAGGAATAATCCCCTGGCCAAACTAGCATTAACACACTTTACTATCTACCTGGAGGCATCAGCTGATAAATCTTTCCAATGACAGAGTAGTAAGTGGGAGCCCAGATGAAAGTAGCCCTTATAATTTCTATTGCTTTTATCACTTTTATCACTTTAAGGCTGCTTTCCTCTAGGCTGACAGTCATAAGAATTCAAAGTCCTGAGAACTCAAGAAATCAGAAAAAAAGAATTACAACGCCATCACTACACTGTTTTGTGGTCATAATGGGGACACTTGCAATGGCAACAGTGTAGTGATGGTGGTTAGTTGCCTGGATTTTGGGTTTTTTTGTAGTGGTCACAGGTTTCATATCCAGGAACTTCTGTTACTTTTCATCTGCTTCCTTCAACTTCAAAATCTCTTGCATACTCTCCCTTAAAAGAAAGGAACCAATTAAAGGTTGAACTGTTTTGGAGCGGATAGGATCTAGTCATAGAAACAAATGTGGGGAAAGAGAAAGTCACAATAAGACAGACTCTTTAATTATTATGCTTTCCTCTACATTTTAACTATTAATGATATTGCATAGGGGTTTATAAAATCAGAAATTTTAGCTCCTCATACAGAAAACACGTGAGATATTTTGTACAAAGCACTGTTGCTATTACTTTCTATTTTAACTTACAGAATTAATTTTTTTAAAGTTATTGGGTGAAATATAATTTTAATGTACACTTCTGATTCTGTGATACAAGACCATGCCGCCTCATTTGGGGCTGCAGATGTTTTGAATTTACCTTTTTAAGCCTGGAGATAGTACATATCATAAACAGAAAATATTTAGTTGAAATTAATTTGCTTGATGTGCAAGGAATAAGCATTAAATAAGCATTTAAATTCTTCCAGGAGGGTACTGAGATGTCTGATCATCTAATGCTACTTAACTTTTAACTTGTTATAATTTCTACCATATTAAAATACCTTTTAAACTCACCAACTGCTATTGAATAGATATCTCTTTTGGTCAAAGACAGATAGTGATAATTAATAAAGTTTATTTAATAAAACAGAAAAGCAAAAGTAGAGACTTCTGCCTGCTCTAAGTTGAAATAGAAATGAATACGAATAATAAAAAAAGGTAATGATAAAAATCCCTTAACAAATTAATGGTCCTATCTAAGAAAGCATAGCAATAGATGTCTCTACTCAGTTTATTCCCTTTCTAATAAAGAAAATCTATTAAACAGATTTCAACTAGAAAAAGCAAAGGAAAAAACAACAACAAAAAATCCAACTATGTTCACTTGGCTTTTCTAGCTTCCCTGAAAAGGAAAAGATTGCACTATCAATTCAACACATGAAGAGAAATCTAAACTGATTAAATTACTAGAAATGTATATTTGATAAACACCAATAGAGTCATTTAAATCAGTGATTTGTCTATCTGTCTTTAACTTCTTAGTTAAAGCCAAAAAAACATTTTATTTCTCCAAACTGTTTGAGGTAAAAAAGAAAAAAAAAGCCTGAACTATTGTATTTTACAATTACTTATTTGCTCAGTGCCTGCTAATAATTTAAATACTTGCAAAAAAATAAGATCAGTTTGTGATCCATTATTTTTAAATGGATTAGCTCATGAAACATAAAGTAAAAGGGATAAGTAACACTCACTGAGTCATTTAGATTCTTGTATATGATTGTTACAGTGAAGGTCTGTGGATCTAAACTTATAGGATAATGTTAATAGTCTTGCCAGTGCTAATTAATTCAGTACCTCTCAGAATGCATTGCTGAGTTCCAAATCAAATCCAAGTATTTTCGTTCAGTTTGCTTTTAAGGGAGTCTACTAGGAAACATTAGAAATTACTCTTAGAGAAGCATTTTAGTTAAGTGTAACTCCATTGAATACTTTTAGTTACTTTTTTGCTTTATTTCTGACCTTACTTTTTCCTAATTTTCTTCTACAACTTGTAGACCTAATGAATGCGAGACCAAACAAACCTTGGATTGTGTTGTTCAATGCTATAACAAGCTTATAAAAGTGGTTTTGTCAATTGAGGTAAACAACAAATTCAATGTTAACCAGTTTTTGAAAGATTAAGATTTAGACCATTAAAACAGAACCCTGAATATTTAGGATTTCCCATTGGGCACATTAAATATCACTTTGTTAATGCATTAATCATGTTCCTAGCTACTGACATGACTAGATTTTTCGCCACTGTCCCCTATAACTCATAAAACTTTTCAGTGGGAAAGCATGCATTCTAAAATTTACACCCTGAAAGGGAAGACAAAGCATATGCATTTAAGCCAATTCATGTGTAGTCTGAGATATTGGCATACTGAGATTATGTCAGCAACTAAACATAAAGGATGAGAGTGCTTGTGGGTTTCAGTGAGAAAGAGAGAGAGAAATATTTTATGTGGTTTTTTGGTGGTTTTTGGGGGGGGGGTTTGTTGGTTTTTTTTTTTTTTTAAAGAGTGCATCCACTAAATCCAAGGCTTGTAGGAAGTATTGGTAGAGCAGAAAACCCCATTTAGACAAACCACAGATATATAGCATCTTCTTTAATCTACTTAGTGTATTCATTGAAGATATCCAGGAGTAAGTGGCTGGTAGTCATTTAATGGTCAGTGGCAATGAGTCGTCAGAGGCCTGGATTTTTTATTTTTCCTTTTTTCCTAGGACTGAATGTGCCCAAAGTTTATTCAACAGTACATCTATGGCTCATGAACTAGTTCCCTAAAAGGTTTCAATATTTGACATTTAAAAATATTGAGGTTTCAGTTTGACTTCTTACTTTTGTCTGTAAATATTTTGAATTTGGCAGACTTCTGAAAATATTTAGAAAGTTGTGTGGACTGATGCCTAGGACATGGAATGTCCTCATGGAATGAACCTCACATAGGTGAGGTTGCCACAGTGGTGTGCAGGACTAGTCAATGACTTATACATTTTTATTATTTAGATTTAAATGAATAAATTTAATAACATATGTTTCACCTCCATTTCTGTAGCTAGAAATCATTTCACCATCAGCTTGCAGAACACAGATATTTGGCAATCCAATTAAAAACTCCATTTCTAGCAAATTGATTATGACAGATGATGATAGGGTCCATTGCCTCTTTAGTTGATAAGATCTAGAGTACACCTTTTGTGTCTGAAGACTCTAAATCTTACAAAATCATGTTAAATGTATTATCAGCTCAGTTGAAGACTCAAAAGTTTTTTCAGAACTTTGCTAAGTTACAAGGATCTAATCTGGGCTATGCAAGTACCTAATATTCTGTTTCTTTTTGTTTTGAATTCCAGAAAGGTACAGAACAAAGATGTGGAGAGGATACAAATAAAACAAACAAACCAAACCAAACCAAATCAGAGAACACATAACTAGAAGCAAAAAGAAAACAGATTAGGAGATATGTGTGTGTGTATATATATATATATATATATATGTACATTAGTCTTTCATAAATATGTGGAAATGTACTGCTTGGTTTCATTCCTATCTTCAGATTTTCTGAGAAATTTTGCAGAGATTTTCAAGTTTTTCAGTCCACTTTCCATTAGAGGGCTATTGAAGTATTAATAGCACCTAACTGAAACATACAGGCAAGGTATATCTGAGCAAAGCTGATAGAAAGGTGTGAGGGGTAAGTGATAAACAAGATAATGGATGTATGGTTGTGAGGGGACAGAAGGCATTGCAGAAAAGATATGACAGAGGTTATACATTGTAAGCATAACAGTTGTGAAATGATAATCAATGGAAGAAGTAGATACTGAAATAGCTATTTATGCAGGAAATCAATGTAATTAACTGTAAACCAGTGATCAGAGAGAATCTATAGAACAATGGATGAACTAAATCACACAATCAAAGACTAAGGTAAACAAACAGATGACTCGCAGTATATAAGTAACAGGATATATTAGCTAATTAATTAATCAATCAGGTAGTAGATACATTAGGTGAGTGATCAATATATTAATCTATTCATTAAACAATAAGCTAGTCAGAGAACCACTGAATTAAATAAACAGAAAATGTTGACATGAAAGAGGAGTATCTGAAGGAATCAGACATTTAGAATCAGGCTAGGGTGAGTTAAAATCCCAAGAGTGGACAAAACCACCCAGAACTGGAAGGTCAACATAAAAGATGCATGGCAGTGGCGGTCATGGACAGCTTCAGCAAACGTGCAGAACTCTTCCCTGTTGGAGAGCATTGATGCTGTAATCACTGAAATTAGCAGGCCATGTTTAGAAATAAGAAGACACATCCATATTTCTAGGATATTTGTGGGTGCCTTGAGAAATTTCCATAATAATAATAACTTGGCAGGCAGTGTATTTCAATAACACGATATTGCCAAGAGTAAATACATGACATGATGAGAGGGTACTTGCCGTGAAGTGATGAACAGTGTTTTGACTGCTGTGACATGAATGTTCTAGAACATTAGATTTTAAATGTGGTAGAGATTTCTAGAGTTTTTTTCAGCACTAGCATCTCTGAAAAGTTCAAAATTCTACTTTTTATACTAATAAACTAAAAAGAAGTTGATAGGACTTGCCCTTTCTTGAACACTTTACTTTCATGCACCACTGCTTTTCACACTGTGCGTATAAAATTCCTCCCAATGTACATGAAGGTTAAGTATCAAGCACTAAAGGTATGTGCTGATTGATTAAAAGTTAACCAGTTTAAATCATGATATTTTTTCTAAAGAGACCTAAAATTTAAATGTATTTGCTTTTGTGGCACTTTAATCATACTAAGGAACAAAAAGCCTCGTAAGCAGCTCAAAAATCTCTGTAGAGATAGTACCAGCTTTAAAAACCAAAATAGTCAGAATAATCCTTTTCTGTCTTTCAGGTTTATCAAACAAATTCTTAACATCAAGTAAAGTTGTGCCTTTAAAAGAATAAAAAACTTGATGCTTTCTTCAGAAAAGCCTCAGTAGCAGATAATCAGGACTTTTTCAGCTAAAGGCATTTATATTTTATCATAGTAAATATGACTGTACTGATACATCTCTTTAAGAACACTGAAGGGCAATCTGAACATCTGTAACAGGAATTAATGAGTTAATGGCAAAATCCCATGGTTTTTCTCAGTTTTGAGCCATTCTGCAATGGGACCACTCACACTGTCTACTGTCAGTTCAGAACTGTCTACTCAGTTCCTTCTCAAAAAGGAGTCCTCTAAGCTGTGTAGAGGTAAGGGAATTTGAATAACCTCTGTGTGTTTCATTTTATTTTTCTGGGCTGCACTGATCTCTTAAATCTTCTTTTGTGAAGTGGAAGGAGGTAAATGATTTTGTAAACAGAGTAACGTGAAGTGGATCCTCTGTTAAGTAATCTTCAAAATTAAAATGTAAAATTTTATGGTATTATCTAGACAGTTCTATTATTTTGTTTAATAATTTAAAAAGATTAAATAGTAATTCAATGCAATCTCGGGAAATACAATGTTTTGGTGTTCTAGACAGATGACCGTAAGATAGGTAGATAGTACAACTTTATAGTACAATAAAACATAGCTATATAAGACACAAATAAACGCTTTATTTACTTACTGTGACTCCATATGACCATGAGTAATCTCATAATCTGTTTTGTATGCAATAAGTTAATTGCTTGGCAGTTTCTGTGCATGTTGCTTATGACTGAGAAAGAATAATATGTTCCTCTGAATGAGCTGAAAAGTACACATTTTTCATTTTTGTTGTTGCACACTTATTTGAGGCGGAGGTGGAATGTCACTTCCCTATTTATGAGATTAAAATGTTTCTAACTTTGCTCAAAGAAATAGCTTACTAGGACAAGATAAGATTTTACAATTGAGAAGTTTCATAGTTAGCAGTAAAAACACTAATTAGTGAAACCACTAATTGGAATAGAATAGTCATTAATAAAACCACTTTGCCATTAGTAAAACCACTAATAATTTTATCTAACATTATAGCTTCTTGTAAACTTAACTATGGCAGCTGGGATACTGTTAGGGGCAAGAAACAGTGAAACTCTAGAGACACTTCACAAAACGCTGTGGTGTATAGCTTTGCTGAAAGAGATGTAATTTAAGTGAAAAAATATCAAAACCTAAACACCTGGTCAGTGAAACTGTACTCTGTTTTGGTGTCAGAGAACAGAAGAAAGTAGTAGAAATGAATATTTTCCCCATCATACTCAAAAAAGTTCTTAACTGTTTTTTTGGCAGAAAAGATGCCAGCGCTGCATAAATATGTAACTACAAAACCAAAACAACATCGCTTTGGAAAGACAGTCTCTGCTTCTGTCATTTACTCTGCTCTTTCTGGAGGAAAGTTTTTGAGAAAGTTGTGGATAAGCAGCTGTAGAATCCTTTCATTTTGCTTTAGATTTGGATATGAAATAAAAATTAGTTTGCTCATGCTGATTGAAGATTTCTCATGTTATAGTAGCATGCCAGATAACCATGCTGATTCTTTTACATCTGTCAACAGCTTTTTGGAGTTCGTAACCTAGGAGCTTTTGTTGAGATAACTTTCATCTTTGAAGGGGGTGAACTGACACTGGCTTGCATGTCGCTGCTTTGTGTTCCCTGTGGAGCTGTAGTTAGCAATGTTATTCAATTGCTTTCTCACACTCAAGGTTTTCACAGATTTTTTCCTTTGGTGCCTTCTATGAGAGAGGACAGGGTTTAGGACAGCCAAAGGCCATTCTCTAGCCCACACATTGTGGATCGTTAATGGCTGGAGAGTGCACTAGGAGGACATGTGTACCCAGGGGCCTGTGGATTCCTCAATGTGAAGATTGCTGCCAGGCCTACTCAGGCAGAGTACAGCCTTCCCGTATGTTGGGGATGCGAGGGAGACAGGGATCACTTTTCTGGGGTGGGATAAATGGTGTCTCTGAATTTGTCTGAGCTGTAGCCACCCTGCTGAGAACTGCTAATGCAAATATTGAAAGTGACTTTTTCCAAATGATCCATGATATAATCCCCTGTTCAGTCCTTGTACCACCACTCATTTCCAAAGGCAGCCTTCATTTCTGTTCTTGTCTGTGATCTTTCATTACCTGGGTTCATCTTAGCATTTATGACTATTTGTAGGCTTTTACTAGGGGATTCCAGACTTGCCATTGGTTTTGTAAAATTCTCTTTATCTCTAGGCCCTTTCCAAGGCCAGTTTGAAATTTCTTTTTTTTCCACAGGTTTTTGTTTTGTTTTGTTTTGCTTTCCTTCTAATATTTTTATTAAAGAAATAGCTTGCTGAAACTTGAAATAATTTTATGCTGAAACAGAGCACCAAATCACAAACAAGTTCTGTTATGCATTGCTCCTAAATGCACTAGGATAACTAGCTAAAGTTGCTGGAAATCTGTCTTTATTTGTTTTAGCCATAGAAGTTTTAAAATGTTCCTGTACATGTAAATTTTTTGGAAATATTATTACTTAATAATTTATTTGTAAAATATAAACACACTCCCATGCAATTATTTCTTTTAGTCTTAATCTTACATTCAGTGAATGATGATGAATGCCATAAGACACATTTCAGAGAATTCAAAGCTAGAATGACGTTTTTTTAAACTGAGTCTAAAAAGTGTTGAGAATCACAAACCACATAAAGTGAGTCATCCTTGGTTTATATCAACAAGACCTGGCAGATACAGTATGTAAACTAGCTTATGAAAATGTATGAGTGTGTTGCAGGGTTCACCCTTGGGAATATTATTGGTTAATTTTTTTTCATTAATAGCATTCTGCTAGAAAATATAATGGATGTTGACACAGTGTTTCCTGTTTCTTCCAATCCAGCAGGTATTGAGGGAATGTAAAGACCAGAGGCAAAATGCTTCATGTCCTCTTTTTCCTCCTGTCAGAGCTGTTCTCCTCTAAACCTTATAAATACAAAGGAAATCAATGCAGAAGCTTCATGGGAAAGTGAGAAAGGAATGCAGGGAGCCTGATGTCATTTTTTTCATAGGCAGTGGGATAAATGCACTGTCATTATAAAATGTAAATATTTCAATGGAAAAAAAACAGGTTTCCAAACACAATATTTACCAGGCAGCTCTCAAGTATTGCACAGTCTGAAGAGTTTCGCTTTTGTTTTTAGCCAAATGCAGGGCAGCTATAAGCATTCATTATACATTTCTGAGGATAGTTTTTATGGTTATTTTCTAACCAGCTAGTATATGGCAAGTTGTCTTCCTTGTGATTGTAACACCTCCTCTCTCAGATGCACATACTCATTGCATGCAGTCAGTAAGACATACCTACATAAAATATGCATTACAAAAATCATTGCTGTTCAGGAGTCTTTCTCCATTTAAGAAGAAAATAGTCACTTTTGGTGTTTTGTGCCTATATTATAGTAAAGAAGAAACTTTTATTCCATCACGCCACATCAAGTAACCAAGGGCATTAAAACAGGAAAAAGTCTAAATGGTTACTAAAATTGGTGTAGTCCATAGAGAGCTTCAAAAGGTTGCAAGAAAATAACCAATAGCTGTTCTGAAGCACTGCGTTACTACATCATTGTAGATTTGGTTAGGTTTTATGTTTTTTCTTGCTTTGGAAATAAACATATTTTAGAAATATGAAGAAAACCTATATTAATTTAAAAAGGCACTCCTGCTTTTGTCATTCCCATTTAAAGGATAATGAAATCCAAGAAGGAGATTTTTTAAGATATAAATGCTTATTACTCTTTGCAGTACTGATATTTCTATTACGGGTAGGACTGTATTACTACCATTATGTAAAGTAGTGGTTCATTCCCATTCAAAAAATCGTAAATGATTTGTTATCCATCACAAGAAAAATAAATTGAAGCTGAAATACTAGAGTCACTTTGGTTTCAAAACCTGTCATTATAATGAGTGTCAGGAATGGAGAGGAGACAAAATAAGCTAACTTGCTTTCTCTAACAAAAAAATGGAGAATAGAGTATCACTGATCTATATGGAGATTTGAAGCAAAGAAAATATGCAGATACAACAACAAATGAGCATAGATTTTTAATGAATAAATGTAAGTTGGAAATTAAAGGAAGTTTCTAGCAATCAGCAGAGTGAGGATCTAGAACACCGTGCAGAAATTCAAAGTTTCTGCAGGATCTAGAAACCTACCTGATTTTAAGGTAGTTTCATATATTCTGTAGGTGACTACATGAGCTATTGATGTATAATAAGGAGGGTGCTGAATTCGGTGACCCAAGACATTTTTTCTCATATGAAGGTTATTAGGCATGTAGCAGATGATCTGGTTTTTTTGAAGACCCCAGACAAATGCATTATCTAAATCCCCACATTACAACGGCAAGTAAGGATGCTCTAAGACTGAAATGAAGCAACAAAATTAGATAGAAATTTAGATTACTTTATTACAAGGTATTATCTTTAATGTACGTTTTATTTTGAAGAACATTTAGCTGGTTTTACAGAACGTGTATTTTTTAAATCAGAGAGGTCACTTTCAAAATCTGCTTATGATTGTTTATTAATTTTCATTTCAAATTGCTTCATTTTTTATCATTGTATAACTCTTCCATTTTCAAGGGTTTGTAAAAAAATCCTGGGTACTATACTGTTTTAAAATAAAAATGGTGTTTAATTTTAGAATGGAAAAGTACCTATTTTTTAAAGCTAACTTCCTATAACCTGCTATGTAATAATGTTGAAATCAATTTAATCCCCTTTTTTGTACTGGCAGAGTTTTCAAAATTTAATTTCTTAATGACCTTTTACTTTCATGAAGAAAGTTAATCTGAATCACAGAGACAAGCCAATTGCAATGAAAGTTGCAGATACCTTTGATCTGAAATGTACTGTATTATTAATAATAATCCTTTCCCCCTCATTAAAAGGATAAAAATGAACATATTGCATATAATTTAACGTTCATTTTCAGGACTGATATTTTATATTGCCTCTTTGATTCAATCTTGCTTGTTTTCTTTTTGACTCATTGACCAGAAAGAAAAAAGATGGAAATGAAGAAGCTAAAAAGATAATTTTCTTTAAATTAAAAGACAAAATGTTAATGGTTTCAAGTAAGTGTTCTCAGCAGGGAGCTTTGTAGGAAGTTTCATTATTGAAGACACATATTAAATATTCAGGCTACTAGGATAAGCGAATAAGACAAGACTGCAGAAACTGCTTTAGAATAGTAATCTATGGTCAATAGTATGCATTCCGGCAGTTATTCACTGCCTTGAGTATCTAATAGGCAGTTTCTTCTCTCTTTTTATTTTCCTATAATCTGGAGCATAAACAAAACATACAAGGAATGTCTTAATATTACAACTCAAATCTTCTGTTTATATGTATCTATGTACAAATCTAGATTTTGGAATGAAAAATAAATATTTTATTTTAACTTTTCACTCCAAGTTTTAAAATTTTAAAATCAGTCAGTTTGACATTGAGAGATGTCACACTGAAGCTGTAGTACAATTGGCCCTGTTACAAGGAAACTAGAAATGTCAATGATGTAATCAAAAATCAGGAAACTGAAAGATGAACATACATTATTATTCTGTGTTATCATTAGGTAATTAATTCCATAAAGTGCTATAAAGTGTACAAAAATATAAATATGTTTATCAATCACATTTCAATGCTTTGTTTGTAGTTCATTATCTTGATGCAGTAAATTGTCAGGCAAAAATATTCCTTTTTAATCACATTTAATCTGTTATCTGTTTTATCTGTTATTTTCATTATCACTTTTTTTTTTTTTTTAAAACACTCGAGTCCAGCTAACTTTATTCTTGCCATTCATATGTTTGTTATTACATGACGCTTTCTATCCTTTTGATTGTTCTGCAAAATCTATTTCCAGGACAGTTTTCAGTTCAGCTCTTTTTACCAGTTGGGATGTTCTAAAAAAAGTTTCCACTTGTTTAAAATGAAGGGAGGGGCACTCCAAACTCCTGTTTGTCAGTCAAAACCATTATAGTCAATGCTTTAAATAAATTAAATAAAATTTGAAAAGCCGGTCTATTGCCTTATCTGACAGAGTTCATGGGATGTGATCTTCAGGTTCCATCTGAAGTTGTGATGATTGCTAACTTTAAACTAGGTATAAGGTATATGTATGTCAGATCAACAAGTCTGTGACTGTGCATGTGGGAGGTGGATATACTATGTCAATATACTTACATGCATTTATAAAGTCAAGTATGTTTCCTGTAGGCTTTAATTTCTTCTTCTCAACATACTCCAAAAGGTAAACATGTAGGTAGCAACAACTACATTCTGTATAGCAGGTAAAAGTAAACCCCACCTTCTTTTAAGTAATCACATGATTATAAGTATTAATTGATTTGATATAGGTTTTCCAGTGTCCTGAAGTTTCCTGCAATCTTAAGTATAAATATCTGTTTTAAAAAAATACAATCTATCTTTTAGGGTCATTTAGCTTATTTAAGCTTCACATTTACAAGTGTCTATGATATAATTATCATGTTTGAGGATAGCTCATTTTTGGCTAAAAAAAGGTCTGCAACAGTGTTCACTGTTTTCTAAAAGAAGATATTCCTTTAGACACCCTGCATGCATTAATTCCTTCCATTGCTTTGGTGGTACAACTTGGATCCTATATGGAGTATTTACCCTCAAAATATTGAACTCCACCTTATCTAAGAAACTGGTGAACTTATAGGCAGCAGTCAATTTGTGGTTCCCAAATTTCAGCTTTATAGTATCTTTCATTAGACAAGTACATGCCGTTATGGATTTGAGCATAGCCATCTAAGGTCTTCTGTTCTTTTGAACATGCCTTTTTTCCATGCTTCTAACATGCTGCTTCTTTTCTGCCTGAGTACCTGTTAGCTTTCACCTTCCATCTTTTTTTCTGGAAGCTCTACTATTACTCTTACAGCAACGGTCACATCAGCTAATGTTTTGAAGATAACTTAGGTGAAGATTTAGTAGTGCTTTTCATCCCTTTTATCCATCCTTTCTGTTTCACATAGTGTGAAGAGCATTTAAAGGAATCATATGAAATTGTGGTTTTTGTAAAATAGGTCACTTCAACTGCTATTGTTTTTTATTCTATATGAGTTGGTAACTACATTTTTTGGCAATTCATACTATTTTCCTCATTTCAAAACTGATAGCGGTGGTCTGAAGTCTTCATAAGAATCTCTGAAAGAACAAAAACTTTAGTTTCTGATGGGATTCTGTTCAACTCCTGCAGATATTCTTTACTTATATTTTATAACAGGCATTATTTATGTATATTTAATATTTTCATTGCATGCATGAGCCACCATGAGCCCTTTAAAATGGACTTGAACCAACTCAGCCAATTATAATTTGATTGCGTGTTAACGTAAGTAAAATTTTCAGTAAGATTGGTTTTACACATGTGGTGGTTTGACCCTTACTGGACACCAAGTGCCCACCAAAGCTGCTCTATCATTCCCCTCCTCAACCAGATAGGGGAGAGAAAATATAATGAAAGGCTTATGGGTTGAGATACAGACAGAGAGGTCACTCAGTTATGGTCATGGTCAAAACAGACTCGAGGAAAATTATTTAATTTATCATTCAAATAAGAAAAAAACCTTCCCACCACCACTCCCTTCTTCCTGGGCTTAACTTAATTCCCAATTTTTTTACCTCCTCCCTACAAGAGGCACAGGGAAATGGGGAATGAGGGTTATGGTCAGTTCATCACACATTGTTTCTGCTGCTTCTTCCTCCTCACACTCTTGCTCTGCTCCAGCCTGGGGTCCCTCCCATGGGAGATAATTCTGCATGAAGTTCTCCGATTTGAGTCCTTCTCACGGGCTGCAGGTCACACACTGCTCCAGCATGGGTCCCTTCCATGGGGTGCAGTCCTTCAGGAATAGATTGCACCACCGTGTATCCCTCAGGGGTCTCACATGTCCTGTCAATAAACCTGCTCCAGGCTGGGCTTCCCTTGATTCACAGGCTCTTTCAGGAACTTCCACCTGCTCAGTGTGGGATCCTCCATGGGTAGCAGGTGGGTGTCTGCTCCACTGTTCACC
>JAVJGJ010000014.1:102695262-102720368 GCA_035590215.1 Microhierax caerulescens
CTGTTCACCCCCATGGGCTGCAGGGGCACAGCCTGCCTCACCATGGGCTTCACCACAGGCTGCAGGGGAAACCCCACTCCAGTAACTCAAACAGCTCCTCTTCTTTTTCACTGTCCTTGGTGTCTGCAGAGTTGTTGCTCTCAAACATTCTCACTCCTCCCTTCTGCTGCAGCTGTTTTGCACAGGTTCTTCCCCCCGCCCCCCCTTCCCCCCTTCTTAAAGACATTTTCCAAGAGGCACTACCACCTTTGCTGATGGGCTCAGCCTTGGTCAGTGGTAGGTCCATCTTGGAGCCAGTCGGCACTGGTTCTCTTGGACAAGGGGGAAGCTTCTGGCATTTTCTCACAGAAGCCCCCCCATAGCCCCCTCCACTACTGAACTGTTGCCAGTCAAACCTATTACGTTACATAAAAAGATGCAGGGTTGGTTGCTGGGTTTTTTTCACTAAATGAGATTGGGATGCATGGTAATAAAGAACAATCTATTTGCACTGCTTTGGGGCAATGCGCTATTGCAACATTTAACTTTGGGATTTGAATTGAAAACTTGAGTATGGATCATCCCTTTTTCATCATTCTAGAGAACAACATCCTTATTCATTTTAAACCAATGTTACAGACTACTAAAGCTGAATTTGTCCTTTCACTTGGAAGCACCATTCTGCCCTGTTAATCCAATGGAAAAGCAGCAGGCTTAGAGGGCTTTACATCTGTGCTCTTTTGCTACTTTCATTAAGTGTCCAGTATGATGCAGTGATTCTGTTTCCATGTTCTGAATTGGTCAATTGACTTTTATTGCTGTAACACAACCTGCTCAAACAAAAACTAGAAAACCTTTCCTCTACTAAGTTTTTCCATTTGTGTCTCTCTACAGATTTACTAGCTTCAGTCTTTTTACAGCTCAGGCTTTGTCAGTCAAGTGAATAATTATGAACTTTTTTTCATGCCCCACTGAAGCAATAGATTTATTCTGTAGCTACTGAAGGATATATTTCTGCAGACTTGTTTGTTTTTTGGCCTCTTGCATGTGTTTGATCATCTCTTGAAATTAGTCATAGAAAGGAGACCCTGCTGTATAGGGAGGATAGGCAGCTTTTGATCTTGAAAATCAACTTTCTGGTCTCTTTTATGGCTTGCACAGTTATACCCCTCCAGAGGAATCAAAATATATGGATTTCAGAAAAAAACCCCAACATCTAAATCAGGACCATTGATACAAGACTGCAAAGTTCCCAAAAGAAAACTTTAATAAAACAAAAGCTTATAATCCAGGAGTCCAATTCAGTACAGGTCTAACTCTTTAAAAACTCTTTATAAGTGAAGGTTTCATTTGGACCCAACCTGCTTTATTGGGTGTAATAGCTCATAAATACTAAGTACATTAGAAGCCTTTGGTAAACACTTCTTCAAAGATAAATTCTCCCTCCACCCAAACTTAATTCTTAAATTAATCAAAGTATGCCTGTTTGAAAGGTTGTATCCACATGTGTTTCTCTGAAGGTGAAACTGAAGTGGCTGTGACATAGTGGTAATTTCCATTAATTCTTGCCTTGCTCTTTCCATTTTATTTCCATTTCATGTAAGTTTCTGTTAGGGAAAAACTTCTTTGGTTTTGTTTTGTTTTCTTTATTACAGACATAACACAGGTTCTACAAAAAATCTCAAAGTGGATGCTAACAGAACGCATCATTATGCTTGAAATACACAAATAATGTTAATTCAATATTTGAAATCCAAATCTTTGCCATCTTCATTGGTATGCTTTTAACACTTTATGTTACTCTTGAGAAACTCAAACAGCTACAGCAACAATCTAAGTGATTTTGAAAAAGGTATGTACTTACAGTACAACACAAAATGTTTAGAAACTTGAATCCCTGATAACTTAAATTAAGAACATAGAGATTGAGTAAATTGGTGCAACAGATTCTTTTAGAAAATCAGTATTTGGTATCCTGGTGGGTTTTCCTCCCTCTAATTTTCATAATCATCTGTTGCCAGAGGTTGATGTAGCTTCAGAGTGTGGTTGCTCTCTCTTGCTCTTAACAGCTGTATCAAACTGACCTGTAGATGAATGCTGTGGTAGTCTGCTTTTTCCAGAGTTTAGATTAGAAAACTGTGCATCTTATCTGGCTTTAATGGTTCATGCCTCCAGGTTTCCCTTCCATGCAAACAAGATGCACAGGGAAGTTTAAAAATCATGCTCTGGATGCAACATGTAGTTGTGGAAGTCTTCCAGACCCTCTGCATGGCACTACTCTGGAAGTATGGTATTAGAGAACAAAGACAGGTAAACCTTCCAGAGAATGGTTACCTAACTCAAGGAACATGACATCCTTTGAACAGAGGCTTTAGACACAGATTTTTTGGGTTGTTTTGTTGGGGGGGTTTGTGGTTGCGTTGTGGTATTATTATTATTATTTTATTATTATTATTATTATTATTATTATGGATTATAACAGGATTTGTGTGCTACCTTTTACATGTTAAACCATGGGCATGGGAACTCTGCTCTTACAGGGGCTGGTGTACTCAACTGAGGTGAGGAAAGGCAAACTAGACTTTTTTACTTTTGTCATACAGCAACATGAAAAAATAATTTGCATGATTAGATTTACAGTGTTTTGTATGTGTTCATTCTGATTCAAAGAGTGTTGGCTTATTTGTGTCACTGCAAGGAAAAATTTAAGTCTCACCCTGAAATTTTTGTATTTACGACAGTGCTTTTAGGGCAGTGCCTATATTACCACTACATAATGTTCACACTACAGAAGATGGGTGTATGGCAAAGATGTCTATGTCTCTAGTTTCCTTGAAAGGTACCAAGGAATCAAACTGACCCAAGAATATCACCAAAGAGATGGTGTCTCTGTGGGCTTGGTCATGATGCCACTTTAAGCTGTGGACTGTCCAGTTATCTGGAATGAGTCTGATAATTTTCTCATAAATCTTTATTGAAAAGGAAATTTAACATTAGGTTCATTTCAAGCCCTCTCAGACCTTCCCTGACTCCCCCTTTAGCAAAGAGATGGCTTCTCTGGAAATCCTTCATCTGCAAGGAATGTTATCAAAGCATTTCTTGTAACAACCAAGCAATCTGAAATGGACTCATTACGTCCTCCTTTGTTCTGTACGCTCATGCAATGAATGACCATGCTACATCAGGCATACAAAGTTTCTCCATTTTCATTAATATAGCTCTTTATGTACATTTTAGTGGAAATTGTAAAGTAATTTCCCTCTCTCACAGCAGCTGTTCATCATTCAGTCATATTCTACATAGCTTTGATTATTTATAACCCACCAGTATTTGTTCTTTGAAGATAGAAGCTTTAATGAGGCTGTGTCCATTTAACTAAATACAATTAAGCTACACTTTATGGAGAAATCAAGGATACAGGAAAGCAGGATAAAACATATTTCCTATAAAATATAGGTTAAGAATTATACCCATAACATGGATTGTTTCTATAAAAAGTCTTCAGAGTCATGCCGGGGGGGTTGGGTTGAAGGGGGGTGGGGGAAGCAGCTAATTATAGTGATTTTAACTACAGCTTGTTATTATTAAAAAACTACATGACAGTCTAGTTCATGCTTTTGAAGCAACATGTTCTCCCCTCTAAACCCCATTGATCTGATTTAGCAATTAGATCAGTTTGCTGCTAGAATCAGCTTGTTTCCCAAACCAGACCTCAGTGGTCAAAGATAATTAAAAGTCTGTTTAAAATATGATCATCAATCATGAATCAATCACATGAACTATTTGATAGCAAAATAAGCTTTTGAATGTGAAAAGAAAATTATGTAAAGTTGGAAAGTAATATAAGAACAGTTCTAATGTAGATAAGTTTCAAGTAGACTTTAGATCAGTAAAAGTTGATATAATTTCAGGATTATCTACGGATCACTATGACACTTTTCTGGACATTGATTAGTTTTCAGACCATGGTCTGGAAGCCACTGGTCCAACAGATTATTTTTAAAATAAGTATTTAACTATGCAAAAGATTACTGTTTTCTTGAGAATGGTAATGTTATCACTGAAAGTGCAAAGGCACTTTGCAGCATGGTGAAGACTGTTTAAAAAAATTTAAGACCTTTTAATTACATCCACGGAAAAAGCGTCATATTTTTCACTAAGCTTTAATTTAATGAGGCTACAATATAGGAATATTTGATAGAATTTTGCAGCTTACAAAATATAATTTTGATGGCATCCCTGAGTTTTTATGAAATATATTCTGCAGTCAGAGTGTCAAATTTCTAGCTGTTGTGCCATTTAATTATTTGAACATAAGCAACAAGTATGGCAAGTTTTTCCCACTTACCTTTGAATGTGTTTTCATCATTCTATATTATTATCATATACACCAAAAAATATATTACTTTTCACTAAAAAAAGAAAATATTATGGTTTGAGATTTTGGATTTTGTTTCAGAGAATGTCTGAAAAGAGCCAAATTCCCTTAGAATATTCCTGCCACTTAAAGTACATGTCATTGTTGATAAAGTCTGGAGGCATTTTGCTTATATGTAGACATTTCACAGATAATTATCCAGTTCCTTGTTAAAAAAAACACCTGAGACTAGTCTTCCAATTTTAAAACTTAAATAAGTGTTACATATGTAACTCTTGTAAAAAAAATCTGCATGCCAGTGATTGTCCTTAGTGTTATTTATAAAAATACTAGGGATTTTTAATATCATGTTGCTTTTTTTGGTACACAGTTTAATAAGTCAAATATTTAATAGCTCATTTTGACAACCATGACATGGCAAACACCTGATATGATGAATACAGTACGTTGGAACTCTGACCAGACCTTAACAAATGATCAAGTTAAATTAGTTTATGTATTGGTGATTGAAGCTTACCTCTTGTACTTAATATTGCAAAAAATATGAGACTTACAAGAAAAAAGTTTGGGCAAATGTGCAGTATTTATTGCAAATGCCCTGAGAACAATTTGTGTATATGTAGGTATTATTGTAATTTCACACAGAAAATTTAATAAATTTCATCAAGAATAGTTTGGTTTTTTTTTTCTCTGAAGAGAAGTTGTACTTCTGACACAAATTGAAAACTGACATGCTTTAGCTACAAACCCCTCCATTAAGAGTTATAACTGTTTCTTGAGATGTATGGAGATATATGTGTCTTTTGTAGAATATTTCATGGTCTGTTTTCAAATACAGAAATGAGCCTGAAGTTTAGGGCAACACTCTTGAGGCATGCATGGCTCCCTTTGTTGCCTGCCTGTTGACTGAAGGATAGTTTTGGTCCATTCTCCAAATGGATTCTCAAGGAGTCGGGAAAGGAGAGCACAGACAGACCCAGCACACCATATTACATCAAAATGCAAACAGACTGACATGCTACATCACCTACGGTGTGACTTCATTAACTTCAAATTACCTGTATGTCTACTACAAATAAAGACATATGGCTGGCTGAGATTTTATGCATCATAGAAGGGGAGTTCAGGTTCTGCTACTGCTTCTGGTGTGCTGGTGCTAGGTCTTCATGTTAGGTCAGAACCTTCTTTTCTATTGTTTTAATAACTCAGCTTTCCTATATAACCAGCCACTTCTTAAAAGTTCATAAGTAATATGAATAACTAATTTCTTCTGTCCATTCAGGGATTCATAACGCTCATCACAGATGTTTGACCCTTACTTCGTAAGTCTTACTGTAACCTTCAGATCTGTGCCAATCTAGTTTATGTTATTAAAATAAGTTCAAGAAAAACCAATACATTCTTGGTCACAAGGTCAGTTACTCACTGATTCCCCTCTAATAACTTATGTGGCCAGATATTTCAGGAGGGCATTTGCAGTTTCTGATATCTTGCAGGAACTTCCAGGAAGCTTTCACAAACGATCCCCTTTTTCACCAAACTTAATTTTCCTTAGTACTATATGACACTCTAATACAGCATTCTGCTAAAAGCTGCAGAGGGTAGATATGGATTTTTCAGCTGCCGTGGATCCTAGCAAGTGTAATTTCATTCTCTTTTATCTGTATCTACCTCTGTGAGGCCACATGTGTTTAGGTTGTATCTTCTATGATGTAGCTCCTGGTCCTTGAACCAAAGTTTCCTGGAAGTTGGGTGTCTAAGGTAGTGCTATCCTGTGTCTTTTAGAATATAAAAGCATAGCATAACATAAAATGGAATAGGATATTTTTAGTTGGAAGGGACCTATAATGATGATCTAGTCCAGCTCTCAATTTAGCTTCCATTTCAACTTATCACAGAATCATAGAATCATGGGATGGTTTGGGTTGGAAGGGACCTTAAAGATCATCAAGTACCCACCACCCTGCCACGGGCAGGGACACCTCCCACTAGACCAGGTTGCTCAAAGCCCCATCCAGCCTGGCCTTGAACACTGCCAGGGATGGGGCACCCACAGCTTCTCTGGGAAACCTGTGCCAGTGTCTCATCACCTTCACAGTAAAGAATTTCTTTCTTAATATCTAATCTATCTACATATCTTAATCTAAATCTACCTTTTTTTAGTTTAAAACCATTCCCCCTTGTCCTACCACTACATGCCCTTGCAAAAAGCCCCTCTCCAGCTTTCCTGCAGGCCCCTTTTAGGTCTCTAAATGGTCTTTTTAAAGTGGCCTTTTAGGCCACTATATGGTCTCCCCAGAGCCTTCTCTTCTCCAGGCTGAACAATACCCACCCCCACCACCCCACCCCCCAGTATAGATATAGGGTTGTCATTTCCTATACAGAATGTGGAGAACAGGTGGTACCTGACAAGAAGACTAGTTTGGGACTTTATATATTTTATCTGTATATATGTTAATGTTATTAAATTCTGCTTCATTATCTCAAAAAGGGTTATGACACACCTTATGAATATATTGTATTATTTGGTAAATTCCTTGCATAAAAATTGATTCTCAATAAAAATTTAAAAAATCTTACCCCCTCAAAACTGAGGTTCAGAAAAAAAAACAACATTGTAAACCTGCAGGTCATTTATCTTCTTAATAGAGACTGTTCTTTGGAGTGATACAAGTGTCTTAATAAATTGCAAATACATGTAGCTAAGTTAAATAAAATATTTCCAGTGTGCAGTAATCTAGCTGTAAACAGTACCCTATTCTTATAAATCAGCCCTAATATTCATGGCATTTTCATTAATGTGCTTATAATAAATATAGTAAGGGAGACATAAACACATTAATAATACACGTTACAGTTAATAGCTTTTGCCCTTGGAAATTCTTATCTAGCTCCTGCAAAAGTCAATGGAAAACTTGTAGTTAAGTGCATTTGAAGAAAACTTGAGCTAATATGTGAACAAGCAAATTCAACATAAAAGTTAAACTGCTTAACTATTGCTTTTCCTACTCTTCACTGCAATTTATTTCAATATCATGACAGATTAGTTCTTGTTGCCGGTACTTAATAAAAATAACAGGAATAATGCCATCTGTAATTCATGTGTAGCATCTAATGAAGAATCCTTTTAGAAAATACAGAAATAATAAGATTTTGTTTCTTCAGCATGCTTCAGAGATATATACTATTAACCCATGGAAAATGTTTATATCAAATTACTTTGACCAACTTAAAGCAGCTGTATTTGGTGTCTGTCCAATTAAAAAAAAATAATCAGATATATTTCATCACAAGCTCTGAATTATTTTTTTACTTATTTTTCTGTGAAAGCTTAGAAGTTTCTTTTTGCAAGCAATGATCTTTACACGTGCACATGCACACACACATGGTTTAGCAGAATGTACTCAGTTTTCATAAGGACATTGCATAGCTTCCAGTATTAATTTCTATAACATTCTTCTTCTTGTAAGAACTGTTCAGAACATTTCTTATTAGGAATGTGTACAATTAGACAAGGTGGATTAAAAGTTGCAGTACTTAAGAGCTACTTAGATGTTCAGAAAGTGCTGAGGTATTTTATGAAAATTGCATGGAAATTGCTGCCATTACCATGTCTTCATCAAGCCCACTAAGGGACATTTTAATCATATCTACTTTTCTCTTCATAAAGGGTTATTGTGACCAGCAACAATGTGACAAGGCAAAATTTCAAAAAGAAAATGTGTTACTTTTGAAAAGAAAATGAGAGCTGGAAACCTGAAGAAAAGGCAACCAGTTTTTTCCCCTGAAGGAAACCAGAGGAGCAAATAAGAACTTAAGACCTAACTCTAAACTCTTGTCAACACTAAACAAATTTTTTTGAACCACATTAATGTTTATCTTACCTTCTGAAAGCAGACAGAAAGAAACTCGGTCTCAGTGATAACTGCCTGAAGTAAGGAAAGAGACAGTATAATATGATTTGTTTCATACCTCAGTGGCCTTGAATAAGATGATAGACTATATAAATATAATGTAAATTTATTCCAGTGTCTGACACCTACTAACTCAAGTTTACTGGAGGAAGGAGGAATTATATCCTTTGCTATCAAAAGGTAAGAAAGAGAAACATGTTGAAGGAAGCACACCTGAGGAGTTTTCATGTCAAGTATCAAACGACGACACCAGCAACAGAGCTGGAAGCTAACACAAAAACATGCATATCATAACAGGCTAACAGAAATTTAAATCTCCTACAGTGATGGTTTGCATATGATTTCAAAGCATGCTAGAGAGTTTTTTTTGCAGAAAGAAATATATTTGTTCATTTTTACAATGTGCAATTGTTTTAGGAAGCACAAGCTCTGTCAAAGATTAACTTTGCAGCAAAATAATGCTAAATGTTTGTTAGAACATATTAAGTCTATCTTGCCCGATTATGTAAACAAACAAAAAATAAGTATGTTTGATAGGGAAATCTGGTCATTTTTGTTAAGAGAGGATAAGGGACTAAAGGAGCTGTGAGCACTGGCAAAAACAACAAAAAAAGAAGCCATTTAAAATAAGTTACATATTCATTTGCAATGGATATACCTTTAAGCTGTGGTAACCTATGATCTGAACTGTACATTAGAGGGATAACTACAGCAGGAAGATGAGCCTTGCAAGAAGCCAGACAAATGCAACAGTGACAAGTGACCCTCCTGAGCTGACTTTGGTGCCCAATAACACACCACACCACTTCTCCTCTCCTGAGCACTCAGCATAGAACCCAAGCCATGTCTGCATGGACTCTGGACATTTTATGGACATTTTACAGGGGTGTCCCACAGACTAAGGGAATATATAAGTCTGTGTATATATCAAAGGATGGGGAGGGAGAAGGTGGTTAATGAGGATGTATTGGATAATGTGGGACCCACTAGTGAGCACAACATAAATGGTATGGGGTAAGAGGCGATTATATTGGGTTTGCCTGCAATGGAGTTAATTTTCTTTATAGCAGCCCATATGGCGCTGTGTTTTGGATTTGAGACTAAAACACACCAATGGCTGACAACAGATTGGTGTTTTAGCTATTGTTGAACAGTGTTTCCACAGCACCAAGGCCTTTTCCATTTCTCACACTGCACCCATAGCAAGTAGGGTGGTGGTATGAAAGATGTTGGGAAGGGATGCAGGCAGGACAGCTGACACAAACTGACCACAGAGATGTTACATGGCATATGACCTTGTAATCTGAATTAAAAGCTCAGGGAAATGAGGAGGAAGGAGGGACATTTAAGATTATGGCATTTGTCTTTCCAAGTAACCATCATGCATGTTGAGCCCTGCTTTCCAGGTAGCAGTAAACATCTGCCTGCTGATGGGAAGGGGTAAATTATTTCCTTATTTTGCTTTTCTTGCACATGCTGTGGGGTTTTTCTTCACTTATTAAATTGTCTTTATCATAACCCGCAAGTTTTTCTCCCCTGTGCCTTTCTGATTGTCTCCCCTATCCTGCTGCAGGAGGAGCAGGGGGGTGAGCAAGTAAGTGAGGGGCGCATAGCTGCTAGCTAGGGTCCACACACCACGTCACTGCATATACATTGTTATCACAATTTTGAAGTGAGGAGAATTGTTTAATAAATCCACAATAAACCCAGGAGCTGTGCTGCTGTGGTGTGGTATTTATTTCCAGGACATCTGTGCAGTATTTTTGGGTGGGTTTTGTGGGGGAGAGGTGTTTTATGTTTAAAGATGTGAAACCTCTTCCAGATGTGCTACCTGCTGCAGAAAGAAAATGTTCTTCCATGCCATTAACCTTATTGTTTTAATTAGCATTATTTTTCCTTACTTTCTGTAGTTGTTAAATTGACACTGAGAGTAATTTTCCAATCTCTTTACAGGTGATCTAGGGTTATGAAAGAAAATATATCCAATTATCACTTTTTATATGAACTGTACAAGAAGACAGATAAATTTGAATGCTGACGCAGAAAACATGCTGCTACAGGAACAAACAAGCTCAGCTTAAGTGAAACCAATATGATATGTGAATATTGACACTGTTTCTGAAAGATGTTTTATGACCCTAAAATTATCAGACAAGACAAACCATAGTAATCTGCATTATTAAAGGCATTAGAGAAAATGGAAAAAATCAGCTGGAGATATAGTGGAGTTTACAGAGGAAAATAAAACAATATATGTGACATTAATGTGAGTTATTAATGCCAGATCTGCGTGGTTGCTACGCACACAGTAGGCACTTACCTACTATAGGTTTTACCATTCTACTAGTTTCTATGGGGCATCATTTTATATTGACCAAAATCTGGAGGTGAAAATTCGATACTTTCGAGTGATGTTGAAGTAGCTGAGAGGAATAAAAGTATTACATTGCCATTTCTGAGGTAGTTTTTCAATTGATGTATTCTTTAAGCAGATATGGAAACAAAAGTCATTGTTAGAAGAAACATAGATTATGTGACTGTGTATGTCAAAAACATTAATCCAATCCAGGAAATTTACTTTCCCCAGAAAAATTCTTCTATCCTGCAAAAATATCCAGCTATGTAAATAGACTGATGATCTATGCAGCTACATAATTTTTTACCTCAGTATGATGAATTACTATACTTGCAATCTCTCTAAACAATGGTTCAATTAAAAAGGAAAACAATTCCGTCACAGCATCTGAATTTATATAAAACATCGTGATTTTATTTGTTTGTTTTGTTGGGCTTTTTTAAATTCAGAAAATAGCTTATTGGTGTTGATCTATATTTGAATCTTTTAGATAGGAAGAAACAAATACACCAAAGTGAAACCTAAAGATTGAAATACCTTCCTAAACTAATCTCCCTCTCTACTGATATATCCATAACAGAGCATGTAATTTTTATACAATATACTCATACTGTGTAAATTATGTGTATGGAAAATTGAAATGTATATTAGTGATTTTGTTCATAAAATATCAGCAAACTTTTTTTTGTGATGTTAATAGAGACTGAAAAAATAGGGAAAAATATCACATAATTAAAAGGTGCTCCCAATTTAACTGAGTATTCTCACATTTCTAAATCTGCACGTTTCCCTCGTGGTGAAAATTTTAACATGAAGATAGTAGTCTAATGCAGTATCTGTTAGACAGCAATGAGATTTATGAGAATAGAAGTGTATATCAGTACTTCCCTGGAAGTGCTTTTGTCTTTAATCCCAAAGGGATATACAAATTTGACCAGCCAAATAAAAACTTCTGATTTCTGTAGTGCCTTGAGGTTAAGAGTTCCAAAACTGTAGAAATATTGCTATTTTTGTTTTGAACTTCATGCTTGTTAGTGTCATTTGTGTCATTTGAGATTCTGCATAAGACAAAATCATTCTTCATGCCATCCAAGAGTCAGTAGATCTCTCTTAGCAGAGCACAATTATGCTCTGCTAGGATTTGCCCTCCTCTATGAAAAATTATTATTGATTCTAATCCAAACGTTTTACCTCCTATTTTTCTGCATTAGGACTTTACTTCTTTTCATCTGACAGCTTCCTTTTGGCAGGTCTCATTGGTGAGGGGGGCTACTGAGTGTTTGCAGGAACTCACCCCAATAGCCATCACCCAGAGCTCCTCACTCACATTTGCCTACAGAGAGCAACTCTCCATGGATTTTATAGTATCCCTATCATATGCTAAGCCTGTTTCTACTTTTCCCAATTCATACTATTCCAGGTGATTGTTACTTCTTTATAATTTCTGCTACTAATTTACCAGTATTGGCATCTGAGTTGTTCATAATTCCCTAGATTTTTCTCAAATTAATTTTAAATAATGATGTCATGGTAGGAAAATAATACTGGTATTTTCCTCATTTAGCTTGCTATATCAGTCCAGAGGGCATCTAAGCTAATTGCTGACATGATTACTATGTTATTACAGCGTATAATGGTTTATATTATAATAAAAATTACAATATAAAGTATACACACTAGATACAATCCATAATGATAAGATTGTTTAAATATGTATCTTAACTTCTTTAATAGCATGAGCTATTCTGATGTTCATAGTAAGTTTGTACTCTGTTATTTCTGTTTCAGTCTCAACGCAAAATCTTGGTGGGGGATTGTTCCTCCCATTTATTTCTTAGGCTTCTACTTTTACTGTAGAAGAATTCAGCCAGAACTCTATTTTTAAGCAAATCTTTCCGTATCTTTTCCTCTTGAGCCAAAGAAATGCTCATCTGACCGAGGAAGCTGGAATGAGTTTCAGCCTGAACTTTGTGTATGTGAGCAAATCCTTTCAGTGCAAACAACTGTCAGGCAAAATTCTTTAATGTATGTAACTTCTAATGGGTAGGTAATGCCAAGTGGACATAGATGTCTTTCTGAAATGTTTTATGTATTTTGTTGGGCAAGGACAGTTGTGGCTTTTTTCCTGCTTTAAAATGAGAGTAATAATATTTCCAATCTCAATGGGGTTTTATGTCACAGCAAATGATTGACTGTTTAATGCATTCAGATGCTATAGTGAAATCTTCTCACCTTCTGGCTGCAAATAACCCGAGTTGGAAAATATAATTTGCTAATTAATTAAAATTTTACCTCCCTCAGGAAATGTGTACAATAAATCCTCCTTGATGCCATTGTGTGGCAAAAAGTGCCAATCTCTTGCCTATAATTTTTTACTTCATTAAAGGAAAGAATCATAAAGTACATGGTTGGATTGAATGATTTAGAAGGTACTTCTGCATGTAAATGTGTCCAGTATACTGACTATCTTAAATCCCTGTGCTGGTTTTGGCTGTAGTAGAGTTAATTTTCTTCAGAGTAGCTCATACAGTGGTATGTTTTGTATTTGTGACCAAAACAGTTTTGATAACAGGGATTTTTAGCTATTGCCAAGCAGTCCTTGCACAGATTCAAGGCCTTCTCTGTTGCTCACACCACTCTGCCAGCGAGTGGGCTGAGAGGTGCACAAGCATTTGGGAGGGGACACAGCCAGGACAACTGATACCAGCTGACCAAAGAGATATCTCACACCATATATCATCATGCTCCTGTCATCCATGAACCTCTACCTGCCAATGGGAAGTAATGAACGAATTCTTTATTTAGCTTTGCTTGGGCATGCAGCTTTTGCTTTAGCTATTAAACTGTCTTTATCTCAACCCACAAGGTTTTGCACTCTTGCCCTTCTCATTCTCCCCTACCCCCCCCAGCCCACTGTGGTTGAAGGAGCAAGAGGCTGTGTGGGGCTGAGCTGTCTACGGGGGTTAAACCATGACAATCTTGTTGGAAGAAAGCAAGGAGCAGAGATACAAATTGTTGCTTTTCCTTTGACATCACAGTGTGCCTATAGAATGTGCAAAACTCATCAAGCAATGAATTTATAGTATTTTGTCAGCAGTTATCCTGCTGAAATATTGAGAAAACAGCCTGTGATATTTTTTAAAGATTTACTTTACTTGTCATCCACAACTATATGGCTTACAGGAGGGGGCCTCAAACTTTTTAACCAGGGGGCCGGTGAGTGGATGAAGTGGCAGGCAGTCATCTGCGGCTGCTTGGTTTCCCCCCAAAACCCCCGTTGTGTGTGTGTGTGTTTCTGTAAATACTGAGGGGCCGGATTGAGGACCCTGGGGGTCTGTATCTGGCCCATGGTCCATAGTTTGAGGACCCCTGCCTTACAGGCTTCACACAGGATTGTGATAGTTTAGCTTTCAAGAAAAGCCATGAACATTCTTAGAGTCTGGCTTAGGAGAAAGGTAGCAAATACTGATAGAATCAAATGTCACAGGCTAGTCCCAAATATTTTTATTTGTCAATCTTACTCATTTACAGCTAATCAAATCTCAGATATATTCCACTGACAAATAAATTGAAAGTAAAATTTGGAATAAAAAAGGGATTTGAAATGTAATTTAAACTTGTTCAGATCCTATAGTTTACAATACAGCCTCTTCAGATGCTCAGTATTTTAGATGTTGCAGTCTTTTTTTAATGCTAGAGCTTTGAAGCTTAGATAAAAATTCCCTGCTAAGGAAAAGGCTTTCTTCTTTTAATGAACTATATAGCAGTAGACATTTTACAAGGTGTAGCTTCTTCATAAATAATAAGAATGAAAGTTAAAGTCTTTTTCTTGTGGAAAAATAATAATTCACATACATGATAAAAGCAAATGTGATCACTAGTTGCATCATTTGAGGCATAGCCAGCAGAGATAGGGAATTGTTAATTCCATTGTATTAAGCACTGACTGACCTAATTTTGAACACTGCAGAGCTTAGCTCACCTGTTTTCAAGAGCGATTAACTCTTACTGAAACAAGAAATTGCTTTGGAAATCATCAAGAGAAAGAAGAGTGTATATAATAAAATGAGAGTAGGTGGCCAAGCTTTAATTAGTCCAGTAAGTTGCAGAGGAATATAATTATTTTTTATATGTACAATGACACATAGGAATGTGATGCAAAATGCAGGGAGGAAGAAGACCAAAGGCATGGGCACAAAAAGAGGTAGATAGAAACTGATGATAAATAAATTGTTTGGACATTAGAAGGAAAACCCTGGAAGGTAAAGCCACATGTTTCTGCAGACTTAATGAAATCAGAAGGTCATGGAAAGAATAACAAAAAGATTAAAAATTGTTTTCAAAGTGGAGCCCATAACACTTATAAAAGCAATTATGTAATACAATACCAACCACAAAGACCTGGAAACCTCCCAGTGCTGCATTCCCTCAGTTTTGTACAGTGATTCTGTCTTGCATTCTGTGTTCTTGTGCAATTATTACAAACACACACAAAAAGAATATTTATCTATAAAGTGATTTGTATGTCAAATATTATTATTATTTTACTAAAATAATGTTTGCTTAAGCTGGTGTAATAGTTATTTCCTCTGTAGAAGATGGCCCAAATTTAGGAAAGTGTTGAAACACAACCATCACTTAAGACTTACAAATAAGTCTTACATATTCCAATATTACATCTTGTCAATGACGTACACATTTGCCATTTGTTCTCTGAGGAAAGCATAGTAGCAAAAAAAAAAGCAGTGCATAAAAAGCTTAGTGCAATAGAAGGGAAAGAGAGAATCTGTTTCTGTCTTTTTATCTATATGTTTCCATTTCTTTTTATATATCTGAGCTTTTGATGATATTTTTATTTTTGTGTGCTTCTGGTGATTTGGATTGTTTCCTTTTTAAGCGTATATCCTTAGAAAGACTTTTCTTGGATTACCAAAATTTATTCTACTACCTTTAACTGAAGATAAGTAAATACCTTTTTTGTTGTTTTGGGATAAACTTTTTTTTTTTTCTTTAATCTAGAAACACATTTTAGGGTCTTATTTGGTTTTACCTGCTATGATGTAGTGGAAGCAATGCAAATGCAAACACTATAGAACTCTACAGGTTCCTGGGCTTGGAAGATTCCAGCTTCTCAGGCACTATAGGAATGAGTCACTTGTCAAAACAATTTTAATTACACCTGACTTTAATTTTGCTGTTATAGAAAACTATTGCTTCTCCTTTTAAGCAGATTTCTCTAGAGAATTAACAAATCATTATATCTAAATATTGGCTGTAGGGACTGAGTTCATGACAAGAATGACCCCATTTTCACCCACTGTAAGAAAAGAACCTTCAAGAAGATTTAGTATTTCCTGTAAAAAGATTTTAATATCTTCTCTATTAAAAGTTTCATCACTGATATCATTTTGGTATTGGCAAGGAACCAGTATAAGCTAAGAAAATAGCAAAGTTGAAGACTTAGAGGTATGAAGTCCTATGATTCTAAACATAAATGATGTTCAGGGAGGAAAAGGCTCCTAAATCCTTTCTAAAAAGAGAATGGAGGCTCCTTAGTAATTTTACAGCATTTGAAATATACTTTTGGAATTTAAATATAGACAGATTCTGATCTACAGGAAGCTTGGCAGGTACTTGTGCATACTTAGAAGAACCTAGCTAGAGTCAGAAGGTTAAGTAGTTTTCAAGGGAAAAGGTCTCTGTGAGTATTAGTGCTACTGAACTGTGGTGGGTTGACCTTGGCCAGCTTCTAGATGCCTACCCAGCTGCTCTCTCACTCTTCCTCCTCAACAAGACAGGGGGTAGAAAATAAGATGAAAAAGCTCCACATCAAGATAAAGATGGGGAGATTGCTTAGTCATTAGTCATGGACAAAACAGAATCAAATTGAGGAAAATTAGTTTAATTTATTGCTGGTTAAACATAGAGTTGGATGGTACGCAACAAAGACAAGATCTAAAACTAACCTTCCTCCCCAACCTTCTCAGGCCAAACTTCACTCATAACTCATAACCCATAACTCCTCTACCTCCTTCCCACTGGTCAATCAACAACAGTTTCTCTCTGCCTCTTCTTCCTCCTTACACTTTTTCCGAGATCAAGTATGGCCCCTCCTCACAGGCTACAGGCCTTCAGGAAAAGACTGTTCCAGCATAGGTCCTTCATGGTCCACAGTTCTTTCCAGAGAAGCTGCTGCTGTGAGGGATCCTTTCTATGGGCTGCAATTAGTGTCAGGAACCTGTTTCAGCACAGGTTCTCCACGTGCCTCAGCTTCTTTCAGGAAATATCCACTTGCTCCAGTGCAGGGGCCTTCACAGGTTGCAGTATGTATATCTGCTCCACCCTGGTCCTCTCCACAGGCTGCCAGGGAATCTCTGCTCCTGTGCCTGGAGCACCTTCTCCCCCTTTTCTTACCTTGGTGTCCATAGGGCTGTTTCTCACACTGTTTTTCCTCCTCACTGCAGTGCAATGTTTTGCTTTTTCTTAAATATGTTTTCCCAGAGGTGCCACCATATTGGCTGACAAACTCAGCTGTGTCCTGCAGTGGGTCAGTTGTAACTGGCTGCCAAGGGGTGGCCCTTCGCCTCTTCACACAGAAGCCAACTGTGGCACCATCTGCTGCCAACTCCTTGCAATCCACACCAAACGCATATCTCTGTCCCTTAATCTTGTATGTTTACTCTTAAAATATAAAATGTGTTTCTTACTGAAGAATTAAGATCATAGTATAGACAAAGCTAAAGTACTTCTGTGATGCAGCTTCTGCTCCTGTAGCATGTATGAAGGTATCTTTTAAATATGATGTTCAGAAAATGTCCCATTTGATTTGAACAGTATAGAAGATTTGCTGAGAAAGTAAGCCTGGAATGTAAATTGGAGACAGAATTAGATCTAAATTCTGTCAATTTGAATATGATTAGTACCTGTCTGGGCAACTTTGTCCTTGGATAAAGATTATAATCAAAAAAGGCAAGCCTGATGGATTTGTGGATGAATTTGCTAATGTGTCTGTGAATTTGAAAATATTTCAATGTTAATTTTAAAAGTAAATCTGGTAACTAAGGAAGATTTATTTCAAACAAAGTGAAATGGAAACAAATTAAATATGTTTTATATAAGACAATTTCAATATTAATTAGTTTTGATTATTAAAAATTAGTGGGTTCCAGTTTCAGTGTTGGGCAATCCTTACTTTGTAAACAGGGTGTTTCTCATGTTTCCTGTGGATGGCATACTGTCAGCTATTGCAAAAGTAGACCCTGCATTACTACATGTATAATAGTAATGATCAAAGGACTTTGCCACTACAAAAGTCCTACTAAAGTTGTGATGTAGCTTGCAGATTCAGTCCTGCCACCTTTACTTTCGTGAGTTTACAAGTGACCAGTTTTTCCGTAGCATAAAGAAGTATTAAGTACTGCCTTGTATCAGTAGCTCTCCTCTAAGGCCAACAATATCACTGAGCCACAGTAGCTGCTTATTTACGTGTTAACAAGCTGGCCTTCCAAAGCTAAGTAGCTAGTGTCAAACACGTAATGTCATCTTCTGTCTCCTCTTTTTACCCCTAGCCATTGAATCCAAATGTTTCTTTTACATGAACAGGAAGAACAGGCTGCTGTTTTTCAAGTCAGATTCATTTATTCAAACAATGCAAATTGAACCTTCTTCCCAGGAAATCAGTTCATAGTTATAGGTCAACAATTCCACACCATCACTGTATTCTGAATGGCTAAAATCGTTCCATTGCATTCTAACACTTAACGGTATATGAAAGTAAAAAGCCCTATTATCTCCCACTGGAGAATAACCTGCTCTCAGAAAATGTGTGAATACTAATGCCGGGAAAAATCTGTTTAACTATTCAAATACTTCTAGCTTGTATTGTTGAAAAAGTAATACGCTTCATGGACAGGCTGCGTTTCTACAGTTTCTTTTCTTGACTAGCTCTAAAACATTTTTGTGCAGTGAGTTCAGCAGAAAAAGGTGAATGTTTCATAAATGCAATATGTAGAATGAGATAGTTAATCTTTTAAGAATTTTCCTTTGTGCTAAGACTTATTGCACAGCTCATAGGCTTCAAATTTTCTCTTTTTAAACAGTTTAAGAAATTAAATATTCTAAACTGAAAGAAAATGTTTATGAAATCTAATTAACATATTGGATCAAGTATTCAAATTGTCTGTGTTGACACAGTAGCACTGAGGTCTAGGTAGCACAGTAGTTTAAAATATGCCATTTGAAGTTTAAAAAACCCCAACAATATTGACTCACATGCCTGTTGTCTACAAACTAGTCCTTTTCTGGAATGAGGATATCAACCCATCCAGACCATTTGGCTCTCTTTTACATCTGGGTCATACCCAGATTTCATTCTGTAGATCACTGGCTTAGCACCTCTGCTCTTGCAGTGTACAACTGACAATATAAAGGCTAAAAAAATTGTTTTTTAAGAAAGTCTTTGAAAAAACACAACATGAAGTCTTAATCAAAATGACAAATTGTTCAGTTTAGCTCCACACAACCATGAGCATACCAACTCTCTTTGGCCGGTGATTATTACCTTTTTTGAAGTGCACAGACATATCTAAACCATGCTAATTTGAGGTATGAAGTGAAGTCATGATATAGGTATACTCCCGATATTTGTCTATCTCTTTTACAAATGGCTGTTGTCAGCTGTCAGGACCTTGAGGGCATAAGCAGACCTTCATTGCCCTGATCATCCTCACCTGGTGCCCTCACCCAGGCTCCATTTCAGATTAGGCTTGATCATCTGGCCCTTACAAGAGCTTTCTTGTGGGTATACCTATCCTCACCTCTGTCAACAGTATCACTTCCGGGGGGGGGGGGAGTGGGGGGCTTGGACCTATGCTGAAGCGGGCTGGATCTTCAAGTGTCCCTTTGGCTCTGTCCCCTTTGCAGGAGATTTGACCCTAGGGCTGCTTTCTGGACTTACTTTTGCTGCTTACTGATGTAAGGACCAGAGGCAAACCAACAGCAACTGTACTTACATATTGGTTATGCTGTGATCAATGAAGTTGAGCTTGGGATTGATATGAAAAGGCAGACATATTGATTATGTTATGAAAGATTTTTTTATCTTTGCTATGTTTTTTTCTCCATGTTTTTTCCCTGCCAATGTTTCTTATCCATAATTGTCTTCTCATTTTAATGCACCTCTAGGTAATGTTTTGTCCATATACAGCATTGCATCTGTATAAGGTATTTTGATCTTGTGGGCTTGCAGGACTTCATTTTGGGAGCTCTTCTTTAAAAGCATATATTGAAAAGAAGAAACAGGGATATATTTTTTGATCCTGCAATTATTGTCTGAAAATGAAATGTATCATGTATAGACATAAAACACACAAAAGACCACAGAAGACTTTTCTTTGACTCAGTGGACTTCCATTAGGCTTTTCGTAGAACTTGGCGTATAAAATTATATATTTAGTGCCTCTTGATATAGACACAGAAATCTAAAGGCACCTTTATATAACAGGCTGTACGCATGTCCTCATTTAACATCCTTGGAAAAATACAGTTCCCTTTTGAAATACATAGTGATATTAAACATGTGCAATTCATATTGCCAGAAATATCTCAACATTAAAAAGTGTTTTTCTCTTTGTATTTATTATTCATGATTCTGAATAGACACAATAATAGCTGCTTTTTTTTTTTTCTTCGTTTTGAATATTTACTTACACAAAAGGCAATTATATGAAAGCACATGCACTCAGAGAAACCTTGAAGTAAGTGGTAAATAAAAGATGTGAAATTCAGGTTTAAAAAACCCCCACAAACAACCATAAAAAAACCCAAACCCCTTTGCATTGTTACAAAAGCGTTTTTGGTGCTATCTTATTCCACTGAGTGACTCTAGCAGGTTGGCATCAATGACAGAATAAAACCAGAGACATGCATGGGAGAATAAACCAAAGCTGAAGTATGCAATACTTCATTTTTTTTGTTCAATTGGAGAACCAGGGTGAAAAAGATAAAGGTAATCTCACACTCATATCAACTTCTATGAAGTTTAAATATTCTGGTGTAGTAGTCTTAAAATTGGGATTGGCTAATCAAAAGAGATAGGTTGGTTTAATAATTTTTTCTTAAACCCAATACTTTCTGGAAGTTTCACTGAAGTTTTATGCTAAAACAAAGCAATAAGATGATATTTTCTAAGGTAAAATGTAGATTGAGAAGTAGCAAATTATGAATAGCAATCCTTACTTTTTAAATTTATGGGAGACATTTGTCCAGACTGAGAATCATGAGCTCACATTAACTTGCTCACATTAGACTCTCAAGTTTGTCCTGGGCATACCCATGTAGGAAGCCAGAATCATATCTAAGACTGGTTGTGTGGAATATGTAAATCCAAAGAGATCTGTAATTCCCCATGAAATCAAATATTGTATCATAACTGAACTCCTGGCACACTCAGAGTACTTTTTATGTCACAAAACTATTCAAAACAGCCACAAAGTCTGTAACATGAATCATCACTTTTCATGGGAAAGGATTTGCTGAAAGTCAGGGAAGGTAGAAAAAGTACAGTATGAATCATAGGTGCAAAATGGTCTATAAAAAAATAGTTGACTGCTTTTTGTTCTAGATGTTGTATTGGTCTTCAATCAGTGCATCAATATTCCTCATTTCAAAGAAAGCATTGCCATCAGATTTGCTTTGTGCCTTTTCCAGCCACCAAAATTTCATGTATAGACAGATTTTTTTTTCCTGTTCCCTTCATTACAGAAGGTGCTAACACTCACAGATGCTAAGGGCTGAGCCAAAATACTTGATAAACTATTTCAGAAAGTAAAGATAATTCAATGGTATGTTCTAGGATAACCCAACAACCTCAACTCTGGTGCTGAGAAGATCTGAGAAGCAAAAGACTAAGAACTTATTGAAAAGCACTATGACCATAACAACCATATGGTTTATTTGCTGATGTTTGGCTTCTACCGACAAGTGGTAAGCTGCTTAGAAGTTAAGTACGGGCTACCAAAGATTGAAATAGTCAGGTCATGACCTTGTCCTAGGTTTCCTGTTGCCATGATCAAACTGTTATCGGAACAAGAATTAGCTTCTCAGAGATCATTTGTAGTTTGTCTACATCACATATCAGCAAAGATATCCCTTTATGAAGAGCATTGTTATGCTGTGCAAGCATGAGCATAAGGAATGCACCACAGAGCAAAAATGTGTTTTTCACACAAAAGGGTTACTTGTAAACTTCCAAGAGCAATTTCTTCATACTAATCTTTTAAAATTTATGATTGTGACTGGGTTGTTTAATTGCAAGTTTGATTAGCCTTGCTGGTGATTAGCTTGCAGGAGTGGTTATCCTTACGGGTGAAAACATACATGTTTATTTAAAATTAGAAGCATTTTTAAATAGATATAAACAAGCTTGTATACACTGAGTGTCTAAAATCCTTCATATTAAAAATGTAAATGAGGGAAATTAAAGCAGAGTCATTCTACTGATATGGTGGTGTTCAAGAATTTTAATCATCCGTATCCTTTTGGTGTAAAGTTTGTGTTATCCTTTGATAAAACACAACACTGTTAAATACCAAAGGCTCAGCTTGCAATTGTTTAACAATATTAAAAATGTTTCACTATAGCAAAATCAAAGTATGAAACATGATAGAAAAGACATCATACTGTGTTGCATTTCCGTTTGCATATGCACACTGAACCTGTGTTGCAGTTATTTAAAAGGCTAGGATACTATAGAACCACTCATCACCAGCAAAGGTGGAGCTCTTCTTTAGAACTGCTTTCAATCTAGCTAAAAATGTTTTCCTGTACTGCAGGTTTTTTTATACAAACTATGGAAACAAAGTTTTGTCTTATATATCTGCTGTCACATATGACACTGCTGTAAAATGACAAAGCATTCCAGATTTGTATCATAAGTCCTGCCGTATTTTTTATTTGACAATCAGAGAATAATTTTATTGATGATCTCATAAAATACCAGTTTGCATTCATTCCATTATATCCAAGCATTGAAACTTCACCAAAGACACCTAAATGAAAGATTTTTATAAAGTTAGTTTTGTCACTAGCATAGCTCTGAACAGATAATCCATAAAAAAGTCCCTAAATATTTGGGGGAAATGGAAAGGGGTTTTGTAATCCAATCTAGCAATTCATATTTTGTGTTTCTGTATGGCCCAGCAGACACAGTTGTTATTTTTCTAAAGCAATGCTGCTCTTGGCTGACACAAAAGACAGCTTAGTGCAAGAGAATCCAGTAAAACTTTTCTTGCACCATTTCTTTTCACAGTATCCAAAAAACACTCTCCAGCATTGTCACCACTGTACTCCATTGCCTTCAAATTATCTTCTACAATAATAAGAATGCAAATTTTTAAGAACATTGAATTTTTTTAAATCTGTACATTCACAGATACTGAAGCATTCTGCTATGGTAGTGTGCACTGGATAAAGGTATTCATAGGAGGACAACAATTTAATTTCCAGTAATCAAATTTTAATTTCATCATAGATTTTTGGCATGCCATTCATGCATTTTTCCACAGGATTCTCTTATATTTTTTTAAGAACAGAATTGATAAAACTATTATTAGCATATTATTTATTTATTTATTTATTTATATGCACATATTCAGATAGCAAATAAACAACCCAAGAGTTCCTAAATATTTATATGGTTATTATCTGCTTAATAGATTATTATTATTCTCTGTTTGATGGATTAATGTGTGTGAGAGAGAAAGTAAGAGAAGGAGGGGGAGGAAAGAAGAAACTCATGTTTCTTGCACATGACAATCCTAGCACATTTAATGCACACTTCTATCACTAGCTAACAACTGTAGATAAATCTTTCAAAACTGTTAAACTGACAGAATATGTCTATGAAAGTTAAGACATCATAAGTTGGAAAAGGAGACCACCATCACTTACTGCTGGTGAGTGGGAGTGCATGAATCTTGTGTATCAGGCTTTCACTGTGAGACAAAGATGATCCTTGCTGAGATGTCAAACTCCTTTGTCATAGCCATGCACAGGGAGAGAATAATAACCTATCTCCAGCAGAATGGGCAGCTCCAGCAGGCTCACTCCCAAAATTTTAGTGAAAGATTTAAAAGCTTTTATAGAGCAATCTGGAGCAATGTGTGATTTCTAAGCTAGGTGCAGGGAGCTAGGTGAACCTGTCAAAATATGTATATGTAGCATTGCACACAAAGAAGGGGACTCGGGCATCTGAGATGTATATATCTATAGATAAGAAGACGGAGTAAGGTTTTCATGGTGACACGGAAGTCAGTGTTCCCCAGTTTTTCCTAGAGGTATCACAAGTGTGGCCAAGGAAGCCAGGCTAGGTGTGCATAGGAATCTATATAACATTGGAATTCTGTTATCACTGATATGCTTGTTTTCAGTTCCTTCCAGTCCAGATATCTTTAAAGGGTAGATGAGTCCATCAGGTATCACTAAAGGAGTATATTGTAACTAATCTATGGTGGCTTGCAGATGTCGTTTAAAACTGATGAAGCTGGGTGGAGCTCAAAAGTAGCGGTGCTTTTCTCTCCCACTTACTCCCACTTCTTTGATGGCACGCTTTTTCCTTGTTGCATGCATTCACATGGACTGTTGGTGTAAAATAGTAGAGAGACGTTCCCTAGACATTGCATATTCCTGGTTATTTTCCCTGCCTTTTTTTGGTCTATGTGTAATGATTTGTGGGAGGAAAAGCATGGAGTTGCTCTTTGAAGTCCAAGAGACAGAACTGCCAAGATTATGGATGAGAAAGCAGTCAAATATGTATACACTAATTTTGCTGGAGGAGGCCAAGTGTCCTCTCCATTAGTCATTTACTGGCTGCACTTCATGCCACTGGAACAATAGTGTATTCCTCTGTAAGCATATCAAGAGATGCCTCTTGTGTCTTCTGAGTGAGAATCTAGAATATGAGACAGTTGTAACAGTTTGGAGCCCCTCAGCAGTTTGCAGAGATTCCCAGGCCCATCTAAAACTCCAGTTTCAGTTTAACTTAGCCCCACTTCAAGAGGTATATTCCTATCCAAAGGGCGGGGGAGCGTGGGGGGCGGGGAGGGGGGCAAGGTTGAAGATTCATAGATTTCTAGAACATGTCACCAAAATAGTGACTAAGAAATAAAATATCTCTGTGTCCCCTCTTGGAGTGGGAATTAATTTGGAGTTACTTGGGAGATTATGTTAAAGTGGCAAATTTGCCTTGGTCCTAAGTGTCCTTGATAGGAACCCTTAAAAACAAATGAACTCCCCTAAAATTTAAGTCCCACCTATACTGAATGCTGGGACCATGATGAGAAAATCTCAACCAGGTGATGGAGATTACTTTGTTGTTGAAGATCTAAAAATATTTTCAAGGAAAAGAAAATCACCAAGTATAGAACTGGAGGAAGAGGGGGGTGGGTGGGGTGGGGTGTGAGTGGGAGGGTGGGGCACTTGC
>JAVJGJ010000014.1:102721576-102737455 GCA_035590215.1 Microhierax caerulescens
GGGTGCGTGGGAGGGGGGGGCACATGCAGAGTGATGGTGTTTGTCTTCCCAAGTAACTGTGATGTGTGATGGAGCCCGGCTTTCCTGGACATGGCTGAACACCTGCCTGCCCGTGGGAAGGGTGAATGAATTCCTTGTTTTGCTTTGCTTGCGTGCATGGCTTTACCTATTAAACTGTCTTTATCTCAATCCATGAATTTTCTTTTACTCTTCTGATTCTCTCCTCCAACCCTCTGCAGGGGCAGTTGGAGAGTGGCTGTGTGGGGTTTAGAGCAACTAAGCTTGGGGTTAAACCACACCACTCCATTATCTCTGACTGGCCACCGTCGAGACAAGATATTGGGTTGCTTGGACTTTTGGCTTGATTTGCTACAAGCTTTTTAATACCTTGAAACTGTTGATGAGGTCTTGCTGTTTATTGTACATTTGTTATACTGTGCATATCTTAATTTAGGATTGTTGTTTGTACATGTTCATCCCTAGGAAATATATACTTTCCTTAATATATATGACCTACTCAAAATATTAGGTAATAACTATACTCAAAAGTTAAAACAAATTTTTGACAAGCCATTAGCTTAAAAGGTACTTTTTCTTTATTTATTTTTCCCTAATATCTAATTTCTGAGCTCTAAGGCATTACATATTTCATATTACACATTTTAGACATTCAATACAATCTCACATCAGAAAAGTACAAACAGAAAATATTAAATCTGAATACAAGTTTGCACAAATTTTCTGTGACACTTTCTACAGTTTTCTCATAATTACCTATCCTCACATAGCCAGGTACCTACAAAAATCAATTTTTTGTGGACTTGATATATATTGACTACATTTTATTAGGCTGTTACTATTCATTAGCAGTAAGCACACACTTTTCTCATTTTTTTCTTTTCTATTATTATAAAGTCAGAAATATGCTAAAGCATTAGCCCTCTGTTTGTGTTAGTAACTTTCAAGTTCTCTCAAATATAATACATTTGTATGTAATATACACTGACTATTAAAAAAATATTTATATGAGCGTTCTGGGTAAAGCAATCCCATATTCCTCTACAAAAGTGGTCCGCTACCATGGTTTGTTGTTCATGTAGTATGGGCAACCTGGAAGTGTTTGAGAAAGACAAATTCAACTTTTTGACAATCATCATATATCATGGACTGATTTGCCACAAAATATTTGTAATCATGTAGCTGTCCAGTTTACACAGTAATTGATATCCATTAGATACAAAATGTTCAATGGAAAATTATTACAATAAATTACCCAGTAGAAGGTTTAAGCTAAGGAGAACATTTTACTTTTTAACACAGCACTTTAACACCATTTCATTGTAGATGTGGGATTTACTGTCACAGTGTGTTGTGGATGCCAGAAATATAAATTCTTTATTGAAGAAGTGAGAGAAATTCTAGAAGAAAAGTTCATGGAAGACTGTTATAGACAGAGGTGTGGGTATAACCACTTGTACTGGAAGTACACAATGCTGAAATTGCTAGAAAAATAGAAGGATAAGCAGAAGAACCTTATTATAAATTCCCTATACTCTGATACATTTCTTGTTCCCGACCCTGCCAGAGGCCAGATAAAGGGCTGGCCAGATATTCAGCCTGACCTGGTGTAGCTATTTGTGTGTTCTGATTCACCTTGAAAATGCTGTATTTGTATTTTCCACAAGCCACAGCCTCATGTGCAGAACAGTGTAGGTTAAACATTTGTGTAACAGGAAAAGAAAATAAAATCTAGGAACAAGTTTGACCTGATGTTCTCAGTGTAATAAATTCAAAGAAACTTTGTTAAAACCAATGAAGCTGCAACAAAATAGAAGTGATATAGAGGCACAATGACACTATGTGCTTACATCTCATTTGCTGTTTTTCACATCTGGACATTTGTTTTGTTTGGTTCTGAGGGTTTTTTTGGGGTATTGGTGGAGGTGTTGGGTGGGGATTTTTGTTTTGTTTCTATCGTGGGCCATACAAAAGAAGTGAAACTTCCTACAGATTTTTTTCCATCTCTATCTTCTCCCTGATTTGCATACAAAACCTGTTACTTTACCATATCTAAAAACTTACTTTCAGACTGAAACTTGCTTATTATTTCTCCATACTTTCCACTGAAATGCACATTTTATTTGTTATGCTTAATTTCAGAATGGTGTCTTGCAGCACAAGATTTCTTTTTCAAGCTGCCAGTCATGCTACATGAAGTATCACGTTTGCATTCTGAGGCCCTGATGCACTTGCTTTCATCAGATTGTCATAATTTAAAAATTCTGTCCGCAGTGAATTTTTTTCTATAATATTGGATGAATGTGCTGGTGTTGGAAGGTGGGGTGTAATACTTTGGATTAGAAAGGGTTTCTTCCCAAGGAAATAAAAAAGCACAGAAGATCTAGTGGGAAAGTCACCATTACTTTAAGCCTGATTTTACAAACTGATCTTTGACTTGCAGGCCTGAAATGTCTCTGGCTATAATTCCTTGGGTGAAGAATTCCATCTTATATGCATGGTAGGTATTATTTAAATAGCATAATTTAGAACTACATCTTATGTAGATGTTTATATATATAAATAATACTTCCAACTGGTCTGCGGCTAATCTTCAAGTCTCAGATATCTCCATAGTGTGAAATACTGTTCACCCAGATCTTAGCCAAAAACAGCTGGCTTGGAGTCAGTAGCTTAGAGGAGCATCCTTAATTCAGTTGTTGGCTCTTCCTTATCTCACTTCTATAGAGAGCAGTTAATTTACAGTGCTTGCCAGCATCTGTATCCCAAGATGTAGGCTCTTATAACTGAATAATAATGTAAATGAAGCTCTCACATTTTCCTGCATTTTCTCTAGTGTAGAATTCACACAACAGTTTGGTCCCTTGAGATTGACTAGTAGGATAGCTAAATAAACATAGAAAAGATACAATCTGATGTCTTCAAAATATTGTATCACTGATTTTTAATTTAACAACAGAAGAATTTTCCTTATGAAGTGCAAAGTTAATTCAGTCTTTGGCCTCAGTATTTTTTCTGTATTGTACTTTCAAGTGTGTTATGTGGCAAGTTTTTGACTGACTCCCCTAGTTGCTATTACACCTATTTTCTGCTTAGCTATCAGCAGGCAATAGTACTTGGTTTGTGTAAATTGATCATTCAGCCTGCAGTTAAAGGATTTTTTATTATAATATAGTCTTTAGAGTCATACTATACTCTTATTTTCATCAGATACCTCGCACATCAGATACCATGACATTTTATAACTTTGACTAGAAATAGCTCTGTGCAGCCACTAGGTTAACTCCTGAAAATTCAGAAGACAGTCACATTAAAAAGTGCATACTAATATGATATATGGAGGGTGCCGTAGAAAAACAGTCTATTGTCAAATAATCCTCAATCAGAGCTAGACAGTTACTTGGCTAATAATAACGGCACCAAGTCACTCTGAAAGCAGTAGGAAAGATCCATGCTTCCTTTTCTTGTGTCAATTAAACAATGTAAATTGAAAGCAGAATTTTAAGGTCCAACTCTATGGGTATTTTCCATGAAATGCTGGTCATGAGCACTCTTCCCAATAGCCCTTTGTGTATTCATATTGAAAGCCTTTAAAACATTAAAGCACTGGTATTGTTACAGCATACCGCTGTGGTACTAAGCTCTTCAGCTCTCAATAGGAAACATGTAAATAAATAAAAAATAAATACACTTTGTGGCACACAATACCCAGTGGTAACCAGGGCATTGAATGAATCTGTTATGCTCAAAGTAAAAGCACGATCACGTTAGATATTGCACTTGGAACCTACACTAAGATAGAAAGCCCTATTGCAGAAACTGGCATTATTTCTAGAGCTTGTTAAACAAGTGCCTAAATTGGGCAATGAAGTCTTTTCAGTCTTCAGATAACTCTTCCAAAGTTCTTTGAAAAGTGTTCTGAGAAAACAGCACTAAGTGAAAATTGGTATTTTACAAGACAGTTTTTGCTGGAATAAACTTCCAAGACTTCAGAAATATGTCACATTCTGTTTCCTTTTTTGCTCTTGCAGTACGATTGAGAAAATAATAGAAGAGGAGAGAAAAGGAGAATGAATCTCTATGATTGTACTGTAAGATAATTCTAGGTCAAAACCCAGCTGAATAACTGTGAACAGGATTTGGAGGTTGTGGAAGGAGTTTTACTGCACGCTACTGATTGCCAGAACTGTGGAGGCACAAAGTACTGAAATATCCACCCTCAATATTATTTTGGCAAAGTGAGAAAATGCAGAAAAGCTCGTATAGTGTTTGGACAATAGCTAACGTAGAACTACCTGAAGCAGTTCCTTTGGATGAAAACTGCAGTCAATTCATTTTGTGAAGTATTTTCTGATTTTTTAACACCACAGCAGAGATCCACTGGGTATGGCATTAATCAAAATTGAGTGGACACTACCAGTTAGATGTAGAACTACAAAGTTTCTTGTGCACTTATAGTGGTGTTAATGGAGTTTTACTTGACCCTGCCAACCACTCAATCTATGCATGTCCTAATACAGCTCATAACAAAGGGCATTTCCATGATTTATTTAACCCATTGCCTAGTTAAGAAGATCTCCTAGTATGTTATTGTAGCTCATATTTAAGGGGAAGGAACACTATTGCTAGGAAGAGCAAACTGGGTAGATAAGATTTGCCTGAAATGCCCTTATATTATCCAAACCCTACAACTTTTATATTCCATCAGTTTTAACTCATTATCTATTTTTAACTAACAGCATCAGCTAACATAATTGTTTAAAACTTGTCTTGTTACCTGTACCAGTGTAAAGGAGGGAGGTGGATGCAATGAATCCATGAAAGACAGACCAGATAAGAAGCATCTCCAGTTAAGCCACTTTAGCAACTGCTAGATTTCATCAGAAACCAATCAGAAAGAGAATAATTTTCTTTTGCTGTGAGGTATAGGGTGTTTATTTTCTCTGAAAAATTAATGAACAGGAGAAAGAATCACTTCAGGTTGTGAGGTGTTTATTTTGCTAATTCCCCTTGGCTTCCTCAGTTAGAAAGATCAGCTGGAATGGGTGAGTGCTTTGTTAACTTTGAGGGCTCCAATAACTGCTTTTTCTTTTCCTTATGTTATCAGCACGTCTTTTTATTTCAACACTTCCCAACTGCTTTTTCCTCCCTCTCTATTCTGACCCCTGCCTCTTTTTTCCCTCCAATTAATTTTGAATAAATCAAGCCTGTGAAATTATGAAGAAGCTTGAATCCACTAGAATCCATTATAAAGCAAAATCTTTGGGGATCTCAAGTCAGGATGTAATACCTCCTTCTTCAGCAAAGAGATAAGGCTAGTCAGAGCATGCACTTTTCTCGGGATGGGACACATTTATTTACTAAAGTTGAATAGTTCATGTTGATAGTTTTCAAATGAGTTCATCAGAAATTTTACGTGTTAAATATAAATAATATAATATTTATTCATATTTGTTAATCCTTTCACCTGAAGTAAAATTTCACTTTTTTTTTTTTTTTTTTTTTTTCCTTATGGCAACAGGAATAACTGCTAAATCTTAAATGAGAAACTTTTTTGAAACCTAAGGCAAAGAGATATTTTGGAACTGAGGTTGTCTATATTAAATGTAAAAATATATTAGAAATTCATGTTATTAGTTCTAGTACTTTTCTAGTACCAATCCAAAATGAGAAAAAAGGTAATTATGTAGTTAATCTTCACTGTTTGCTGCAAAATAGAGAGTCTTTTTTCCTTCCTCTTTGTCATTATTATTTTATTTTTTTGGTAAATGGCCAAATAGAATTTCCACTTGCTACTTTACAAAGCCATGATTGTCACTGTACCAATATATGCAGATGGTAATTGCTGTTTCATTTGTTGGTTGTACATCAATAAAAGTTAAGACTGTTCCACTGAGGTAGCAAAAAGATTTTTAATGTCAGCAATTTTGAGCCTAAAAACAAACAAAAATTACAATCTAGATGTAGGTTAGTGTATGTTATTGTTTGTCCAGAGAAAAGTAACTGCAAAATTTGTTGCAACTTTCTGGTACATAATAGTTTTAATATCCAAATAAGACCCCTCATTAAAAACCAACTATTTTATGCATAATATAGAACACATTAAAATTTAACTATACATCTAATATATAAATAAGTAGTAATATCAATAATTCAGATTGATTTTTTTTGTCCTGATATGTTGAATTATTATTAAAAATTATGAATATTTTATTCAAAATTGTCAGAAGAGGCCATTTCATCAAGTCAGATTAAATTGCCACTGGATGTTGAGTAGAGCAAAAGTATAACTGGATTCCAAAAGGTAAATTCACGGAGGACATCAGGGTAGCTGTTAAAAGCAATGATCTAATTGCTACTTAATGAGTGATTGACAGAAGCTGGAAGGGTATTCTAAAGGGCTACTCTATAATTGAGCTTGTTCATAAACATCTGCTAGTGGCAACTGTCAGAGCACCGTTGGCGAGCTAGATGGTTATTGTGGCTATGCCCATGTTATTTCGTAGTGTAGTGCAGTAGAAGTGCATCTGCATCAGCAACCTCAAGCAGCTGATGTTGCTTTGCCTACAGGTAACCTTTGAGCATCATTGGGGATTTATGTCTGACTAGATTTAGTCTGCTCCCAAGCATGGAATACTTTCTGGAACCTGAGGTTCAAAGTGTTTGAAGGGAAGTTCTCCCACAGACCTCTGTTTCCATGACTGGGTCCTGTGAAGGCCACCTGCCAAAATGCAAGATCAACCTTTTACCACCTACCTAACATCAATGACTAGCACTGTCACAAGGACTCACAAGCCTGATTTTGGTTCCTGCTCATGTTTCTCCCTCTTTTCTCTTCCTCCTTATTCTGTTCCTTCTCATTTCTAAGTGATGTCATGATACCTGCTGCCTAAACTGCCTCTAAGTTGGTCACTGTTGTAAACAAAGATACTGCCAGGGAAATGGTGGGCTTCATCGTGCAGCTGCAGTAGCCACTGTGCAGGAATATCTGAAAGAAGGCTCTGACCCTCTTGCACAGTTTTTTCTTTTACACCTTTTTTGTAGCCCTTGCCACTGCAACTGCTTAGCACCAGGTCAGCTGGAAGGCCTAGGCCTGATAAACAAATGTGAACTGACAGCCCAGAACGGCCTTTGTGGTGTTACACAACCAACAATGGCTCCAAAATTTTTGGATGTGAAAGGACAAAACAGAGATCATGTGTTGTTGGCTGATGTCCTGATGTTGTTACGTGTATTGTCAAACTTTGAGAACATAAATCCATGTTCAAGAGAGTAACTGCTGCATAATGTAACCTCACACCTCTTGGTTCTCACCATGAACGGCTTATTGGCATGGTGTGCCCCAAGGGCAAAGCTGTGATTAAGGTTACCAAGGTTATTCTTGACATTCTTTTCCTTTCTGGAGAGCTAGTGCGAGACACAGAATAAAAATATGCAGACTTTGTGCTCTGAACTAGGCAGGGGTGGCTAACGGGTACCCTATTCCTTTCTGGTGCCTTTACCTGCCCGCTACAGCTTTGTAAACCACGTAAACCACTCATGAGACACACAAGCCTCAATATGCCAAGGAAGTAGATTTGTGGACATCTTATCAGGCCTCCCCAAAGGATTTGTCCTATCTATGTTTTCTATATCTCTGTCCTCAGACTCACAGGTGTACTTGAACAGAGAGGGTAATGTATGACGTTGGGGCACCTGCCTGCGGTGTGAGGCACGTGCATGTCCTTATTCCACTAGGTCATGACGCAGCAACCTGACCATGAATAAAACCTGGTTTAACTGCGCTCTAATATAAAAGGCATATCCTGATTCCACAAAGATATTTCAGTAGAGCATAAAGGGGCATCTGCACACCTTTAACATTTAGCATTTTGTTAAAATGAGCTTTTGATACAGTGTCTTCTGCGAATGTCTTTAAAGTACAATGTAATGCTGCACAGAGACAGATAAGCTAATTCTGACCGAGTTGACTCATGTTTCAGAGGCAGTATCACATTTACACATTGTTCTGCTTGAAGTAATAGTTCTTATGTATATTAGGTGCCACTAGCAAGCTGGCAAATCAAATTCTCTCTTGCATGTCAGATCATACCACTTGGGTGAGATCTAACTTGTCACCAAAACCTGGAACAATCTTGGATGGAATTATAACTCCATGAAAAACTATTGGATTTTTATTATTTCTTTCTTACAAATGGAATAATTTTTCTCTAAACAATTATTTTTTACAAGCTTTCTATAAGCAACAGCTTCCTAAACTTTTTTTTTCTGATGTCCCTTTTATATATAATGAAATTACTCATAACAAAAGAAAATATTCTTTAGTTCATATTTTAATTCTTGTCTATTATTATTAAAGCTGATTTCTACCTCGGCTTTGGAATGAAACATTCTGTTTTTTTGCCTCATGAAAAACTGAAATTTTAAGAATTGATTAAAACCTGTAGGTTTTTCATAATAAATATTTATTCAATGAAGTCTAATTTAAATCCAAGAACCCAGAGAATTTAGAGACACAGAGCTCAAACGCCATCTTTCACTTCCCTAGAAAGAAAATGAAAGATATGCTTTGCTCACATAGAGGTGAAAGTATTTAATTTTTAAAAAAAATTTTGCTTTGGAGAAGAGTATTTTCATCTCAACTGGCATTTAAAATAATTTTCACATCTCAAGATCTTAGGAGTCTCATCTTGTGTTACTGAAATCAATGTCAAAATATTCATTGACTTCCATATAAGTTAGGCTTGTTTCACATCTTTATTAATTCTTTTATGATTTTCGTTTTCATCTCCCTTCTTCTTTCAAGTCCTATGTCCAACATGTTCCAAGTCAAAAAGGTTGTTTTGTTGGTTTATTAATTATTTATTTATCTGTTTAGTTAGTTAAGGGAGTTATGATTATAAATGCAATTAAACTTAAAAGTATCTCCTTTTGGACATTTAGAAGAAAATTCATTCCTGTGCAGAACATCAGCAGAAGACTTATGCACTACTTAGCATAGAGTTTAAGTGGCATCTGAGTAATACAGAAATCTTGAGTTGTATCTCTACAAGTAGGAAAATTGCATTCTTATGGAAATAGTGTTTCACTATTAAATCCCTTTTGAAATGCTATGGAAAAAAAAATATTTATACAGGTCATAAGATGGACTTGACTGGTCTCCCTTGAAAGTATAATTAAAAATACCCCAAACATTTAACTTTATTTTTATTTTCACATGTCAGACTGGTAACAGACATCTTACTGCAATTCCTGGCAATCAGTTATTGTGAAATAAGAGCTTTGCAAAAGCCAATACATGTTTTTCTTTGTACATACATATATCTATATGTAAAATACGCGGTCTTAACATACATTTCTATGGAAGCAAGCTTTACAGAGTCTTGCTTTCTGTGACTGTCTGCCTCCATCAGACCAACATGAACTGGATAAAAAAAGCTATTTGAACTGATGGTCTCTAATGTAGATAACCATAGATGTTTGTAGAGTCTCATTATTGTCTTACAGATACTTTGCAAACGGGTCTTTCTTGACATAAAAGTCCAGGCAAGGCCTTAATGATTTTGGGCGTGACTGTGACCCGCTAAGTGCTTGCATATCAGGGTAGATATGTAGTTCTGCAACCATGTAACACTCCGTGTGTTTGTTCAATTTTTAATCCAGTCTTCAAGCCTTCTCTATAAAAACCTATATATCTAGTTGTTTTCCTCATGTGTTCAGACTTTCTTGTTCCCAATTAACTGAGGTAATTTTGAACTCCAGTCCTGTATTCTAACTTTAAAAAAAAACAACTTTCCCAGTTTATTATCCTCTGAAAATATAAAAAAATAGCTACACCACCTTCCAGATCATTAAGTGGTAAAAAGCAAAGTGGCAATGCATTTAGAACAAACTGCATCAGAATCCCATTTGATACCATCCTCCATTTTCATAGTGAACTACCTATAACTATTCTCTGAATGTACTTTACCAATTAATTTAGCATCTACATGGTACTAATTCACTTACAGTAGTCTAACCAGATATGTTTCTAACTAACCTGTGCTATTTTCTTCTGTGCTTGCAAACAAAGATCTGATTGGTTTTACCAAAAGCATTTTGGGAATTTAAATTATTCCCTAAAAGATGATTACCCTCTTTTCAGCTCATTAAAAGCTAGTGTGATGTGTTCCCCTTCCTTACCTTTTCATACCGTTCTGCATTGTCCTCAGTGGCTCTCAGATTTCATCAGCCACTTCTGTGACTACTAGGTCCAGCTGTAAGTGTGACACATCTGACTTGTCTGCATGCTAACTAACCTTTCCTTTTCTCACTAGGTCCTGTCACTGATGGTAGCTGTTAGCTGTATGTCAGTAGCCAACCTTTTTGGTGAAGACTGATTCAGAGGGAATTGGCATTTTGGCTCTTTTGGGTTATCTGTTATTTTCCTTTGCAATGATGGATGTATGGATCTTTTCCTTGGTCTTTCTCATACTTTAAGTGCTTTGATAGTGTTTGGTTGTTCTTGTTCCCTGATTGTCATATGTCATTGTGAGCTGTGGATTTTATTATTTTGCCTTTAAACACATATTGTTACTTTTAATTATCCAGTCCAAAATGGTGAATAATTAATTCTGATAAATTGCTCTATAGATGGTTTTGCTATCTGCTTTTCCTAATACATGTTAAAATCTTCCCTTATCAGCTAGTCATTTTCTCTGCATGATCATGTATTTATGAACAGCCTCACCTGCCTGATTTCTTGGTATACAGTAGTTCAAAAATCACAGCAATAACAAGTACTTTTTTTTTTTTTTTTTTTTTTTCAGTCATAACCCAGAAGCAACATTGGTAGTTGGACTAAGGGGAGGTATTACCTACAAGACAACTTTTCCTACTGGCTGTACCATCACTTCAAAATAACTTCTATGTTTCTGTATAAATAGTTGGAATAATTCAGTCAGGTTTTATGTTATAACAGCTAACTTACAGTACTGGTCTCCTATTAATACTTCTAGGTTGGTCTAGTAATACTTCTAGGTCTCCATTTTACTTTCAGCAATAAGCATCAATAGATCAACTTTCAAATATTCTGAAGTGTTCCTTCTTTTTCATCCCTCTAAATTTTGACTTTGCCTTTCTACTTTTTCCAGACCTTTGTTGAAGATATTGTTTACACCTACCTGAGGACCTTTCTTATTTTAAAGGACAACTTTAAAGGCCAATTGTTGTTTTAAAGGTCAGCTTTTAACACATCATCCAATGCAACAATACATTCGTCTTTATGATGTTTCTGAACTGTCTCTGAGTAGGAGGAACAATACTGAGCCTCCTTCTAGCTGTTCCAAAGAGTTTGTTGTGACTATAGGGCAGAGTGATCACATGCAGGAACAATCAGTTGGTAAGTAGTTGTGTTTGTATATTTGTTTACAAATAAGAGTAAAACCTAAAGAAGGAAGGAGAGAATTTATGCCTGAAGAACACCTTCAATGTTGCTCCATTACCTGTGCAAAAATAACATGACTGGTTTTAGATTCTGGTAGAAAGAGAATTTTCAGCAGGTTTAGAATTGATAGTACCAGAATTTTTCTGTTTCCTGTTACAAAATGAAGAGGAAAGAAAAAGCTATTAAAATGTGAACAGCTTCTTAAAACATAAACAATCCAGAAGTTCAAATACAAAATATTGAAAGAGGATATTTTGACATTTCTAAAGTGCTTCAATAAGGTGGGTTTGGTTTTTTTTTTTTTTTGGTTTGGTTTGTTTGGGTTTTTTTTTTGTAAACAGAATCCTATCCAAAGTGATTTTTTGGTTGATTTTGAAGTAAAAATATGTTTTTTTCCTGTTGAAAAATCCACCTGTAAATACTTCTGTGTATCTTTTATTGCTATTAAAGGAGTACTTACATCTAAAGTATGAGGATAATTTATTAAAGTAATTTTCTTTAGAAGAATGAAGATGGGTTAATTAGCATCGATAATATACAACTGTGGGCTGGCTTCAGGCTTAGTGGGTTGGTTGATATAGATCAGGTGCAGCTGTGGCTCGTTCTGTTAAGGGGTTGAAAGCAAATGAAAAGAGCAGCCAAGGAAGAAGCAAGGGAAGAGAGAACACATGCTCTGGATGAGGTGAGAAGGAGAAGGCAGCAGAGGGACTGGCATGAAGGTTATGTTGGTATGAGATGGTGAAAGACCTTGTTGCAGCTGAGTAGTTTGGAGAGTGCTGTGACAATTTTCTGTTTATATTAGGTTCAGAACTAATGGCTGAAACCCAAGGAAGCTGAAAAATAAAGTTAAAAAAACTTCAGCCTGCAGACCCTGAATGCTTTGCCAAGCATCCTTGACAAGCCTTCTTGGGTAAGACTCTATGTTGGGCAGAATCTGGCTGTCAGCAATCATGGTTATGTATTCATTACCTTAGCAGGAGAAAGGAAACAAAGTATGGATCCTGTCAAAGTAGAGAAAAAAGAAGCTGACTATTCAGGCAGCGTTTTACCTATGTGGAACTGAACAGGCCCTGCTGCAGCTCATGTATTCAGGGCATGAGATGCCAAGCTTGGAGGACTTGTGTGATCAGAGCTCCTGTCAGGGAAAGGATTGTGGAGAGCCCTCTTGAACTCTGCCTGGGGTCTCCGAGAATGCTGGAAACCTTGGATTAGCCCTGTATATTGGTGATACCGTGGTGATATTCTACTTGTCCTTTAAAGCCTGATATTTTTTCAGTGAAATATCCAGTGTAAGTATTCACAAATCATAACCAATATGCAAGAGTTCATAAACTGGCTGAAGAGAATGGGGTCTGGTTTTAGTCAAGTATGAACACAGGACCCATAGGCTCAGGGGCGATAGTGGTTTTGTGTGGTGTGAAGGTGAATGCAGAGTGCTCAACCCAGCTCAAAGAGGTTTTGATTTCTCAAAAAGCAGATGGCAGGCACACATGAGATATAACAGATGTAAGTGCCCATGAAGAACTTACACAGCTGGATAGTTCCAGACTTAGCTATTGAACTAGTTGTTAATGACCTAATACCCCCTGATCTTTTTTACAGGATATCAGGCCCTAGGAACAGGCAACAGCTTACAATATGAAAGCTAGTTTTGCTTCCAAGCATCTGAGGAAACTACATTGGGGGGGGGGGGAAATGATACCATCAGTAGCTCTGAGATTAGTAGTGTGATCTTATTGGTGATGAAGCACCACACTGGGGAAGGTGGACAGAGCAGGACTACAGCCACGGGCCTAGCTACCATGACCTAAGCAAAAGAGAAGACAGCCTCATAGTAAGAATAACACCTATTAATTTTCTCCCCGTACTCCATACTATGATTAGAGCAAAGTAAGAGCTGCTGAGTTGTTCTGTCCACCACTTTGTAACATGTGTAGCATCAATACAGACTTTGTAGAGGGTGACTTCTGCTTCCTATTGCTAGTTGAAGAGACTTGTCAACAGCGTACATAGCCATCATGCTGCTCAGCTTAGCACAGCCTCAGTGAAACCTGTCAGCCGTGTCACAGAGGGCAGACTGAAAATTTGTGCCAGAGTATTTTTAAGCCAAAAATGTTTGGAGGGCCTTCATGGCTGGGGACAAAGAATGTGAATAACTACATCCTGAGACAAAAAGGCAGGATGGATTCAGTGAATTAGAGAAGACTATGCCTTAAAGCGTAGCCAGCTGGTTCAAGTTCCTTGGTGCAGTGAGCCTGAGACTGAAATGGGGTGCCGCATGACATAAAATTTTAAAACAAGCCATAACTTTATCCATGTCTGTCTCCATGTTCCTTACCAAACTAGATCTTTTATTTTTTCATCTTCTAAGCCTTTTCCAGCAACTGTACCTTTATTTTAAACATGTTTCACCTTAATTCATTTCAGTGTTGAACTGGTATGCTGAAACACACCTTAAATGAGAAACCCTATTCAATAAGTGATTTGAGTAGTTGTTTAAATATATTTCCACAATCTTTGGTGGGGAACAGTGACTAACCAGAAGCAGTATTTATGCTTTATTTGATGCTTATACAACTGAGTCCCAGACAACATCTTTTTCTTAGTATTCTGTCCTTTTTGTTTCTTCATGCATTTTACTGTTCCTCCTTGTTTACTGCTTCCATCTTTGCCTTCCCTTGAAATCTAGTATATATCTCTTGCCTGTATATGTCAATTTATTTACTTACATCCACACATTTTTGTTTCCTCTATATCTTCTTTTATGGTGTTGTGATGCAAAGGTGATTTTTTTGAATTTTTATGAAAAATCTGTTCAAAGAAAGGTAGAATTGAAGAAGCCATCAAGCACTTTCCAGATACATCTTTCTCTGACATGATGAGGTTATGAAGACCTTTCTTTCCTTACTTTTAAATTGTCTATGAAATGGTATGTTATTTGTAATATGGGATTATTTACCCCCATAAATCACTCTCTGTGATATGTAAGGTAACTGAAGAAAATGTAAATCCATTACTGGAAAACATAGGATTTGCTAAGGCACAGTATTACCTTTCATGAGGTCACCTCTATTAAATGAGCATTTAGTATGTCATCAGTATTCTTGTGTGTACTGGGGAGAGGGGTGGAGGAGTGCAGTTGAGCATGGGGAAGAAGGGATGTGTTTTCCCTAAGTGTGTAAATGTTTGCTTCCTTTTTTGTTGTTTTTGTTTCCCAATGCCCGGAAGAGTAATTAGATACTTATATTATATGCAGGAAATTAATTTCCCCAAGTCAAGTCTGTTTTGCCTGTGACAGTAACCACTAAGAGAGCTTCCTGTCTTTATCTCCACCTATCAGTTTTCTCATTCTCATTCTTCCTTATGTTCCTCCTCAAGTTCTTTGTCGTGGTTTTTTTCATCCCGAGGAGGTGTATGTGTGAGAAAGTGGCTGTGTGGGTGCGAGGTTACCAGTTAAGGCCAACCCACCATATCATGCAATGAATGTCTTAATGCTCCCAGAAATGTCATGCAGAATAATGACATAACATTATCATACAAAAGACCCGTGTGGTGGAAATTTGTATGGAGTGCACAGTCTTCTTATGCCAACTCATTGGCAAATAACGAACTGGAAAGACAAAGTGTCGCCAATGGTGGATGAAGTGGTTTGCCATCTCTGAAACTACGAAGATAACATCTCTACCTCCCTCGTGTCAGTTGTAGAGAGGCTGGTCCAGCAAGCTAATGAGGATATATACTACTCCTATACCCTATATACTACCTCTACAGATCTGCACCTCAGCTAAAAACATTAAGTGTCCTTCTACTTCAGAGACAGACTATAGGAGATGCACGCCACAGGGTACTCTGTGATTTTACCTTCAGAAGTATGGAAAGGACATGAGGAGGTGGGATGGAAAACCTACCTCAACCCTGGGGGCACAGGTATGTGAACTGCAAGGAAAGCCAATCACAAATAGGAGGTCTTTCAGGAAGGCTGCTGCTCCAGTCTCCAGTGAGCAGGTTATTTGTTCTCTGTTCTATGATGGAATTCTAATCCATTCTTGCAAGACATAAATGTGTGGGACTAGTCTGCTCTACATCTGTTCTTCACTGCTTACTGCCCTGGTAGAGAATCTTACAAGCAGGACTAGAGGAGCCCGGCTTCCAGCCAGATTGGGGACAGGGACAATTAAGTTTATTGGACTGTGTGGATCTGGTTGCCAGGTGCATCAGACCCATAGGAATATAAATCTCTAGTAGACACTGGTGCACAGTGTACCCTAATGCCATCAAGCTATGAGGGGGCAGAACCCATCAGTATTTCTAGAACGACAGGGGGATCACAACAGATAACTGTATTGGAGGCTGAGATAAGCCTGACTGGGAATGAGTGGGAAAAACATCCCACTGTGACTGGCCCAGAGGCTTTGTGCATCCTTGGCATAGAATGT
>JAVJGJ010000014.1:102738147-102767297 GCA_035590215.1 Microhierax caerulescens
GCCTGACTGGGAATGAGTGGGAAAAACATCCCACTGTGACTGGCCCAGAGGCTTTGTGCATCCTTGGCATAGAATGTCTTAGAAGAGGGTATTTTAAGGACGCAGAAGGGTACTGGTGGGCTTTTGGTAGCTGCCTGGGAGACAGAGGAAATTAAGCAGCTGTCTGCTTTGCCTGGCCTTCCTGAAGACCCTTCTGTTGTGGGGCTGCTGGAGGCTGAAGAACAACAGATGCCAACTAGTACCACAGCGGTGCACTGGCAGCAATACCGCACCAGCTGGGACTCGCTGATTCCTTGACTGGAGAGCCGAGGACTGGTCAGCAGGACCTGCTCACCCTTTAACAGCCCCATAGGGACAGTGTGAAAATCTGATGGAGAATGGAGACTAACAGTGGACTATCATGGCCTGAATGAAGTCACACTGCTGCTGAGTGCTGCCGTACCAGACATGCTACAACATCAGCATGAACTGGAATCAAAGGCAGACAAGTGGTGTGCCACCACTGATATCACAAATGCATTTTTCTCAATTCCTTTGGCAGCAGAATGCAAGCCAGGGTTCCCCTTCACTCGGAGGGATGTCCAGTACACCTGGAATTGACTGTCCCAGGGTGGAAACACAGCCCTACCTTCTGCCGTGGACTGACACAGGCTGCGCTGGAAGAGGGTGAAGCTCTGGAACACCTGCAATATATTGATGACATCATCGTATGGGGCAATACAACAACAAAAGATTTTGAGAAAGGGAAGAGAATGAAGAATGACTGATGAAACCACACCAGCTCATCAGTGATAGGATCAGCACTGGCTTCAAGATGGAACAATCCAGTACCTCTCACCATCTTTCCTGCCCAGAAAGACTGTTACGACAGACAGACCCCAACGTTGTGGACTAAATGAACTCAATGGACTTTTAGATGGATGGTCCCTAGACCAAGAGAGCAATATCTGTGTACTCATATTAAAAGACAGGAAAGGTGATGATATATAGGTAAACATAGCATGACATAAATGGTATGAAATGGGGTGGATACTATTTTGGTTTCAGTTGAGATAGCGTTAATTTTCTTCTTAGTAGCTGCTGCAGTGCTGTGTCTTGGAGTTAACATGAGAATAATGTTGATACCACACTGATGTTATTAGTTGTTGCTAACTAATGTTTATACTAAGTCAAGGACTTTTCAGTTTCTCAGTCCCCACCAGTGAGAGGGATGGAGGGACACAAGAAACTGGGAGGGGACACAGCCAGGACAGCTGACCCGAACTAGCCAAAGGGATATTCCATGTCGCGGGACATCATGCTGAGTGTATAAACTGGGGGAGTTGGCTGGGGCCTGCTGATCGCTGCTTGGGGACTGCTGGGCAGTGGGTGGTGAGCAACTGTGTTGTGCATCCCTTGTTTTTTTCCCCACTTCCCTTTGGATTTTATTCCTCTCCTCTTCTCCCTCTTTTTCATTACAGTTGTTGTTGTTCTTGCTGTTACTATTATTTTATTTAAATTATTAAATTGTTATTGTCTTAACTCTCGAGTTGTACCTTTCTTCCTGATTCTCCTTTTCATCCCTCTGGGGAACAGGAAGTGAGAGAGCAGCTGCGTGGTTACTAGTTACCAGCTGGGATTAAACCACGATACTGTGCATCTGCATTTTCGTGTCCTATGCCATGAAAAGGGTAAAAGGGTTGTGTGGTGTTTGGTGTTTTTTTTCCTTTCTGTTTTTATAAGCTGCTTAATTGCACATAAGCATTATTATCTAGAAAATTAAAATCTGGTCTGTAGTTCTCAGCTAATATTTTCTGCTTCTGTAGTTAATGTTGTGTACATTTTTGATAAGTTACTGTCTGGGTCCACAGGAGTATTTGGAAGAAATAAAGAATGATCTTATACTGATGAAATATTCATTGCCACTGAATACCTTTGCTTTGGTCGTCTGTATCTCAATTAGCACATTATGTGGGAGATGATTTAAGATACGCTCTTGTGCAGTAAGTAATTATAAATGATTAAAGTAGATGAGAGTACAATTCATAAGGGTCACAAAGTGCTGGCAGAAACAACTGCCAACTTCTTTTGAGATATTCTTTTTTCAAACTGTCTCATTAAGGCTTTTCTGCCTTCCAATACTTCTCTCTTATGGTTTATAATAAACAGTGGTGAACCTATGAATCCAAATTCTCTGGGTCTGAATATGCTTTCAATTATTGAAATATGGAACTAAAGGTCAAAACTGGCAATTTTCAAGTATTTTATAAAATGATGTGTCCAACCTTTCTTTGAAGTGAACTGGGAATTGTGGCTGGGAGCATATTTTATAAAATGACAATGAAATATATAACCTAGACTGCTTCAGCAGCTTTGAAATTCCAGGACATGAAGGACATTGCTCTTTTATGGAGCACTGCACTGATATTAAGTACTGCATGTAGTCAACAGTTATTGTATTGTCATGGGAAACACAGGGAGTTTTGGGGTATTTTTCTTTTCTAGAATAGGCCTACAAACAGTTTTCAAATATTTCTTAAACTTGTGCTTAAGAATTTATGGGTGTTGCTTCAGAGGTTCAGGCTGGGGGTGGCATTCAAGGGGAAGCACAGATAAGACATGAGCGTAAGAAGAAAATTCTAACACGCTCTTTTCTTCTCACACGCTCTTATATTTATTTGACCTTTTACACAAAGGCAGAAGTGATGCCTCTTGTGATCATATCAAGGGAGAAGTGATCCCTATACAGCGTCAAGAAGTGGAATGATCCAGGAAATGGACTACATTAACTGCCCCAAGTTTTTCCATTGCATCTATAATACTTGTTGAGACATTTTCTTATGACAAAGTCTTGATTATTTTTAAAAATAAGAAACAAATGTTTTCCATGGTCAATGATCATAAAGGAAAAAAAAAACCAAACCCGACCAAAAAGACTACCTTTTCTTCCTGGGAGCATTGTCTAGATTAGGGGTAAGAATAAAATAAACCTCCCATTGTTTATCAGACTTTCCTTCAGCTTCAAAGCAGGAATCAGAAATGTTGAATATCTCATTAAAATAGAAATGTCAAGCTTAAGATGAGTTCTGAAGGACAGCGAAAGGTAAAGATCCCTTTTAAATACCATGGCACTGCTAGTTCATTAAGTTGGAACTAGAACTGTTAACTAAGTTGTCAGCTGGTACTGAGAAGGAATTATACTGAAACAGCACTTTGATATACTCAGTGGGTGCAAAGATTTAAATACCATCTTTTTGTACCTAATGAGAATCAGATATTGAACAAAATGTCTCAAAATGTCAGTCAGTAGAGCGTATGCTCTTGAGAAAATTTTCAGGAGGCAAATAGAGAGACAGATTCATTGTTCTTACACTACAGAAAAGACCTCTTTAGATGGTCTTTAAGGAGATATAATAAGGAAATGTGGTAAAATGGTCATTGAGGAATCATCAGCTTCGCTTCTCATATTAAGGGATCATCCAAATTATAAGAGTCTGGTCTGAGAATTAGGAACCCATTCTCTGTTATTGTATTGCACTGCAATCAGTCTTTCTCTGGTTTAGTTTCTTAAATTTATATAATTGTAACAATACCAGAACTGATTATTTAAGCTATTTCTGTGCTACAAAGTTTGTGATTTCATCAGGTATTTTTCCATCCTTCATTGCTATGATAAATTAAATATTTTTTAGAAAGGAAAATTGCTAGTTGAAAACTGATTTGAACTAACTGAATTGTTGCATTTTATTATATTCTACCTGTTTTGGTTTTATTTGAGAATTTTGTAAAAAAGATTAATAGCAGCTCATTGATGCATTAAGCATCAAAATTAAAAGCAGTAAATCCCTAAATGTTTTGAAACCATTTCCCCTGTAAATTAATTAAAAAATTAAACCCTGTACAATTCTCTCTCTCTCCCTCACACACACACACACACAAGTTGATTAATAATTGCCACTTTTTTAACAAAACAGTCTCAGGCTCACTGACAACTTTTCCTTCCTTAATGACACCAAAAATGCAAAAGCAGATTAAGAAGTGTTCAGATCTTAGGCCAAGGGAGATATAGACACTTAAGCCTGCTAAACCTGATAGGCAATTAAAAAAAAAGGGCTGGAGGGATGTGAACCTGAAAAAAAAGTGTGGGAAAGATTGAAAAGAAAAAAATTGTATCTAGAAAAAGAATAAAGTTACAGAAAGAGAGAGTCAAAAGAAAAAAGTCAAAGTGAGGAAGAAAAGACCTGATGTATTCTCCTTTATAATATGGAGTCTGGGAGTTTGAGGAACTGTTGTTCCTCAGTAAATGAACAGAGTAGCCAGCACAGTAACCAGCCAGGGCATAAGCAAGGGTGCAAAATGTTCAATGAAACGAGGCAAGTTACTTTCCTGAAGCAAGTAGGAACAGATTGGAAACTTAAAATCACTAGACAGGAAGGTACCTTTAGAAATCATCTAATCAACATCACCCCACCCCAGCTCAAAGCAGGGTCAACTGTAACAGGTTGTTTAGGGCTGTGACCAGTTGGGTTTTGATATCCCCAACGATGGAGACTCCACAACTGTTGGGAACCGGTTCCAGAGTTTAAGTTCAACGGAGTCTCCTGTACTTCAGTTTGTGCCCATTGTCTCCTGTATCACTGGATAGCACTAAGATGCTGGCTTCTTATTTTTCCTCCCTGCCATCAGATATTTACACACCTTAGTAAGATTCCCCTGAGCCTTCTCTGCTCCAAGCTGAACAGTTCCAGCTCTCTCAGACTTTTACATAAAATATTTCAAACACTTAAACGTCTTTGTGGCCCTTGGCTGGCCTTGCTGTGGTATGTCCCTGTCTTTCTTGTACCGGGGATCCCAGCAGTTGACCCCACACTCTAGATGTGCCTCACTGGGGCTGAGCAGAGGGGACCACCTCCCTGACCTGCTGGCTACACTGTCTAATGCAACGCAGGGTGCTGCTGGCCTTGTTGCCACAAGGGGGCGTTGCTGGATCACAGACAACTTGGGGTGCACCAAAACCCCCAGGAAAACTGCTTTCCAGTCAGTTACCAGCATGTACTAGTTCAGAGAGTTATTCTCCCCCAGGAGCGGGGCTTTGCCTTCCCCTTTGTTGAACTTCAGGAGATTTCTGCTGGCCCATTTCTCCAACCTGTCAAGATCTCTCTAAAGGGCAAAACGACCACCTGGCCTGTAACCACTCCTCCCTGTTCTGAATCATCTGTAGGCTTGCTGAAGGTGCATTCTGTCTCATCATCCAGGTCCATCATCAGCAGAGACGTTTAACAGTACTGGAACCAGTCATGGGATACACAACTGTGGATGGGCCTCCAGCTGGACTTCATGCCACTGATCCCAACGCTTTAAGCCCAAGACTTCATCCAGTTTTCAGTTCACCTTGCTGTCCACTTATCTAGTTCATACTGCATCAGTCTGTCTATGAGAATGTGGAAGACAATGTAAAAAAACTTATTAAAGTGAAGGTTAACAGCATCCACTTCCTTGTCAGCTGAGCTAGTTGTTTCATTGTAGAATGTTATCAGCTTGGTTAGTATCATTTCCTTTTCATAAAATTGTACTGACAACATCTAGTCGCTTTCTTGTCCTTCCTATGTGTGGAAATGGTTTCCAGAATTATTTCCTCCGGGGATCAAGGTAAGACTGGCTGGCCTGTAGTTCCCTGGAACCTCTTCTTGACACTCTTGAAGATAGAGATGACATTTCATTTTTTCCAGTTGGTAGGAGCTTTCAGATAAGATTGACAGTGGCCTCACAGTGATAACCACCAGCTCCTGCCACACTCACGGATGCATCCTGTCAGATCCCAGGAATGTGTATGTCCAGATTGTTTAATTGTTACTTAAGCTGATCCTCCACTGAGGGTAAGTGTTGCTTGCTCTGCAATTTCCCTGGGCCTGAGATGCCTAAGATTTCTGAAGGCCAGTCTTACTAATAAAAACTGAGAAATAAAGCATCTTTTCTGTGTTCTTTGTCACCAGTTCCACTGCCTCATTCAGTGGTGGTCCCACACTTTCCCAAGTATTTGTTTTGCTACTAATAAACCTGTAGAAACACTTGTTACATATATCCCTTACCAGATTCAACTCCAGGTGCTCCGACAGTATACTTGTCCATGCAGGCAGGTCTTCTACCACCTCAGGCTTTCTCTGCACTGGCATGGACCATCCTTGGGCTTGAAGGAGATGATCCTGGACTCCTCTTCTATGCAGGACCATATTTTATGGGAACTTTCCAAATGTGTCCCTAAAAAAGCCAGTCCTCTGAAGTCCAGGGTTGCGATCATGTTTTTTTGGGTTTTTTTTCCCTCCTTTCAGGATCCTGAAATTTACCATTCTGTGGTCACTGAAGTCAAGGCTGACAACCCTAACCCTCCGTTCCCAGCCAGTTCTTTCTTGTTTCTAATTATAAGCTCCAGCATAGTATCTCCTCTAAAGAGCCCCTTAATGACCTGTGTCCAGAAGCTGTTATCAATACATTCCTGAAATCTTCTGATTTTCTTGTGCCCTGCTGTGCTGCCACTCCAGCAGATACTGGGGTGGCTCGAGTCTCCCATAAGGACACAAGCGTACAAATGTCAAGACTTCCTTCAGTTGTCTGAAGAAGGTTGTATCTGCATCTTCTTCATGGTTAAGCAGTCACTAGCAGACACCCACTGGTCTTTTTTACATTAGCTTGTCCTCTAATTCCGACCTCAGCTCTCTCACTATTCCCAGGGCGCGTTCCCACTGCTCTCTCACATAAAGGACAACTTCCTGCCACTCCTGAAACACCTGCACCCATCCACTGGCAGCACTCCACTCGTGGGAGCTACCTGTGATGATAATGAGATGGTATATATAATATACAAAAAAAAAAAAAAATCACACAAACATTCTGGTTAACAAAGGTAGCTGCATGCAATCTGTCGTGAAGGACTAGAGTAACAATAATATTAGGAGTGTTACTAAATATTTTTAATACTAAAAAATGTGGTCTTGCTTAAAGGGCAGTAGAAAGCACCCATTTCCAAATGCATAAATGGGGCACATTGTGTGGTATGTGCAGCATTTGTTTTGGGATGTTTTATAACACAATAACTCTAAATGAGCATACTTTATGTCTAGTTAAGAAAATGAGAGTAGAGTCAGACCCAGCACCTGCGAAAAACTGGGAAACAAGCTGAAACCATATCTAATAGCTTGTGCAATAAGTTACAGTGCCCATTCAACACATGCACAATATATACAATCATCATTTCCCACTTCCTCTTGGTTAAACAGATTTTAATGCTAAAGCATTTTGTATCAGTCTTTTTTATTAATCACCTCTGTTTCACTCTTCCCTCTGACAAAGGGTGTAAATTATTTCCTCAACACTTGTTTGCTGTGAGGAATAATTATATCTAGTTAATAAAAAGTGAATGTTTTGTCTCAGTTCACCTCTCTGTATAGTGCTGTCTTACTCCCCTACCTGATTTCTGCTATGACTGATAAGTGCAAAGTACTAATATGTAAGTAGTACATAATCATAGAAGGTTATTATTCTGGATGAATAATGCATAAGTCTAACAGCAATGTTGTGCTATTATCTGGGAGTGATTAAAAGTGAATAGCCATTAGGAAGCTTTGCAGTTGCCAAATTAGATATCTGTAGGTTTTCATTGTGCTTGTTTTCAACTCTAATTGTTTTTGTTGCTTTTCATTGCCATATATTTGAATATACCAATATTAAATGCAAAAGAGGAATAACGAAAGATTCAACAGAACAATAGAAATTAACAGCAGCTTTCAACATTTTAAAATCAAACAAATGATTGAATGCCCAGTCCCCCAGCTTGGAACAATGATTAAATCCATTTTGCAAACTGACTAGTAACAGCAGAAAAAAATATAGTGTATCTCATTTCCTCATTCTTCTACACTTTATGCTTTTCATTAGTATAAATACACTTACTGATTTAGCAGTGGAATTCAGAAGGGCTTTTTTTGATTAAACAGAGAGACCAGGAACAATATACTTGACTGGTGTAATTAATGGAACTTTATCATCTGATGGGCCCAGAACAATCTGAAGCCCTCTTATATGGAAAAATGCTATTTGAGTTCTTTCTTCGCCCTTCTCAAAAAAACTGAGTGACTGTTGCATTAGCTCCTGTCTCTCTTTAACCTCAAATATTGGTATGGATGAAAAGGGGACACAATGCATAAAGCCAAGCATTTATTGTTGGTATAGCTGAAATCTTAACAGTTTAATGAGAGAATTATGAGTGATCCATATTGAGTTAGAAGAAAGAAAAAAAGAAACAAATACTGAAAAAAGTCTCAATAATAAGAAGAAAACATTTTAAAAATTTTGAAATCCTTTTCCTGGTTTTGTTTTAAATCTATTTTCACCCTTCCAGTCTAAGCCTTCATCTCTCTAACTTCTCTCCCACTGGTGATGACAGTGGGAGATGGGGTCTATGGTGAATTGTCAACATCTGGACAAATCCTTTACTGTGAGGAATATGATGCTGATGTTGGTGCTTTCTTCTTTTTTATTCCTTCTTCCTTCCTTGTTTCTTTCTTTCACACATCTTCAATTTCTTTGGGGTTATTTTTATGTTTTCTACACACCTTTGTGCCTTCCTCTTTCTCCAGTCGTCTGAAACTCCATATTATATTCCAATTTTTGCATGTTAGATTCTACATTTTTGTCCTCGTAATTTCCTTTACAAACAGGTTTTCCCAGCTTCAGGTCTGCATGTTTTCTGAACTGACCATGGGTGACTTGTTGAAAGTGGAGGGAACAGGGAGGAGCACAGGCTGTGACCCATCTCTTAGGATGCCGTGCCTCTACTTTTCTACATGTATTGTGTGTCTTCACTTCTCTAGATCTCTGTACTACTGAGTTACAGGATACACACAACATTGCTCTACTCTTTACAATTATATAATCACTGGAGAAGGAAACTGAATTTTGACATAGTTCAGAAAATATTTGTAGGTCCCTTAATTCCCATTGACTATTTTGCGTTAGCACAATTTGAATACAAATCTTTGTCCTTAAGCTATGAAACTTTTGTTGATGAAAATTTCCTGGTTTATTGCTCTAAAATATTTTGGCCACAATGAATCTCCACTATTTGCAGAAAAATTTTGCTTACAAATTCCATTCTGTGACTTTGAATTATGATTAATAGTTTTAAAGTGCATGGAGTTAGCTGTAAGAAACTTGAACAGTAGCCCACAATAGCAAAGGGAACCCTGTAGACTTAGGAATTGCTGCAGAAATTCATATTAGTGAATACTGCTGTCAGGAATCCATTTCATTATTATTCTTCTGTAGTAAATTATACTTGTCAATACTGTGTTGCATACATACCAAGTTTCTGATTTTGCTTTTCACCATCTCTTATACAGAACCTTCCATGCAAGTTACAAGTGGGAAGTATTGTACTTGTTATTTGGAATACAACATATAACAGTATCAGACACCAAAGAGAAATAGTGAATGATTTTACTTAAATATAACAAAGGAAATGAACTCAATAGTAGTTACAGACCTACTCTGATTACTGATCTATTATTTTGGAAGCTTCTGTTAAAGATAAGGCTTTATATTCTAGGAGCAATAAAAAAGATTATCTTAAGTACTTTTGATCTGAGCATAACACTTAGAAAGACAAAAATTCCAAGCTGATCTAATGAATATCCATTCTGTGAAAAATTCATGTACTTTAAAACTTGTTTTGCTTTAAGCAATGACAAAAAGTCAAAATGTGAGCTATAACAAAATGAAATTTTTAAAGCAGTTCATTAAGAAGCCATCACAGCTTTTGGGGACTTCTAAAATATTTCTCCTGTTTTTAATGAGCTTGAAGCACTTTATTTCATTGAGAAGAGAACATTTCCTTTTACATATCTCATAATACATGACATTAGAAGTTCTGTATTTTCATTAAATTGTGCTTGACTTGGTTTACCAATGCAGCATTTATTTGTTTGTCTGGATTGAAAGGGCTCTATTATCATTCAGAAATGTGGTAATTAGGAAGGTGGTAAACAAGGCATGATTGCAATGTTTAGAAGGGAAGGTTGCGGGCTTCTGGAGGCTTTGTTAAGAAACCTGTAGAGACTTTTCGGAGACTTTTTAGCCCTCTAATTATGGATCTTAAAAGCAGTTCTACTTGGCTAATACTTGTTTCAGTATTCTGAATATTCAGTATTCTACTTGGCTGGCTTGTTTCAGAAAGTTGTCTACTTCCTACAAAAAATCTCCTGGCTCAATAAGCAGTAAAAAATTAAGTTTCCACAGGTGTTCAAGGTTTTTTTTGGGGGTTTGCTGCAGGTGATTTTCATGAGCAGTAGCGAAGCAAACAGAAATGTAGTCTCATGTTAGTGGGATGCTGTGCTGCTTCACTTGTACAACAAAGGACACGAAGGCCTAACCCAGGGGTCTTCAAACTATGGCCCACAGGCCGGATATGGCCCCCCAGGGTCCTCAATTCGGTCCCCCCCTATTTACAGACTCCCTGCCCCTCCTGCCGGGGGTTGGGGGGGGAAACCAAGCAGCCGCAGATGACTGCCTGCCACTTCATCTGCGCGCCGGCCCCACGGTTAAAAAGTTTGAGGACCCCTGGCTAACCCTAATGAGAAGTTACTTCCAAGGACTCTATGGAAAGGTCGAATTTATGACAGTACTCTGGGAAATTCTGACACCACTGTTTATATCATTAGTCACCATTTTTGGACCAACTAATGAGCTAAAATAAGCCAGGAGATATTAGTTAATAGCAGGAATACATGTATGGGTTTTGTCGGTTTTCAAAAAGTAGAAATATGCAGAGATTTTTTTTATCTTGAAAAGGACATCCCCCATAATTACACATTAATATCTCCATAAGCAGAAGCACTCCGCTCTGATTCAAATTGAGGACATGGAGACACTTTGTTACAGAGTTTCTGTAGATGTCCGCAGGTGAGTGATCCTGCCTGGTAGATTCAATGGTACAGACTTTGGTCCTAGATAAGTAGGTGGACTTCTAAGCTGCATTGTATAGTGTCTTCCCCTCCCCTGCCTGAACAGCCTCCTGTATCTTTTAAGATTTCATGTGTGACAGATTTATTTAGCTCATAAAGTTCATGAACTTATCACAATTCATAATTCATGTTTCGTAATTCATTGTAGAAATAAAGTTTCCACTACTGTTGACACTTTGAAGTGTTGTCACTTAAAGGTCACCTTTAAAAATGAGTACTCTTTTACTTGAGAAAAGACTTTTAACAAAACAGCGGTTTTTTTCAGTCTGATAATTCTCATCACAATACTTCAAACTCCAAAAAATTCTTAGAAGGAAAAGCAGTCTCGCTAGAGCAAGTGAGATATGCTTGAAGTCAGTATTGATCTGCATCTGAAGTCTTCTCTGGATGTTTATGAAAGGTTATGAATGTAAATTGTAAAGACTGCTGATATCCAACAGTATGTTTTTATATTGCCAGATAGGGAGGCCATATGTTTTATCTTGGTTTACAAGGTTTGTGCCTTTCAGGGCATATACCATTTTGAGATACATTTTCATATTCCCTCCCTCCCACCAAGTCTAGAGGAACTTACAAAATGATAGTAAGCAGGTTGAATTATCTTCTTCTATACTGAAGAAAACAAGCTATTAAAAGTTAAACAGAAATGTGGATTTCTACTACAGAAGAAGAAGAAAAAAATGATCCTTTCAATGCTGAAGAACGTAGAACTAATTCCAAACCCTTGACTGTGTGATAGTAAGAACTGGAGTGATGCTTCCCAAGAAATATGTTCTTGATTAATCCTCTTAGCAAGAACAACATAGTTCAAATAAAAGAACAGAAAGTGCATTCCTTGGTGCTCCCTTTACTGTTACCTATGCAAAAGGCAGCAGTAGTGTGTTCCTGTATCCCACAGCTACAAGTCTGTACCCTTACAGTTCATGTCTGCTGCTGAGGTAGATTTAGCTTAGTAGCTCTCAGCTGGTGAAACATTAAATCTGCTGCATTAACAGCTTGGGCTGTAGCACAGCATTGCTGCAGTGAGGGGCGGAAGCATGAGCAACTGGTGGGAACCTCAAAGGGAGGATGGAACAGTGGTGGGAGAGGGAATGAAGATAGGCAATGAAATGGGGAAAAGAGGTCAGTGACTACTAAAACCTGGAAATCACTGAGGTAGCTAGGAGACTGTGTATCCAGGGTCAGTGGGCACTTATTGATTACTGCAATAAGAATTATTTAGATAAAAAGAAGCTCCATCTAACTTTTAACCCAACACAGGTAAAATTCATACAGAAAAAAAAAGCCAAAAAACCCAAAACCAAAACATAAAAGGAAGAAAAAAAAAAAAGAAAAAGAAGAAAAAAATAGAGTCTCATTTGGCAATGTGTATTGAAACCAACGAGCGTTACATAAAAAAATCCCAAAACAGATCAGTATAGTTACAGTGAGAACTTTTAATTTTATTATTGAATACCTAGGTAAGTCAAATATTACCCCAAAAAGTGATGACAGTTGCTCTGAGGTTGCTTGTCAATGCAAACCAAATTAGTCAATTTAATCTGAAAATATATTCTTTAGGACCCGATTTTTTCTGAAGTTACATTGAAATTATTTTTTATTACCCATTGTTTCTGTTTACAGCACTCACATTCGAAGCTTTGAAGTCCTAATTCAAACCCCTTTTCTGTTGAAATCATGAATCTACTTTTTCTTTTTTTTTCCTCCACACAGGAGAATATCTAAACACTCATGGACTGGTGGTCTATCTTCCTCAGTTTGGTGGTCTTTTTTTTCCTTATTCTGCACAGACTCCCTCCTGCAGAGACAAAAATGAGAAAACCCTTCTGTCTGATGGTGATGTGGGATGCCAAGTTCAGTCCACTACTTTAGGTTTTGGTTAATAATTTATAAAGTTACTACAGCATCAAAAGGATTGATAGGCAGTGTTGCACCTAACTGTACCCTTAATCACGCATTTAGGCTACTATTCTTTGCAGTGTAGAACGTTAATTCACATCTCATAGGAAATGAAATAGCTCACAAGATGGAAGTATTTACTTCAAATCTTTTGGATAAAAGGAAACAGCAGCACTGTCTTTTTCTATTGAGCTAATTTTTCATTTCCTGTTACTTTCACACAGATACATGTACAATGCCCAAAACACATTCTGGTTGATTTGAAACTAGTGATTTTATCTTTCCATTTTGTCTGGAAGTATGTACAACTTTGTTGGCTTGATCTGAGGTGAAGTTTTGTCATTGTTCAGATAAGGGGGGAAAGTGTTATTTGCAGAATAGTACTGTTAGTTCCAGAAATCTGGATATATCAGTGTCCCTTTTGAAGTATATTTTCAACAGTGGGAACCAACACTTACTGATATCATAATCTTGATTATTTTCTCAGTATGTTTTTAATCATTGGTCCTCCAGGTTGGTTTTCTAGTACCTTATGAGCTACTGGGAGCAACTGGTTCTTCTTTGACCCTTTATCTCTTATCTGCTTACAGCAAAGAGTATAATGTTGCAATATATGAGCAATAAGAGTGTTGAAAATTGTGGAAATGCATTTTCAGATACTATAAGCTATATATCTGGACAAATCCACCTTAACTGTAATCCCCTGACTGATAAATAGAAGTTAGGACTTAGATGCCTGATACGTTTTTTTCTGTTTAATGGAGAATGTGCTCCAGACCTTGTGAGGTGTCAAATCAATCTATGTGATTAAATTCTTATCTTTGATGTTTATGTAATAAATGAATCTAGAACTATGATGCCTAAGCCTGAGATGGACTTCTGTACCTAAGTAAAGACCACAACATGCAGTAGCTGTGCATGAAGTTTCAGCAGTGAACTGTAAGTAGCATTTAGTTCTGCACAGCAGGAGTCTTGGACTTTTTCTTGGTATTGACACTATTGCTCTACCCCTAAAACGCAAGGTACTGATTTCTTAGATACATTTTTTACAAGCTTTCAAAATGGAAATAATATTCTGATCAAGCAGCAAAACCAAGGACAAGGGTAAGGCATATTTCTCATTCTTTTTCCTCCTCTGAGTTTTTTGGATTGCTAGCAAAACAAGCAAGCAATACATTACACTGTCAATCATTTGAGAAAGAAATTACTTTTATGTGCATTTATTCAAGACCTTTCAGTATGTGTGCCCAGCTACTTTTTTTTATTATGTGTTTGTGCAAAATACGCTGAACTATTTGAAACAGCTTTCAGTAGCAACGTAAAGGGCAAAAAACCAACATCTTGTTGAATTTTTATTTTGAAATGTGTGCTATACATGTAGAACAATAATAAAATAGTGTGGATAAGTTTTGAAATGTATGGATGGTAAAGAAACTTGTAAAAAAACACCTTTTCAGGTCTTTTTGATTTATGAGCCTTGGTTTCTGGTATGTACCAAGAACAGTAGGTAACTGAGATGTTCTAAAAAATTAATCACCTATCTTTCAATTATGGCTGTAGTACTACAAGACAGAGTGGCCTTTGATACCAGTAAGGTCTGGCGTATTAGGTAGATACTGCTTATGAAGGTCAGGTAAATACTGCTTGCAGTGCACCACATCCATTTTTTAGTCCCAGGAAAAACTGCAAATTCCTGAATTTTATCTACCTTTTCACTTTGTAGAATTTTATTATATGTCAACATATAAGAGCAAAGAAAAATAATTGTGGACAGAATACATTTAATTTATATATTTATGTATTTATATTTATATATATATATATATAAAGACATACTGGAGGGATTGATTATCCACTACTATTTTTGATCCTTTGAAACAAAACTATTGATTCTGAAAATGAATCTACTTGTACTCTTAGCACTTATTAGGTCACACCAATTTGAATTAATGCAAAACAAAATAGGCTGAAAAACTGGCTTTTAGAATTCTGAACTACATTTCCAGTAGGTGTTTATCTTCATAAATAATTTTTTCAGCGTTTTATAAACTTTTTCTAATGAAATGTTTTTAATAAATTTAAATTATTCTTGACAAAAAAATCCCTTCTAGTATCTTAGAAACAGAAAGAGTATATGCTACTTTGTAAATTGGTAGAAAGAGATCTAATCCAAATTCTTGAACCAGAAAATAAAACCTCTTAGAAAACCTGAATAAGAAACTCAAGATATAATTTACAGAAATGTTTTTTATTCTGCATCAGGACAGCCTTTTTGCATGATGGAAGGTTAGAACAATGCTATGAAACATTTAAGATAATAGATCAATATTCCTATCTTCATCAATCTTCATATTTTTGGTCATTTTTCTCAGAATACTGTTTGTTTGGGCACATCAGCACTAAACATTCAAAGCAATGTTTCTACAAACATCCTTACAAAAGCATAACTTTTGTTTTAATAATTTCTCATTGAATTTCTATGACAATGTTTTATACTGATCTTTCAATTTATATAACTGAAATTTGGGAAAAAACCCAACTTGATTCTAAAAAAGGTAGATCATTCCAAAGAAACTTGTTGCCTAAAAATATGATTAATTTTCTGAACAAAAAGACATACAGTAGCTCAGATTTATCCAATCTTAATTTCACATGAGGCCTCAGATAAAAATATTAAATCAAAATGGAGGAGACTATGATGCAGTTTAAGAAGGCTGAGATGGATAAGGTGGATTTATAAGCTGACTAAAGTGGTTTGACCACAAGACAGAAGACTCAGTTGTACTGAAAGATGAACAAAGATTGAGAGTTTTGTAAGTGGAGTACCACAGACTGCTCTGCAACTATATTTAATATTTTCATTAGCAAATTTGGCACATAAGCTGAAAGGAGAACTTAGTAAATGACAAAAAATTATTGAAGCAATTCAGGAAGAAGGGAATAAAATTTATCAAGTAGAACTCATAGAGACCAATAATGACATTTTTTTTTTTTTTTGTGTACAGCACTGTGTGCTTTAGCTGGAAGTGACAGGAGGAAAAGAGTTGTGGTTATGTAAGTCACAGAATATAGGATTCATCTGCACTTTTTCTAATTAATTCGTGACAAGCAAGACTGATTATACTGATTGTTAGGTGGTGTCAGTGCAGATATATTGGCTCTGTGTTTCCATATATAGTTGTATAACAGATCACTCAGACCTAGTTTGGGCATTTTTATGTCATTTTCTCACAGAAAATAACTTTAGCTGAGGAGGAATGTGACTGCAGCTTACATATAGGATTGCAGTTCATCTAGTAGATCAGAATGAAATTATATTATTGGCATAAGAGGAAATGGATCAATTTTACTGTTAAAAAAAATAGACTTGAAATTGGAAGACAAACAAGCGTTTTGTTTTAATAAGCATATCAAGGACAAGAAATTGAATAGCTTGAAGACAGATCCTGACATTTATGAGCAGAGGCTGAGCTCAGTGAAATAAAACTTCTAGTCTTCTATTTTTCTATTACATTGGATTTGGAATTTCCGTAAGACAATATGATACCATTTGAATCAGATTACATTGAGTCCTGTAGAAACATAAAATAACTGAGGTTGTAAGGGAATTCAGAAAGTAATCTAGTCCAACCTGGACTCAAATCAGGGCTAATTTCAAAGTCAGACTGGGTGGCTCAGGGTCTTGCCTGATCTAGTTCTGAAAATTGCCAAAGATGGAATCTTACGACCTTTCTAGGCAACTTGCATCTATGCTTAACCTCTCTCATTGTGATTTTTGAAAAGTTATTTTATTTTTAATGTCCAAGCTATTTCTTTTGCTGCAGTTTGCAAGGGCACTTCTGCTTTTGATGAGCACCACTAAGAGAGGTATGTCTTCACCTTGTACATAAATCCCCTTTAAGAAGTGGAAATAACAATTAGATTTCTGCCCTTAATCTTCTTTTCCCAAAGCTGAACAAGCCAACTCTTTTAATTTGCACTCGCACCATGTGCTCCTTCCACACCCCAGTCATCTTAGTGATGATCTCCCACTGCACTCACTACAGTTTGTCAATGTCTTTCTTTTACTGATGAACTGAGAACTGAATGGTTTTATAAGGGTAGCATTCAGAATGCAAACAGAAGGTGAAGAATAACTTCCATGATGTGTTAGCTATTCTCCCATCCCGCACAAAAAATAACTGCAAAAATATTTCTTTTAGGCTATTAACTGAATTTCATTTCTTACATCATTTTTGAGCTTTTGAGTCTGTGGAAAGATTTATTTTTCAGTTACTTTTAAATGAAATATTTTAATAAAATTATGATAAAATGTATGATATGATAAAAATAATAAATACTCTAAAAAAGTAACACGATGTTGTAGAAATATTCCATTAAGTTTTTAAAAGTGCAGGAGAGAGAATCAGGTGAATTATGAAAAGAAAATTCACATAGATTTATTTGGAAAGCTAATTACTCAAGAGAGAGAAAAAAGACCCCAAATGTTTGGTTTGAAGAGTTACTGGTGACCCCAGCAACCAAAGATAGACTGTTATACAGAAGAAAACAATATCATAACTGCAAATAGTTGCAGAATACATCTGATGTATAACCAGAGAAAATAAGATACTTCTTTATCATAACTACAAATAGTTGCAAAATACATCTGATGTATAACCAGAGAAAATAAGATACTTCTTAAGTGCAAGACACTGCATCTAAGCAAGAATAATTGTAAAGGGCAACATCTAAGACATAATGGATCAGAAGCAGAATGTATGTTCAGAGAGATGACAAATACCAGTGGCAATTATTTTCATGACATTTGCAGGAGAAGTTTTCAGTGCTGTTTTGTTTAATTAAAGAAAAAAGGCTTATTTTTCAATTTAATGTAATCACAACACCTTATTTTAAGAGCTCTGTTCCTGCTCTATAGTTGTAAATGTGATTAATGCTATTTAGTGGCAATAGTCACTGTAGTGATGTGCAGACAAGATGATGGCCTGAAAATGCATATGTGGGTCTGAAAGTTTGAAATCTAAGAGGGAAATATTGAGCAGACTGCCAAACACACCTTACAAATTACCATTTGTAGGTTTATTACAGCTGTTCAAGGTAAATCAATGTTCCACTCTGAATATGGCATCAGTAGTGCATCACAACCACTCTGGGAAAATGTTACTTATGTGATAGAACTATTTTAATGCCACCAGTTTTACCATTCTTCTCCTTTTCACCTACTCTATTGCATTCTACCTAGCTGCATATTTTGTAATAAATTAGGTCTAAAGATCTTTAACAGTCATTAGAATGACTGCATGGGCTGAAATAGATTAGAAATACCCATTACTATTCATTATCTTGTCTATAAAACATTAGCAATCAAATGGGGAACAATGGCTAATACTGTTTTGTGCTAAAATTGAAATAAATGTGCTAGTTCAATTTCATCTACAATTTAAATCATTTGATTTGCAGGATTCACAAACATCTCTTCTCTGTACTATTTAATTATTCCCTGATACAAAGACAGTAAAAATGCTTCAGCCATATAAACAATCATTAGTGACAGTACAAATCAAAGACTGGATATGAATTTGAGTTTTGTCATAGATAAGGACACTTGGATCTAGAATTGGGAATCTGGATGGAAAGATGCAAGAAACCTTGCATCCAGGTTAGGCCCATCAGTGATAATAACTGTCTTTTGAAAAAGTTGAGCAAATAAGCCTTTGGCAGGAGAATCACAGAATATGAATAAATTAAGAAGATAGATGGATGAAATCTTTCATCATGGTATCACAGGGTGAAGTAACACAGCAGTCCCAAAACTACTTTGATGAACAAATAACTGTTGGAACATTCATTATCTAAATGATATAAGGGTCACAATCACACTATTCCTTTTTTTCTCTACAGATTAGGCCTTTAAGACCAAGACAGCACTCTGGACTGTGATGTATTTCCATGTAGAATAGACTTTCACATAGCTTTTAGCTGTCTTCACTAATGTGAGTTTATTGACCAAATAGCACGAATTTAGAAATTAAAGACCTCAGTCTATTCAATTCCTCAGATATATGCCCAGAGTAATCTGAAATGAAAAAGACCTTTGGAAGGCTAGAAATAACCAGAAGACAGTAAAATTAATGAAATTACTAAATCATTAAATAAAGAAAACTACACTTTAAACAAAGAGACCCTCAGAGAAGTTCTGTGTTTTCTTAGGCATGTAAATTGTAAACTAAATTAGAATTTCTTTGGTTTGTGGAAGGCAGAAAAAGTAAACATCATGTTATCTTTATGAACTTGAAAAACATCAGTCATAGCCTTCTAGAAAGAAATTTTTGCAGTGAGGTCATAAAAATTCACCACACTAAGGAAACAATTCAGTTTCAGTGCCATAAAGCCCACTACAAAAATAATTAATGGTTCCTCATTTTTAATCTCTTTAAATTTAAAAATGCATTGACTTAATATAAAGGAAAAAAAATAGTGTATGCCTGGAAATTCCGTTATACCTTCAAATTTAAAATCTGTATGTGTACTAGTAGCCTGAGTAACTTCTATAGCAATAGGTAAAAGATAAAACAAAATTTAAAAAAACCTTCCCCAATATAAGCTAGAACAAATAACAGCAATGGAAACCAATAGAAAAAACAAGATGAAAAATTGTAATTCTGATATAGTTGTGCAACTTTGGTTCATGTGCAGGCACTTCAGAGTACACGAGGATCTTTGCAACAGCCTCTGTTGTTATTTTTCCCCCTGCTGAATACACGAGTTGTCATTTAATTCAGAAGGACACACTGGCACTCAGACCTTTTTCAGCTAGTACCAAAGAAGTGTCTTCCCAAGGCTTTTACAACTGTGTTTTTTCTCACCTATGGCTTATTTTGAAGATGTAGTGTATATTAGCATCTAAACTACGGGAGAGTTTTATTCATTTATTTGCAATATAAGTATAAAGAAGTATTTAATGTTCCCTTTGAAATTACTCACTTAAGCTGTGTTTTCTTTTCATTGAGGAGATAAGGTTGCTTTAAGAAGACTTGATGACTCTGAAAATCGAAGCATCACACCATTAATTTAGGAACCAACAAGAAAATCTGGTGACTGTGGTAATGAACATAAGATATGTCTCCCTTAAATGGAAGCAAGATAAAAAAGTGGAAGAAAATTATTTTCCAATCATTTACTGAGGCTATTCATAGTAAGAACCAATTATTTTCTCTTGCTTTCTCTTACTAGAGAGAAGATGAAGGACAAAAATTTCCCTGATCACAGTACTTTTCCAGTCTGAATTCAAACCAAATCATTGTTACAATCCTTCAATTCAGTGAAGGTACATAAAACGTAATTTTCGATTTTCCAGTCAATGAAAGTGATAGTTCTCTATATTGGGTGTAACTGGCCAGGTTTTGGTAGCTGGGGGGCGGCCCCTGTGAGGTGTGGCTGAGGCTGCCCCATGCTGGGCACAGCCAGTTCCAGCCGGTTCCAGCCGGCTCCAACAGCCCCAGCACAGGGCAGGGCTGGGCCCCGCAGCCACCATGGCCGCCATGGCTGTGGGGAAACCTGCGGGAGGGAAGATAGCGGTGTTTTAATTTTTTTTTTTCTCCTTACCATCCATCCATATTTTTTTTTAAATTGGCAATAAACTAATTTTTCCAAAGTCTTCTTTGCCCATGACAGTAACTGGCAGATAATCTCCGTGTCTTTGTCTCAGCTCACAAGCTTTTCCATCTTATTTTCTCCTCCTGTTCTGTTCTCTTGAGGAGGGGGAAGGAGTGAGTGGCTGCATGGGCATATGGCTACTGGCCAAGGTTAACCCACCACAGTATGTTACTACCCTTCTTCAACTACAGTCAGAAATCATGACAATATAGTTTTTATGTTCCTTCCTACCTGAAAATAATCAAATCTATGTTCCAAAATAGTCATTGTGTCACATACCATGGGCTTGCATGACACCTTACATGTGAGGATGCTTGCCATGCAGAACAGTCTTTTCAGCTAAAGAAAGCTATTGCAGGATTTCCAGCCTTTAGGTATTTGCATATTTTTATCCAAATAATATTTTGTGCAAAACAAGTTAGTAGTTCCTGAAGTAGAGATCAGAATTCATGACCTCCCTCTGTTTAGTTGTGTATAATGTCCAGAGTTGTATCTTCTCTAGTCCTTTCTTTCTAGACAAATGAATGTTCAATTTTGGTCCTTCAGTCCAAAACAGGAGGTGAGAGAGACTAATGTCACCACCAGTAGATTAAGGAGGACACTATAACCAAGTTATGTCATGTGGATAATTTCACTACTCCCTGAAATCAGTCCTGAGCATTTGCAAAACTAGTACAGGACCTGCGGCCTGTTACCAGTAATGTTATTACTGTATATGCTGGGTTACATGCTATAGCAGTCAGTGGAATATTTAATATTAAGATCCTAGATCCTCTGGAGTGTACATCAAGCTGCTACACTCTGATAGCAATTTTTGTAATATACTGAAGCAGAATTTTGGTCCTTGGAGCAATAATTAGTTAACTTTTCAATGCCTATGCATTTATAGGACTCATGGATTTTAAGAATGACTATGACTGAGTTGCTGCCTAAATTTGACTACTACTTCTGCTGGTAAATTTTAGTGCCCCAAAATAAATTTACCTATGTGTATCTATGCATGTACACATGCATATTACCTGTGTACGTAAATATCAGCAAATGTCTGCAGAAGCCTGGTACAGTTTTCAGGACAAAGTTACTTTCTTTACTTTTATCCATCTGCTGTAGACAAGAAGTTGCACTTTTGGTCCTGATAGAGCAAGAGTACTTCAACAGCCTCTGACATAGTAATTTCTGCAATCTGTGGTTAAAACATACAGTTAACTAAACCTGTCACAAAGATTGCCTTTTATTGTTAATTAAGTAGTTTATAATGTGTTAGCTAAGGTGTCTTGTACTTTAATATAGACTTGAAAGGCAGCATATAATACCAATTCTAATTACACTAGTTCTAATTATCCTTTTTACAAATCATGTCTAATCTAAATTGAGGTAGCCTCTGGAGTGAGATCTCTTCCACTTACATCAGGATTAAAATGTAACAATATATACACACAAGTCCGTGAACTACTGGATATGCTGTAAACTCCCACTTAATTTGGTCTCTCTGTAACTTTGTATCTCGTATAATACTACTGTTTGCCCTATGCTATGGCCTTCCACTAGTTATTAAGAATTCCATCAGAATGAGACATTTATTTGGAAATTATTAATTCAGATGTGTTTTTCTACCGTCTTTTTTAATATTATTGAAGCACAGTAGTTTATATAGAATGAGAAGTCATGCATTTACATTAGGGAACATTCACATACCAGGCATTTACTTTGCAATCAGGTCTTATTAAAGAATGTTATTCAAAGAACCATAGAACCATAGAACCATAGAATCTAGTTCCAAACCCACTGACATGGTTGCTGTCTTGGTTTTGACAGGAATAAAGATAATTTTCTTCTTAGTAGCTGGAGCAGTGTTATGTTTTAGATTTAGTATGAGAATAACATTGATAAGACACCGATGTTTTCAATTGCTGTTGGGTAATGTTTACACTAAGTCAAGGACTTAGACAGCTGGGGGGGTGGGGGGATGCAGGAAACTGGAAGGGGACACAGCCAGGACAGCTGACACAAATTAGCCAAAGAGGTATTCCATACCATATGACATCATGCTGGGTATATAAGCTGGGGGAAGAAGAGGGAAGGTGGGGATATCCAACACTATGACGTTAGTCTTTCTGAGTAACCATTATGTATGATGGAGCCTTGCTGTCCTGGAAATGACTGAACACCCACCTGCCCATGGAAAATAGTGAATTAATTCCTTGATTTGCTTTGCTTTGCTTGCGTGTATGGCTTTAGTTTTACCTATTAAATTGTTCTTATCTCAACCCTTGAGTTTTACATTCCTTTCCAATTCCCCTCCCCATCCCTTTGGGTGAGGGGGAGTGAGCAAGTGGCTGCGTGGGGCTTGGTTGCTGGCCGGGGTTAAATTGTGACACCAGCATAATAGATGGAGCCCAAACTCATGGACTAAATTAACTCAATGGAAGTTTTTGTGGACATTTTTGTAGACATTTTGATGGGTATGGTCCTTTCACTAGACTAGATTGCTCAAAGCTCCATCCAACATGACTTTGAACACTTCCAGGGAGGAGGTATCCACAGCTTTGCATGGCAACTTGTTCCAGTGTCTCACCACTCTCATGGTAAAAATTTCTTCAGAATGCCAAATCTAAATCTATCCTCATTCAGTTTGTAACCATTGCTACACGTCCTGTCACTACAGGCCCTAGTAAATAGTCTCTCCCCATCTTTCTTAAAAAACTTTTTTAAGTATTGAAAGGCCACAATACAATCTCCCCAGAGCCTTCTCTTCTCCAGGCTGAACAATCCCAACTCTCTTAACCTGTCTTCATAGTAGATGTTCCAACCCTCTGACCATTTAATGCCTGTCCTCTGGACCTGCTTCAACAGGTCTATGTCTTCCTTGTTCTGGGAACCCCAGAGCTGGACACATTACTCTAGGTGGTGTCTCACAAGAATGGAGTAGAGGGGGAGAATCACCTCCCTTGACCTGCTGGCCATGTTTCTATGCAGCCCAGGATATGACTGGCTTTCTTTACTGCAAGCTCATATTACTGGCTCATATCCAATTTTTTGTCCACCAGTATTCCCAAGTCCTTCTCCACAGGATTTCTCTCAATCCATTCCTCCCCCAATGTGTATTGATACTTGGGATTGCCCCGATCCACTTGCAGGACTTTGCACTTGACCTTGTTCAACTTCATGAGGTTTGCATGGGCCTACTTTTCAAGCCTGTCAAGGTTCCTCTGGATGACATCCTTTCCTTCTAGCAAATCAACTGCACCACTCCACAGGATTTCTCTCAATCCATTCCTCCCCCAATGTGTATTGATACTTGGGATTGCCCCGATCCACTTGCAGGACTTTGCACTTGACCTTGTTCAACTTCATGAGGTTTGCATGGGCCTACTTTTCAAGCCTGTCAAGGTTCCTCTGGATGACATCCTTTCCTTCTAGCAAATCAACTGCACCACTCCACTCGGTATCATCTAGAGACTTGCTGAGGATGTACTCAATCCCCTTGCCTATGTCACTGATATATATATTAAATTAGTCCCAGTACAGACCCTTAAAGGACCCCATTCCTTCCTGGTTTCCACTTTGATATTGAGCCATTGACTATCACTCGTTGGATGCAGTAATTCAGACAATTCCTTATCTATTGAATACTCCATCTTTCAGATCCGTGGGTTTCCAAGTTAGAGACAAGAGTATTGTGTGGGACTGTCAAAGGCCTTAAAGAAGACATTGCAGATGACATCTGCAGCTTGTTCCTCGTCCACTGATGCAGTTATTCCATCACAGGAAGCTACTACAACAGTCAGGCATGATTTGCCCTTGGTGAAGCCATGTTGGCTGTCTCTAATCACCTCACTGTCTTCCATATGTTTGGACAAATCTTCCAGGAAGATCTGTTCCATGATCCAGAAGTGAGGCTGATTGAATGAGGCTGATAAAATATAAATAAAATGTAATAAATCCACAGTATGAGATATGGCAGACCACAGTGCCCTGAGATTATTTTTTTTTCTCTTTTTTTTTTTTATGTAAGCTATGTGTAGACTTAGGCTACTCGTATTATTATATATTTGATTTGGGTATATGCCCTTCTTCCCTGCTTTCTTGATAAAACCCCAAGATTCTGATGTGAGGAGCAGATCATGGAGCATGTGATACAGAACATGCAACTAATTTGAATGATTTCAAGAAGAATTCTTAAAGAGAACACTGAACCCTCTATTTATTGTATCTGAAAAACTGGTTTATATTTGGGAGTTTTCTAATGTCAGCTCCATGGGAGCTCCAGTGTCAGTTAAATTAGATTAAGAATAAAATTGCCTTTATGGTTTAATTATATCACTGAATGTTATTGTTCATACTGTAGGTAAGAAATAGAAAGAATTCTTGCAAGCAAAAAGAAAATTATGTATTTTTCAGATGGATACATTGCAAAGCTGTTATCTGTTGCTATCAAGAGTACAAGGGAATCAATTTAACCATATTATCACAATAACCAGAAGTATTAAATAAAATGTGTCTTTGTGAACCTTGTCTCTTGGTAATTGCTTCATGTTCATAAGTTTATTAGAGTGCCTATAGCATTTTGGAGTAGTACTGCAATTACAACAAACTCAGAGCCTTAAGAGCCCAGAGATTTTATCAATGGGAAGAGCTTGAAAGTTATAATTTTAATGATTTTAATCATTTTATGTAAGTGAAAAAACTCAGTGAAAATATTAATATCAATTGTTAATTATATGGGTGTTTTATAAATTAAATAAGAAAAAAATTACAAAGAAATAAGAAATATTTGGCACCCAATAAAAATGTTCTCTTTCAAGTCCTTCACCTCATTATATTACTATTGGATCTGCACAAAGTCTGATCACTTTAAACAGTGAAAACAAGTGTGACAGGTAAAATATGCTTAATTGACAGTTTATTAAGCCAACTTAAGAGTAGAAACAATTGTAACACATAGAGCTAATGGCTGCAGCTGGTTCATAGCAAAGGAATCAATCTCATTCCAACACTTGTAGCAGAGAAATTAATTCCATTATTTAATTTGTCAATGTCATTCTTCATTGAGAAACACAAGCTTGGTAGAAACATCAAGAGATGAAGAACATCTTAGCTAAAAGACTGATTCAAAGAACTGTTCCAGAAAAAAATGTGTTTAAAGGAATGCAATACATACGTGCACTCAGCTTCTTCAGGTTCCAGAAATTTCAAGATGGATGGTGTCATGTGCCTTTGGTAGGCACAGATGGCTGGAATAGCTAGTATTTTATTTCTTGATGTGAGAAAAGCATTGTCCTGAAAAATTAACACAAACAACGCCTTGGTTGGGAACGCTGGGGCTGCTTAGAATTGGTATTTTAGGTGCAGATGTTTTCACAACTATACCTGCAAGTTCATACCGATGAGAGACTGAATTTCCAAAGAGGCAAGGAACAGTCAGCATTTCCAAGATGAGAAAAACGGATAACCCAGGAAAATAACAAACAAACCAACCACGAAGTGACAAATTCATTGCATCCTGGAATCACAGGCTAAAAAGTGGCAGGTGTGGAGCAATGCAATCTTCATGGAAAAACTGGGTTAATCACATTCTGTTAGAAGATTTTAGGTATGTTAATGAACTGTCAACCAAAGGAGTGTTCCACAGAAATTTTTAGGATTTAGGTGAGGTGAAGTTTAGAGGCCCTGATTTTTGATAAACACACCTATAAACACCTGTTCTACTATGTTCTTAGGCAATTAAGGGTTGAGAAGGCAACTTTAAAATAAGGTGAGTGTGATGAGAATAAAATTTGCCTAATAAAGGTAAAATTTCAGCAGTACTAAGCTGCTTGTTCTAAAAATAATAATTAAAATCCTGGTAATATCAAAAAGTCCCTGAGAGTGAGGGCCTTGTAGTAAAACCTGAAGCTTTTCTCCTTTCCAAAGCAGGATTATTCACATCTACAGTTAATTCATGAATGGGGCTGAATTGATTAGGCCTGTGAGTGGTGCCACCTGCTTGCAAACAAAAGCAAGGAAGTAATTAATGAATTTCTTCAGGAAGAGCTTTTGCTGTTTATCCTCTTGAAAACATAAAAGTGGATTATGGGGATTGGATAGCAGATGTGCAGTTCTAAATAATTTTTGCAAATTGGCAACCGATGGTGTTAATAAGGTAAACGGTTGAAGAATGGTATGGTCTCTTTAACTGTTGTGGATGCGTTCTTGCAAGTTTACCAGTGGTATGTGAGCTGGTTCTGTATAATGAAAACAGTTACCCAAATTCTTGGATGTGTTTATAGTAATTATATTTGTATGTAGAACTTCTGAAGATACTTTAAATTATTTTGACAGAAGATGTAAGAAGGATGATCCAAAGTCTGGGAGTAAAACCAGAGAGATCTGGGGAGGAAGTTAGATGTAAGTTGGAATGAAAACTTTGAGGCTCAAAGGACAACAGGTTTACTGTAAGACTGAAGTTGTGAGTTCTTGATGTAGTTGACCTGCAGATTTTTCTTACTATGCTATAGAAAGGGGGGAAAAAACCCCAAACCAAAAGAACACAACCAAACCCAAACCTCCTACATATTCTAACTTTTGGAGGAACATGGTGAAAACTGAAGGTGTGTTTGAAAGAGACTTGTATTACTGTCCATTTTCAAATTTGGTGGCCTAATAAACTTCATAGACATTTATCTTGTTTTGTGTGGTAATGTAAAAGAAGCATATCCTTTGAGAGAGGAGATTCTGGAGGGCATAGGTGGATTTTCTGTGTGTGTATGTGTTTATGGATCATTTTATGCTGTCTTTGAACCTGTAGCATTGTTGTTTCTAAATTTAAAAGTTTCTTTAGGAGTTCAGTTTACTTTTAAAGTGTTCAAAAGATTTATATAGGTATAGTAAAAAGATACACATGTCAGAAGAAAATTGTTTTCTATTATTTCTTGTACAAATCATAATGGTTTCTCTATGCATGCTGTTTTCTGTGGACAAGTTAACAGCTTACTGAGCTTTGCATTTAGCTATTACAGAAAAATAATGATCTCTTTTATGTCGACTTAATGAGCAAAAAGTCTTACTCACGTGGATGGATTCTGATCACTGAGAGATTATGTTCTGGTATGGCAGGAGGAGCTGATTATTTCAATCCTAATGAATAACAATAATAAATCATCACTGTACTGGTGAAAATACTAATTATATCAGTCAGTTTAGGCAATATCTATTCAAAAGCTGATGAAAAGAAAATCAATTACGAGGGATGAGGCTTAAGACAACCATGGTAAATCAGAAAATCAAACCTATGCTTAAAGACATAATTTTATGGCTGTGGGTTTTGAAAAATCCTGCATTTAAGAAGACTGTGAAAAGTAAGTTTGCATCAAGATTCATCTAGTGGAGCAGATGTATTGATCAATGTTTTTAGTGTTGGGTAAAAGCAATTTGGCCATCCATTTATACTAAAATGTAATTATTGCTTCTTTGTTTGAAAGTTCTCAGTACCGGTATGCTCCACCCTGTGATTGTTCTTGCTCTTCCCTTGAGTCTGTTGGCTTTAGCAAATTTGGGTTTTTAGGACTGAAAAGAGAAAGTGCATTTTAATTCTTCTTTGGGTAAACATCTAACTTTTCTAACTCATGATTTCAAACACAGAATTTTGCTGGAAGGGACCTAGGGAGGCTTCTAGTGAAATAAGGTTAGCTCTGAGGTTAGGCTATGCAAGGCATTGCCCAGTGACATCTTGGAAAACTTGTAGAGGCCTGCAGGACCTCCCTGGGCAACCTGTTGCACTGCCTGCCTGTCCTTGTGGGATTTTTTTCCTTCTATCCAACCTGAACCTCTCTTGCATCAATTTATGCCCATTGTCTCTCATCCTACTGCCATACATAACTGTGCACAGCCTGTTTCTGACATTGCAATATCTCCCCATAGACACAAACAGAGGGCTCGAGGTCATCTCTTCTCCAGGCTGAACAAGCCCAGATTCCTCAGCCTTTCCTTACAGAAGAAGTCCTCCAACTCCCAGCTAATAAACTTGTTCCAGCTAATCAATACTTTTTCTTGTACTGGGGGACAAAAAACAGAGTATTCTAGATGAAATCAAAGGTGTTTTGTATAAAGAGAAGTAATCACTTCTGTTCATCTACTGGCTATACTTCTGTTAACTCAGTCAAATCTAAGAGCTAGACTCTTAGCAGAGCACTGCTGGTTTCTGTTTAGCTTCCTGTTCACCAGGGCCCCCATCTATTTTCCACAGATCTGCTCTCTAGTCAGTCTGCCCCAGCTTTGTACCATTTCAGAGAGTTAACACATCCCAGGTACAGGACTTTGCATTTGTCCTTGAACTTCGTGACCTATTTTCTCCAGCCCGTCTAGATGCTTTTTAAAAAATAGCTTTCTAGGGAGTGCATCAGGCTGGCAAATGGGTGCTTCCATACCTCTCAGAAGAGTTATCTACCATACCAGCCTTTGCCTTTTCTTAGTTGTGCTGGTTTTTATACAAAGGGCAGATCGGTCTGCCTTACTCAGCTGTAGCATCCTTCCTGATGTGATGGATCTCTCCTCTTTGCTGGCAGAGCAGCAAAGTGGTTCTGCAAGGGCGCCTTAGGCTGCAGGGAAAGTCTTTTACTCCTG
>JAVJGJ010000014.1:102774297-102802321 GCA_035590215.1 Microhierax caerulescens
AAGCTTATTTTACAACTTGATTGCAAGCACATGTACATAAGAACAAAACCTAAGCAAATCACCTCAAAAAGCAGCTCAGAGGACTGTATTGGCATGTACTGTTTTTCTTAAAGATAAGGAAAAAGCATGTTTCTGTGTATGAAGGACAGATACCCCAGTTTATATAAGATTTCTGACACTCCCCCCCCCTCCTCCCTAAAGCAGATTCTTTGGTTTTATTGTTTGGGTTTTGTGTTAATGTTTGGTTCTCCCCACCCCATTCCCCCAAGAAATATTCTTCCATCTATAATGCTAATTTGATTATTATTTGTATTTGATAAAGATGCTTACTTCACTGATAGTGAATTTGTAAATTGAATTTGTAATAATGGAGAAACTAAAATTTTGAGTCTATTGGAATTAATGGGAAACTCTTTCTGAAGCAGGAAAAAACCAACTATTATATATATTTTGTTTTCTTGCAGAATTCTTCAGTATTTCTATCCTAAATGTGAGCTGGGTGCTAGAGTCAATCCTTCCATCCTCTTACTGCACATATTTAAAAACCTACTTGAACATTTTTTTTTCCCCTTAAAAAGTTACAGTGAATATCAGAATTCATTGATAATTGAGATCTTGTAGTTATTACAAGCTGATTTGAAGATTTCTAGGAACATCAAAACTCTACTTGTGCAGTTGTACTGGATCTGGCTGGGGCAGAGTTAATTTCATTTGTAGCAGAGCGGATGGTGCTGTGTTCTGCATTTGTGAATAAAATTGTGTTCACACCGATTTTCTTTTTTTTTCTGTTTTCTTGGTTTGGTTTCTTGGTTTGTTTTGGTTTCTTGGTTTGTTTTGGTTTCTTGGTTTGTTTTGGTTTCTTGGTTTGTTTTGGTTTTTTTTGTTTTCTTCACACACACCCCCACACGCATTGCTGAGCAATGCTTGCACAATGTCAAGACTTTCTCTTTTTTCCCATTCTGACCCAGCAACAAGTAGGCTGCGTGCAGGCAAGAAGTCCAGAAGGAACACAGCCAGGACTGACCAAAGGGATATTCCAAACCTCATGACATCACACTTAGAAATAAAACCTCAGGGACAGAAGGATGAAAGAGTGATCTTCATGGTTGTAACATTTGTCTTCTCAAGCTACTGTTAACGATGCTGGGACCTTGCTTTCCAGGAAGTGGCTGGGCAGCCGTGTGCCGATGGGAAGCAGTGCATGAATTCTTTTTCCTTTGCTTACTTGTGCAGCTTTTGCTTTATCCAATTGACATCTTTATCCAGGTCTGCAAGCCTTTTTGCCTTCTATTTTGTTCCGATCCGACAACAGAGGAGAAAAAGCAAGCAGCTGTGCGCTGCTTAGCTGCTGCCTGTAGTCAACCTACTACAATCTATCTTGATACCCCAAATGGACTATTAGAGCAACTGAGTCTTGCTGATCACTCCTTGGCTCTCAGGCTATCAGGGAGTTGCAGCTGCTGAGGTATTTCTGCCAGTGCACCATCATGGTAGCAAATAGCGCTTGCTGTGCTTTGACATGTAGCAACCCCACAACAGAAGGATCAGCTGAGAGGCTGGGCAAGGTAGACAGCTATTGAATCTTCTCTGTATCCCCAGTGGCTGTACCAGAGGCCCACCACTATCCTCTTGGGTCCTTAAGGTACCTTTTCTGAGGTAGTCTAAGCCAAGGATACACAGTGCCTTCAGGCTGGTCACAATAGTTTGCTCCTACCACTTGTCTGCTCACTAAGCTCACTCCATCCTTCAACCCAGACAACTGTTGGGATCCCCTAGTCACCAAGGGGTATAAGGGCTAAATAAGTAATAAACTTTGAGGTTTGTTCATAAATCATGGTTATTGTCTTATGCATCATGGAGCTTAGCTACTTTGGAGAATAAGAAAATGTCAGGAGAAACATAGTAAGAAAATGCCTTTATTTTTAGAAAAAGAACAAAATCAAAGTTTTAAAAGGTATTAAAAGTTTGTATTGACAGACTGAATATCAGGAAGGGCTGGAAAAATTCTACTGGTTTTGAATGGCATTAAAAATTAAAAAGGTCTATCTTCTGCTTTAATTTGGGGCAGAAGTATGGAGAATTTTTCTCTTTCTTAAGCTGCCATAGAAATAGTTGCTACCTTTATCAGCCTACCTTTAAGCTGCATGTGGGTGTTCATATAAGTTTTTAACGCCAGAAGGGAAATTCTAAACAATTCTCACTTCCCCTGCAGTTACTTAAATATTTTGAAGCTTGGGAGTTTCTTGCTTGGAGAAGCTTGAGAAAAATATCTAATTGCACCACTGCTTCAAGCTTATCTTATAATTTCCTCAGATTTCCAACCATTTTTTTATTTGGGAATGAGATGATAATTTTGAATATTTTCATCATTTTCATAAGAGATTCCAGTTCAATGTTTATGTCCTTAAACACTGTACAGTAGATATACAAATAATGACGAGTTTATGGTGATATATTGCTGTTATGGCATGTACAAACTTGTTTTTTCTAGTTATATTTAGTGAGCTCAGTAGAAATAATCTGAATTTGCTGGTCACTCTTGGTATGTAGGATATACTGTAGACCTGAAGAAATATATTCTGGGTCTTGTACTAGAAGTTAAAGCACTGACTGTTCCTATTACTGGTGGTTTGTGTGTTACAGCCCCTTTTAGACAGATGGAACAGATTAAATAAACAATGTTCTCAATCTATCTGAAAGTATTTCGTAATGTAGCTTGAAAATTAAATTATTTAGGCTCAGATCAGAGGGTCTGGAAGCTATGAATCCCTGTCTGTACTAAAGTAAAGCATCCATACCTCTGTCTTTCACCTCTGGTTCCCTACCCTCAGCTGTTGAGCAAAAGGGTAATTTTCATCATGAGTGCTGGGGAGCAGGGGGCCTATAAAAACAAAACCATCAAGACAAAACGCCACCCCACCCTGTTGGTTGGTTGGTTGGTTTTAATTTGTTTTTGTTGTTAGTTGGTTTTCTTTTTCCTTCACCAGCAGGAAGAATATAATGAATTAGGATGAAATTAGTGACTTGTTTCTGGAAAGTTCAAAACTGTTCTGGCAGAAAATTCATTCTGGTTGAGTTATATAGCTTATAAAAAATTGTCTTTGAGTTTTATTTTTTTAGTTTATATTGAATATTGTGAATTATTTCTCCCCCTGAAAGGAAAAGTGTTACCTTACACAACAGATGTTTATGCACATGTTAGGTTGAAAATGCAGCCTGGGAAATATCCATAGATATATGTGTATCAATGGCAGCTTCCCCTTTGCCAAAATATTTTATTATATTTCAAAATAAATAGGTCTTCTGTTCCAATGTTCTAAGCTGATTTGATATTTTCTGAAGTTCTTTTCCTTTTAAAAATAATTGGTGGCTATGTCCACACCTCAAAATAATACTAAATAGCTCTTATTCTCTTCAAATGTTTTTTTTGTTCTAGAAACATTTTTTGATAAAAATTAATACCATAGAGTACTGTAAGTCTGTTCTCTTCAATATGTTCCAAATTATGGCTTCCATCTACTCTAGAGGAAGCTTGAGGTTCCTTTCTGGTCCTGAAACCTGCTGTTCTCCTTGCAGTTTTCAGTCTTCATTTGAAATCAGATACTTCTTTTTCATTCAGTTAATTTTCATCCAGATAAACTCTAAGTATTCACAAATATTCTACAAGTAATGTGTCATTCTTGTACAAACTTGGTTGTGGTATTTCTTCATTTTTTCCGAGCTGAGTGGTATTCTCAGTAGGATCCTGAAGGAAAAAAGCGTCTGCATAAATTTGTTACAACCGTGTGTCCTGGGGATACCTAGTACTGCAGAATGGAGCAAGATCAAAGGCACTGGAAATAACAGGTCGCTCCTGGAACAACTGTGCTGTTCTGCAAGACTGCCATGCATGTCATTGCTGTTGGGGCTTGAGGACCTACTGTGAGCGGTTGCCCAGTGGTTCTCCCCAGGTTACCTGAGACACTGAATAGACCTTTTGCACTGGTGAAGGAGCTGGAGCCTTTACAAGTCTGGTGCAGCAACCAGAACACTAACTCTGATCTCTCACATTGTCAAGCTTGTTTGTCAAAAGACTTTATACAATGTGCTGTATACAATATATACAATAGCTATTGCATGCCATTTCTCTCATGGAAATAAAATTCTACCACAATTTCATAGAAAATTAAATGTGCCATCTGTTCTTGCTGCACTGAAATGCTAGTAGCCACCTCATCTGTTGTCTCTTCTTAACAGAAGGGAATAGTTTTATTCTGTCTAGACCTTCAGGGTTACTTATAATAGCATTACCTCATATATTTCTTCTGGTTTTGTTGTTTTCTAGTTTCAGGATCTTGTCGCAAATCTTTGTGTAATCATCAATGCTAGGAGAAAATTTGAAAAAAGATTAAACTGTCTGTGTGCACTCCATTTGTCTTTAGTGTTCTCTTTGCATACAGTAGGTAAGAAAATAAAAACTGATGAAAAACACTGAAAATGTAAAATGGTGCAGATCTGGATTTCTGGTTTACCATGAAACTAGTTATTGTGAGAATTTTTAATATGAAATTGTAAGAATTTTAAAGAAAAATTCTGAATTTATGGTTTAGAGAGAAAAATCACATTAGTAGATAGGAACTATTTATGTTCCCTTTCTACAGGTTTAAGACACAGCTTGGTATCTTATGTTGGTTTTATTGTATTGGTTTCATTTTCTTTTTTTTTTCATTACTTTGTTACTACACCCTGTTTTAAAAAACATGGTAACAGAGAGTATTCAGCTTTAAAACTGCTGTTCCTAAAGTAGCACAAAATGTTTTTTTTTTTCAAAAGAATTCAGGTTGCTTTAACAACCAAATAGGAAAACTTTCCACTTTGCTTTTCTGAAAATTGGAATATCTGCATAATTAAAATTAATGTATATGCATACATTTGTTGTATTGATATATTAGAAGGAAAGCACACTAAGACCTGTACAAATTAATGTCGGGAAAACTACTGTAGTATAAATTGTATAAAAACAATGAAGCTTTTGTTACTTCATTAGAAAATAATGCAATGTTCCCCTGTACCATGTATCAATTTATCAAAATACATGTCTGCTTGGAAAGCTATTCAAGGTGATGAAATTCAATTAATCTAAATAGAATAAAATGGAAAGAATAATATAATTTAAAACTATTTTTTAAATCTTTAGATAAATTTTGCTTAAATTATACATTTTCAATTAAATAAAATTTATTATCTTCTGTGTTGTAATGACTTCTCTGGCCACAGAGTTGTGTTCTGCAGTCTAGGTTATGGTATCTAAAAAGTACATGCTATCAATCTTTTTTACTTTGTAGCTGTAAATGTTACGTTTTTAAATTGGATAAGATTTATAAACTTTCTAAATAGTTTGCATTTACTATATGATTGCATAATTTTTTATCTATTAGAGACACAAAATTAAACTAAAAAGTACATGATCTCCTTAATAACATCTGATTTACTTTTTTCTTTTTTTGTAAACTTTGTGGTATGAGTATTCTAAAGCATGCTATTGTCTTGAAGGTCAGCTAACCGTTAAAAATATATTAACTAAAATAAATTGTAAAAGATTACAGCATGAAACTGGTTCCTGAAAGGCTTCTATGTCGCCTCTCTGTATTAGTGCACTGAGGGTCTACTACAGAATAGGGGATGCAGATATCAAAAGCTGGCTGTCAGTCAGGCGAAGGTGTTGACAATATGAACATAATCTCCTGAGAGACAGGTAGTATTCTTTCTTTATTAAAACCTGCCTAAGCAAGAAGCCTGACGCTACAGTCATTAAATATAGTCACAAACATTTAGGCCATGAAAGTCTGTAGCCTTGATGGTGATATATAGAAATAACATGATCAGTGGCTAATCTATGCATTAAACAAGGAAAGAACGTAATACCTCAGTGGCATAGTAAACATGAAATATATAATGGCAAAAGCACCTCCACTCATTAAGGTAAGTTCATCATTTGTCATCCTTAAAACTCCTTGAGGGGCTATTGAACTCACCCTCTGCCTTGGGAACTGGGTATGCAAGAACTTGCCTAAGAGGCATCTTTATCTCATAATCATTAAAAATAAAACCCATTAATTATATAGGCAATTATCATCATGTTAACGTGTTCTTAACCTACCTGACTAAATACTGAAGGGTATTTCTAAGGGGAAACAAGCCATATTAACATTATTTCTGTGGGATGTCTTATTTTTGTTTATTGTAGGTCCTGTAGACTGTAGGTCCTGAAGGTCATGGCTTTTTCAGCTTTTTACATGTTATGCATCATATGGCTGTGTTTAGCTTTGCTTCCACAGAGCATTAATCCTAAGCAGACAGATGGATTAAATATAGGAACAGAAAACAACACAGATGTGCTCCCTTTCCAGCTTTTCAAAGATTTTTTAGTCTTTCTTTTCACAGACCGGTGAAGTCTGTGAGATCATCTGTAGTCTACAGTACAGAGACTACTTACTGTGGAAGAACATGCAAGGAACATGGTTTTCCTAAATCTATTTTTGTGCCTCTATAATTTTGCCATTTTTTACCTTTGCAAACTCAGTTCAGCTGTAGCAGTCTGAATTAAAAACCAAGGTGGCACCAGGTCAATGGTGTTTAAAATTTCTGCTTCTTCACTATCTCAGACTTGGCTACACTGATTTAGTTTTCTATTTTATCAAAGGGGCCTGACAGCTTGCCTACTCTTTGTTAAGTATGAAAGCAATCTCAAACATTTCTGGTCCAGGTATCATTCCTGACAGTCACAACTAATACATTACCTAGCAGAAAGGTCACTCATGGAATCCAGTGTGGTTGTTACAAAACCACCTGTCCTCTATTTGCAGCATCTTTGACCTTGAAACTACAACTGGACAAAACTGAAAAATACAGATCTACTTATGTCTAGATTTTTTGGATGAGAGAGAGATTTTTGAAGAGTTGAAGGCTGGCTTTTTAGCCAAAGGTGTCCTTTTTGACACTTTCTGTTGTACCCTCTCTCTTTTTTAATATAGTTCTTTGGCAAATAATATCCTAGTGAAAGTTTTTTTCTCTTTCCTTCTAATTCCAGAGGAAACCACCTGCATCTCATATGCTAAATTGGTCTACACCTGAACAGAACCATAAATTTCCTAAAGCAAACATCAAATACTTTTTGGGCCTTATTACTTCTTGGCATCCTCCAGGAATTTTTCAAGAATTCTCTTGCAGAAAGAAATTTTCCTTTTAAGTCTTGTAGTCATCCTCTATTACAGGCTTCAGCTTTTTTCACGTAATCTAGAATTTTATAAAACTTCCTTTTACTGGATTAGTTATGCAGACAGAAGTAGGGAAAAATGTAGTATTTATATGGTTCTGGTTTGTATAATTTGTAAACTTGAGCTAATATGGCCTGCTTTGCATAGGCAGTTTTTCACGTTTCTGTTGTGCTTGATTTGCCATCTGTACTTGTTCACACTCCAGTGTGTTCTGCCTCTAATTAGGGCATGGATAACAGAAAAAGACTTGGAAAATGTGAAGGGAGAAGATGAATGTCAGGATGGAATATGATGCTCTGCATAAAATCCACAAGAATTTTCTTAAAGTAATTGGAATTATCATGAGCATGGACTAAAAAGCTATACTTTTACATTGTCTCAGAAATGCACTTGCCCCTGTTCTATATTCCTATCCTGAAAGCAGACAATGAACAGGCTAAATTCCACACCTCTTTGCAACTTTGATAGTTGAAGTGGCTTTCCATTGTATAAACCAGTTCAAAATCTGGCTTTATGTGTTTTGCCATATATTTTCTGAAGATTTACCAAAGCTGTACATATTTTGACAGCACCTGTCTATGAGAATCTGATGGTATGTGCTTGCTTTTTTAAGATGCATAAGTAATCCTAGAAGTGTAAACATATTTTCCCTCTCTCTGTATATATATACACACACATTTATACACATGCATATTTATATACAAACCAAAACACAGACTCGAATTATCAGCTATAAACAATAATTTCATTATTTGAGCAACTGATTACTCGAAGTATTTCTTTCAAAACTGACTAACAAATGATGAATCATTAAAAGGGGTCAGGAACATAATAGTCTACCATTTCAGTTCCGTTCCCCTTTGTTTCATAAGCAGAGCTTGTACGTGCTTGCTGTTAAGCCCTATATGGATCTATATACTCTGATCTGCGAATCTTCCTGCTCTCAAGTACAGTGTTGTATAGTTCAGGTGGAACCTATTCTCATTCATTTGCTGAGAAATTTACTCCTAAAGATTTTGTTTTCCTCCATGTAGAGGCATGGCATATTTTAGAAAACTTTACTCCATCAGTGAAAACTGTTGACTGAAAATGAGCAAGCTAACCTTGGGTCAAAATATTCTGGAACTTAATCTGAAACTGTAAAGCAAATTTTAAAGATTAAAGGGATCTTATGCTTAGGCAGTATGCCAATGTGGTAGTCATTAGGTAGGGTAAGTTTCATGTGGTTTTTTTTTTTTAATACTTAAAAAACATAGTAGAACTCTGTTTTACTATTGTTACATTCCTAGTATGGCATTCATAACAATTAATAAAACTACAAATTCGATGAAGTAAAAATAATAATAATAAAAAAATTGGTATGGAAATTTTTTTTATGCCTCTGCATGTTTGGTGTCTGTCTCTTTGGTTTAAAGGAAGAAAAAAGCTCTCTCCAAGTCTGACTGACCAAAACTTCTGACAGCTACTTAGAGAATGTGTGTCAAGCAAGGTATGTTTACAATTAGTGCTACACGTTTGTTTATTGTAATTTAATATTATGGTGCTTTCTACAAAGTGCTCAGCCACCTCTTGCTCTACAAGATTTCCTACTGGAAGATAAATTACATTCCCATAATAGAGACTCTTTTCTTGCTTTGAATTCCATGGAGTAACTAAATGACTTGTCTTTCTATTTTTAATGGAACCAGCACACTTTGCTATCTAGAATAAATAAAATCAGAGCCCTGCAATAGTGATACTGATCAAGTAAGCTATTTTTCATCAGATTCTTCACTACAAATTAAACTACCAATATTTCTGTAAACATTTTTTTACTAAAGTTGTGTACAAGCACTGTCTGAGCAGTTAAGCAGTTAATAATCACTAAATTGTATGATGATGAATTTTCTGAGAAAGCAAAGAGCCATCACCTTTCTGACCTTTTAGAGATCTTTCATTACCTTAGCTAAAGTCCTGACGAACTGGCTTTCCCTGATACTTTCCTGTTGTTTCTACTAAGTATCCTCTATGAAATGTAAAAGTTAATTTGCATCCATATAAGTATTAAATAAACTCTGATGTTATAATGCCATTTGTTTTCAAACATTATCAAGGGCTGCAGTACTTCACTGAAGGCTATGAATATGTAAAACCTTGTACTTTCTAGTTTAAGCTCAAAGAACTTTCATAGCTATTTTACAAAAGTAGTATGTGTGTTTTGATCATACTCTTCTAGCTGTTCTAGTAAACATTCTAGCAATTTTTCTACCTTGCTAAAAAAATTATGTTGACCTTGTAACCAGCATGTATAAATGTTATGTTTGATGTTTAGCATGCATATACGAGTAAAAAATGTTTTTAAAATATGAAGTGGTTGTTTCTTTATATGGGATGATTACTCTCCTTTTCCATAATGTATATTTTTTGGGCTTTTTTCCCCCTTTTACTTACCAAGCCCATAGAGTGCTTTATACAAAACCTTGCCAGTTTGCTGCTTGACATTTTACATGGTTTATAGCTTGCTGAACATCTTTAGTTTTCCTGGCATTTACTTCTGAATGCTGTGGATATACGATTCAGGTCAATATATGTGAAGTGCTTTAAAAGCTTATATAAAGAGGTTCCAGATAGAAATTGAGATTAATTCTTGGACATTCAGGTACTTGAAAGTTCCAAAATGTGACAGGAGTTATCTACTAAACATTCAAACAGGAAACAACAGAAGCTTGAAAACTTCTTGGAGACTGTAAGCAGTCTACTGATCCAGTAACAGGTCACTTTGACAAGCATTTAACTTCTTCAGAGTTAAATATGAAATATAATTAAATTTTGAAAGCTATTAATGCTGAAGTCATTCAGTCACCAGAATCAAATCACCTTTACAGCTAGTCATCAATACAACAAACCAAAGACTTCAGGAAAGGAAATCAGGAAAAGCTTCATACTTTGAAAGACAAATATTTTCGACATTCTTCCAAGCAGGAGTGCTTAAGCAAAAAAGGTTTATAGGTAGCAGGTAACACCATATGATCCCTTCAAAGATAGGAAAAGAAAAATTATGCATTTTCCTCTCATTATTACATCAGTGCCAACTTTAGGCTGCTTAGGTGTTGTATAATGTTGGACTATAATGCTGAGCCAATGCAGCTTCCTGAAAAGCAGGTTGTGTTAGTGTAATGAATTAATATATAAGGTTAAAGGCTGGAGCTAGTTTATTCCCAATAGCTGAAGACTTCAGCACATCAGTTTGGCACCTGCCTGCAAAACTCTTGAATATTTTGGAAAGATTACATTCAGAGAAAGTAAAGAACACACTAAGGAGAGTTAAGCTAGCAGTAGACTGTGCTTAAGGTAGAAATTCAGATCAATGAGGATGGAAAAAAACCACATAATTTTTGGAAAAGAATGTACCTGAATGTGTGATAGCATTAAGTATGAATTGTTCTTGGACAGCCTTTAATCACATGATAATTCACTGGTACATGTCAATAACAATTAAATCAGAAGAAATTGAAAGAAAAACAGAGCTGACACAATTAAAGTAACTGCAGCCTTAAAAGAAAGATATAACAGAAATATGGAAGCCAAGTGTATACTACAGGTCAAATTGATAATCTTTGTTTAAACACAATTTGAAATCTGTAGATTTAAAATTTGCAATTGAAAATCCAAATGAAAAAATTTAATTTCTGAATATTGAGATTTGTGAAAGGATATCTAATGGCTAGAAGAGCAAGGAATGAAATATATTTCATATTTCTTTGTATTAACTGAAATGTTTAACTGCAATAAGATGGAAGTCTCTAGAATGCATGACCTCAGTAAGAATCTGGAGTATAGAATGACTTGGGCTGTTGGGCAGCTAAAAGAGGAAGGGGAAGAAGCAAAAATACCATGGTATCAAACATAATTCAGACAGGGAAAGCTTGTCACAAGACAAACCAAACCAGACTCTACCCACAAGAAACAGTTGAAGTGTTATTCATGCCCTAAACTAGAAACTGAAGTGTAGGAAGGATTCAGATTTCCATATGGCAGAGGGGGAGAGATGTTTAGTACAGGAAGGAAAAATAAGGGGAGATGAAAAAAATTTGGGAGGATTTATTTTAAAAGAATAGACTTGGGAGCAAACTCCTACTGAGAGGTAGTGACAGTCTTTTTTCTGATTCTTAAAATTGCACTGGTTACTCTAGCAAGCAGTTTCTGATTAGTATGTGAAATGGCAGCACTTGATTGCATGATATATCATCTAATTCATCAATATGCCTTCTGATTTCTATATGTGTTTGAGGTAACTTAAAATTATCTGTTAAATATTGTTAAAACAATTAATATATTATGATACTACCACTGGAACTCGTGGGTCTTGTGAACATTATCAAATTTCAAATAGCAAGTATATCTATCTATTTATCTCTATATGTGGTATGAATATGTAACTAACAGAATAAGGAACTCTGGCTAGATTACAAACCAGATTAAGAATGTTAACTTCTTCATTTCTAAGTCTGAATGTATCCAATGGAAAGAAGCTCTAGAAAGATCTCTTTTCCTCTCTAGTGAGGTATTCTTTAAGAAATACAAAATCATGCATGAGTTTATGTGTTATGAGAGCAAGCCTAATCAACATGGATAAATGTCAAAAGTTAATGCAAATTTAAATGAATTGGTAGTAAGTGTAAACAGAACAGTGGCCTTCCTCTTTCTGGATAACTAGTTGAAACACTGGTGTGACAGTGAGTGCCCTGCTCTGCACAGCTCTGGCTGGCGTCTCACCTTGTAGTTCATTTGTCAGTTTGAGGACTTAGGGCTGTTGTCAGGACTCACCCTTGCTGACTGCAAGATCCCTCAGCCACCATGGACACCATTGTCCTGGGAGTACATTCTGCTTGTTTGTTAGTGCAAGGTCCAGCAGCACACCTTGCCTTGTTGGTTCCTCCACAACCTGTATCCAAAAGTTATAATTGATGCTCTGCAGAAACCTCCTGGACTGTGTGTGCTTAGCTGTGTTGTCTTTCCGATAGGTACCAGGGTGGTTGAAGTCCCCCACGAGAACCAGTGCCTGTGATTGTGAGGCTACTTGTCTGTCTGTAGAAGGCCTCATTGACTTCCTCTGCCTGATTGGGTGGTCTGTAGTAAAAACCCACAACTGTGTCATCCATGTTAGCTTGCTCCTTAATCCTCACGCATAAGATCTTGACTCATTCTTCACACACCCTCAGTCAGAGATCAATGTATTCCAGTTGCTCTCACCTAAAGAGCAACTCCACCACCTGGCCTTTCTGGCCTGTCTTTTCTATAAATTACATAGACATCTGTCACAGCATTCCAGTCATACCAGCTATCCCACCATGTCTCTAACTGCAATGAGATCATGGCCCTGCAGCCATACACATATCTCTTACTCATCGTGTTTATTCCCCATGATGCATGCGCTGATATGCAGGCATCTCAGAGAGGTAATCAAGAATACATACAGGTTTTCCAAGACGGGTGCAAGAGAATCCACCATAGACACACTGACCCTTTAGGTGGTTGGCATTCTGGTTCTCATCTTGAGAAGCAGCTAAGGAACATTTGTTGCTGGTCTGGATGTCCTGGCTTACTCCCCAGTTGGATGTGATGGCGTGAGAATTGCCACTTTGGACCCCTTCCCCTGAATTCTTCAGTTTAAAGAATTGCCTCTTCTAAACAGGTGGATCCCATCCCTCTGCAGCAAGCTACAGTCATCAAAGAATATTCCGTGTTTGAAGAAGAACCCTCATAATGGCACCAGCCACAAAGCCAGAAGCTGATCTGCCTTATATGCCTACTTCTGGCTGCACCATTCCCTCTAACTGGTAAAGCAGAAGAGAAGATAACCTGGACACCAGTATTTTTCACTTGCGCCCTCAGGGCTTTATAGTCTTTCTTGATTCTGCCCAGGTTCTGGCTTGCAGTGCCATTTGTGCCCATGTGAAAGAGTAGCAATGGAGAGTAGTGTGTGCTCTTGACAAGTTGTGGCACCCTCACAGCATCTTGAAACTTAGCTCCTGGAAGGCAGCATACCTCTCATGACTCCATGTCAGGCTGGAAGATGGGTGCCTCAGTGCCCCTTAACAGTCACCCACTACAAGCACTCATCATTTCTTGTTATGGTATCCACAGTGTGCTGTTGGTACAGTTTCTCATTGCAGACATTGCTTGTGAGTATCTTCAGCTGTTAAAGTGTCCTATCTGGTTTTGGTTGTGATGCTGTAAGGTGGAGACTGAAGTGAAGTCCTGCTTTTGTGGTTCACCAGGGTCGAAGGTGCCTCATTCTCTGTGGTATCTGCTATGGGAACATGGTTCTGAAACCATCTATCTCCCTCTGTCTTGGCTCTCCTAATAATGCACAGCCTTTTAACTGTTTCCTGCAATTCAGCCACCTAATGTAACAGATCAGCCTGTGCACACCTTATGCAGGTACTTACCTTTTCTCCAGGAGAAGGACCTGGGCACTTGTTGCAACCTACTACCTGTCCTGACGTCTTCTTCCTTACCAATTCCATCTGTGTGGAAGTGTCAGACATCTCAAGGTCTTTCTTTGTAGAAACACTGGTTTTAACTCTGAGGTGAGTACCCACCATCCTGGCAGATACCTAGAGCACTTCCCTGGGCTGTGGCCCTACAAGCAGGGTGCAGGACCCTCCCCACACGCCCTACTGTACCACCAGCTGTGCCACGTCCTGCCCGCCAGCACTCCCCAGGGCCCCTTGAATCTGCTGCGGTTGCTCCTGGTGTTGGCTAAGCTGCATCAGTCTCACTTGCAAGAGCTGCCAGCTCCTGGTGGGGCTCTCAGTGCTTTCTGGGGTCTCCCTGGATCCAGGAACCCCACTGTTCACCTTGATGTATTGCTTAGCCACAGAACTTACCATTGCTGCTACTGCATGCCTTGCTGGCACATTAATATATGGTCATTTTGAATCATTCCCTTTTGAGGGAGGAAAAAATTGAGTTGCAGTTTTCTTATGCAGCTAAAAAAGAAGGAAAAAAATAATGTACCAAAACAAAATTAAACTACTTTATACAGTAAAGGATAAAAAGGATGCTTATACAACATTAATAAGTACATAAGCTGTGGGAGTGATAAGTAAGCAGTGTACATATCCTACCATGTAGGATACCGGATTTTCTTTCCTGCTAACATCAACACTGATTCAGGCATAAAAGCCAAGGGTTTGTTTCCAGGCAATTTGTCATAGCCAAGCAAGCAATTCTGAACTTTTCTGAGTATCTCCTGTGTCTGATGTGTGTATGTTAAACCTGTCAATAACCACATAAGATTTATTTTTCAGGAACAGACCAGAACAATCCAGAATTCTTTATAATGCAAAGACAGAAATGTAATGAAAAAATATTTCAAAGGAGGACAAGAAAAAAAATCAGTAAGATACAGAAAAATGAGAGTGTGCAGACAATAATTTATGTGGTAATCCTTGCATTTTCAGTTTTATGAAATTAATACCTGCAACTACATAAAAAATCATTATGATACAGATACAAAGGAGTATAGCAAAATTAACAAGAGCTGCTCCTGTGTAAACAGGTTGTCTAGGCATCCATGCCGAACAACTTTGGGATAGGCAAGCCAATTTAATTGTGACCTTTGACTTTCAGCAATAATCAGTAAAAGAAGTTATTTATATTACTGCTTTCAGGTTTTCATTATTCAGTGTGGCTTCTGTCCTGTTGTTTCAGAAATACAGCACCATAATTCTTAGTGTAAATTATATATAACAATTATAAATGGACTCTTGTATTGGCAAACATGAGCAAAAAGAGAATAATTGTAAGAAAAGCAAATGTTAAGTAATGTGGCCTGCCTGCATTGAATCCTATCAAGCCATAATATAGCCAGCTGCAAATGTGATGTCTGTTTATTGATTTAGTCAGGTTCATACATTTTCTGACACATTTAGCTTTTACTAGTTGCTGTTTCTTCTGTATGTGTATGTCACTGTTTCAATATTCTAACATAGTCTTTTTTTCTCTTGTCAAAGGGGATTCAAGGAAATGGGTTGAGATCGTAATCATACTAGTTAATGAGCTGAAAATACTGAAAACCTTGACATTGCTTTTGACAGCTATAGAATGAAATGAATATCTTTGTCTCCTTTGTTACAGGTTTTCTGCAAGTTGTTTTTCCTGAACTGCATTCAAAATTTTGTGATCTATATAGAATTACATCATGAATTTTTTACATACAGACTTGTTTCAGATACTGTAAGATAGATGAGAAATTGGTATAAAAAATAATCTAGCCCTGTAAAATAAATGTGAGATACAAAGTTTTCTGGATGGATAATCAGAAATCTTTAATATATCATGTGTCGTATTTAGGAATTAATTTAATGAGAAGAATAACCTAAACACCATGGAAATCATAAGCGTCCAGCGATTTGGGAGACCATTAGTTATGCCTATTGAAAAAAAAAGATATCATGCACTTGAATATAGCTAGGCCATATTCCAAGACAATAATAATATAAAATCACCTTGGACATATTCAAAAGCTGTCTGGACATGGTCCAGGGGAATTGAATCTAGGTGGAATGAAAACATACTGGAGCCACTTGCATTTTCATCTGTGTTAACACATGTTTATAAAAGCAGGACAGAAGTTATTGGAAGTTTTGGGGATTTTGTCTTCTGTGTTTGCTCTACAGTCTTGTGCTCAACAATAACTTTGTCATTCAATTGTGTTGTTCATACCTTGAAAACCTTTGTCTTCAGCCTCTTACCATTTCCCTCCAACCTGGAGTGCAAATGATTAGCTGAACAGTGAAAACATGGTTCTCCTGCAGCATGCAGCACTGAGCTGCATGTACTTTTATGTACCGCAACTTTCAGGAAACTGATTTCAGTAGGCTCATAGAGGGAGGTTAAAGTTTCTGCAAAGAATTACATATGATAACTTATGGGGGTTTTATTGCTCTGTACTCCTTTCTCACATTGTCTGTTTCTTTTGAGGCTTTGATCCATAGAAGTTTTTGCATGTCCTGTCAGAATCAATTTATTGCATTTCAGACATGTATTCAGCTTGAAAATTTGAAAATGCATATATATTTACTCAACTGATTGCAATACCATCTTTAAACATCTATTTCTGTCTTTACAGTAAAGACAGTTGTGATGAATACTTCAAATTGTCATCATTCAGTCTTACTGAACATTTGTAAACATGTTTGTTATTTTTTGGTTACTCAGTGCCAGCACATTTACCTCCTTTAAAAAAAAATAAAATTGAAACTAAAGCTTTTAAACACCTGCGTGTGCTTAAAACAAAGATCTTTGTGCCTTTTAAAATTTTGATTATGCAACAAAGACCTAAGCATGTAAAGAACTTCAGCAAAAATAGAAGTCAAACCCTTCAGGTTTTGCTTTATGTAAGAATTTAATATTTGGTTCTTGCAGTGGACAAAGTAGCCTGCAATATGAGGATGATTTCCTATGGGTGCTGGTGTTCTCCTTTGAGAACTTCCTTTGGGTGAGGAGATCACTTGTAGTGGGTTTGTGTGGCAAGGTGGTGGGATGCTACAGGGGTGGCTTCTGTGAGAAGATGTCAGAACCTTCCCCCATGTCCAATGGAGCCAGTTCCAACCGGCTCCAAGTGGCACCCACCACTGGCCAAGGCTGAGCCAAACAGCAACAGTGGTAGCACCTCTGGGGTATCATATTTAAGAAAGGGAGGAAAAAACCTTATGTGAAACAACTGCAGCAGCAGAGAGGAGTGAAAGTATGTGAGAGCAACAACTCTGCAGCCACCAAGGCCAGTGAAAAGGAGGGGCAGGGGGTGCTCCAGGCACAAGGCAGAGGTTCCCCTGCAGCCCATGGTGAAGCCCACAGTGAGGCAGGCTGTGCCCCTGCAGCCCATGGGGGTGAACAGTGGAGCAGATACCCACCTGCTGCCCATGGAGGATCACACATCAGAGCATGTGGATGCCCAAAGGAAGCCCATGGGAAACCCACATGGAAACAGGTTTGCTGACAGGACTTGTGATCCCACAGGGGACCCACGCTGGAGCAGGCTGTTCCTAAAGTATGGCACCCCATGGAAGGGACCCACACCGGAGAAGTTTGTGAAGAATTGCAGCCTGTGAGAAGGACTGACATTGGAGAAATTTGTGGAGTACTGTCTCCTGTGGGAGGGACCCCACACTAGAGCCAGGGAAGAGTGTGAGGAGGAAAAGTGTGATGAAGTGATCATAAACCCCATTCCCCATCCTCCTGTACCACTCGGGAGGAAGAAAGTAAATAAATCAGGAATAAAGTTGAGCCTAGGAAGAGGGGAAGTGTGGAAGGAAGGTGGTTTTAAGTTTTGGGGGTTTTATTTCTCATTATCCTACTCTGATTTGAATAGTAAGAAATTAAACTAATTTTCCCAAGCCTGTTTTGCCTGTGATGGTAATTGCTGAGTGATCTCCCTGTCCTTATCTTGACCCATGAGCCTTTTGTTATATTTTCTTTTCCCTGTCCAGTTCAGGAGGGGAGTGATAGAGCAGTGTCTTTGGTGGGCACCTGGCATTTAGCCAGGGTCAAACCACCACGTCACTTTAATTCTTATTCCATATCAGACAAGTGCACTTCTGTGACAGAGTCTTCTTGTGCTTTTGCCTCAGCTTTGGGATGTAATTTCTCACCAAAGCCAAAAGAAAAGTCAAGCAGCTCAGGGTCTTAAGATTACTTGTCTATTGTCCAGGATGACTTGTTTCTTGCAGTTGTGCTCGAGTCAAAGGCACTACTAAACCTCATTGCCCCTGTATAACTGATATGGTCCCTGAAAATAGAACTGAAGTACAGGTCAGGCTCCTGCTGACCACCTGAGTGTCCAGACCTACAGGCCTGTGTCTTTGACTAGCAGCAAAGAGAGAAAAAAGCAGACATTATTAGAGTGGATTGTTAGGTAATTCAGGGTCAAGCTCAACTGACAATGTGATTGTGATGATTATGATGTCCGTCGCTGTGTTCAATCTGCATGTGATAGACTGCGAAAATAAATATTTTATCAGTGCTAAAATATATGTGTCTTATGAGAAGTTTTCTCCTACTAATAAAAGAAAAAATGAGATGGGCATGTTCCCCCATCAAAAAACAAATTTATAGCATCTTGTACTTGATTAACTGAATGTTATAAAGTATTCAGTGTCATAGTAAATGAACAAATTGTGGCTGGAATACTCACTACTGTAAAACTTTGCTATTTGAAGTATGATACATTCCTCTTTTTTCTTGAGTGCTATTCATGTTCATACCTTATGTATCTAGACCTCACAGAAAAGGTATTCTGCATTACAAACCATATAAAGATGAACCAATTTAGATTGGGTTTTATATTCAACTTCTGTAATTCTGGTAGAGATATATGAACATGGCTTCTCAAACATGCTTATTTTTCTCTTTAATGTTCAAACTGTAATAAATAATTTGTATAGATTGCTTTTTCGTCACTTTCCATTTGTATTCAGACAGTTGTCACTGTATATGTCTTTTAGATGAATACCTGCTTTTATTTTCAACCAAAGTCAGTAAGACTCTACAGCAGATGAGTAAACCATTCAATGACATGGAATAAATTATGTAATAAAAGACTAGATGTCAGAGACAATCTCTTCTTCCTGTCTTAAAAAGGATGTTTTGTTTTTTAAAAGCCTAATATGAAGACCCTATCTGTGCAAACACCTTCAGCCACTGAGGTTACTGGGAAAGCCAATCTTGTAAAGGTGCTCTTTTTTGGTATGGAGTCACATCCTCCAAAAATATTGGCAGTGTTGTGAGAATTTTCTCTCTGAGCACATGCAGTGCAGTGATAGTACATTCTCCACACCTTGGCAGTTTTAGTCTTTTGGAAGCTCATAAAGGTATCAAATGGTATATTGACAGTTTCAGTCTGGTTCTTATTATGTGTAACTATCTCTACAAATCAAGGCGTGGACTTTGTGGGAAAGATTAATTCAGTGGTATCAGTATAGGTACTTGAGAGGGTAAATCCATTGAGATAATCTGTTCCTAGCTTGTAGGCAAGGCCTGCTACTTCTACATAACTCATTTTTTCCATAGCTCACCTTGACACTCCTCACTTTTCATTCTACTAAGTTGCTTCCTTTACAGCTTTTTCCAGTGTAATTCTAACTTTTGGGATTCTTATGCAGGCCATGAACCGATAATAACACTATGTAGGAGAAAAATGTGAAAAATATAAATCTTTTTCCCTAAGAACCTTTGTATCAAAACAATAGAATATCTATTTTATCACAGTGAAAAATGAAACTTCTGTATTTATAGAGTTTTAAGGTAAATGATGTTTGAAGAGGATAATTCTACATCATATTGTAAATATCAGGAAATTACTGCAAGTACTGCAAGTCCCATCATGTCTTTTTTTGTATTTTGGAATACGAAAAATTCCAGGAACTGTAGATGTGCGGGTTTCAGCTGGCATAGAGTTAATTTTCTTCTTAGTAGTTAGTACAGTGCTGTGTTTTGGCTCGTGGTGTGAGAATAACATTGATAGGACACTCATGTTTTTAGTTGTTGCTGAGTGGTGTTTATACTCAGTCAAGGCCTTTTTGATTCCTTGGGCCCTGCCAGTGAGAGGGCTGGAGAAGTATGGGAAATGGGGAGGGGACACAGCCAGGACAGGTGACCCTTACTAGCCAAAGGGATGTTCCAACCCATATGATGTCATGCTGGGTATATAAGCTGGGGGAAGAAGAAGGAAGGGGGGAACATCCAGCATTATGGCATTTGTTTTACCAAGTAACCATTATGCATGACGGAGCCCAGCTTCCCTGGAGCTGGCTGAACACTTGCCTGCCCGTGGGAAGCAGAGAATGAATTCCTGGGTTTGCTTTGCTTGCATGTGCAGCTTTTGCTTTACCCTTTTTCCCTACCTTTCTGTTTTGCTATTATTATTATTATTGTTAGTATTATTGTTATTGTTATTATGTCTTTATTCTGTTTAAATTATTAGATTGTTCTTACCTCAACCCTTGACTTTTACATTCCTTTTCTGATTCTCCTCCCCATCCCTCTGAGTGAGGGAGAGTGAGCAACTGGCTGGATGGTGCTTGGTTGCCAGCTGGGGTTAAACCATGACAGTAGAGCACTAATTGTGTACCAGGAGAAAATACAGTAGTTGCTGAAATGGTCAAGTAATGTGTCTGTCTTTGTGTATTTTGACATAAATTACTCAAATTACATAATAGAAGTATGATACACAATTGTAAGCAATATATAATCTCTTATATTAAGCTGAGGGTTAACAGATACACTGATAAGAGATACATCAATTACTTATTTCATACGGTTCTTTGAACCTTTGAAATAAGACCTTGAAGCCTAGATGTGGAATTAGGTAGTGGGAAGATTAGCAAAGTATTTTGTGCTTGTGTGTCCCCTTTTGAGAAAAACTAGTCTTTAATCGGAATTCTTGTAATTCCTTTTTGGTCATGCCTGATGTAATAATTTCTAGAAACTTAGAATATAAATTTTCTCTGAATTATGACTCATAAAGAAGAGTCAACCTTTTTATCTTTGAGATAGTTCTGATTGACTAAACTAAGTCCTTATTAAAAGTCAAGCAGTCAAGCTAAATCAAGTCTTGAATTACATCATGTTTAATGCTTTTCACAACATCATCTCATTTTTGTCCATTGCTGCTTCTTACTTCCTTTCCAGTACAAGAATAACAACAGAGAAGGCAAGGACTCTTTTTTTCCATATTATCTAAGTACAAAGGTCTTGTGGTGACATCAAATTATGTAAATATACAATAGAAAGTAACTCTTGTAAGATAGTCTTCCAATCAATTAATTGAAAAAAGATTCAAAATTGCTTGAAGTCTAACTTGCCTTTCTTCTATGAGATTCTCAGGGAAAGTTGCATTCTAATTAGCTCTTCATATGGCCAAAAGATACAGAGGACTGACTGTTCTCAAATCTGGCACGTTTTATTATTAATTCTGGTAAATCTGAACTATCTTATCCATGGTACTCAAAATATTTGGCTGTTTCATTTAAGGCTGTATAAGGTTGTTCTACGCTTGTAAAATGAAGGTATAGTAGATGTTTAGACTTCATTATTGTTTTATGAACAAAAGAAATGTTAGTCCTTACATGTGAGAATAGGTAGTCTAAAAGCATCTCAAATCTCTTTGGAAATTTCTTCCTTCTTTGGAAAAAAAACTCCAAAACCAACAACAACAACAAAAACAAAAACAACCAAGCAAAAACCCCCAAACAACAACCAAACAAACAAAACCCCTGAAAAATCAGTACTTACACAGTTTATCTTGCAATGAATGAAAACTATCTGGGGTATAAAACCCTTTTTCACAGATTAAAATTCAAACTCTCTGCTCTCTGTATCAGTAGAATTTGAAATATCAGTTCACCAAGTAAATGAAATGTTTGGCTAAGCTTATAGTTCACTCTCAGAAGCATTCTGGGTGGCTTTCCAAACAGAAAAACTGTATAAACAAGGGAAGTAAAAATTGTAAAAGCTGCAAAGCTTTTAGGAAATTATATCTCTGCCTAGGGCTAAGAAAATTGTCAACCAGTCTCAAAGCTTTTTTGCTAAGTCAGAAGTACATAGTATCCACTCCTCTTTGTGCAACTGAAATGATATTTGGAAGTTAAAAGTTGCTTTCAAGTATGCTTCATGAACACCTTATTGGATTATCTTTGTGTTCCTTGTTTGTTCTTGAAAATTCTGTAGAGGACTGTCAAATTGAACTTTCAAGTGTATTCCACTTTCTGGCAGACCACCTGGAAATGTGTGTTAAGCATATTTGGGTCTATATGAGTCGTTTGCAGTGACTGATTAAACTGTGCAGCCAAAATGATGGTGGGGTGCAGAGGAACTTCACAAATCCTCCTTCTACATACATATGAATATAGTTGTCCTTAAATTAGACATAAGCGTACTGTTTCTTAGAAGATCTTAAAGGATCTGCTATTTTCATTCTGTGTTTAAAAATTGCAGGATATATAGAATTAATATTGCTCTAAATGATACAAAACAACTATCAGTGATAGGGTCTGTTTTGATGTGTGCCAACCTTAAACACAGTACACCTCTACTCAAAGCATTTCGTTGTCAGTTTTGGTGCTATGGCTACAAGCATCACTCTGTGGCTATGGGCAAAGGCAGCAGTAAGGATGAGGTTTTATTCTTTCTAAAACCAAAGCTGGTGGCTGTACCGCTGATTACTCACTACATCCTGAGCTGAAAGCACAATGTCAGTAAGGATAATTTGAAATATTGGGAGAAAGGAACTTGTTTGTTTTGGATGTTTGGGGACACTGGGGTAGGGTCTAAAGGAAATAACTTGTTTTATTGGAGCCTGCTAAAGGATGAAAGCCTTAAGGGTGTGCTGAGGGTAGAAACATCCAGGTGTATGCTATGTGAGAAACTGAAAAGGATTGAGAAAAATTGTGCTTTGCTCACATGGCAACATTTTAAGTAACACAACATGCATTTCAGATGAGACACCAAGAAATGTAAAAAATTTCTTTAAATACTTGAAAGAGCTGAATGCTTTATAGTTGCCCATGCACATGGTGCACATTCACAAATTTGGCATTCCTAAATAATATTAAACATGACAAGCAGGTTTCTGAACATCATTTCAACTCCTGCTAAATATACTTCTCCTTTGAAATTTATAGTGGGATGCAATTTTATGTACATTTTATTACTTTTGAATGCTAAAACCAGGTGAAGCATGTAGAGGTCAAAGATTTGGTTTTCTTTAGGCCATGGCTACTTAAACATAAGCAAGAAACAATGGCTTCTCACTATAGTTTAAAACATCAGCTACATTGTCAACTTAAAGTCGAATAATGTACATGTTGTTCCTATGAACATCCATGGAAACAAATTCCATATCTGAATAGAAATTCTAAAGAAAACATTTTAAGGTTGTTGAAGGATTCTGTTTCCATACTTTGCCATTTTCATGGAGATATGAAGAATAGATTAAAATCAACAAATGTTAGTTGTTAAAGCTAGAAAGGCTCAGAAAGTGACACATATTGTCTAATTTTACATACACTGCTGAGAAAAGAATTAATAATATTGGAGCATGTCTACTAGAATCAAAGACTAAAGGATAAATATAACATATTCAGAATAACATTTTCTGTTGTCATACTTCAAAAGCTGAAAGCATGTGAGTTTTTAAACTCACTTTAAACTTTAGTAATAAGAATTGTGAACTTGCACAGACTGGGATTATTTGTGCAATACTTAGTGTATGCTAATTTTTCTATTTCAATTAAAATGCAATTGATTATGCATGAAGGTAAATGACTGCAGTTGTTTAAACAAAACAGAAGTGTATCTTTCAACTTAAATTACTGTCAATTCAGGGACTATCTCACTTCTCTTGCAGACTGTGAAAACTCTTTCATTACTGTCATTTGTATTTAGCAAGTGGACCCTCTCAGAAGAAAAAGTTTACTAGGCCTTTTACACAGTGTATATCTCTTCATAGTAGCATTCTTATGACCAATAATCATTGTCAAAAATTGTTTTCTCGCTTCACCTGTTGACATTTTTTTTCATCAATATGGGGAGTTCATCAGCTGCTTTTCCTACTTGCTGCTGGGTGAGAGAAAGGCAAAGGGTCACCATTTTACTTTTGGTAGCTGTTAAGCAAAACAGTTGAGCCTCCACATGACCAATTGCCATGTCATGTTGTGGGAAAATCACCTTGAGGGGGAGGAATTAAAGTAAAACTGGGTCCTAACAGAAGCACAGCATTTCAGAAAGCTTGATAGGGTAAAACACAGCTGTCGCCTTCAGGATGGTTGGTGTGCATGGAATCTATATCACCACAGTTCCCTGAGCAACACACCCTGCCAGCCCAGCACATGCTGATAGGAGTAATGAAGGATGGAGGCGAGCAGAGACAACATGTCCAGACTCTGTCATGCTCCCTGCAGGAACAGGAATCTGATGACACCACACAGCTAATAAGCTGCACAGCAGTTGTTGCATGAAGAATACATGAAACATCCATGGCTAAGTCAACCAATGTAGCTAAATGACTTTCCTCAGATGAAATAATGTCACTGTAATACTAAAGCACACCTCTATCTCAAAGTTATCTGCTTCCAAGGTGCTACCACACCTCACTGGACACGTGATACCTGTCAGTAACCAGTTTGTATGACTAGTCATTCAAGCTCCACCTATATGTGATGGAAATGCACTAGTCCTGGACTGGCATAAATCCATAATCAGGGGAATTGTCTAAAATACCAGATTACCCAACTCTGATTCATTGTTAATCTGAATTAAAGTAATCTGACTCACTCTAAAGTTGTTGTGAATGAAGTGACTTCTAATCGAGGGAGTCAGCCTTGGGGAGCATGAGAAACAAAGAACAGATAGTGACAAGAACACCATTATCCAAGTTATGCTGAAAGAAGCCTTCAAGTGAGGAAAGTTCTGGCTGTGAGAGGAAACAGGAAGATAAGGTGTTGCAATTCACTGACATAAACAGAAAATGAGTTGAAAATAGGACAAAGATAATTGTGGTAGTGGGAGATCATGACCTCCAACTCAAATAGCCGCCTTGAATGAGGGCAAAACCCTGCTTGAGGAGCATGTGTAGGTAGTAGGGAACTTCAGTAGTGTTATCTGAAGATATGTACTAATTTTCATTAGAAGTAAGAAACTTGTAACCAATCTTACGTATGATGAATGAATATGCAACATACTATGAAGTTTAAAAGGTGGACAGATGAGGGGAGAAGTTAAGGAAGACTCCATAGTAACTTCTGGGATCAGTCGACAGGCTGAGCCTGTCTTCTCCCCATTGGGACGCCTATTGGGTAAGAACTAAATACCTAACCTAGGCATGCTAAATAACTAATTCATGCTAACTGTTATTAGTGATTATAGTTTGGTTGTATATAGTGTGGTTATATATCATTTCAAGCTTGTTTTTGCAAAGTCTCTATCACTGGCAATTATGAACCTTAATTTGGCATTATTTTATGTTACTAGAGTGCTATTCTGTAAACTGTTAGTGTTAGTCCTTTGTGGATGCTCGCAGTTGCTGATGCTCAAACAAAGTCGACAGACCCGCTCAGGGGTCCCCCTGATGCTGCTGGTGTGTTTTTCTGAACAAGTCAGTCCAATCACCCTCTGATCCAGCGGGACTGTTCCTGTTACAGGGACCCTGACAGACTGGTTGGCCAGAGGAGTCTGGGCTTTCCTGGGGTGCTGATAGACTGATAAAACACCTGGGGTTGAATCTCCCCTCTGTCTTTTCACATGACACATGTGATGCCTACTAGAAAGCTGGTGATACTAAGTAGTAGAGTGCAGAAACAAAGTAGAGAAGAGGATTTGTTGCTCTGTTCTTTATATTGATAGAACTGACACCACACCAGGTATCTCTGGAGGATTTAGTCCATTTGTGGTATTATTAAGTGAATGATTCTGTAATGATATGAATAACAAAAAAGAAGTTTCATAGAGAGAAAAACTTATTTGTATATCAGCACAGATCAAAAAAGTATTTTGTCTGGGAAAAGATTTGTGAAGACCTTTATGACATGTTTCATAACAGATTTTTTTTTAAAAAAATCATTCAATAAAAAGGTCATTGTATTGAATACTTAAACCTGACTGGATTTTTTTTCAACCTGTTTTTTGCATATGAACTACCCTTCAAATAGCAGAACAATATCTTTGAACAACCAGAACAAGAATAGAATTTCACTAAATTGAAATATATTTTCCAATATTCTTAACTAGCAATGGGGATAATTTTTGCATACACCACTGTGTTTCAGACCTCATCTGTCTTTGCATATAATCCAAATATCTTAATTATGAATTTTGTTTTGTTTTCATGGAATGTATTAACCAATGGAGAGCTAAAGTACATTGCAATTAAGTTCCCCTTTATAAACACATTTGATGTAATTATAACACTTCATTGATTGGGAATTACTTTACAGATTGTAGGGTAGCTATGTTTAAAATTTTAATTAGGAAAATCTGCACACTGCACGGCTCTTTCAGTCTGAACTTAGATTAGGTTCTATGTTTGTGTCAAAATTACTGTACAATGACTATGAATAGGAGTCAGAGAGAAGATGTGTGACATTAACTAACTGAGGTGAAGTGTTAAATTATTATTTTACTCTATACTATGATAATTTCCCCATTTCTTAATATCAGAAGCCAGAACTGATACTTTATATGAACCATTAAATCACAGTAAAAACTGTGTTTAATACTTTAGTGTAGCTGTTAATAAAGATACACGTTAATAATTATTTTTTAAAATTCTTTGGAAAGTCCATTACCTTTTAATGATTCCAAACCAACTGTATTTACAGTGAATCAATAACTCTCCACTAGGAAAAATGAATGCACTGTGTGTGCTTTTATCAGTGTAAGTGTGATCAATATCTTTATTCATGTGGTTTTTGTCTGTGGAAATGTGTTTCGATTTGTGAATATAAATGCTTGTGAAATGTCAATTGATTTTGGAGAAGGAAACTTATGGGTATAAATATCAGTATAATTGAACTATAATGTAGATATGTATCTCCAGCAGTAAGTAATATGTTTGTATTCATGACAATGTTTGGTGCATGAATATTCTCTCAGTGCAGCACTGAGGAATCAGCAGTTGATTTAGCTAGGTATGTTTACAGTTTATAAAGCTATACATGGAAGTCAAAGCAACGTAATTAATTCCCAAACTTGTTTTTGAACACTGAATCATCACTACTTGCTGTATTAACACCACAGTTATAAGTTATGAACATCAGAAAATGTAAAGGCTAAAGAAAATCCTAGATGAGCTATTAAGATCTGTCTTTATAAGTGAATGATTACAAATCTACCTCTTTCACATTACCTTGGTTTCAGCATGTACTGGTTGTAACACAGATTACCTATTCAGAAATATCCTCATAAATAATCCCTGCTCAAGTATTCTCCAGCTAAAATTTTGTATTTGAATAGAAGGTGTGGAAGGCTGTTTTGCAACACACTTTCAATACACCTATATGAAATAATGGAAGACTTTAATGTACTTGAAGCCCTAACAACTTCTAAATTATATTTATTCATTATAAATGCCTAATTCTTATAAAACTCTGAGTATTCTTTAATTTGAAAACTAGTTCTTTAGTAACAGTTGAAAAGTATGTGTCGAAGGAATCGTTGCTGTTAGCTGTAGAATACATGACATCTGCAAGCTTTTGATCAGTGCTTTCAGTGTCAATTTAGTTCATCAGTGTAGCAGCAAGCTACGGAGTATTTAATGATAAATTAACTCTCTTATAGCTTAAAGCACAGTGGTGCTTCATGGAATTGGTATTCTTTTCTTCTTACAATTATAGAATCATTTAGGTTGGAAAAGACCCTTAAGGTCATAAAGTCCAGCCATTAACCTAACACTGACAAGTCCACCACTAAACCATGTCCCTAAGAGCTACATCTACATGTCTTTTAAACACTTCCAGGGATGGTGACTCAACTGCTTCCCTGGCAACCTGTTTCAGTGCTCTTCAGCGGTGAAGAATTTTTTACTGATATCCAGTATAAACCTTCCCCAGTGCAACTTGAGTTCCTTTCATCCTATCACTTGTTCTTTGGGAGAACAGACCAACACCCACCTCTTTATAACCTCCTTTCAGGTAGTTGTAGAGGTACCCCCTGAGCCTCCTTTTCTCCAGGCTAAACACCCCAGTTCCTTAAGCTGCCCCTCATAAGACTTCTCTAGACCCTTCACC
>JAVJGJ010000014.1:102822997-102848355 GCA_035590215.1 Microhierax caerulescens
TGGAGAACTGTCTTCTGGGGGAGGGCCCCTGCGCTGGAGCAGGGGAAGGGGGTGAGGAGCCCTTCCCTTGAGGCAGAAGGAGTTGCAGAGACAACATGTGATGAACTTAACCCCCATCCCCGTCCCCCTGTGCCACTGTAGGGGGAGGAGGCAGAGATAATTGTGAGTGAGGCTGAGCCCAGGAAGAAGGGAGGAGTGGGGTGGGGGGTGTTTTTAAGCTTTGGGGTTTATGTCTCATTATTCTTCTCTGGATTGAATGGAAATAGATAAAACTAATTTCCTCAAGTTTAGTCTTTTTTTGCCCATTATGGTAATTGCTGAGTGATCTCCCTGTCCTTATCTCAACCTGTGAGCTTGTTATATTTTCTCTCCCCTGTCTGGTTGAGGAGGGGAGTGATCAAGTGTCTTTAGTGGGCATCTGGTGTTCAGTCAAGGTTAAACCACCACAGTCTAAAATTTTCAAGAAAGCTGAGTACTGAGGAATTAAAAATATTTAATTAACTATTGAACACAGTCTGGACTTGTTCTTGTCTAAGCTACATTCAGAATTTAGACTGCTTGAATGCCAGAATATTAAGGATATGTCTATCAAGTTTGTTAACAGAAGGAAGACAACTCAGAATTCTGCCTTTTTCATTCCTCTGTTACACACAAAATGATCATTAAATGAACATGGAAGATATTGCTATGGAGAAACTTCAGGTAAAGACCAAGGCGAAAATAAGATTATTGATACAGATATGTATGTGGAACTAGATAAACCCTGTTGTTAATTGACGGCAACTGGAAAAACACATTGCTTTTGTGTTCTGTTGTGACATTGTCCAGTTGCTGTATGCCAACCCGATACTCACGGTCCTGAAAAAATTTACCTCTGAAAACCATGATGAAAGGCTAACAAAAATACATTTCCAAATATTTATGCTGGAGGTGAGAACAGAGATAGATCTAATGTTACTCACCTGATTGCATTACTCAAAAATCACACCTGTAAAAATCTCAAAGCAACCTGAAAATATTTAATGAAGTAACCAGCAGACATCTCTTGTAAAGCACAAAATGCAGCTTAATCACAGACAATAAAGCTAAATTGTTAACCAAAGCACCACAGAAATGTTAACACTTCTTTGCTGTGAGTGAAATATTAAAAATCTTTACAGTACTCAAATATTTTTATTTTAATATTTATTTCTTATGACATATGGTATGCTTATATATGACAGTACTGACTTCAACTTTTCATTAGTACATGAGAAGGTCTTGAACTGGCTGTAGTTTTAACAGCAAATTAAAAGTATGTCACCTCAATCCCATGAAATGCTGAAGATGGGTATTTTAATGAGCCATAGGTTGCTTTCAGTGTGCCATTTTGTACTGCCCTCCTCACACACCTTTTCAATAGCAGCATGTTACAGCCATGAAAACATAATTAACCTGATTTAGAGTAAGATTTCAGGGCAATTTGTGTGCCAAGATTTCAAAAGAAAGAGATCATAGCTTTCCAGGGATGGTTTAGAGGCTGGTTGCTTGTTTATTTTTTAACAGAGAGGATAAATCAGTTATGGATTAATACAGTACTCAATTTTTCTTGAAACATTTTTAAAATACCGTATTTTTCTTTTCAAATGCTTGATTTCTTGCTAATTAAGAAATTCAAAATTAATTAGATTCAATACGCAGTAATTTGCTTTGACTGCAACATTTTGTGAAGATTTTTATACAAGGTTGAACACTAGGATGCTGTGTGCTTTCAACTACTTTGGGTTTTATCTGTTTTCTAATTTCACTACTTTTTAAGCAACTTGCTCAAAAAGAGTAGATGTGCAAAAATTACTGTTTCTTCCACATCATATTTTTAATTTTTTACATAGTATTCAACTATTTTATTTAACTGAAGCAAAAAATTGTTTTAATTAATAAAAAAAAAAAAAAAAAAAAAGATGGAAGGTCAGACATTTTCTTCTTTCTTTAAAAGCTGATATGATTTCAATTAAATTAATTGTATTTTTTTTAATGCAGATACATTTACAGCTGTATTCTTTTTACTCTCCATGATTTTAAGAGAATAATTAGTACAGTGACAAGTAAAATTTGAAATAAATTATTTAATTTGGCCAGGATATTAAGTTTTGAAATGGTAATAAAATACCTTCTTGAATGACTAAAGATATTCTAATGTTCTTAAAATTATGGCGTTGATTTTAATGTGGGGGATATTTCAAACAAGTTTTTCATTCTCTTGTCAAGATTTATATAAGTGGGGTTTTTTTTCCTTTCTGTGTTTTCTGGTGATAGCCTCATCCAGATACTAAATGTGAAGCAGACATGCAATTTTGGTTGCAGCAGACAGAAGGCAATTTATAGAAACTTGGCTGACAGAGATCAGTGTGAGTATGCCATTTGGAAAACATTTCTCTCCTCCTTGACCTTTGCCCAAGAATATTAGGTATTCCTCTCAACCTACGAAAGGCTAGGTCTGGGACAATAGCTGAGAGATACAGAATGAGAATGACAGGGAAAAAAACCCACCCAAACCCAAAAAACAAACCCACAACCCTAAAAGATTGTGTGTTTTTATAATTATTTTCCAAATTAAGTATTGTTTTGTCTTTCTTATTGTATATAATGAATTGTTATGTAGGTGAATTCAACTGTGAAAAATGTGGATGTCTGCAGGAAATGGTAATCCCAGATGAATATACTCAAAAGTAATTTGAAATGTATGGATACAATTGTAACATTTAATTGAATCGATTCAATGTTGGGGTGACCCGTTGTGAATTCCAAAATGAAATCTGGATCCATGCAAGTCAATTCTGGTCTGTTACAAACTGGGTCTGTGCCTTATAAAAATCATTGCGGTACTACTTTTCTTCCACTTCTAAACCAATATGCGTAAGTTATGAAGGATTCATTGGTTAAAACTTTCAATCAGACTTCAAGATGTTGAATTTTATACACGCAGTTTTGAATATTATGTAGTTGAACAAACTAAAATGTAAAGAACTGGAATTTATGAGCAGTTTTGTTGGCTGTAGATTCTATTACCCAATGCTTAATAACAAATAAAATAAAGTATCTTTGATGCTATGAATATCACATGTCAAACTGCAAACAACATGAAACATCCATATTTTGACTGCAGCTGTTTATAACTGGATTTATTCACTAGCAATATTTCAGAGTAGTTGGCAATTAAAACGAAAAGTACATAATACATTGTGCCATTTTGTTCAAGATAATCTTGGTATTTTAACACTAACAGGCTATGTCTGAAGGAGTTCTGCAGTTTTGTTATCAATTCTGTTTTGATGCTGTTCCGTAAAGAGACTGTAAAACACCTTTTGGAGATTTGTGAACTAGGTTGTAGTAACCATTTGTAAGGGTTTATTGCACTGTTTTGGGGGTAGAAGAGAATGAACGGATTTTCAGACATACATTATTATAAAAATACTAAATCATCCATGCTGTTAATCTGAAATACAGTACTATTAATTGCTCCTTTTGCTTTGGGCACTAGAATAAGATTCTGTTGGTATTTTCTATAAGAAAAAAAAATCTACAAATAATTTGCACTGCACATTATTTTAGTCCAGCTTTTATTACTGAGGAGAGGTTAACATCCTTCCTTCTCCTTTTGACTCTGGGGTATTAAATCTTGAAGCCTGCTGCCCTGAACCTGCTGCTTGAAGTAACATCTTCACTGGGACAGTGCTAAAGCAAACTGTGGCCATAGTTTAGTCACAATTTTTTGTTAGTTTCTATTCATGCTGTTGTTATCTGGAACATCTTTCTTACGCTGTGGTGGTTTTGCTTTTGCTGTACTAATTGCAAACTTCTGCATCAGGAATTTCTATACCATGGCAAAAAAAAAAACCAACCCATTTTTTCCTTGGAATTCTGCTTTGTTCAACATTGCTTCCACATAAATCTCTGTAGACAGTCAAAACAGTCCCTAACATGCAGGGCTACTGCACCATCTCTCCTTCCTTGCCTGTTCCTTCAGAAGACTTAATAGTCATCCATTGCAGTTCTCCAGTTGTGTAAGTCATCCCACCACATTTCTGTGATTGCAACCATATCATAGTTTTCCAGCTGCACATTGGTTTCCAGCTCCTTGTTTTTGTGGCCCATGCTGCGTGCAATGGTGTAGATGTGGTTTAGCTGGGCTTTGATCCTGCCACCTTTTGGGGGAGAAAACCTAATTACTATGTGTCTGTTCTCCCTCCGGTGCTTCTGTGGTTCCTAATGCATCGACAGTGCTTGCATCTTTGCTTCCCATTGGTGTTCAAACAACAATCTACTTTTTCAGGTATGCTTAAAATGCTTCTCTCTTCTTGTACACTAGATTTTTTTTACATTTAGTTCAATTTTCCGTAACCTTTTGTTTGATGACTGTGAATAGGAGAGATTTTATAATTCAAGGGTAAAAGATCATACTATAATCCAAGACACTTTAGAAAAATAATGTACTGAAATATTTCTTATGAAATAAGTAAAATAACACCTGAAGCAACTTAGAAATTTATTTAAAGTTGGTCCTTGTTTGGTCAAATTTTGTATTATTTTAAATTTATTTTTAATCTCGTTGTTATAATTGCTAAGATCTTCCATTTTGAAATCTTGTTTATGACCAAGTGACAGAACAGCTCGGTCTCCTCAAGAGCCATTGTTTAATGACAGTACTGAAATCCATCGTACTCTCCAACTCACAATAGGGATTTCTGACATCTTACTGATATTTGAATATCCTTTATTATTTTGCATGCTCCTAGTTTTGCTACAAAAGGAAAATATTACCTAGACAAAATTGTTCTAAGTGAAATGTCAGTGTTCTACCTCCTTCACTCAAACAATTTTTTTCACCTTATTGTGGTAATTTTGCTGTCCTTCTGTGATCCCCACTAGAAATTCAGAACATACTATTGCTTAGTATTTTCACATCTTTTTCAAAATAAAGTAAAATAAAATAAAGTGATTTGCAAGTACTCCTAAATATAATTAGCATCCTTCTGATGTGTTGAATGCACACTCAATATGTCTACTTGTACCTTTCCTTCTTTGGCAATCTGTTTAATCTGTTTGCTATTTTTCTTATGAGAAGAATAGTGAGTTTCAAATAAGACTCTGAACTGGTATAACAGAAAATATGCATGATTTTTGTTTGTTAAAATGTTCAATAAATATTTTGCTTTAAATGCTGAGGATTTGTAATGAATGACCTGTATAAGCTTTCTCTCATCTAAAGAATCATAGGTTTTGCAAAGGACCTTCTGCTCTTCCTTTTTTTAAGCATAATATTTTGTAAACATTTTAACCTCTCATGTTTTCCATGAAGCCAAATGCTCTTGAAAAAATAATTATTAATATAAGGTTATAAAATGCATCATCAGAGAGAAAAAATGCACAAAAATATCAAAATGCATAAAATATCTCTATCAAACACAATGTATACTACCTCTTAGTACCTGAGATTCTGTTTACTAAGTCCCAGAATTGTAACCTTTTTGTTCAAAACAGTAAAAATATGTTCATAGTATATTGTAGTGATTGTCTGGCTCTCTGATATATCTTCCCTTCATAATAATATTTTTTCTTTTTCTGAAAAAGAATAAAACAACCCTGTACTCCATTTGAAATATTGTGAAATAACAAAAGGAGGGTGTATTGTGTATAGGTCTTACTCAAACATATTGAAGCTGATGGATACCATTCTTTTGATTTCAGTTTCTTCTTATTTAAATACATATTTTATTAAGAGGAAGATGCACAAATGAGATTTGACTTCGGTGAAGCTGTGTTTTGTTTTACTTTTTTTTCCCCAGGAATTGTCTGTATCCTGTGCTGGAATTTAGAACTTGCATCACCTAATTTCCTTTTCTACAGGTAGGAATCCTATTGGATTAATATGAGGGAGACCAGATAAATCTTAATTTGTAGATCTCTCGCGCAGTTTTCTTGTTCTTCTCCTCTTTTTTTTAAAAAACAAACAAACAAACAAAAAACCTCTTAAAGATTCCTAGTCCAGGAACATATCTACCCTGTCTGGTTCTTTGCCAAAATCAATGTCTATGGGTTTTCCACGTATTATTACTCAGAACTGGGTTACTATGTTAGTCATTTAGAGCGTATGAATACATATGAATTACTATGTCAGTAATTCAGAGCAGGAGAGTAACATAAGTGAGCTGCTGAGGTTTCTTTGACTATTTGCATCCACAGTATAGTGTACTGCATCCTGCTATCCCAAAGAAATTTTAAATTCCTAGAAAATATCCTTCACTCATACCAACTGAACAAATTTAAGATACTTCCTTTCAGTTCCTAAATGTGGTATGTGCATGCACAATTATTTTCAAATGAGTAAGATAATAAAAACTGTAAATACAATTTGTATGTAATGTGTAATTCAAAGATGGCCTATTCTTGCAATCTAAGCATCATTGGTTATACTTTCAGAAAGTTATTATTTTGAATACATACAAGTATAGTTATTATTTGTACAGAAGCCAGTTTATTCTCTGAAAGCCCATTCTCATGTTTCCTTCTGGCAAAAAAAATAGGAAATTCTTTATTCATAATTATAGGGTCATTACTAACCTTTCAATGCAGGGGAATCAATACTTTAATATTAAGTGTAATGATTACTGTTAATGTTTTGCAGGAGAGCTGATAAGGAATTAATAGTTCTCGGTGGAATTTTCTGATTCATTGAAACTCTTCATGGTGAAGAATCAATTTCAGCTAATTTCCTATCTCAAAAATGGTGAAAGAAGTTTCTAAATTATCATTATCCAAATGAAAAAGTTTATAGATAACTAAAAAAAACCTAAAAACTAATCTAAATTTTTTTTAGATAACTAAGAAAACTAATTATTTATAAGACAGAATTGGAAAACAAAACAAAATAAAACAAACACCACCAGCCCACCACCCCCGCCAAAAAAAAACCAAACCCCAAACAAAAAACCACCCCCAAAAAGCAACAAACCTGAAGAGTTCTCCCTGAAAATGTCAGCATCTTCTGTGGTTTGATTTTTTCATGACTAATTATACGGATTTTTTGTTTGTTTGTTTGTTATACTGAAAGAGTAATGTTTAAATAATTATTTATACCTGTGGACTGTAGGACAGCAGTGAAATGTGGTTTTCAAACTTATTTGACAAACAAATTTCTCAATATATGCAGTGTTTGTGTTTAATAGTATTGTAATGACTGGGCATAATTTTAGAGGATTTCTGCCTAGACACAGTTGCTCCCTATGGATATTATTATCCTTCAATGCATTTTGTACTGTTTAGGTAGAAGCTTAGTGCTATACTTTTCTTCAGACTAGAACAACGACATTTAAAAATATGAGAAATGCTTTTAAGCATGGATAAACTCAAAAACCTAGATGAATGTTAATATCTTGTAAAATTCCTGAATTCTTCAGAACGTGGAATAGACACTTTCCTACATTTTTTATTTTTTATTTTCTTTTATTTTTTTTTTTTTTTATAAAATCAGTTACATGGTGATGTAGAAATAGCATATCCAAGAAATAACTCAATCCATTTTATTGGCGTTCTGTGCTTAGGGTCTGTATTTTTAGAAGATGAATCTATAAATCACCCTTTATAAAACCTGCAAGTATTTAGCATTCAGGTGATCAAGCTCTGTGTCCTCTGCCTCCCACCCCACCACATGCCCCATCTGTAATCATGAAAACCACTATCCATCTTCAGTTTAATTCTACAGTAATGGTAGTTCAAATCCGCTTTTGAGTTTTTTTGTTTGCATATTGTGTCCGATAATGCTAGAACTATAAGCCCTTCCAAGTAGATTGGAGGCTTCCAGGAATATAACATGTGATACATGGAAATGAGAATACTTAATGTTTTCTGGTTGATTTGATTTTGATTTTTTTGTTTATCTTTTCCCCCTATCCCTCTGTTGATTTCCACTAGCTTCCTCTACTTAGTAGCCATTTCTCCAACCTAGCAAACTAGCTGAGCATACTGACTAAAGTTCAGATTTTGCTGAACTGAATGTTTGTACTTCTCACAGCATCTTCAAGCTTCATTACCTCTCCAAAATTCATTATTTCATTTTTAATTTCTTAACCACAGCAAAGACCTTTTTGGATGTTTGCGTTTATTCTGCTTTGCTATCTGACAAATCCTGGTTTTCTTAACCTTCCAAATACATGTACCTCTTTCTTGCAAGGTCTTTTATTCCCACTCTTTGAATCAGTTTTTAGAATTGACTGTTTACTGCTTCTTGTTTTTTCTTGATTTTACTGCTATTTTTCAGTTCCATCACCAATATTTGCTTATCTCCCATGCTTTTCAGTTTTATTTCCTTACCTGTCTTCTGTATGTTTATTTACTGAACCTTGCCTGCCATTGTCACAAAAATATTTTACCATGTAAGGATCTCTCCATATTTTCTTCTTTGAAAAAATAGCTACAAAAGGAAAAAACCCCTTCAACCCAACCCAAGCAAGCAAGCAACCAACCCCCCCCCCCAAACCCACGCTCAACCTACTTTCTTCTGCAGCAGTAATAGTCCATTTTTCTTTAGGTGTTGAGTTTTGTTCTGCAGCAGCATACAAAATATGAAGCGATCTTTTTGAGCTAGGTGCACAGACTCCACACTGACATTGTAAAAAGCCTTATAAGCTCCCTGATCACTGGCTGTACTCACAGGACGTTTATCATCTGGTTCTGTTTGGTGTTTTTTTGCTGCCTCTTCACTAGTTTTCTATACTTATTGGATGTGGTCCTTGCACCAGAGGTAGCAGTGTTCTCTGTCTTGAAAGCGTGTATTAGACGGTGATATAAGAAAGAACCCACTTAATGTTTAGACAGCACTTAAGGTAATACGGATCCTATATGAACCTTTCAGGTGCTTTATACCAATACTAACACACAAAACCTGTAAGATTTTTTTGTTGTACCAAGAAGAATCTTGGATAAACCACTATAAGATACATAAAAATGTTTCCTATTCCTGTAGAAATGCTTTGTGAATATTACTCCTTTTAAAAAAAACAGTCATGTGTAATACAAGTCAGTCCCAAAGAAGACAGTGGCTTTGTGAGGAAAAATCCAGCTTATCAACTCTTACACTTAATTTTCTGATTATTTACTTTCAGAAAGCAAAATGGTTGAATATCAGCCAAATAATCCTGTCTGATTTCTTTGACAGTGAAAAGAAAAATACCTTTTTTTCATCAGCAATGACTGTAAAGGCAACTTGGAACATTGTTTATTTTGTGAAAGCCTGTGAAATATTGTAACTATACTGCTGGGAACATCAGTGTTTAATTTTTTTCTCATATGGTTTTTGTTAAGAGTAACTGTTGAAATTGCAAAATATATCAAGAACTATAGGTATATAGGCAGGGAATAATGGAGACTTAGAAGCCTAAAGAACAGTAAAATACGGAGCTTTCTTTTCAGTGCTATACCTGATTATAAATTACTTTTATTATGCATGTGCATAAGGATCAGTCTGCAGCAGTGTTAGGAGTAGACAAACACAGTAATTAACACCCTCTGCCCAGCAGTATTGCAACATGAAGGGAAAAAAATACCCCAAAGCAAAGCAAACCAGTTAGACCATTAAGTAATGAGCATACTGTATGCAGTATGCATACAGTGGCAGCAACTTTGCTTGTTCTGTGAGCTACTGTTTGTGATGGGAGACTTATCTGAGGGTTTAACTAAATTGAAAGCAAAGGAGGTTCTTCTGGGTAAAAGAGTGGGGGTACATCAGAAGATGGACCGTAATTTAAAGCTGAGAGGACAAAGTCCTGTCTGCTCTGGCCAATGTAGAAGCACAAGGGCTAGCCTTGAAAGAGCTGCAATGGCTGCAAAATGCCATGATAGCACTGCACAGGTAAATCATTACGCTACCGTGTTTGGTTAACATCATTTTAATTACTTCCATTTCCTTCCTGATACAGATATACAGTTTCTTGTTTGGTAGCTGGATCTCTGCAAAGAATGACTCAACACACTGCATGCTGAGTGTAGGTGTCATCAATACAGGAAGAAATGGAGAAAAAAGGTCATATGGCATAGAGCAAAGAAAATAAAAATAAAAAATTGGTAGATTTCCGGTTTTACTGCATTTGTTCTTGAAACGTGAATCTCTAATTGTTGGGTCGGGGCTTTTTTCCACCCCAGATAAGACAGTAGTAGAACTGCATGTATTTATGTGTGTATGTATATGTAAAAACTCATATACATATGTGTTTTATAAACTTTCAGCCAGGCTTGTCAAGGCATAAACAGTGATTGATATTTTACTTCCAAGTATATGCAAATTACTCTTAAGCTGAGAAAGAAGATAAATGGGTCAGATCGTCTCCTGATGTAAATCAAACAGTCTTATTGACTGCAATGACTTTATGCCAACTTAAATCATGAGGGGATCAGGACCATTTAAGTTTCAAAAGCGCATCTGAAAATTTGTTATTTTTAAAATATTGGCCAAACACCTCTATAATTATATTGGCTTCAAGGGAAGATACCACGCTTCTGGGAAATGCCATAATCAATTTAGTTTTATGCTAGTATTGAAGCTTCTTTAATAAGTGATACAGACATCCCATTCTGGGCATCTGCTTTACTTGTACCAAAGTCACTTGATTATCAGCTTCTTACAAGCTACACAGAAATCTTTTGTGGTGTTGGCCTCTGGGATTCAGGACCCCATGAATGATGGAAGCCTCTGGACCCCACTTTCTTCCTCTGTCCTCTACCCTCTTTTGTGCTACACAACAACAGACAATGCCATGGCAAAAAAAGAACATTTTCTGCAATACACAGGTGATGAAATAGTGCTGTGGGTAAAACTTTACTGGCCAATCTTAAAGTGAGTATCACATTCTTGAGAAGAGGACAGTCAAATAAGGAAATATGGAACCAAATGAAAAAGGCCATTAAGTGCTTGCTTTGAAAAAAAAATTAAAGGCACGGCTGATGAGATTTTTTGAATATATTATCCTGTTTATAAAGGAAGACTTTATTTATTTGAGAACTTGTAAAAATTGAGAAATTGTGTGAAATCTTTTTTTCAGTGGGAATGATAGTGACAGTTGAATTTTAACAGCAAATTTCCTAAGTGTTTTTTTTAAAAAAATGTCAACAAGAATAAAACATACCTTGTTGTTCTATTATACTTGACTATAAATTGAGCTATCATTTTGATACTTTCTATTATGAACAATGATTTAAATACAAGAATCACTATTAATTTTGAATATTTAAATGTTACAAGACATGCTCTGGCTACTCAAGTTATTAAAAGAATAGAAGCAAGAAATCATGGCTAACTATTCCTACCCACTCTATATTAACTTTAGTCACATCAGTCCCATACTCCATAAACTTTCCTATTTCACCTTTCAGTAGTAACCAAAATGAACTTACACAAAACCTGTGAATCCTTCTGAGTAACCAATACAATCACTGTATGTTTTGATTTCAGCAAAACAATTGGCTTAACACTTTTTTCCCTTATTCCTCTTCTATTATAAATCTACTATAAAATCTTCTATTTTAACTCTGTTAAAAATACTGGTGTGACTTAGAAACGATTTTTTTTAAAAATGTTATTGAGAAAAAGATGGAAGAATGTGCTGATTTTGTCTGGGACAGAATTTTCTTCATAGCAGCTAGTATGCGGCTGTGTTTTGAATTTCTGCTGGAAACAGTTTCGATAACACAGGGATGATTTTGTTATTGGTGAGCAGTGCTTGCGCAGAGTCAAGGCCTTTTCTGCTTCTCACACCACCCCACCAGCAAGTGGGCTGGGGTTGCACAAGAGGTTTGGAGGGGGCACAGTCAGGACAGCTGACCTGAACTAGCCAAAGGGATATTCCATATCATATGATGTCATGCACAACAATAAAAAGCTGGGGTAAGAAGAAGGAAGGGTGTTTGTGTGTGTATGTGTGTGCGTACATTTGGAGTAATGGCATTTGTCTTCATGAGTAAACATTAGGTGTGATGGAGCCCGGCTTTCCTGGAGCTGGCTGAACACCTGCCTGCCCATGGAAGTGGTGAATGAATTCCTTGTTTTGCTTTGTTTGTGTGTGTGGCTTTTGCTTTACCTATTAAACTGTCTTTATCTCAACCCATGAGTTTTCTCAGTTTCACCTTTCTGATTCTGTCCCCCATCCCACTGTGAGGGGAGTGAGCAAGCAGCTGTGAGGTGCTTAGTTACCAGCTGAGGTTAAACCACGACAAATTGCATACTCTTTTTTTCAATTCGAATTATACAAAGGGATAAATTTGTTTCAGAATTTTAAGAAGAGCCCACTGTTTTTATTCTGTTCCAATACACATTCTCTATATTCTGCTAGCTGCTATAAAATCCAGCTTTTTTATTATCCATTGATCTCTATCTGGAATGTGTCTCTATAACCATGACACTGCCTTCTCTCAGTAATTACACTGTCACAAGCTGTTATTTTTCACTCTTTTTCTGTAAGTCTTTGTAGGAGGAAGCTTGTCAGAGGAGCAGCAAGCAAGTGACTGATACAGAACACATTGCAATCATAGCTGAAAGCTAAGAATGGAATTGGACAGTCCTAATAAAACCATTAATTAGGTTATGAATGCATTTACCTACTAGGTAATAAAGTGTAAATTAAAAGTCAAATTGAAAAACTGGGAATTCATCTTAGATTTTAAATGATTCTCAAAAAGGAATCCAATTCAGTAATGTAAATCCATAGAGGGTCATCATCCAGAGGTTGTAGGATGCACCCATATAGATCTGTCCCACTGGCTGGACATGACTTGCTGAGAGACTAGGATTCCATCCCAGGCTTGGTTCCTGAGGGTGTGCACTCCAACAAATGCAGAGACTGCCTGTTTCTCCTAGTCTTTATGTTCTCTTTGGCATTTCCATTTGAGTAGACCCAGCTCTTCCTCTCTACCAGCTTCCTGTCTCAATCCAGTACCTCCTTATCACACTTTCTGATTAGGCCTCTGTTTCCTTCTTCTATTCCATAGTCTGTTTCTGCTCTTGGTGACCTCAGCTCAGTCCTTCTGTTTATTTCTCTTCCATACTTCAGTGTAACTCCGTTCCCCTAGCTCCCTCTCCTGCCAGTCATTTTGCCAAGTCAGTTATAGTCCACCCTGGGTAGTCCAATCTCTTACTTCTACGTCTGATAGCTCTACCACCCCCCTCATTCATCTGTGACTTCTCATGCTGTCTTACTCTCTCCTGCTTTCCCGTTCTTACTCTTAGCCTTTATTCAGGTTTTGCTACTGTTGTATAGATCTTTCACCTCAGCCTACTCTCTGCAATAGCCCTCGTCCTCGTCCTTCACAGATGTCTGTGCTGCTAGATTTTGTGTATCTTCTGTGCATGTCTGAGACATACCTGGTGATTCATTTCTAGTGCTTAATGTAAAACAATTGTGGAGGTTTGACCCTGGCAGGATGCCAGGGACCCACCAAAGCCACTCTGTCACTCCGTCAGCTGGGCAGGGGAAAGAAAATAATATGCAAAGCTTGTGGGGGGGGGATAAGGACAAGGAAAGATCACTCACCAATTATCGTCATAGGAAAAACAGGCTCAACTGGTGAAAAATAATTTCATTTATTACCAATCAAATCAGAGTGGGATAATGAAAAATAAAAAACAAAAACACCATCCCTCCACCCTTCCTTTCTTCCTGGGCTCAGCCTCACTCACAATTATCTCTGCCTCCTCCACCTACAGTGGCACAGGGGGACGGGGAATGGGGGTTACGGTCGGTTCATCACATGTCTCTGCAGCTCCTTCTGTCTCAGGGAAGGGCTCCTCACACCCTTCCCCTGCTCCAGCGCAGAGGCCCTCCCATGGGAGACAGTTCTCCATTAATTTCTCCAACATGAGCCTTCCCATAAGCACACTTCTTCACACACTTCTCCAGCGTGGGTCCGTTCTGTGGGACACAGTCCTTCAGGAACAGCCTGCTCCACCGTGGGTCCCCCATGGGGTCACAGGTCCTGCCAGCAAACCTGCTCCAGCCTGGGCTCCTCTCTCTCCATGGGTCCATAGGTCCTGCCAGGAGCCTGCTTCACCATGGGCATCCCACAGGGTCCCAGCCACCTGCTCAGCGTGGGATCCTCCATGGGCTGCAGGTGGGTATCTGCTCCACTGTTCACCCCCATGGGCTTCAGGGGCACAGCCTGCCTCACCATGGGCTTCACCACGAGCTGCAGAGGAATCTCTGCCCTTGTGCCTGGAACAGCTCCTTCCCCTCCTGCACTGTCCTTAGTGTCTTCAAAGTGTTGCTTTCACATAGTCTCACTTGTCTCTCACACTGCAATTTGTTGAGCAGGATGGTTCCCCACCCCCCTTCTTAAATACATTATCCCAGAGGCACTACCACCATTGTTGATGGACTCAGCCTTGGTCTTGGCCGTGGCCAGCAGTGGGTCTGTCTGGGAGCTGGCTGGCATTGGCTCTGTTGGACATGGGGGAAGCTTCTGGCATCTTCTCATGGAAGGCACCCCTGTAGCAACCTACTACGAAAACCTTGCCACACAAACCCACTACACAGGTTCAATTTACTCTTTTTGCCACCACTGTGGACAGATTATTTTCCTGTTTTACTTGAAAACATAGCAGTTCTAAAATTCTTAAAGTTAGGCTCATATACAGGAACAAAGTTAAGATCAGCTTGGACATCACTCTAAAAAGCCAAAAAAAATCTTTAAGGAATTTATGGAAAAAAAAAAAAAAAGAGTAATAAATTTGTAGCTTCTTTTCAAAATAACAAATGCAGAAGACTGCTAAGAACAGTATCTTCCCATTTAAATTGCACAGCGTATGAATGTAAAGAAACCAAGCAATATGAACAGAAACTACAAAAAAACAACAAGCATAGAGCACGTAGAATCAAAGAACTATATTAATATAACAAAAAGTCTTAGGACTAGGAAAAAGAACAATTTACATGCATTTTCCAAAATATTCAGAATTGATCTATTGGAATAGTGTGTTTCATCTTGCACTTGATCTTGTGTATCCTTAGCATAGGGACATATCAAATGCCAATGCTTTAGAATTCTACTCCAAAGATGATTAATTATATTTTTAAATGTTTCCCTTTATCATATCACATTATCTCCCTTCCTGCCTTCTTTAATGAGCTCTAAAGTAACTAAGAATGTTGACATTTGCAGGGTAAGTATCGATCAAAAAACTTGTGACAACCTATATCTCTCAGAAATTTTGTTTTCGGATACACAGGCTTAAGGAAAAAAGGCTTTCGCTGTGCAGTCTTACTACACAGAGTCATTTCACACCTATGAACAACTAAAATGTAACCACAGTTGCAACAGAAGATATTGGATCATTTAAAGAACACAGAGGCCAATCTCTCTCTTCACTGCCTTTGGCAGGCTGCTACCACAGCCCCAACAACCACGCCAGGCTTTATGAAAGGCTTGTTCAGGCAATTGTCAATAAGATGTAGAGTTTCTCACTTCAGCTCATTGCTTCCCAATGCATTCACATTATTGCTACATAAAATTTGTGTCCTACTAAACGTGTAGACTTTTCTGGTAGTTCACATGAACAGGCTTGATAGACTGTCTCCTGTTTCAAGTGAGCCACAGCTTACACCTGGTATTTCCATGAGCAGGTGAGGAAGGAAAAGCTGAAGACTACGGCAGGATTTTTTCCTGCAGTTGGAGCAGACTGACAAATTCTTGTGCCATGAATTTCTGTACAGCTGCTTTTCCATGTGAATGTGTCTACGTTGTGGAGCCACTTCCCCCAAACACTCAAAATTGTTTTGAGAAATAGGCAGAGAAGAAAACTAAACACTTCTAAATTGAAGGCAGGAAAAACCCTCAAACTTCTAAATACTTTTTTCTCTTCCTCAATTTCTTTCCTTTGTTTTTCATTTATAATTTATTTAAACTTCCACATTGTTCTCTGCACAGCCATTTTCTCCCTAGAACTATTTTATGATTAAAATTTACTTCAGACAAGACACTAATGAATAAATATATAAGAAATAATTATTATTTATTAAATTATTATTATTGTTATTGTTGTTGTTAGTAGTACTAGTAGTAGCGATGATGAATTATTAAGCTGGCAGCAATATTACAAATCTGTGTGAATATAAGAGAACACGTCGCTTCCGCCACTGGCCCTGAGCAGACCAAATTTCAATACTTGTTTACACAGTTCCTTGCATTAAACATTGGAGAAACTTGGTTCCCTATGTCCATACAAACAAACTTTGTCTTCTTGGATATGGACTAACTCAATATTCCCCAAAGAAGAGCTATCGGGTTCACCCATCCCCTGCTGAATTAAAATGCTCAGACAACAGGGGCAAAGTATTAATAGAGGGAAGGAAGAAATTTAGGATAAGGTAGTAAGGAAGGAGGAGGAAAGGGAGAAACTGTTTACGTCATATTATTTCAGGCAAAAATAGAGAAAGCCACTCAGGATATAGAAATATGTCAATCATATAGGCCCAGACTTGGCAAACATCCCTATCTTAAAAGGCCAATGAAATAAGTACTTGAAGTCAGCTGGGACTTAGTCAGAGCCTTCCTTTCAAGTAAAGTATGTGCCCAATTCCCTTATTTCCTTCATAAACTGTGATCACATTTATTTTTAGTTTGCCTGCTCTATAAAGGGTGACACTACAGCAGCATGGACAGCTCCCGGAGTGTGAGACTATCAGTGCTGACTCAGATACCGAATTCCTGCAAAGCTATTTTATTGACACTAATATGCTTAATGCATTCCATAAAGAAGCAGTATTTGGATTATTTTTCACCATTTTACTATTTTCAACCTAAGATGCTGTTTCGTAGATTTAATCTTTGAACCTTACACAAAAATCAGTCATCTATGCAGTATGTTAAAGGTTACATGTTGTTCCCTGGGTCAGTACAATTCAGTGCTGACAACAATTAAGTAGCCATAACGTCTACTTTTTCATTGCCTGTTATTTTTACTAAGTAGCATATTCAGAGGATATTTATTACATTGAAATCCATTGGCTCAAAATACTCTCTGGAGACTGATCTTTAAAACAATATGCGTATTTGATGTGCACAATTGTAAAGAAACACTGCCCTCTTCTGTCAAAACAGGATGGATCTCCATAGAAGTAGGCTTCATTTTGGAAACCAAACTGGATTAGAACAGGTTAAAAAATAATATTTTCTATAGAACTAAAAGACTATGTGCTATGTTCAAACAGAATATTTGAAAATGTGGACTTTCATTTTTTTGTTCTTTCTACTCAATCAGTAAAATTTCTTTTTTCCCCAGTTCAAAGAGATGTTTCAGACCGCTTACAGACATGGAGACATACTGTAACAGTTGTGTTTAATAAACAGACACATCAAATTCTTCAGTTACTTTCTTCTGTGAGTAGCTTTGTATATGACAGCAATTTCAGAAATCCAACTTTTAGTTTTTTCTTCTTTAGTGATTTATGCATTGCAATCTCTCATTAATATAGGCATGTTATTTTTGACATTTTTATACATTTCCCTACATTTTATAATATTTTGTTTTCTCAGGGCAAAGGGAAAGGAGTACTTAAAAATCTTGTGAAACACTGATAGCTTTACCAACAATAAGAAATGGAGAAATATCAATTCTTCAATAAAAAAACAATATTTCATTTTCAAACTTTCATTATCTTTCATCCATCCTGCCTTGAATATCCACTGTCTAAACTGTGCCAGTATTATTATGTGCTTATATTTAAGACTAAATGATCTGTAAATATAGTAATAATATACTTCTTAAAAAGCTAAAAAAGAAAATACGGAGGTCCAATTCCATAGAAACACATGCAGCATGTGTTTCTACATGCCAAGAGAAAGGTGTATGCAGCTGACGTAGTTGGGCAGTCTTACTCTTTAAAACCTACCATTTTTGCATTTCCTTACTGGTGGAATTGCCATACGCTTCATTGCATATGAAAGCCAACAGCGCTTCACTACTCTGCTCTCTTAAAGAAGAAACTGAAAATACCATCAATAAACCTTGTGAGGGTTTAGAGCATTTTTTGTCTATTGTTTTCTGCCACTGTTAAGAAAATTAACTCTGTGAGGGTAGGAATTATTTTTTTGCTATTAGAACATCAGTGAGAAGAAGTACCCAGTCACAATTATGTCTTTACTTAGGGAGATTGGCAATAAAAAAAAAAAAAAAACCAAAACCAAAAACAAAACCCCCTCTAACACTGTGGGCCTGTTAGTGCATTTCAGTAAGTTATCATCACAGTGTCAACAGAAGTAGAAAAAAACATCCTCACTGTTTTTGCTGAGGAAAAAACCAAAAATTAGCTTTACACATAAAAAAAATCTGTACCAAAGACATCTCTTAAAAATTATGGGAAAGTCAAGATAATAAGGAAAAATCTAATGAGGTTTCACAAGCATTTATAAACTACAAGCTAAATTCATTTCAGGGTATTTTAACATATAACTTGATAATTTTCTATAAGGGGATTCCCCTGCATTATTGCATGAAACTGCATGAAAATATCTTTGATGCAGTTTGTATCATCTCATTCCTTCAAAGACTTCAAATTTAGTTTCATTTAGTAATCCTTTGAGACATACCTATTTTGTTCAGGATATTCTAACAAAGCATCTCACTTTCCCTACAAGATTTATTTTTCATAGCCTGTACATTCTGCAGATGTGCGCAAACGTTACTTGCCAACTTCAAGATCAAATTTTGGAAATTTAAACAGAGGATTGTCACAAACACCAAATTCTATACCCAAACACATTTTAAAATTATATAAAGACATTGTAAGTAAAAATTCAAGATAAAAATAAAGTTTGTCATATTTTTAGTAAAGGTTACTATTTATGCTGCAATCATGAATTTGAACACTTTTTTAAACTAAGGTAAACAAATGAAATTGAGTATTCATTTAGCTGGGTTGTTTCAGGCTGGTCTATCAACAACCCAGAGAAAATCCATTTCACATGTGTTTGCTTTTAGTATGGAGTTTATTTCCAGAAGTTTTCAACCTACCTAAAGTATATGAATAAGGCAACAGAATTTTCTTCCTACAATTTTTTCTCCATATATTTGAAGAAAGCTCTGTCTTTTGGTTGTTCGCAAGCCCCCTGTGAATCACAGATTACAGACTTTCAGAGAACTCTACAGAGAATAAATATAGGACAAAGGATGTCTTATTTTTCTGGTCTTTCTCTTGCTGTTCTCAGCAGGTAGTGGGACTGTATTTTACCTCTTATAGTTTCATACTGGCATTCATTGCTGGATCTAAACACCCCTTCCCTCCCACTGCATCATAGGACTATAATGTTACAGGGCTGTATGAGGCCATGGAAACTAATCCTGGGCAGGATATCATATTAGCTTTTCTAAAATTTTTCTACCATTAATCATGTCCATTAACATAAAAGCTTCATTAACCTGATACTCTAGCAGGACATGTCCTGTTAGCGGCCAGTGAACAGATTATGACTGACACCTGAATAAGGATAAAAACAACACAGTTCTTATCCATAACTATACCTTCCACCCTGGGCAGAATAGCAGCTGATTGTTCAAGGTTATGTCTGAAATGTGCAAGTAAAACAAAAGCAAAACCACAGCCTGATGTTTCGTCTTAAACACACTCATGAATCCCCCAAATAGGGTAAGAGACTGGCTACCATTTCCAAGTCACTGACTTTCACAGTTTTAACCCCAGTGCTCCTCTCTCCGTTATCCCTCACCAAGAGGTCTTCAATTCTTCTACAAAATAGTCTTAATGATTTTAAAGAGGCTAGTGTGAAGCCGATTTTAATATTGAAAATAATTGCACATTATGTTTCAAGATTTCTGAAGTAGAAACCCATGAATATTCCAATCAAAATTCCTGGGGAACAAGTGCTGTCTTTCACATAGTGCACTTCAGCATTTATAAGCTGTAAAACAGTCTAGAATGGTAATTTTATGAAAAGCTATTCTTTACAACATATTCCTTGAAGAATATATTTGAACATAGAAGAACCAAAAGAGAAGAAGAAGAAAAGAGAGGAAAAAAAAAAAAAAAAAAAAGACTGGGAATGCATATCAGGGAACAGAAGCTACATGTATTTTGTTAATGCAAATTTTTTTAGACAGATTTTAGTGGATAAGGATCATAGATTTGTAATCCATGACAATACTAAGTAATATAAGAAATGGGTTTGAAACAGCCAGAAGAAATATGTATATGGTCAGAGAAATAGAGAAGACTAATATTGAAATAGTGACAGATAAGAGGCAGCTGCATTTAAATTCAGAAAAGTCACAGACTTCAAGCGGAGAAATTATTTAGATATTTGATTGGCTAGGGAGCACAAAGACTGTCTACAGATGCATTGTTTTAAAAACTGCATAATGCTTTCAGGTTAAACAAGCAAGCAAACCAGGATGTGTCCAACTACAATCATTTAACCAAATCCTATTCATTGTAGGAAGGGCCAACAAGGGGGCAAAAAAGTGCATAAAAGGTAGGTAACAATAAAAACAACAGTACAAGAGATCATGCCCTTGTCAGATTTAATATAATACCTGCTACCACTTTCAGTAAAATCACTCTCCAGTGTGGCAAGGTTTAAGACATGATTGAAGATTTTGTTGTTTCTCTACTCCTAAATGTCAGGCTAAGGCAACAGAGAGACCCATTTCTAGCAAACAGGGAGACTATAGAGTAGACAATTAACCAGCCAATGTAACAAGGAAGAATCTGCAGTTGCAACCCTTTCTCATAAATAGTATGCCATACAGCACAATGGCAGCACACAAATGTAAAGTTGTGATTTTTAACAGGTCTCATAAAATTACCGTGTCACAAAGCCTTTTGGGCACCTATTAAATATTAACTTACAAAGTTAACTGCACTATTCATGTAAGTTTTCTTACCAACTTGATTTAAGATACTGGTACTGACCATCTTTTATAATTATGGATGTTACTTAATTACACCACTTTTCTAGATTGCCATAGGACTGCATGTTGGGTTTCTCCATTAGAATTCCTAAACCAGAACTGCACTTAGACAGCTGTGTATAACATCTTACTCAGGAAGTCTCCTAAAGATTGAGAGTAACTACAACAGAGACACATTTCTTAATAAAAAAAAAAATAAAAAAAAAATGTGTTGAGTAATTTATGAAAATAGCTCCTGATCTGAGGGTTGTTCAAAATATTTAATGATTTTTAAATATCCATTTGTTGTTACTTGATCAATGACTCCTGTTGCTCAAATGGTTAAAGATTTTCCTTATATTTAATTTTATATCTCTTAAAAATGTGAATTAGCAATATTTACTCAGGAAAAAAAAAGAACAGGTAATAGAAAACCTGTTCACAGAATACCTCAAATAAGATCAAAACATTCATCATTAAATAGCTTACATATCCTGTTCAAACTAGTTATACAGTATTGGACATGTACTAATGAATCTTTTTAAAGAATATGTTTTTATTTTAGAGCATTTCCTTTGGTTTTCCTATCTTACTTCACTACACTCTTTTCCTCTCACTGTATCTTTCAAAATCAATTTTGTAGCAATAGCACAGCTAAAGAGAATGTAACATGTGTCTTGTTTGATTCTGTGTTCAGATAAAATAATTTTTCTTGTTTTCTTCAGTTTGCTGAGAGGCTGTGGTCTAACAACCCTTCCCCTCAGGGAAAGGTGATGAAACGGCTAGAATAATTGCAGATCAGGAGTGCATGCACTGCAAAGAAATATGCAAAATAGTTGAGTTTTCCTCCCCCCACAAAAAAAAAAAATAAAAAAAATCAACCCAATTATCAGTCATAGACAATGGAGAAAATTTTCAAATTTCAAGTCTAAACTTCAAGCTTCTATTGAAATAGGAAGGTAGGAAGAAAGTATGTTCCTAATAAGAATGATTTCAATAAGTTGCTGCAATGTTCTTCATGTATTCTTCACAGATTAAAATAATTTTTATGGCTTATAGAAGCAGCAACAATCTGAGTATGATGCCTTACAATGTACATAGTCAATAGTAGCAAACCGCAGTCTGCACAATTCATACAGTATTTGCTTGCTTACAATGTGTTCTTGTACCACAGATGCAAAATGTAGATCTTGGAATCTGCTTTGTTTACTACTCAAGTATCTCAGAAAAAAAAAAATATATGTCCAGTTCTAGAGTTAGGCCTACATTTTAATTTGAAACATTGCTGACATAGAGCTTAGCTGAACAATTATGGCCAATCAGACTCAACATTTATGAAATACATTCTATTGCATATCCTCTTCATAAGACTGCCCCTGTCTTTGGGGATTAGGTCTTTCCTCCTCAAACAACTTGCACAGCTCCCCACAGGGAACAGGACCGCAGCAGCAGGGTACAATATCCTTGAGGCTCCCATCTGGAAGTGGGCTTTTCCTGGTGACACAGTAATACACTTACACTCAAGCAGCAAGAAAACTTGCTGGACTACAATTTCGTAACTAAATGGGCATCTTGGGAATAGAAAGAGCCTCTTTCCTCCTCTTGTGCCAGGAAGGGTTGGCTGTAAAGGCTGTCTGCTGTATTCAAAGCATCCTTTGTCAAAGTATGATGAATGATGATTTTTAAAAAAAGTAAGCCTTGCCTTAGGTATGACTGTGTCCTCCATTTCCATTGTCAAAGCGGTTTTATTCTCACCAAGTTGCCTTTTAGATGATCACAATCAGATTTTAAAGCAACTTGTATGCATAAATTGAAAATATTACTTCAAATGAACTTCCAGAGGTACTGTGGTGCAATCAACAGGGTGCTGGATTGGGACACGCTTAATTCTGGTTTTGCTATTGGCCTAATGGGTAACTTTGAGTGAGATACTTCACATCTGTTTGCTCCTATTAATCTTTTAATTATTTAAATTGGAAGATCTTGGGGAGGGCATTGTCCCTTGCTCTGTGTTTGTATAGTGTTTAGCACAGTAGGACCTGCTGTAATACGCTGCTGCTGTAATTCATGAAATTAAACAGCTAATGCAAACAGGCAAATAGGTCTAAGAGACCATACAGAGCTTCATAATTACTAAGGACAGAACTGGACCCAAAGGATTATTAGGCTTTATTATGCAATGAGATTCAGACCAGACCTTTTATAGGCAAAGCTAAACCTATTCACAAACTAATTTACAAACATGCTGTCTTCTTATTACTGCTTTATTAAAAAAGAAAAAAGAAAAAAATCCTAGAAAGTAGTGTGATGTCTTCTCCCTCTCATTTTAAGTTTTTTTTTTTCTCTCTAAACTAACAAACCAAAAGATTCCCTCTTCTTCCCGTCTCAGCTATCAGTCTTGAAAAGTTAAACTGGGACCTGAAAATCAAATTAAATACTTTGTCTAAAACATGATCAATGCAAGTAATGACTGCACTTTCAGCACATGTGACATGCAGTCTACCACTGCTACTCATGCATGAGATAGAAAATAAATTGGGGACCCTACTATACAACTCTGTACTGCTCATAGCAAAAATTGATACCAGAACTGGTAGGGAGGAGCCAATTATTCCTTTGCACACACACTCCACTATCTCTGCAAGGATATCCAAAGAGAGCTGTTGGCCCATATAACAGAAATATATTGAGATTGAGAGGCTGCCAATGTTTATATATAGGCACTTTTCTCACATATCTACAGTTAAAATTAACATGAACAATGCCATACAACATAGGTTGAATGTAAATGACTGCAGAGAGGTCCCTCAGGTCAGGCTTGCTTTAAGCACAAAGCACGCAAGTAATTCTCAACATTCTTTCAAATCTAACTGCCTAATAGCAAGTATGAAATTGAATTATGAAATACAGTAGCCAAGAGAACCTGTGAAACTCTATGAATGCATATATTAACAACAGATTTTCTGTTTTTATATTATTTCATCAGTGTAATGAAACGTTGCCGATTCACTTGATGCTGCAATCTTATCTAGAATATCCATTCTTACCAAAGACAATGGGTATTTCTGTTCAATTTTTAACAAAATCAAAGAAGAGTTTATCTGAATAAATTGAATCGCAGTGCTAAATGAAGAAGTACTTACTGAAAAGAAAGTGCAGAAATATTAATACATTACAGGAAAACAAAATCCATTTCTGGCAATCTCAGTTTTAAATTGTCAACAAAAAAAAATTACATATATATTCTTTCTGAAGTGATGCCATAAATTATTAAGCGTAAGTCAAACAGGACTGTCCCTGACACTGTTTATTAAATATATAATACTTTGGTTTTAATGCAGAGAAATTTGGAGGCTTGTTTAAATTACTCCCTTTTCAAATGCTAAAGAATATGTTTCTCATACTCTTCTGAATCTCTTCTTAGGAATAGGCTTTTTAAGCTTTCTAGGGAGGGTCATATGGAAATAGCACTCAAACGGGCCGTTTCTAGATACTGCAGCAATACCTGCCAGCTCTGTTTAGTCTGATGTCCTGACTCCTTACTTCAGTGAACCAAATTCTGTGAAGAGGAGACAGTCAGGGAATTAAAAGCGACCAACAAAATAACACAGAGAAATAATTAAGCATACAGACACTATGTATGGAAGCAAGCTACAATTCTTCTGAGAATCTGTAGGATAATCCTCTTGTCCTGAATTCTGTCAGAATTTGTTCCTTATTTCACACTTAGTTTGAGTACAGTTTTCCTAAGATCTAAATATTTTATTTTATCTTCATGGTTTACCTTGATTTCTACAAAGGATGAGTAAACCTTCGTAGATAGCTACTTTGTCTCATAAGTCATAAAGAAAAAAAAAAATCCATATTTGAGTATTTAGATGGGGTTTTTTTCTGAATTTCTCTACTTATACTATTCTTTTTTCCAAATACTACCATGCTACTAACCCCAAAGGTATAGCAGAAAGAAATTAACAAAGCTCTACACCTATCACAGCACTATCCAAACTAGTCAGCTGCAACAAGGCCTTTTACCATCACATACCAACATACTTTTCATGTCAGTCCCTCTGCTGCCTTCTCCTAATCTCTCCTCATCCAGGGCACACTCTTGCTCTCTTCTCTCTGCTTCCTCCTTTCTCTTCCTCGGCTGCTCTCTCTTCACTGGCTCTCAACCCCTTAACAGAACCGGCCACAGCTGCACCTTGTCTACATCAGCCAACCCACCACCCCTGAAGCCAGCCCACAGTTGTGTATTATCAATGCTAATTAACCCAGCTTCATTCCACTACACTTCCCCCTTTTTTCTTTTTTTTTTTTAACATTTTATACCTCATGTTGTTACCAAGCATCATAACCTTTTTACAAATAAATTTTTCATACAGTCCTCTATAACTCCTTTACATACACCTGTTATTACACACTACTCTATTACCCTCTT
>JAVJGJ010000014.1:102880944-102920266 GCA_035590215.1 Microhierax caerulescens
TGCTATCCCACTGTGCTTCCTGCCAGTACCAAGGAGGAGGAAGCAGACACAAGATTTAGAACATAACATCCTCCATCCAGTTTAATGGCTTAAATTTAGCCACACTGCCACCCTACCCTGGCAATGGCTGGCAGGAGGAGGTTTGGAGGGCCTGATAAGCCACACCACATGCAGCCTGCGATGTTGCTATGCTCAGCCACACTCAGCCAAACCATCTTCTCTGTGACAGTTGAGCACTTCAGAGGTCACCTAAGAACAGTTATGCCTCTTGCTGCTGTTAGATTTAAAGCAAATTTGGGGTTAAGCAGAGGTCTGTGTTCAGGTTCAAAATATATTGTGTGTATATCATGTGATGATAGATGCAGGTTTTTGCCTGTATTTCTAGATTTCTGATTTGTTCCCTGAAAAAGATGAAGTAGAGTAATCCTGTCAGGAAAGGAAATTTTATTTATGAGGCTAAGAGGATTGTAAAGGGAAGAGAAGGGCACAGAGAAGGTTGGAGTGGAAGGGAACATAGCAGGGATGAGGCTGAGGAGGAATGCAGCTCTGTCAGAGTGTAAGGTGTCCCTCTGCTCACGCTGAGTCAAGAACACATTCCAATTAGAGGTAAAAAAACAACAAAAAGTGGTATGCACGTAGTCAGAGATGACATCAAAATGTCAACAAAAAGAAACTGAAATTGCAAATCTGATCTTAATCGTGATGTTTCATAACATTGAAATGCTTGACTTGACAATTTAGATGTCATTTTTGTGTAACTTTTTATATACAAGTCCAAAATACTCCAGGATGATGTTCTGAATTTCTTGTCTTGAATGTGGAAGGATAAAAAGTGAAGGAAGAAATATATTCCCTTAGAGTATATTTCAGAATAATTTGTCTACATACCAATCACACTCTGACAAAGATATGAAACTCATAAATGTATTACTGTGGCATATTTGATGCAAAAGAGCTTTTTCAGCAGATGGGAGTTAACAGCCAATGCAAGACCCATCTGGCTTAGTAATGAGTTGTTAATTGGAGAATACTTAAAGGAGAGTTAAGGGTATCTGCACATCCAGACTGAATTAGGACAGGAGATCTGAGCCTTTCTGGCTTAGTCATCAAGTGGCACAAATGGGTGTAGCACCACAAAAGTTTGAGTAACCATGTCAGACTTGTTTAAGTGAATCAGGTGGTTGTGTCCTATGTATGCATGCCTAGATGCTTGTGTAACCTTGACAGTTAAAGGGGCTTAGAAACATTTGACTTTATTGAAATAACATGCAGTATCTAAGGGCATCTCTACACTGCACCATCAAACTTTTTAAAGATACACCTAAACTAATGTAAGTTCAGTGTATCATGATATACATCATAATGTAACGAAAGTATTGCTACTGGACCCAGACTAGTGTAAATTTTAGTCCAAGGACTGTGATCAGTTGCTCATATGCAGTACTGTATTTTCATGGCTTTGTTTGCCCTGCACCAGGACCACTTCTGCTCTGCATTCCAGGATTTTTGCATTATTGGCAGTGCCAGGTGATATCTTTTATTCCAGATTAATTACAGTGATATTTAATGTATCTTGTGCAAAAGAATATCTTTAGTATTTTGTTCAGTGAGCAATATTTTATACTTGGATTGGTCCCACTGATCATATCAGAAAACTGGTCAGTTAGTGACCACTTTAGTGTGAGGAGGTGAAGAAACAAATCTCTGAGCATTCTGCATGAGAAGAATGGAACTATTACAGAGGGATGCTGAATTTTTACGTACTGGGTTAAAAATACTTGCTTCAGATTAAGATGCTGTGATTAGTATAGTCCTAAATCACAAGCAAAGGTTATAGAAGGCTTATAGAGTCAAGAAAATAAGCTCTAATAGCACTTACTCAGGTGAATAGAGTATCAGAACTATTAAGGACCTAAACATCATGGACTGATATGTAGAACATAGTAAATAAAATTAATGACTCCCAAAGGAAGTCAAGCTCAGTAGAAATGAGAGTGTAGGAGCATTTAGTCCCATGCAAGATCTAATCTCCAAAAAGATAGCTCTGCTATATTGAAGAGCTTTTGTCTTTAAAACTGATTCCAGAACTTTATTACTAGCATGAGTAAGGAAATAAAGGGTTACATACTTAGCTGCTCTCATGTTGTGTATGTAGAATAGGTCTATTTTTATTAATAAATCTGTTTAAGTGGGAATTTCAGAAACATGACTTAGCCTCATATATTGATCTCAATTTTTTTCACTAAAATGATTGTTTTGAGATTCTAGGTATGTTTGGCTTATTTTGTTATTATTATTATATAGTCCCTTGATAAATAATAAATAAAAATTGATATTTCCCTGTGGTGGGTTAACCTTGGCTGGATGTTAGTTGCCCACCAAGTTGCTCTATCACTCTTCTCCTCAGCAGAATGGGGCCAGGGTTGGGGTGGGGGCAGAAAATAAAATGGAAAAAAAAATTGTGTGTCAAAATAAAGGCAGTTTAATGAAGCAACAGTAATGTTGCATGTGGAACCAAAGGGAAGACTAGATGTTATTCTCTACTTCCTACCAACAGGCAATGTTGGGCCACTTACTGGGAAGCAGGGCTTCAGTATGCCTGGCGATTGCTCCAGAAGACAAACATATAAATAATGAATGTCTCCTCTTCCTCCATCTATCTCTCAGCTTTTATATCTGAGCAGACATCATATGGTATAGAACTTCCCATCGGCCACTTTGGGTCAGCTGTCCTGGCTATTATCCTCTCAAAATATCTTGCCCACCCCCAGCCTATTGGTGAGAGAGGGAGGGGGAAGGTTGGAGAGACAGCCTTGGTGATGTGCGAGCACTGCTCAGCAGTAGCCAAAACACTGGTGTGTTATCAGCACCTTTCCGGCTACCAGTACAAGCACAGCACTGTGGCGGCTGCTATGGGGCTCAGCCAGACCCAATACATTCATATAGAGCACAAGTTTTGTCAAGATGACAAGAACGGTACTAGGATTAAACTTTTTGTATCCTCTCTGTCCTCTTCTTTATCACAAAAACCCCCATTGCTTTTTACTCCCGTACATAGCTGATCATTAGTTTGGCAAATGCAGGCTTGGATTACATTTGCTAATTTAAATCCATGGACTGGATGAGTCTTTTAAAGTCTCTGTCACATCTTGACCCATCTGATACTGTCACAAAACAGGTATCAGACTTCTTACCTGCTCAAATAAACATGATGGACAGAAAACTTATTGAAGCATGAGTAAATGAAGGTGAACCTGTGCTATGTTCATCTAAGGAAGAACCACATATAGGTCAGTGCAAAAAAATACTGTGAATCTTTTCAGAAAAGTGCCTTGAGAGAGAAAACTCTTTTAATCCTTTATGGGATTGACTATGGAGCAAAGGTGAAAATGTGGAATTCATTATCTAACTGAACAACAGGTTTTCTAGATCCTTTTCCAAAAGAAAATTATTTAGAAAGAGTTAGATGATGTGAAAAATGAAAGAAAAATTATTATGGTCCAATTAGGCACAAATGAAATGAGGTGATGTGATTTACTACTTAGCATTTAAAAAACCTTCCTTTTTAAGTAGATGGAGACTTAGTAACTCAGCATTTTCTTGAAGAAGTAGTCAGATGGGAACTGTCTTTGAAATTTGCAATGTATTTGAATAGCCGAAAGTAATTGGACTGCATTATAACATGTAATGCCTGCTGTGTGAGTTAGCATTCTCATAGTTCAAGTACATGCACTGATAAAATTATGATGAGCCAGCAAAAGCACCAGTTCGATATTAATCCAGCCTTTACACAAATATTGTAATAGGATTTGCACATTTAAGGGGCAAATTACCCTCTCAGTGTGTGCTTTGTATATCTAGGGTATTAATATTGGTGTGCATTAAAAGGAAAATACATCCATAATCACAATTACATTTAAGATTAAAATCCAGATAGGACATGAAATTATAAAAATATTCATCATTTTTTCCATAATTCTCAGAATGTGAAATGAAGATCCATTTTTTCTTGTGGGCTTTTTCAGAGGAGTGAATAACATCCAAGGAAGTTAAGTGGGGTTTTGTTTATTTTTGTTATTGCCTCTCTCTGTATGGGTAACTTTTCTTCCTTTAATGTCTGATTCACATTGATTACAGACTTTAATCTTATGTAATGGATATATGGCTGAAATATACTAGTGGTACACATAGCTTCTGAAATCAAATCTGTACTGAGTAGTCACTGCAACTCATCTAGGTATCCTAACAAAATGGTAACCTTAACTGGCCAGTAAGCTAACTCTTCTCCATGGCTAGCTCTTCTTCTTTCTCTGTGGGCTTTGTCATGTCACCCAAAGCTGCCTGCCATTGTAAGAGGGAAGGCTAGTGAGTCTGACCATCTTAATTCTGAAATAATTATCTTACAGAAAGGTACCACTGAGTGAACAGCAGCATGGTCAAACCATATTCTGTTGTCATTTGGTGCCGCAGAGGTCATTCAGCCTTCAATCTCAATACAGCAGGCCTAGCACCCAGTCCATCAAGTAGGCTACTGAGCCAATTCAGGACTGTCTCACCATGTGGCCTCTATTTCTTCATCCCCGCTAGCAGCTTTGCTGTTGATCCCTGTAATAGTGAAGGGATTTAGTATTTGTCTTGCATCTTCAAGGAGAGGGAAATATTTACATTCCCTTAGGATCAAAAAAATAAAGAGAAGCTTAGGTGTCTCTCTTTAGGTAGAAATCTTAAATCATGTTCTTGCAATTACGTATGCACCTCTGCAAAAATCCCGCAGTAACTTGATCACTGGCATAGTTTGCACCTCAATATGAAGTTGTTTTGCACAAGAAGTGTGAACAGGGTTTTATACATAGGTGTGCATTTGAAATTATAACTGATCTTTTCTGAGACAGATTTTTAAAAGCATGGTTTGATATGTAAGAAACATTTCTTCTTTCACCAACATTTCATACACAGAATATGAAAAAAAAAATTCCTATGAAAACTGAGCTTTTAATTTGAGGTTTCTGTCCTGAATGAGGTGTCAATATTCTTACAGATGTTGTGAAAATTAAAATTTCATAATCTATTGCTACTCTATGTTTGTAGAAATGCTTTAGAGAGAAAAAAACATTTCCAGTCACTTGTCTCATTAAAGCCTGAGCCTAGATGAGCTAAAGAGGACAAGTAACCAGAGTTTCTCCCATTCCAGAAAATGGAGATCGAAAGATTTAGGGAACATAGAGTTTTTACTCTGCTCTCTGAGATCCTGCTGGTTTGGTTGCTAGGCGGGTTATCTGATTTTACTTGTGCAAAAGCAGAATTCATTGACTGCTAAAACTCTAGTGATTTCTATTTTGCTGCTAAAGTATAGTTAGAGTGCTTGAGACCCTTGGAACTAGTGGTCTTACTGTAGTTCACAGATCTGAAGGTTGAGTGACCTGCGGGAAGGTGTGAAGGAAATGCAGGGGTTACAGGACAGTGAAGTGGAAAAGGCTAAGAAAGGCAGCCTGCGACAGGATTGCGAGCTTGAGCAGCAGCTCCTCTTCAGTTAACACTATTCATAATATAGAGAACTTCTAAAAACACTGTGTACTGTATTTTTCATTTAGATAAAATTACTCTGCATCTTTTAACTGATGCAAAGAGATGAGTAAAAAAATGGTAATAAGCACATATTTTAAAATTTTAAACAGTAGAAGAAAAATCTGTAACTGGAAAAGAAAATTCATAGTATATTGTGTGTCCATGTCCTGGTGCTGTCAGAGAGCTGGGGGCAGCCCCTGTGAGGTGTGGCTGGGGCTGCTCCATGCCGGGTACAGCCGGTTCCAGCCGGTCCCAGCCGGCTCCAACTGCCCCAGCACAGGGCAGGGCTGGGCCCCGCAGGCGCCATGGCCGCCATGGCTGTGGGGAAACCTGCAGGAGGGAGGGCAGCACTGCCCGGCAGTGAAGAGTCACAGATGGAAGGAACCTCTGAAGGTCTTCTAGGCCAAGCACCCTGCTGAAGCATGATCACCTACAGCCAGTTGCCCAGCACCATGTCCAGATAACTTTTGAATATACTTAGGGATGGAGGCACTACAAAGTCCCTGGGCAACCTGTCCCAGTGCTTAGTGACCCACACGGTAGAAAAATGTTTCTCTGTGTTCAGATGGAAACTGCCATGCTTCAGTTTGTGCCCATTGCCTCTTTTCCTGTCACTGGGCACCACTAAAAATGCCTGGTTGCATCCTTTTTGCACTGACACTTCAGATATTTATATATATATATCTATATATATCTATATATCTCTCTCTCTATATATATATCTTAGTAAAAGTCACACATACCCCTCTACTCCTAAGCTTTCTCATCTCAAAGCTAACGTCCCAGCTCCCTTAGCTTTTTCTGATTGGAGAGATGCTCTAGTCTCTTAGTCATTTTCGTGGCCCTCCATTGGTTTCTCTCTAGTATGCCCATGTCTCTCTTGCAATAAGGAACCCAGAACTGGACAGAGCACCCCAGCTGTGGGCTCACCAGTGCTGCATAGATGGGGATGATCACCTCCCTCCATCTGCTGGCAACACTCCTCCTAATGCAGCCCAGGATACCATTAGCCTTCTGTGCAGCAAGGGCACACTGCTGGCTCATGCTCAACCTGGTGTCTACCAGGTCCCCCAGGGCCTTTTTTGCCAAGCTGCTTTCTGGCTTGGTGGGCCCCAGCATATATTGGTGCATGAGGTCATTCCTCCCCAGATGCAGGTCTTTCACTTACCCCTTGTTGAACCAATCTGAATTAAAGCTCATTATTCAATGTTCTCTATGTCTTCTCATTGGGAGATAAGATGCCAAAATGCTGCCAGTGATTTAAACTTTCTACTTCCTCCTGACTTCTGTTTGAAGGCAGCCACAGTATGGATCCAAAGATAGAAGAGCTTAAAGCGGCATATGTTCCTGCTCACACACGGGAAGGGTAACAGGAGGATCACCACTGAAATGCAGCTATTTTACTTCTCCACACCAAAGTCTGTATCCATCTGCCTTCTGAGCTTCAGTACATTAATTTTGACAGTATCCTGGGGATAAATTGTCTTGTCACATTGTCTTACTGTGACCCCCTGCCTGGCTTGCTAAATTACAGAAGCAGAGGGAGTCTGTCTCCTAGGGCTCATGGAAAAATCATTAAGTGGCATGATGAGACCAATCAAAAATGCTATTCCTTTTCTCCTGAAGGAAACAAAGCTTATATGAACAGTGGAAACTAAGGACAGGCAAAACAGAGTCATGGATTAAGCTCAGCAGCAGCCAACCTGCAAGCTTGCAGGTGCACAGGTCCCTACCCTGCCCAGCACCAACCCTCTCATGGTAGTGGGTCTCAGGTTCCTTCTATTTTAGCAGATGCTCTGTGCTGAACATGCCATCTTCCTTTGCATGGGTTCTGCCACACCTGTGAAATATATCTTCTTATCCTACCCAGTCAGGGTAACTGATTTCAGCCAGATTCCCCATAAAAGGGTCCTTCTAGACAACCAGTTTGCCATATTCAGGCTATATAGCAAAAAAACCTTGATCTCTTACTGGAGAGTATTTTTTAATGGCAATTGACTATGCTTCTTTCTACAAATATGCCAAAAACAGGTATTTAAAGGAGTGATTTCTCTATATATCTTAAGAAGTAACCCTTTGTCATGATTGCTAGCTAATATGAACAATCTTTGTTGTAATATAAAAGAGTTTATCAGGCTGTGGTAAATGAAAGTAAAATTTAAAAAAATTCATCTAAAATTTGCACTTATTAGTCTGTTCGCATTTCAGATTCCTTCAGTGGGATCAGTATTACTTTGAAATAAAGAGGTTTACAAGCTTCCTACAAGTTTGAGGTAGTTAGTAGCTAGAATAAGGTGATTTATTTTCCCCTTTGAAAATAGTTAGAGTTTTTAAAATATAAAATGAGACAATCTTTGTCCTTGAGCTGAAATAAAAAGCTACTCTTGTAATTTTTGTAGATAAAAATGTTATGTTCATTTTAATCTTGTACAACTGTAGAGAAGTTTTAGCTGCATTATAGAGCATTTTTAGCTACTGAAAAAACAAAGACTAGTAATCTTAAAATGTGCTGCAGCAATATAAAAAATGAATCTTTCTACACATTTAAGTCTGTATCCAAACATAATAGATGCTATTTTGAAATAAACTAATAGATGTTTCGAACATTTAATTAGCTATTAGAATGTAAGTATTTGTTTAATTTTTATAAAATTCCTGAATATTATCAATATGCTAATAATTTAGTTAAATACATACTTCTTATTTTCAAATGGCTATTTAAATTAGTTTTATGCAAAAAGCTTTCATTAGGTGATTTAATATTTCCTAGTATGTTCGGATATGGAGTTAAAGATCTAAAAATCTATCTAATATCTTCTTGCTATCTAAATGTGCAATAGGTGACAATTAAAAATATGACAAGTTCTAAGTGAGAGTCCCACCAAGTGATATCATGCAGGACAAAGCAATGAGTAAAAGTAAAAACTTGTTCACCTGTTTGCAAAATGCAAAAATACAAGTTTAAGTCTTTGTGATGTAGACTCCCTGTGCCTCAAGCCATGCATTTCAGACAGACCACAATGGGAAAATTGAAAAGACAGACTAAGTTTTGTTTGAACTTAATCTAAAGTCAATGATAATTATATCCTTTGGAAAAGGGATTGCTTTGGCTGTTGAACAGAAAAAAAAAAAAAAAGGCATCTAAGAAACATTTAAGCAAATCAATCAATCAATATATGATTGCAAAGTATGTGATTACGAAACAAAAGATTAAGTTGTAAGAAAAATAAATAGATGAGCAACATACAGACCAAAAGTCTGTTTTGGCTTACAAATATAATTCTGATACACCATTTTTTAGAGTTAAAATACATGTTGTTTGCAGAGAAGTTAGTAACTCTTAGATGAGAGTTTGGACTTATCAGTAGAGAGACATGATATGCAATTTTAGGTTTTTTTCATTGTTAAGTGTGAAGAAACACCATATATTATTCTCTACATGATATTGGTAAACTGTTACAGAAAGCCCACGAGTCTATTTTTTTTTGTTTATTGTTTACAAATTTGGGGGGATTTAGAAAAAAATAGAATTATAGGATCCTATAACATTTCCAATGACATCTGTAAAGAACAGGGGAGGCAGTTTTAACAGGTTCAAGCTTAACCTACTTTACACTAGACTCTGAGTCTAAATACCTGGACAATTTAGAAAGCCTTCTTGTCATCTTCAGCATTTATTAGAAGTAAAATTGTGTCTTTCTTTTTCACCAGCACCTCAGGTTAGCACAACGATCCTGTTTATCCCCTCATATATCAATATTTTCTAGAGGAAGCAAAACATGAGGAGTAGGATAACATACTAATTAATTTAAAAGAAAAAAATATCTACGGTTATATTAAAACCAAATTGTCTTCTCCTCATTGCATCATTTCCTTTGGGCTCCTGGACTGCAGACTAACTCCTGCTTTACTTCCTGCAAGATTTTACAAGATCTCTTGCTGTTCTGAAACTTTTGCCACATTGAAACCTATGTTTATTTCCGCTGTGTTCATTGTGTTGGAATGCCATTTATAAAAGCTGTAAATGTAAAATATTCCCTCAATTCTGGAAACTTGAGAGCTGCATTTATAGATCAGAACTTCATTTTCTATAACAAAATGGACTTGTGTTGCAACTAGAACATGTAACTACCACATAACAGGAGTGAATTCAGTGAATTTCCAGAAACGGGAAAAGTTTCTCATATTTTCATTTGTTGTACCTTCAGGTCTTACAGAAGACACAGTATTAGTATAATGAGTGATATTTCCAGTTTCTGAGGTATTTGCAAGAGAAAACTTGTCATAAATACTACAGTTTTCTTTTTTGTGTTTTGTTTCTGATAAGATAGCCATTTAATTCACAAGTAAATGGAAAAGTTACCTGAATAACTGATAAGAGTAGAGCAAAACTAGTAAGAAAAAATAACATATTCCAAAATATGATCTATATGAAACCACTAAGTTGTGTTGATGTGAGATATTTAAAATAACCAGTACAGACCAACTACTACACTACAATATTTCAAAAATGTGTGACTACAGGTACACTATAAACTGTATAAATAACCAAACATAAGCCTGATAAAATAATTGGGGTGCGGGTGGAAATCAGCTGTTATGCAATTCTAAGAAATGTATCTATGGTCTAACATTCTCTGCATCCTGCTGGAGTTCAGACTTTTTTTCTAAGTAGGATCACAGAGAAAATCAGCCTGATTTTTCTGTATGCTAAACCACCTTTTTATCCATCACTTATCTTTCTCGTTTTGAATAAAACACTGTCTGTGTTTTGTTGTAAATGCCAGGCTTCAAGAACTGATTGTTCTTTTGTTGCTTTGTATTGCCTTGACACTGCAGGGCTTTTTATCTCTGAATCTATTCAAAATGCTAAAATAATATTGAAGTTTTGCTTATTATTTGGGAACACTTCTTTACAAAAACAGCAGTGATTTGAGGGCGTAGCAGTTGAACACATCTAATATTTCTACAGAGCTTGCCTAACTGAGAGATTAAGGGTATTATACCCTTAGAGTGCTTTTTTTATTCATCTCAACACCTGCCCCACCAGGTTGCCCCCCAAAATGAAAACTTAAAGAAAGTATAAAAAAGTGGATATACATAAATACTTTAAAATATCCATGTAAATACCTGCAGAGTTCCTCCAGATAAATACTTATTTCTGTTCCTTCCAAAACCCAACTTTTTAAAGTACTGTGTTTACAGTAAAAGATTAAGACTTCTGTGTTTTTAATGATATTTATATAATATTAGGCAAATACAAATAAAATATTCAATAATTTATGTACTAAAATATTATTTTGAATAAAACAAAACATAGCAATGAAGTTCAAATCCAGATAGTATTGCCTGACAAAAAAAACCCAAATCAAGGAAAAATTTTCTGTTTGAGTTAAACTATTTCATAAATGAATATGTAAGCTTTTAATTTCATTATGTTTCTGAAATTCAAATACAAAAATGAAAATTAAATGTGTTAGAAACAAGACCTAAAAATATAGTGATTTTTTTGTCAAAATATTCCATTATCACCAACTAAAACTTTTATATCTCTTTTCTGAAACAATCACTATATCCCAAATTATATAGTTCATAGTGTTCATATAGTTCCATTGCTCTTAAGTGTTTGATAACATGATCATTTACTTAGGTTTTTGACTGGCAGGATTTCTGTCTTAAAAATTCTGTGAAAGTGTCTATCACCATGGACTGTGTCAATGACAAAGCTCAGTTTTCTGTTTTAGATATTGAATAAATGCTGTAAGTCCCAATGTGGCATAATAAAGAATGAAAAGATGTTTTCAACCATCAACAATTCTTTCATTCCAGTTCAAAAATTTGCATTCAGTTGTAACTTTCCTTATGTATTCTCATGATAAGTCCAATCATTAACCCAGGACTGCCAAGTACGCTACTAAACCATATCTCTAAGCACTGCATCTGCACATTTTTTAAATACCTCCAGGGATGGTGCTTCCACTGCCTTCCTAGGCAGCTTGTTCCAATGCTTGATTATCCTTTCAGTGAAGAAATTTGTCCTAATATCCAATCTAAACCTCCCCTGGTGAAACTTGAGGCCCTTTCCTTTTGTTCTGTCACTAGGTATCTGGGAGAAGACATCTGTCCACACCTGCCTACAACCTCTTTTCAGGTAGTTGTAGAACAAGAAGATCCCACCTCAGTTTCCTCCTTTTCTCCAGGCTAAACAACCCCAGTTCCCTCAGCTGCTCCTCATAAGAATTTTTCTCTAGACCCTTCACCAGCTTTGTTGCCTTTCTCTGGACATGCTCCAGCATCTCAACATTCCCTCTTGAAGTGAGAGGCCCAAAGTTGAGCACAGTATTCAAGATGCAGCCCCACCAGTGCTGAATATAGGAGGATGGTCACTTCCCTTACCCTGCTGACCACATGTTTCAGTTACCAGGGAGAATGCTATTGACCTTGGCCACCTGGGCACACTGCTGGCTCATGTTCAGCTGGCTATCAACGAGCATCCCCTGGTCCTTTTCCACCACATTTCCAGCCACTCTTCCCCAAACCTGTAACGTTGTGTGGGGTTGTTGTGACCAATGTGCAGGAGCCGGTACTTCTCCTTGTTGATCCTCATACGATTGTCCTTGACCCATCAATCCAGCCTGTCCAGATCCCCCTGCAGGGCCTTCCCGCCCTCAAGAAGATCAGCACTTCCTCCCAGCTAGATCTCAGCTGAGGGTGCACTCAATCCCCTTGTCCAGATCATTTATAAAGATATTGAACTGGACTAACCCCAATACTGAGCCTGTGGAAAACCACTTGTGATCAGCCATCAACTAGATTTAACTCCATGCATTACCATTCTTTGGGCTTGTTCATCCAGCCAGTTTTTAACCCAGCAGAGAGTATACACATCCAAGCCATGAGCAGCCAGTTTCTCCAGGAGAATGCTGTGGGAGATGGTGTCAAAAGCTTTACTAAGATCCAGACAGACAACATCCACCACCTCTCCTTCATCTGCTAGGCAGATCACCTTGTCATAGAAGGAGATCAGGTTCTTCAAACAGGACCTGCCTTTTATAAACCCATGCTGACTGGGTGTAGTGGGTTTACATAGCAAGGTTTTGTGAGTGGGGGTGGGTACAGGGGTGGAAGATGCTGGAAGCTTCCCCCATGTTCATTAGAGCCAATACCAGCCAACTCCAAGATGGACCCACCCCTAGCCAAGGCTGAGCTCATCAGTGATGGTGTAGCACCTCTGTGATAATATATTTAAGAAGTGTGTGTGTGTGTATGTGTATGTGTGTATGTGGTGGAAATCTAAGGAGATCCTCCAGGCACTGGAGCACAGATTCCCCTGCAGCCCGTGGTGAAGCCCACAGTGAGGCAGGCTGTGCCCCTGCAGCCCATGGAGGTTAGCAATGGAGCAGATACCCACCTGCAGCCCATGGACAACCCCACAGTAGAACAGGTGGATGCGTGAAGCAGGCTGTGACCTGAGGGAAGCCTGTGCTGAAGCATATTTGCTGGCAGAATTTGTGGACCCATGAAGAAGGGACCCCACACTGAACCAGGTTTGCTGGCAGGACCTGTGACCCTATGAGGAACCCATGCTGGAGCAGTCTGTTCCTGAAGGACTTCACCCTGTGGAAGGCACCTGTGCTGGGGCACTGTGTACAAAACTGCAACCTGTGGAAAGGACTCACATTGGAGAAGTTAATGGAGGATTGTCTCTTGTGGGATGGACCCTGCATGGGAGCAGGGGAAGAGTGCGAGGAGCCCTCTCCCTGAGGAGGAACAAGTGGCAGGGACAATGTGATGAACTGACTGTAGCCCCAGTTCCCCATTCCCCTGCAGTGCTTGTGGGGAGGAGGTAGAGAAATCAGTGATTAAGTTAAGCCCAGGAAAAGAAGGAGGTGGGGAAAAAGTGTTTTTTCTGATTTAAATGGTAAGAAATTAATTTTCCCCAAGTCAAGTCTATTTTGCCTATAGCAGCAACTGTTGAGTGACCTCCCTTATATTTTCTTTCCCCTGTCTGGTTGAGGAGGGAAGTGACAGCGCAGCTTTGGTGGACACCTGGCATGCAACCAGGGTCAAACCACCACACTGGGCCTGACTCCCAGTTGTCCTGCTCGTGCTGTGTGATGGCGCTCAGGATGATCTGCTCCATAACCTTCTCCAGCACCACAGTCAGGCTTACTTTGAAGAAAAGAAGTGTATAGCCAAGTCTTGCAGCTTGGGCTGAATGGTGGTAATTTATGAAAACACAGTGATTCAGATGTCTTTGATTATGTGTACAAAGCTTGTGGTTCCAAAAAAAAGCTGTCCTGTGTTTCCTTAAGTGTTCATTTCATTAAACTTGATCAAAGATTTAGGGCCAATAAAAGGGTTTCAGGCCTAAACATTCCTGTCTCCCTGGTGTCTTTAAATCATAGGGACTACTGGGTGCCTTAAGATGGGAGTTGTGACATCTTTCACAGTGAAAGGCCTAAAACTGTTCTAAAAGTGTGTTGGAAATTTTACATTCTTGTTAGAATTGAGTTGCTTATAAGAAAAATCATCTGGGAGGCCTGCACCTGGAATTTTCCACTTGAAGTTACATCTTTTTTTTCAAAGGACAGACCTCTTAGGCTCCATAAAACCCTTCTAGTAAGGTGCACACAGCAGGTTCTCACAAGCAGGTGTGCTGCACTGCATTAAGAAAAAAAAAAAACAAGTCTTGTTTGTACCAAACTAATGTTGGTAGAAATGCAAAAGAGGGTAACTAAATGCTCTCTTGGCAGCTGGATAGTTGTGAGAGAATCCCAGTGTAGTTTGTTAAAGCTGTACTAAGGAAAAGTACAAGAGTTTGTTGGCCCAAGATAGCTGAGAATTTGGTAAGGGAACAACAGCATTACTGCTCGGCCTGTGGCACCCCAAACCTCACTGTTCACCCCAGCTCCCATGGAGGGAGAAGTGGTGAGTGAGGGTGCCTTCCTCTGCACTCCTGGGTTCAGTGACAGGGCAGGAGGGCAGCAGTGCCCTCAGGGCATCTGCTTTTTCTTTAGACCAGCTCTGCTTCCCATCCCTGTGGGCAGGACAATTTGTACATTTGAGATGAAGACCCTAAGTTGGAAACTGTAAGCTGCATTTAGTAGAGATATCATGATCACCCTCTTTCTCTGAATTCATATGCTTTTGTTTTTGCTGGTACTTCAAAATGGGAACAAGTTTAGTAAAAAGTATGAGTCCACGAGTATGCATTAGTTATACCATGTGTGCAACTGTGCTGTCCAGGCCTTTCTGTGCATATAGGAAGGCAAATCCCTACACTTTGCATCTCTGGTCACACAAACGGAATGCAGTTGGATTTTGTGGAGTGTTTATTTCCATTTTAAGTTATTTTTTTGAGGTATTAATCAAGACAGTATCTATAATGTTTTATAAGAGATTTGCCTGAGTTTTGCTGAAATATTGTCCACTCCATATGTAAGGTTGTATCTCGTCCTTAATGGATTCATTAGCTAAAAGGAGTGTCTTAACATCTGAGAAAATGTGTATGGAAAACTTAAGCTTTGCAGCCATTTTTAATGTTGCCTCATTTTATTTCTTGAAGGCACTTTTTTTGAAACTAAGAATGAATGAGGAAATGATAGCCTGTGCCTAAGTTATTAAACTTCTAATGCATATAAACCTATATAAATGTGGTAAATGTTACACTGTATAAGAAATCAATTATTTTTGTTTAATATTGTACTCTGCATATGTCCTAGTGAACACTTGCTGAGGTAAGCAAGATATTGATTAAATATAATTGCTCAACTCTTAGCTCAACTTTAAATAAGTAATAAATTCAGATTTAAATTTCTATTAGTATACTAATGCTTTTAACAAATGGTTCAGGCACATAATTAGAATATATTAAGCAAGCAACACCAAGTATTAAGTAACAGTCAGTACACACTCCTGAATTGCGCAGCTATCTTGAAACCTTATCAATATGTAGCATACTTTCCTTTTCTTCATAATAATTGTATTAATAAAATTATAATCTCAAATGCGTTCAGGAAAAAGCAAGAGTAATGCATTAATAAGAATGCTATTACATATTTACAGCATCTTAGGTTACCTATACTAAATGTCTGTGGACAATGCTTTTCCTTTCTCATTTTCCTTAATTACTTTTTTTGCTTTATAAGGTTTTGTGTTCAAATCATTCAAGGGACTACATTTACAATGCAAATACATTAGATTTGCTTTTATTCCCACATGAATGTTGAGCATTTCCTTCAGTATTAGGTGTTTTCAGTACGTTTCCTTGAAAGAAGGCACACATTCACAAAATGATCAAAGTATGAGTCATTAAAGTTTGAAACTGCAACAATGAGCAAAGCAATAGACCTGTTGAATCATACAAATGTTTGTTGGAAGGAATTTCTGGAGACCATCCAATCCAGCATTCCGCCTGAAGCAGGACTATTATCAATACTACAATATAGTAGTATTTCCTTTCCCATGATTACACTCTCCTCCCGTATAAATGTTTTTTTGGTAATTCTCAGTCTGAACCTCTCCAGCTACAACTTATGGCCATTTTCCCTTTTTTTTTTTTTTTTGTCCCTGCTGAGAAGAGTTTGTTTTGATCTCCTTTGTAATGCCAGTAGCAGTGGGCTGCTGTTAGATTGCCCCTTAGCTGAAGCCCAGCTTTTTCAGTAGGACGTGTGCTGACTCCTTCTGGAAAGCCCAATAGTCCTCTGAAGGACCCCATTAGGTTCTCAACATTCCTTTCAAACTGGTGTTGACCCAAAACAGCATTCCAGATGCAGATTCACCAGTAGCTGGTAGAAAGTGATAATATTTTCCCTAGATCTGCTGGTGGTGTAATGTAGCCCAGGATGCAGCCTGTTCTACTTGTGACAGGAGCACACAGATGGCTCATATTCAGCCTGACATTTACAGTAATCTTCAGGTCCCTTTTATCAGGGCTGCTACTCAGCTAGTCAGTTCTCAGGCACCGGATTACTCTGTTTTTTTTTCCTTTTGCACTTCTCACTGCTGAGCTTCACCACATTAATTCAGTCCTCCAATTTACCAAGGTCCCTGTGAACTGAAACTCTGCTGTTTATTCTCAGTCATTCCCCATAATTTAGTTGTCTGGGGGTGCATTGCCATCATCTAGGTCATTGATGAAGATATTGAACAAGGTGGGCCCCAGTACCACCCTCTGGGTTGCTCTTTCTCATTGCCAAACTGCCAGCTGAATATTAAAGTCTTTGTTATGACCACTGATCCCAGAGGTCCACCCAGATTCCAGTGTAACTGGTAGTTTGCACTTCTTTATGTTCAAAAGGAGAATGTTACAAAACATAAAATCTTAATAAATTCTAGGCATGTTTTATGCACAGTATGTTCATCATCCACAGACCGTAACTGTTGTTCTCCCCACATCCACAGAGGCAGATGTGTTTCTGGCCACTCCTATATGCAAGGTCATGCGGTAACTGTATCACTGAACTAACCCAGGGTAGAACTGCAGGAAAGTAGGCGTCTTTTAGGTTAGATCAGTTCACTACTCTCTTTCCCATACAGTACTTCAGTTGTGTTACCAAAACTGAAAGACTGGTGGAAGGTAAATGCTGTGGCCAGTATTTCATGTCCAGAAGAATGAAAAATAAAACTATACCAAAAATTACAGTTTTTTCAAAAGAATCATAGATGGAATGATCCACTGGCCCGATTGGCTACATTTTTGACCTATCTTTTCATGTGGCTTCCTTACACAGTGCAGATGGATGGGAATGAGCTACATATATTCTTTGCAGTCATGCAAGAACAGACTGTCTCCTGAGTAAAAGTCATTAAAATTACTGATTACACTATAAATTGTTTTGGAATACCAAAGTTTTATAATTATAATTTATCATCATAAAATGCCTATTAGCCAGATCTCACTGAGCTGAGATCCCTGTCCAAACTGCAGCAGGAGTGACATTCCCATTCCTAAAGGAGCTTATTATTAAACGGAAAGATTAAAGAAAGAGAAGCCACAGAAACTGAAGTATATTATTTGGAAGGTAATAGGAAAAAATCTTATGCCAGAGTCTTGTGTCATAGAGAAATTGCACATCCTTTGTCTTGGAATGTATGCAGCTTCACAGATGACATTTTGGCTTCTACCGACAGACATACACACTTTCACAAAGGGAAAAAAAGTGTGGAAGGGAAAGGTTTAATTTACTTGAGCAGGTTTAACTGAAAAGCTTTAAAATAGTTGAGTGCGCTTCTGAGTGTTGTGGCTTCCTGCCAAGCCTGTAAAAGAAGGTTGTGATATTTTCTTTCTATACTTAATAAAAATAAATTGTTCAATGTTTGACCTTCCTTGTTCCCATTTTGTTAGCAATTTTTTATTTTTTTAAAAAAAATATGACAAAAAATGAATTCTTAAAATCACAATAAACATTTTAAAGCAACATACTTGTAAATTATTTTTTTTACATTTTTTCTCAGTCTAATGTATAATTTTTATTGTTTTGCAGCATTAAAAATTAAAACTGACTACAATGAAAATGGCGGGAATAAAAACCCACAGGAATTTAAATACTTTTATGCTTTCTGCAAAAGCAAAATTTTTAAACAGTATTTCACTACCTTCTCCCTACACACATTTTCCTTTCTAGAGATTTTTAATTTCATGGGCAGGCAGTCAGCTTGACATATTTCACATGGATTTTACAATATATATTCAACTGCTTTTAAATACATAATTCATTTTTTGATATCTGTTTTAGCTCATTAATTGCTTCCTATTTTACCATATTATATAGTTGGTGGCTTCATGATATGTACATAAATGGTTATTAATTGTTCAGTATCTTTGTTTGTCTGACCTTGTATCATTTGCATTAGGTCCCTGTAGCTCTGCTTAAAATTTTTACAAAACAGTTTGGAGAGCCTTGAGTTGGTCTTCAAAACTGAAATAAACTCTTGTGGTGCTGAGTGAGCAATGAGTTGTGAGTTGGAGAAGGATGGCTGAAAATCTATTTTCCTCTGTCTCTATTTAAATGACAGTCTCTTTATTGACCACATGTTTTTGAAAGATTTAAGTGCTTTCCCATATTTCAATGTTCCAAGTCCTGTGAACCTTCAACCAGGCTCAGACATCTAAGTGCTTTGAGGGCTTTTGAAAATTTGAACTTAAGGTCCTCCATTTTATCCACATACCATACAAGTATTAATGACAGATTTACAAATCTCTGTACTCTAAATTGCAACCTTCAGCTGAAAGGTAATTGTTATAAATGGATCCATCACTGTTCAAGTGAATGCTTAGATTTTACAGCAAATAAGCCATAGAGAACTTTTTTAAACTGTATAGTAGGTTGAGGAAATCCTGTTTTGTACAAGGAAGAGCATAAGACTGTTCAGTGAGTGAGTATATGCTCTGTATGCATGTGTGAGAGAGACTGATCAAAGCTGTATCTTGAGATCAAGCTTCCTCTATTGCAGGCGAACCTTAAACTACTGTCTGATAGAGCTATCCAGCCTAAGGACCAGTTAACATTACATTAGTTAAACAACATAGAACAAACAGTTCAAGATAAAACAGAAGCTTATTCCCATGTATTCATCTCCTGACTTACTGGGATATAGGAATTATGACTTAATTTGAAAAAAAATATATATTTCTGTAAGTATAGATGAGAGTCATAACTGTCTAGATAACAGTCTTTTGAAATGTATTTGGCACCCAAAAAATGTTTCTGATCAAAACTACCCTTTGGGGTCAGGAAAAGTTTTGTGAATCAGGAATTGCACAGGTTTTACTGCAATGTCTAAACAAAATTTCCTGGTTTCAAGTAGCTAAGGTATGTTTTAAAGGTTTTTTTTCTTCCTTATTTTATTTATTTGTAACTAGAAAGAAATCTTTTGAACTGAGGCAAATTTAAACTGTGTACTATTAATCAACTAAAGATCAGATTGCCAATATAGATTCATTAGCTAAAGTAAATGTAAATTGTTTTGGGTAATCACTTTTTACAGTTCATCTTTTGCTTATCATAACACCCTTTTTTAGTTCTTACGCACTAGCAAACATATTTTGTGTTCTAATCTTTACCTGTCATGTGTAATTTAAACAAAAATGTTTTATTTAATAAAAAATAAATAATTTGGTGTTAGATCTAGCTGAGTTTAGTCATATATAACCCACATATTATTAAGAATTTCCTTTGTTATAAACAGAACTTCATAAATTACCAAATTACATAAATCTGTGCACTTAGTGTAGGGGCAGATAATCCCTTGTTGTATTCCCTAACCTAGAAGTTTTTGATATTATGGGAAATCTGGGTCTAAATCTACAGACTAAGTTCTATGGAACAGAGCAGAAAGTGAAGACCTGTTTGAACCTATAAAACTGTACTTTTATCTGTTTTGTAGTGGGAAAAAAAAATCACATTATAAAGCAAGTTAGTCTTACCATTAATTATTAGGTCTTTTTCCCCATTTTTGATCACTTGGTTTCTAATTTGCCTACCCTAGATATATTTGTGTTCAGTCAGTGCAATCAGCATGATTACAGTACTATTATATAGACCAGGAGTAACTGTAATGCACTGCTGTGGTTTCCTCTCCTCAGTATTTTTTATGATTTGTTTACCCACCATTGGGGTGAGGGAGGTGTTATTAATGATGGTACATTTACACTTTTGAACTTAGTATCTAAATAAAATAAGATAAGAAGCTGGAATACCAACTACTTGAAGATTGAGCTAAATGGTCTAGTATAAAATATCCCACAGAATGTAATACACAGATTAGTTTTAAAAGAAAAACAACAGACATACTGGAACATCTGAGTATGTTAGAAAGTAATATTTTTTTCAGTAATGTAAACTTAAATCCCACTTATATGAACACCTGCTCTGGCTGTTGTTTCTAGTGTAATGAGTTTAGGGAGACTTGTATCTCCGAACTGAGAGTAGCTCTATCATTTTGACATTTAATTTTGTTTGTCTTTTATAAATGTCTTATAAAAAAAGAGAATCATTTAGCATCTGTTATGTTATCTACTAACATCTGTCTCCATTAACCATTGTTAAATATATACAGAATACATTAAAATTCTGTTGATTTTTTTCTTTTAAATCACAAAATGATTTAATTATTGATGTAAAGTTCTTACCGTAACAATTGCTCATTGAAGATTTAATGAGTTCTTACATTTAGACTGGATTTGCCAGGGGATCTATCTTTTTCTTTCACAAATATGACAGAATATATAATAGCTTGTTCTTTGCTTTGCTTGTGCTTACTTAACCCCCTTTTTTTTTGCTTCCAAGTGTCTCTGTATATCCATTCCAGTAAATGAAAAATACAACAGTGTAAATATATCTGCATTATTAAAAAATAATAATAAAATATTGGGGGTGGGGGAAGTCTTTTAAAGAAATTATGAGAAAATGTTAGGATAACTGACAAAAGTAAGTATAAATGTTATGCAAGTGCAACATAAAAGAATAGAAAACTGCACAAGTACATTCTGTCTCAGAATGCCTAACTTCAGGATTAAATAGACACATGGATGAGCACGCTGAATTCATGAGCATAATAGTTGCACTGTGAATTGTCAAAGCTGGGGTCAGTAAAGTTCTTGGGAATGAGATTACTCTACTTACACCTAGGTGATTGAACATGAAGATACTCATAAATATTTCTTTTATCCAGTTGTCACTGGAAGAATAGTGAGTGGAAATATATAATCATCCGTAATGAAAAGATGTCTAAGTAAGTGTTCGGATCCACAGCAATCTGAACTATCCAGCTTTGTGTCAAAAGGACTTAGAGAAAGTCCTTTACATTAACCCAATCCTGATTTTAAATTAGTTCAGTGTTTTGAACATTAATATATTTTTACTATATGTATTATATAATATGATAATGTATCAATTAATTGCCAAAAATTGTATGTTCCTAAATGGAATAAAAACAAACCACAGTGTTGAAGAATATTAATTCATTAGTCCAAAGAAATTCATGTCAAATATTCCCAAGTCAAGTGAAATTTTTGATTTTTTAATATATTCTGGGAAATTTTATTTGATTTTCTTTCTATGAATAGTTATTATGTATACTTTGTTAAATATTGTGGTGGGTTAATGCTGGCTGGACATCAGGTTCCCACCAAAGCTACTCTACTGCTCACCTTTTCAGCTGGACAAGGGAGAGAAAATAAAACAAAATATCTCACAGGACAAGATCAGGGCAGGGGGATCACTCAGCAGTTACTGTCATGGGCAAAACAGATGTGACTTGGGGAAATGAATTTATTTTATTACCAATCAAATCAGAGTAGGATAATGAGAAATAAACACCAAATCTTAAAACACCTTCCCCCCAACACTGCCCTTCTTCCTGAACTCAGCTTCACTCCTGATTTTCTCTACCTCCTTCCCCACAGCTGCACAGGGGGATGGGGAATGGGTGTTGCGGTCAGTTCATCACACATTGTCCCTGCCACTTGTTCCTCCTCAGGGAGAGGGCTCCTCACACTCTTCCCCTGCTCCAGTGCAGGGTCCCTCCCACAAGAGGCAATCCTCCATTAACTTCTCCAATGTGAGTCCTTCCCACAGGTTGCCGGTTCTTCATGATTTGTTCCAGAGTGAATCCCTTCCACGTGGTCAGTCCTTCAGGAACAGACTGCTCCAGTCAGGCTCTGCCAGCGAACCTGCTCCAGACTGGGATCCTCTCCCCGTGGGTCCACAGGTCCTGCCAGGTGCTTGCTTCAGCACAGGCTTCCCACAGGTTCCCAGCTTCCTTCAAGTAAACACCAGCACTGGTGTGGGATCCTTCATGGGCTGCAGGTGGATATCTGCCTCACTGTGGGCTTCACCATGGGCTGCAGGGGAACCTGTGCTCCAGTGCCTCAAACACTACCACCGCCCACCCCCACCTCCTCCTCCTGCACTGGCTTTGATGTCTGCAGTTGTTGCTCTCACATACTCTCACTCTTTCCACTGACGTTATTGCACAGCAGGGTTTTTCTTTGCCCCTCTTAAATATGTTATCCCAGAGGTGCCACCACCATCACTGACTGGCTTGGCCTTAGCCAGTCTTGGAACCGACTGACTTTGGCCCTGTTGGACATGGAGGAAGCTTCTTGCATCTCCTTACAGAAGCCAGCCCTGTAAACCCCCACCGCCCCAAAAAAAAAACACCTTGCCACACAAACCCTATACATATATTTGACATATTGGCTGCTCCATATGTCATCATTCAATCAACAGGTGGTACTTAGGAAAGTTAATGACTTTCACAGTAATTTTTTAGAGAGAGATACTCAAACTTTATAAATTCAACATTCTAGTTACAGATAAATGTATTTTTTAATGAAATGTTCATTATTTATTTGTTCAATAGTTTATGCAAGTGTTTTATACTGGTTGGTGTTTGGAATAGTAATTGATGGATCTGTTTTTTAAAATGCACTTGCTAAACTCTACTGTTACACCTGTATTTCAGTACTCCTGACATTCAAGCTTGTCTTTGATGTTTTTGAGTATATAATTAAAAGTATACTTTTGATATCCTGGCTTGAGAATTGTGGCCTATCACAAATATTTTAAAAAATTGTATTTCTAGTTTGCTATGCACAGTATATGATGGTTTAATTTGGGCATTTAACATGATTTATTTTTAAAGAACTCTGTCTCTGAAACACCTGACTGGAAAATAGTTTGGAAATACAAATTTTTGCTCCTTGTATGTTTTTAATGTATTTTGATCCTTTAATCTGATGTCCCTGACTTATCCAAAGTTTATCCCTCCTGATGAGCTGATATACTCTCTTCAGAACTTACGTTAAAAATTTGTTTCTTTCCCATCCATTCCCTTTTTGCTTCTCTATATGACCTTATTGCCTTGTAGTTATTTTTCTGCTATAAATAAGTAATGTTCCCATGTAGCTGTATTACTCCAGGAATACATCTAGTTAAGGACAAAGTATTTCCTCATCTAAGTGCCTTGCTTCTAAGGTTGCTAAGGGTCATTGGCTATTCCCATATTTATTTTTGCCTTGTCATATAATGGATGACCATTACACACTCAGAAGAAAAACCATGTGTATTAGAGTCTCAGGGAATATGCGCTACTCATTTGTCAGCCCCAGGAATGTTACAGATGAGCTTAAACTTAGCAAAAGAGTCCTGCCTAGATTATATTACTGTAGATTCTGGATCACAGGCAATATGTTATTTGTTTAAGTGTTTCAGTTAAATCCAAAAACTGGTAGAGTTAAGTTCTGTGCACCAGTATGTACAGTTTTCTAAATTTGTCTGTTCATCAAACCCGGTGTATTTACCCCAGCATATATAGTACTTATGTTTGGCTTTGTTTTGTCTCTAGTAATTTATCAGGCACCTAAAATAGAGCAGTATTTTTTTCACTAATATGAAATGAATACCAATGCTTACTTAGGTTTTGTCAGAGCCCTGTTTTCTTGGACTGATCCAGAGAAAAAGCGGCTGACAGCATAGTAGACATAAGAAGCTAACTCAAATGATCTGGAGCCATTTTTTTTTCCTCATAAAGGGTTAGATCAGATGCCTACTTAAAAATTATACAATAATTCAGTGCTTGTGTTCAGATAGGAAAGATGTCATTGTTCCGCTGTAAATCATCAAGAGAAAAGTTAAGCTTCTCTTGCAACTTCTGAATCAGCTTTCTCGTTGGAGCCTTTCACAGAATTTCACATGAATGTGGTAGAAACACCAACAGAGACTGCCTTTTCCCCTCCAGCTCTCTCAGTTGTCCATTTAAAGGTGTTGTCTGGATGGGTGAGTTGGTGACCACAGTGACAACCACTCTTTTCTAGGATCCCTGGTGATACTTCCCCAGAAACAAAACCAGAAATAATAAAAATGTTTTGTGTGTTATGGGAGACGACAAGACTGCTTTTTTGAGTAGTACATGTAATGCATTCGTGAGATTTTATTTCTTGCAAATGATGGCAATCCTTTTGTTCATATAGGATTGAAGTAACCAATGTGTACTGGCTAGGTTCAACATTCACGCGTCTCTAACTTGTCATCTCAGATCTTGAGTAGAAATACTAAGCAGTAAAGAGTTTCTTACCAAATACAAAAACTCTTGTGAAAAAATATAAAATACTATTTGTTTTTCCATAAGATACACTCTGTTCTTCTGGGAGAATGTTCTGAGAAATGATTAATTGGCTGTCTGTAGAAATTTCTAACTACTGCAATGATTATATGTCCATTTTAAACTGGTTTGGTTTACCCAAACAACTGGGTTTGGTATATCCAAAATTCAGTTGGGTATGGCTAAGGATTACTTATTTCATCACTGATATTTTAAATCAGCAATCAGTAACTTCAGGATTATTTTTTTTGCAGTTATGATATCAGTTGTACAATACAAACACTTATTCAGTCCTTCTCATAAAAATAAGCAACATGTAAACAAATTTATGAACCTTTGTACACTTAATCTTCTTGTGACTTTTGTTAATTGCTTCTAAGCATTCTTTTAGTTTAACACAGCATGATATTACCTATTACAATACTGATCTAACTAATTTATTTCTCTGTTGTTCTGAGTTGAACTTACAAGGTAGCTTGCTTGAATCTTCTCTGAGGCAGGAAAATTGCAGCAAAGTGCTCAACTGTAAAAACAAACAACTGCTCATTTAAGAAGAATTCACCCAACAATCTTGCTTGATAGCACGAAAGCATGAATGTAAATGAGGGAAAGAGGTGAACTGCTGACAAAAAGTATATAGTTTAAGAAAACGGAGATGAAGTTAGATCTTCAGAGAAATAACACTCTATTATGGAGAAGTATAATTTCATCATTGATCATAAAAACCTGTCTGTTCCTGTGTTGAAAAGCCCAGATAACAAAATAACTACTTAACAAAATTTCCTTAAAAAGTGATGTTCTGGCATTAAAAATAGGGGGAGAAAATAGAAAAGGCATTTTCTGAGATTTAATTTTTATTTTCTCTGAAGAGAGGTACTGGTATGTACTCAAGGTTATCACTTTTCATGTATTAAACAGGTGTGGTTTCCTCTGTAGAGTTTTACATGCTGTGGTATTTGTTTTAGTCCACTTACACGTTAAAGGCAAAGCTTGGATAGAGCCTTCTTTGATTTGTGAATATTCTTTCTTTCCTTTTAAATTTTCAGTTTTTGCATCAGTGCTTTTAGTCACAGAAGGAACAGACTTCCTGAATTAAGACTCAAAACAGACTAAGATAATAACAGAATCAAAAGTCAAATGCAGGCCTATCTTTGCCTCACTTTCTGAATTTTGTAAAAGCCAAAGTTCTGCTGAGAATTCAGACTTTTGTGTTTAGAAACTTTGAACCTCAGCCATCCCCCGATAACTGCTCAGTTTACACTGATTTTGTGTTAGATTTCTGATACTCCTAATGTAAAATTAGGCCAGAGTTTGTGAAAGTTGAGTTACTATGACAACTAGTCATTTTCAAATAACCTTGAAGAACATGAACAGCAGTAAAATGCATATAATATATTTATTAATTTAAAGCATCCCTTGAAATTATGATTTATGCAACATATTTTACGCCACCATTCTTTTATTTATTAGTAAGTAGCTATATAATGTTTAAGGTGCTCTTTTAAGTCACTGACTTGATTTTCCCCCTTAAACACAAAACCAGACATGATTATTTGCAAATTAGATGAAAAGATGCTAAAGGAGTCACACCAAGAAGTTTTTGCAAGATGTGAAACTTTACATCAGGGTCACTTCTTTAAAAGCAGTTTTTTCTATCTTCAAAACATGTGTTTTGAAGACAAATGTTATGTGCAATATTTGCCAGTATGCATGTTCTAATTTTTCACAGAGTGAGGAAAACAATTTCCAATGGGGAATAAATGGAGAACTGAGCTATGAAGTCACTTATGTTTGAGATTATTATATAGGGATAAGTACCAATTTTAAGTATATAAGTTTCACATAGATCATTGTTGAAAATAATATTTTCTGAAAATAAACTCAAAAGAGTCATGTATGCTTAAGAGTGAAAAGTCATACTGAGAAGGAAGAACAGTTGTATAAAAAAACACTGTTCTGTATTTGGCATGTTCCACACAGACTGAATTTGCTTGTAGCACTGGGATTAGAAGTTATCCATTTGATTGCATTTCTTAGGCACCCTGGGACAATCAAAACTAAACTTAGCAATATTAATTGCTTTCTAAAAGTAGATTAAGTTAAAAAATCTTCCTTTTATTCTTCTTCAAGTTTTCTGAGAAGCCATTAGTATGAATGATGTATGATTTCAATTTACTACACAAAACAATAACTATCAAATCACACTTAGAAAAGTTCGTATTTGCATACGTCTTTTCCTAAAAATCAATCTCTTTAATTAGAAAAAGGCCTTTCTCAATCTTCATTTTGGTTTCAGTTTTTAAAGTTATATAGAAATATGTCTTCTTCCTGCAAAATTTATTGAAATAATACTTAAATTATAGAGCTATTAAAGAAAACACCCTAGATTATTTGTGTTCATTTTGCACCATTTATAGATATATGTAATATATCATGAGCTAGACATTGGGGTCGGAAGTTCAATGATTCAAGGTTCAACGATCCAAGAATCTGAAAGTTGTTCAGAAACAGTATTGACCCATTAAAATTAATGTTTAAATCAGATACAGACAAATACAGAAAAAAAAAATCAATTATCTTTGTGACACACTGGGAAAACAACAAAGGCTGCTTGACTTCAGAAACTCAGTCAACAAGGTTGTCTTCTTTCAGGTTGAAAAAGAACAGTTTCACTTAAACTGGATGGAATTAAATTAATAGTGGTATATGCAGTTTCCCCCTGTTTTGGAAAAAAAAATAATTTGCTCAGGTGCTGTTAGAGCGGTGGTTGAATGTGTAATTTTGAGGTTTCTGATGAAGTACAGAAACATGTTTCAAATAATAGACATGATGTTCAAGATGAAGAACAGAAAAGATCTCCTACAGTAACCAAACATTTATTGTGAAAAAAAAAATAAAAAATGACACTGCTTCCACATTTGGATTAATGAAACAGTGATAAAAACATAATAAAGCAGGTGTTTAGAAAGCATCTGTTGTCTCTGCAATATTATAATTCTCTTTCAATTTTAAATATTAAAACTCTTGAGTAGATTTCTCTTAACAAATTTCAAATCATCCCTCAATTTTGTATGTTATATTAACTTAAACTTGGAAAATTAGTACATTCAAATTCATAAATAAGATTGACTTTATGCATTTTAACTGCAATAATGGAAGTAATTAATAATTGTCTTCTGCATGAATAAGATAGCAAATTATACTAGCATAACTTCAACCTTTATTTGTTAGACATTTGTAAATAATTATCAAAGAAATTTCAAACCAATATAATATGTTTGCCTGACTTATTATTACAAATTAGTATTTCTTCTCTTTAAAATAATTGTATGCTTAATCAATCTTGGTGACAGTAATATAGAAACAGCTAGTATATACTTGTGTAGTTTTACTACAACTTCATCTTATTTAGAATTACTTGAGTTGTACTGTTAAGCAATATTATCATCTAGTGTCTGATATTTATCAGAAGTACATCTCTGACTTAAAATTACTTTTTCTGTGTTCCATGAAATTAAAAATCAGCTAATGTGAGTTCAGTGCATTCTAATATATTCTCTTCTTTCTCTCAAGGGAAAAAGATGTTGAAGTTGCCAAAATAATTAGTTCATTCTTAGACTCAGTGAGCTTTTGTTGAAAAGTAAAATAAAATAAATTGCTTAAGCAGTTTTGCATTTCAGTGTATGTTGTGGAGCACTGGAAGGAAAAAGCTACACAATTTGCTGAAGGAGAACTGAGGAAAACTCAGCTTGGGCTTCTCTTCACAACTTCCACTTTAGCCATTATTTCCTTCTGTAACTTTTTTATTTATTTATTTGTTTGTTTGTTAAATTTTATTCCTGTGCTGGGACAAGAAAATCTCCCTTTCCTCTACTTCACTGACCAAACAGGACTGTATCCTTATTGTGGGAAAATTACTCTGAGGGGGGAATTAGAGAAAATTGGGACCTAATAGAAGCACAGTATTACAGGAAGCTTTTTAGGGTAAAACACAGATGTTGCCTTCAGGATGGTTGGAATCTACATCCGCACAGCTCCCCAGGCAGCGCACCCTGCCAGCTCAGCACATCCTGACCACAGTGACGGAGGGTGGAGCGGAGCGGAGACACCACGGCCAGGCTCTGTCGTGCTCCCTGCAGGAACAGGGATTTGGTGGCACCACACAGCTGATAAGCTGCACAGCAGCTGTCACATGAAGAATCTATGAGATGTCTGTGGCTGAGCCAGCCATTGAGGTGAAATGCCTTTCCTCAGATGAAATAATCTCACCGCGATACTAACGCACACCTCCATCTCAGTTACCTGCCTGCAAGGTGCTACCGCACCTCACTGGGCACGTGATGCCAGTCAGTAACAACAGTATGTATGACCTGAGTCACTCAAGGCCCACTTAAGTGTGATGGAAATGGACCAGTCCTGGACTGAAATGTCCAAAGGTGAGGGAATTGTTGTCTAAACTCTCGAAATCCTCAACTCTGATTTAGTGTTCACAAAGGTAGGTCAAGCTGACCCACTCTAAGTTGGCATGAATGAATGGACTTCTAATCAAGGTAGTCAGCCTTGGGACAGATGAGAAAGGAAGAACAGTTACAAGAACACCAGTATCTAACTTATGCAGAAAGAAGACTTCAAATGAGGAAAGTTTTGGCTATGAGAAGAAACAGGATGATATAGTCTTGCAATTCACTGAACAAAACAGAAAATGAGTTGAAAGTAGGACAAAGATAATTGTAGTATTGGGAGATCACGACCTCCAATTCAAATAGCCCTCCCAAAAGAGGGCAAAACTCCACTTGAGGAGCATGTGTAGTTAGTAGAGAACTTCAGTAGTGCTCTCTAAGGATGCATGCTACCTGTCTTCTCCCCCATAGGGACGCTTGCTGGGTAACAACTTCATCTTATGCATGCTAAATAACTAATGCTAACTCTTACTAGTGATTACAGTTTGGTTGTGTATCATTTCAAGCTTGTTTTTGCAGACAATCCCTGTCACTGGCAATCAGGAACCTTAATTTGTCATGATTTTATAATAATAAAGAGTGTTGTTCCGTAAACTGTCACACTCAAACAAAGTGGGCAGACCCACCGAGGGGTCCCCCTCATGCTGCTGGTGTGTTTCCCTGAACAAGTCAGTCCAATCACCCTCCGATCCAGCGGGACTGATCAGTGAAGGTCCCTGTAATGGGACGCTGACAGACTGGTCAGACACAAGGGTCTTGACTTTCCTGGGACATTGACAGACAGATCAAACAATAGGGGTCGAGAAAATCTCCTTCCCTTTCACATGACATGATCATCCCATGTATCTCAAAATGTGGCATCTCTTGACCTACCCCATTGCTTTCTATGGCAAAGTCTTTCACGTCCTGTTAGCCATTCTCATAGCTAAAGAATGGATATTTGCCATGCAGTGGTGAAATGGGTCAAGCCTTTATGTTGTGAAAATGTTATGTTGAATATAAGTTACATTTTCCTTAATGAAATAATGGAAGAGTTAGTATAGGAAGCCTTTATTCATGTTTAAAGTGAGACTCACAAATGGAAACACTTGGAACTTAGAAAATGAAAGATTTAGCATTGACTGAGCAACTCTGTCCTTGTGCGTGGTAGTCTTTACATCATAATGCTGAGTTACGTGTAAATCTTACTGACTATAATATTTGATTCCACATTGTACAGGAAGAGATGTAAAAGAGGAGCCAAATTAAATAAAAAATGTGAATTAGCATTTCTTAATTTTCTCATTTATGGCTTTAGGTATGACTAACGGTATTTTTATGTACTGAGTCTGTAGATGAATGTCTTTAGGTAATGATTAATTCAGATTAATTTTGCAAGTACCTAGGTGTTGAGTCTATCCAAGAAGTGTTATCAATTAATCTTTAATTTTGTACATTTTCTAGAAGAAAGATAACAGTTTGGCTTATTTCTTTACAAAATTTATTAGAAGAAAGGAAGTAGAAGAAAAGTAGTAAAATTAACATTAAACATTAAGTAGATAAAATACTTTGTAAAAGTCTGTTCTTTATTCAGGAAAGGATAATATAAAAGAACATTCAATATCTATCACCCTCCAAAAAATAGAATTGGTAGTTAGTGAATTTCTTGCTTTCATAATTATTAAAAATAGTTCCAAAGTATGTAATTACTTTATCTTCAAATGAAAAAGTCACATTTCTAATTTGTCTGAATTTAATGTTACTGTGTTATGATTTTCAAGAGAATTCTACAAACTACAATTTGATTGATCTATCTATTTATTTGTTTATTTATTTTGTCAAAGCAATTCTTCTGGGATTGTATACATATTTGCAAACCAGTCAGAAGTCATTCCCCTTTTTCTTAAAGTAGAGTTCCTCTCTGTGGACAAGGCCTTCTTTTTTCTCTATTTATAAGCTACTTTCCCCACTGAAAGAATTGGTCTTTTGTTTCTGAGCTACAATGGTAACTTCAGTTTTCAAGCTACTACAGTCTTCAACAATGGGTCCAGGAGCAATGCCCTCAGGTATAAAAAGTGGAAAGTTTTTTATCTATCTATCTATCTATCTATCTATCTATCTATCTATCTATCTACACACACACATATATATATACACTCACACTGAGATTTTTTAGAGGATTTTCATTAATATCCTCCATTATATAACTACAGTGATATAATAACTATATTGATAATGTAATCACATTTAAGTCTTCTGGTTGAATTGGAAGAAACTATGTTACATGCTTCATCAGATAATACCTAAATAAGGTCAAACTGCCTAACTACAAATTACTACTATTACCTGTTGTTAATGGTAATCTTTTAATTAATTTTGCTGGAACTAATTTCACTAGAGTTTATTTTTCTCTTTATAATTTTATTTTTTTCCAGTGAAAATTGCTGACCACATGTGATTGTAACATTAAAGCTGAGGCAAGTTCAAATATCCTTGTCATTCAAATTTAACCTTTGTTTAAAATTTGATGGAAGTTCTATTGTAGAAGCTAGTACAACAGCAATAATTCTTGGCAGCTAACATTAGGAAAGAAGTACCACTATTAAAAATTTTTACTTTAAAGTACATCATCCTGAAGTGGGGATAAAACTAACATTCTTCTACAATTATTACACAATGAAATCTGAGATTATTATAGCATATATACAAATTTGTCAACAATAGTTGAAAAAATGAAATTTTATTTGTTTTCATTCCATAGAGAGAAACAGTGACTGATAGCAACAACACCAAGACACCATATGCTCTGGAGGGAATTTAATAATTTATTATCCATGACAGCCTCAGTTTTAGAGAAAAAGTAATTTTAAATAAACTGTGTAAAAATTTGACGTATACATATGTACGCATACTAGCATATATAGTGCTTTATATGCTGTACTACCTGGAACTTCATGAGCATTCTCCCATTTCTTACACTCCTATTTATATGAACTGTAACTGCATTTGTTGTTGCAGTACACACTTCTGTTTTCAAACTCAAACTGCATCTTCTAGAGACATTTGAATAATAGTCAGCAAGATCAATTTCTTGTTGTGACATAACTGCTGAAAGAAATACAGCATTCTGGACTTTTGTGAAAGTGTGTTTGACTTTTTATGTATTGTATTTGCAACTCATAATGGTAGAAGAATGATTGGCCATGAATTCTATTTAGTTTACTGAAGATTATCCATTTTGATACATCATATCCATCTAATTCCTGTTTGATTGTACTGCTGCATTTCTCTCAAAAAAACTTGCCCTTTTGACTATCCAAAAGAAGGTTAGCCAATTTCACTTAGAAGTGCTTCTTGGTGTTGACTGTTTTTTCTTTCATGTTTCACATTTCTGTCATCTGTTCTATATCAGACTTCTTACTGATTTTAAACTGTGTTATTTAAGATTTTTTTTTTACATCTTTAATTCATTCTCAATCAACTTGCAGTTTTAAGTGGTATGCAGATTAGACTCTTATGCCTATTACTGTTCTTCCAGTTAGGTTAAAAGTTACATTGCATGTTCAGAATTTTTTATTCTTGCTTTTTTTAATAATTTATCTGCTTATCTCTTTTAATATTTTTTTCTGTTTATCAGTAGATTAAACAGTTGGCACTCAGGATTTTTGTTGTTGGCTTCCTTGTGATCAGAAGGCAACTTTAAATGGGAGAGGAAAAGGGAGAGAATAACCAAAAACATTCTATCCCTTCGGCAAAAAATGCTGCTTGATATTTTCTAGAAATAGTAAAATGTTTAGTAGTGACTTAGGAATCATCTTTTGTGTCAAGATGGTTTATAGAATCTCTAATCTTTGCTAAGACAGATTCTTCAGAAATATATACATTGTGATTGTTTTGGTTGGGGTTTTTTGTTATGCTTTGGTTTGGTTTTCATAAAAAAGCCACTTGCCATAGCAAATTTTAAAACACTTTGTCAAAGTATGGAGGCAAGCTTACCAGTATAATCAGAAAACATAGCTCATTGCTAAAATAGAAACAAACATTGCAAAATTTACAAAGCTGACATTTACAAGGTGATCTATACTACTTTACAGCATTTTCAGTTTAGAGCCTTAATGTGAAAGTGTTCAGTTCAACACCTGTTCATAACTTCACCAAAGAAAAATTTGAACTGGCAAATTAGGCAAGACTTAGATTACCAATGTGTGGTACTCCAACAATTCCAAAGCAGAAGAGAAGATGGCTTAGAACAATGAAAGTAATCTGAAAACTTTTTTTTTTAACTTGTCAGCAGAGCATCTAGTTGGGTAATTGTGGATTGAGACACATGATGGCTGAGGTTTACAATGACAAAAGGGAGGCTTTCCTACGTGATTTCCTTTTTAGGGGTAAAGGTTATACTGGGACTGTGGGGTTGTCCCGGTTTCAGCTGGGATAGAGTTAATTTTTTTCTTAGTAGCTAGTGCAGTGTTGTGTTTGGATTCAGTGTGATCATATGTGAATTGTGTTAGCTTTTGAAACATAAAATAGAAAGGAACCCCTCTCCAAAACTGTGCAATAACCATATAGGTTGTTGAATCACCACATTTGACAGTTCTAGTACCTGGCAATGTGTTAGATGTCCATATATCTTCAGTTTTCTAGAATTCAAAATCTTTTCGTCTGAGTTGCCTCACTTATTCTCAGCTTAGTTGTATATGCTGATATTACCTACTCTGTGTTGCACCCTCCCATCCATCTAATCTAACAAAAACAAAAGGTGAATGTGTGTTCCAGGCATCTCTAAATTTTTTAGCAAAATCCCTCATCCAAACTATATTACATGGCCAACTATTAACTATTTAACTGTTAACACCTACAGATATCTTGTTGTTATTCAAATTTTGGTGACTTTTTTTCCCCTGCATGTAAGGTGCTCAAGTTGCACTTTTATTTCCCCTCCATTTTTAACTACTAAAAAAAGCAGAATCCTGATCTACTCTTGTAGGTCTTGTGTGCTCGTGCTTTAATTACATGCTCTTTTCCCAAGCCTGTTTTAGTTCTTTTTAAATGTCTGAATTGATTTGAAACTCTTAAAAGGAAAACTAATACAAAGCTGTTCTCTGTACTATGCCTTAGTAATATGAACATTGTGCTACAAGGATTCTGAATTTGAAAATCCACTGTGGTTGAGGAAGATTTTGACATTTGACAGATCCAACAGTTGCATTTTATTTGTTTTTTCCTAATCGTATTTCAGCTGGCTATATATCATCTAATGAGATTTCTGTCACATATGTATGAAATGCATAATGTATACAGTGTTTGAAACACCACTTGTTTGTTGGGCTGTTTTGTTTATTTGTTTTTTTAGTGTACGCAGCTGTAATCTTTTTACCTGTATAAAAGTGTGGTGGCTTCCCATGGTGACTTGAAAACTATTCCATCAGCTAATGCACAAACAATCTTTCTGCAGCTGATGCTGGTATTTAGACTTTTCACAAACCCTGAGCATCAGAAGATTGTATAATGTACCACAGGTCATGGATGAAATTATTTCTGATGGACTCGAATATAGAATATCTAATAACATCGTACATACATTTTTGTAATTTTTTAATATACTAAGCACCTTTTAATATACTAAGCATTAATATAATGGCTGAAATTAATACAGTTTTAAATCTAGGTATATAGATTCATTTGGTGTTGGCCATGTTGGCTGCCATCACTGCTATCCTTTCCCTGGATTTATAGGGAAAAGTGTAAATGCTTTTGTGCTGCAATGTTTTAACTTTGTGGAAATCAGGAAATAATTCATTATTTAATAAAATCACATGGCATATATATTTTTAAGTGACAAAACAGATGTACGTTCTATAATCTGATAGTCAATATTTGGTGTTAGTGTCAGTTCCATATGTGCTTTTGAAGATCCTTCATAAGGTAGGAATATTATATAGCTTGTGTGAGCCAATTTTATGCTCAAAAATGACTGAAAATTATAATTTTTGTGTCTCCCTAGGAAGTTAGATCATGGATAGAAATGACTAGTGGTTTTCCATGTTGATTGATTTTTCTTTTTGTTCACATAAAGATCACCTTGTGAAAGTAAAGCATTAAGAACAAGTAGATTTAGACACTTTAGTAGTTAATGTAGCATCAATCATTTTATACTAGATTGATCAGGGATGAAGCCATGTTAATCACAGTGACATGGGAATTTTAAAGGACAAGCTATATGCTGCAGCTAAAAGCCTCCAGTATCAGTATATTTCATTCTTAGCTAGCGTCTGTCTTGGAATAGCTGTAGAAATGCCAATTGTGATGACTTTTTGTAATATAGATACTTATAACAGAGCTACAGGGCACTGAGATTTTTCTATCAGCTCCATATTGCTCATCAAATAGCCTTCAGATTATAATAACTTGCCATTTCTACCTACCAGTGCTGGACTCTAACAGACGGTTCAGATATTGATCCAGCAAGGCAATGAAAACTGTAGGAACTAAGTCCTTTCTGATGAATCCCTTCTGCTCTGATTGGGTCATCGATCAATACTGTTCTGAACATAAGTGATTGGAATCAGTGTTTCATTTCAAAAATTTAATTAATTTCAAAAACTTTATGAGACAATGTCCAAGTTATGAGTGCATGTGATCTTTGGGTACAATGGGCCTGACTTCCATGCCTTAACAATGCAAAGACATGTTTGCCTGGATGGGACAGAATTAGGTAATTAACAATATTTGAAAAACATATGAAGATTATATGTTTTAAATATTGATTAAAATGAGAAGTTGTAGAGAATGAGGTAGATACCTATCATAGATAAATGGGAATGTGTCACGTCTTTTTTGTATGTAGCGTCCTTCACCCGCCCTTATTTCCATTGAATATTTGAAATACAGGCACCACAGTGCTAAAATATGAGGAAAACAATGAACACTAGATTTCTGATCAAGTAATTTCTTTTATGAATGTAACATGAAGTTGGCACTTCAAATGGAAGTTTACAGAAGTAGGTATGTAATTGATGTTAAATATATATTTTATGGCACTGATACCATAAACAATATGCTGGAAATACGCAACCAATTATTTGATCTCAGAAAACAGGAAAATACAGTAAAAGTTTGCAGTTGTAACATTATTTTCTGTCTCTGTAAAAGAAAGGTGCTGTAAGTAATTCCTCAGCAGTCTGCTTGTCCTGTACGCATGTTTTTATATGGAGAACAAACAAAAGTATTTGATTCCTTAATTGAATGGTTTGCACAAAACATTATAATTATTCTTTGCTAATGTCTTCCTACCACATAGATAGCAGAGGTCAATCTGCCTCATCCTTACTCCTGTTAAAAGGGTGACAGCTGAAGAGAAAATAAACTGACAGTATCTGTTGTTGCATCAATAATTGAATAACTCAATTTGACAATTATAAGTGAGCTTTGGCTAAGCTGTCATATTTTTTCCATGTCCCTAAATATTATCATAGATTTGTCTCCTGACAGCTTGATATTTTACATGATGTCTGTTTCAAGGCAACTATTTCTGTGCTTACTTGGTAATTTTTAATTTAGTGACCCAGTTCTTCTTCAGTTAATATTACATAAATACTATTTACGGTTCTTAGATGACTATTAGGATTATATATGCATGTTTAAATTTTTTTTAACTTGTAAAATAATATATCATCACTTTTCATGGTTCCAGAGCATTCATTTGGTTTTAAAAATTAATTTTACTCCTGATTTGCATAACTTGAGTATTTTTGCATAACAATTTTTTCTTGAAGCTTCATTTATTTGTTTTATCTACTAATATTTCCTACAGCTTCTCTTTTAGAGCAGCTTCAAGAACCTCATACTTCTGTGGCAGCAAATACCTTCGGTATTTAATATACCTGTTTCTAAACATAAGTTTGATAAAACAGTTGAAGCAGGTCAGCAGCAAAAATTTGTTCTCCCTTTGAGTTTAAAGACCTTTGCAAAGAGCCAAGAGCTTTTATCTGTGCATTCAGATAAAAAAGCCCTATATATGCTAACAGCCAAAGTGTATTGTTTATATATCTTTCTTTGTACTTTTAGAACCTGTGTTAAAAGATATTGGAATTTCATTTCTAAAAAAGCTAGTTATGTTTCAGATCTGTACAGGGACGTGGTGATTCAGTAACCACCAAGGGTATTTTTTAAATAAACTCAGGCTCTAAGACCATATGGGAGGAGATAGGCTCAGAAACAATTCTCCATGTGTCTGTAACTGGTGGACTAACAGTTTCTCAAGACAAGACTGTAGAAAGAGGTAGGTTCTTTCATCACACTCCAACTGGTATGATTTGAAATAGAACAGGACTTCTCGGCCTGTCTCCTTTTTTCACTTATACCAGCTGGTCTAATAAAATCTATTATCTCTCCCGATAAAGCTGGTCTTGCCTGTGGTGCTACAACGTCATAGCCAAAGCTGCCATAGTTTTTTATTGCAATATAATCTGTAACATTGATAATATCTGTAGCCAAGCTTTTCATACAGTTTTTTCACTTCTTTTTGTGTTTGCTACAAATCATACTTCACAGCTGAGCAGTGTTTTGTCCTTGTTTCTGTCAATGGATATTAGACAGAGGAATCCCTTTCATTCACCCCTCTAATCTTTTACTGTTAGAAGGAAAATGTTGAGATGGTGAGGATAATATTTTCAGTTCTCTGGTGTATGTTATTACCTGTTTTTTTACATTTGGGATGTACTGCTTCAGATGTATTTGGTTTCATTTTATATAGTGTTGGTTTTGTTGTAATAGAAAGGACAAAAGGATTGACTTTCCATTAGCTAGCAGTGATCCCACAACTATGCTTTAAACAGATTATTTCCCTGACTTGTGCCTTTTATGTCAGGGTCCTGTAATGTGCATTATGTGATACCAACCTGCCTCAGAATTTAGCAGTTTATCCTCTGAAAATATAGCATTATTAAATACACTCTTCTTATCTTCTGCTTTTAAAATCTTATGCTAAATCCTTAGCACATTACTGTATACCTGCTACATTTGGCAGCATCAAGTAACTTCCTTGATAGAGATACTGGTGGTTAAATAGTTAACAGGACATTAATCCTTCATTCTTATAATACTAGAAAGGATTAAAAATATAGTATTTTCAGAATTGTCAATCTTTTATTCAGCTAGAATAAAAATACTAAGAAATAATACTCTTAATTAAAAGGGAGAAATAGCCATTTATTCCTAATCTCTTTCCTGATTAAAATTTTATATGTGAACATTAATTCAATTTTATATTCATAGGATCTTAGAATTGTTTGGGTTGGAAAAGACCTTTAAGATCATCAAGTCCAACTGTTAACCTAGCACTGATAAGTCTCCCACTAAATCATGTCCCTAAGCACCATGTCTACATGTGTTTTAAATATCTCCAGGGATGGTGACTCTACTACTTCTCTGGGCAGCCTAGTCCAATGCTTGACAGCCTTTTTGGTGAAGAAATTTTTACATATTGAATCTAAACCTCCCCTGGTGCAACTTGAGGCCCTTTCCTCTTGTCCTACCCTTATTACATGGGAGAAGAAACCAACACTCACCTTGCTACAACCTCCTTTCAGGTAATTATAGAGAGCAAGCAGTAAGGTCTCCCCTGAGCCTTTTCTTCAGGCCAAACAACCAGAGGTCCTTCAAGCTGCTACTCATAAGATTTGTGCTCCAGACCCTTCACCAGCTTCATTGCCCTTCTCTGCACATACTTCAGCAGCTCAATGTCTTTCTTGTAGTGAGGGGCCCAAAACTGAACACAGTATTAAAGGTGCAGCCTCACTAGTGCTGAGTATAGGAGGATAATTCTTCTTAAACACTGACAGCCCTGGGCAACAACCACCTCTCTAGGAAGCCTGTTTCAGTGTTTGGCCACCCCGTCAGTAAAGAAATGCTTCCTAATGTCCAGTCTAAACCTCTCCTGGTGCAGCTTTGAATGACTCCCATGTGTCCTGTCCCTGGACTCCAGAGAGAAGAGCTCAGCAACTCCACCTCCATTTCCCATCCTCAGGAAGCTGTAGAGAGCAGTGAGGCTGCCCCTTAGACTCTTTCTCTCCAAACTAGACAAGCCCAAAGTCCTTAGCCATCCATCATCCATGTCCACCATGGGACATGCTTCCAGCCCTTTCACCAGCTTTGTTCCCCTCTGGAAGCATTCAAGGACCTTCACATACTTTTTCTTAAATAGTGGG
>JAVJGJ010000014.1:102920714-102931931 GCA_035590215.1 Microhierax caerulescens
CAGAACTGGTTCTAGAATGGAACCCTGAGGAACACCGCTGATGACTGGTCACCAGCCAGATGTGGCCCCATTCACAGAAACGATTTGAGCTCTGCCCTTCAGCCAGTTCTTCACCCAGCCAACTTTATCTTGCAGTGTTAGTCAGTCCTCCAGCCTTATCATGATATTAGTTTTAGTAAAACATTATGCTTCTTTTATCTTTATCCTTCAAAAGGAGTAATGCTAAATCACATATCTTCCCTATTTATACTAGGAAAGTGAAGATGTTTTATCAGTCCTCCCTTCTCGTACACATGAATGAACTCTCTCATTTTCTTAAAATATTGCGAGTTGCAACAGTAGTTAGCTGACTGAAAACATAACATGAATGCAACATTAGTTTATATTTTGGGCCTGAAGCATGGAATATCTGGCAAGAGACTCACTAGGATCAAAAATGTTCATTCTTTGTGTTGAGCTTCTTGATTCAGATAATAGCATTTTGATGCTTAACCACTGTTCTGTAGTAGGAGTGGTCTGGACATGTTAGCTACCAAAGCCCTGGTAACTACTGAATTACTCTTAAACACGTTTTTGGTGTTTCTGGAATCTGGCAATATTAGTTTTAGTTCCTTGTCCCAATATTTGTATTTCAGTGTGATATTAAGACTTGATTATATTTTCTATTTGTATTTCATGCTTGGAATCAATCTTGTTTATGACTGACAGGGTGGTGGGTGGTTGGATTTTCTTTGCTATATGGTTTGTTTGGGGTTTGGGTTTGTTTTGGGTTGGTTTTTTTTTGCATTTCATCTATCATGCTGGAATAACACTTAGACATTTCCAGGAAACTGACAGTCTATTGCACAGTATTTTTAATGTTTCCAAGCATTTTTATTGTTTTTTTTACTAAATTTGGGACAGAATGGCAAAATCTTAGACAGCTGAAGCTATATGGTATTTTTTACACTTCTGAAGTCAAACGTTCTCTCTAGGACTACTTGGGGCTTCTTTGGTTCTTACTGAGACTTGTTTGGTTTTGGCCTCCCATTACTGCCTAGCTCAGAACAGGTTTGTGAAGAGTCACAGCTAATCAGCTGAAGTGAAACAAGAATGATCCCGAGGCAGTCCAACCATACACCTGGGGTAACTTAACTGGACTTTATTTATTTATCTACATATCAGTCAAGAGCTGATTTCAGTATTTTATTGACTCAAGTCATGGACTTGTGAAGCCCTGAGGCTCCTAATTCAGCATCAATTGTATAGGCAGAGGAGTCAGAGATGGGAACTAGGATGTAAACAAGAGAATTTGGGGCAGAAATCTAGTAAAGCAGTGGTGGCTCAAACCCCTATTTGTTCTTTCAGAAGGCAATTTAAGCTAATACATTATGGCAAAAGACTTATTTAGAGAACAGAGGCAGTTTACACAGAGAAACATGTTTCATTAGAAAATTCCTAGCCAACGGTGCTGATGATTTATTAAAGTCAGGTTAAATTTGAACCTAACAATATTCTATTTCTGTTTTCTTCTTTCTGCAGTAAAACATTCCCTTTTGAAGAGAATGTCATGATACTTTGTTGGACACCACTATTATGCTTCTGCACAACCTCTCCTGAGAGCCAGCAAAAGCCTGTTGGTTGTAATGATCCTAAACCTTTTTATAAGGCCTTTCTGTTCACCACTGACCTCTTCTCCATCTCCGTAGCCTATATTTACAGTATTCCTACTATGCTAGCACATATGGAAACTTACACCTGTTACTGTTCAATGTCGGATAAATTGGACTCTTTTTCACAGCTAAACTGTTGGCCACAGAAATTGTAAATCTGGTTAAATTCACGAGTGTTGACAGCAAGATCCCTGTTTATATCAGTATGAGATAGGGAAAATATGCTTTCTACTGACTACAAAGTGGATAAGGCCTTACAGAATAATCTGATGCCATCCTTTCTTGAAGTTCTGTTTCAGGGTCACGGTTTATAATCTTCAAATTCAAGCCAATACAGGAAAGATATGAATCAAAGATCAGATACAAATTAGAAATTTTATTATTAATCTCTAACAAGCAAATAAATATTTCTTTAGAAGGCCATTATTGCTAACTGCTAATTTCATTTTCAAACTGTTAGGAAATGTGTGGTTGACTTATTTAAAATAGGCCATATGTGTTTGTTGCTTAACTTTTAATACTAAGTTGAAGTTGTTAACAAATCACATAGAGTCAAAATATGATGAATGATATGATAAATCAGTGTGGGGTGTCTGCAGTGGCAATTTAAGTTAAGCTACGAAGCTGTGATCTTAAAGAACTGAAATAGTGCATAGGGTGAAGGAACAGAAGTCCAAGAACCTGGTTAGGCTTTTTTGTACAGCTGATTACTTGAGTCCTTCAAGACTATGAATTAGTAGACTTGATATGCATTAGTAGATGAACTGGCAGCACCAAAAACCTTTTCTGTTTCTGGATTAGTGTCTTTGGGCAATATTTAGTGAATTTCCATACACTCCTGTTACAAATTGGATTTTTCTTTGTAGTATACTGCATCACTTCCAAGTTTCCTTCTTGCTTTAGTTATGACTTTTTACCCTTGCTCCAGTTTTAAGCCTTCCATGGCACCATTTGTACTACTCACTACAGGTGTTATTTTTATGCTTTTCAGTATGTGATATTTTTCCTGACCTGTCCTTGCTTCTCCCATGCAGAAAGATGCAAAATGTAGTGACAACTTGTTAAAATACTAAACGACAAATTTTCAGTTGTTTGTTTTTCTATAAGCATACCATTAGCAATCACTCAGTGTTCTAATATCTTTAAAAAGAATCACAGTTTTGTTTTCTGCACACAGTGTAACCCCATGCATATGGAGTATGTTGTTGATATCTTTTTGGTTTTGCATCATCATAAAAATCCCTTAGTAATATATATATATAAAAGTATGTTATATCTACAGGATCTGGCTTACTAGTGCACTACTCTATGTTTGCTTCCTATCAAAATCATAGCAGGTGTGGCACATAAAATTTAAATATGAAATTAAACCTTCTTTTGATGCAGTTATAGGTTGAGCACATTATCAAATATGAACTATCTGTAATAATTTCATTAATTATTATCTATCTGCTAATCTTCTGTCTATGTTCATGCTTACGTAACCTATTTGCAAAATATGGAAATTCTAATTATTTCTGTTATGTTTATGTGAGATTTGTATTATTAAATAAACTTACAGAAATCAATGTTACAATATTATAAAGGGTATTATTAGAAGAGATGCTAATTTCTCTCAAAGACCTTGCAGTAGAAATACAATACTATCAATATAAATACAAATAAACAAACATTAGGCATGTGCATATATATTTGCAAAATTTAAGCTCAATTTACTTAAATCTATTTAAGTCCAGCTAGAAGTCAGTAGGTGTATATACTATGCTTTTGTCATTATGTGGTCTTCCAGCTTTAATCAACTCATTTATTGGTGTGACAAGTGCACAGAAAGGAAAACTGTATATTCAGAGAAGGGTCTTCTCTGATTTTCATCAAGCTATTTTTTTAATCTCTTCAGGAAGATTAATGACTTGAGTATTGGTGTTTTCTTGTTATTGCAACAAACAAATTATTTCCCAATTTAAAAACTTTCATGACAGTACTTGTCTCTATAGACATTGCTGTCACTTTCATTGTATAGGATATATTACCATAATTTTGGTCACATTTTTCACCCTCTTCTGGTTTGTTTTGAGAAGATTCAAGTGGATATATAATTTGCATCATCTGATGATAAGTGCTATGCTTTCCAACTATATATTCAGTTCCTTTAGAAGCTTGATATAGTAGATGTTCACACTTAGTATCACTCTATATGTGCTTAGGACATGGGTTCATAATTAATTTCAATGACATTTTCTACAGAACTAAACAGTGTGCCTGACCATATATTTGTATATCTTTATAACAGAGCATATAACTGCAAGAAGACTTTCTAAAAGAACTTGAAGTAGATTCAGTAAGTGCAGTAAATTCATGCTTACCAAATGAACCATGAATTCAGCTAATACAATGTTTGCCATATATTATGGTATTTTGGGAGGAAGTGCTTAGTTTGAGACACTTTGGGTAGAATCCTTTCACTTTCTCCATGCTTTCTTAAGGCCATATATTTTTTGCAGATTTACTTATTTATTTTCTTTCAGTAGAGCTTAGTCATTCTTTGTCTGTTTCCATAATTCATGAAATTATCTGTAATTGTGTAATTAGTAGTAAATACATGCAATCACATTTATAAGGTATAATTACAAAGTGCAATGCAATAATTGTGATGGGTAATGTCATAAAAGAGTATCTATTAAACTTCTTAAATGTGTAATCTGTGAATATTCAGAAGCTAGTATTTAAAGCTCAATTTCAAACTTGTTTAAATGTCAACAGCGGATGGGCAAATTTTACAAGAGTGACTGGAGCTGGGCAAGAATACTATGACAAAATAGTTAAAATACTGAAATCTTTCATGGAAACACAACAGTTTTCCAAAGTGCAGGTGAGTTTTCATTGTTTAACAGGGACTTCAGAGCATCTGTACTCTAACACTGGGTGCACAGTGGGACTGTATTGCTAAGACTAACTTGCAAGCTGTCTGCCTTGGGACTAAAGTCTGGCATTCCACTTGGGCATCTGAGAACCTGTATGGCAGACCCACACCCTCCAGGTCTGTAAAGCAGAGATTACAGATTATCTAAAACCTGGTTAGGTAATTTTATCTCAGAATAAGTGTTGAGGAGCTCATGACCCTGTGCTGCAGATAGGGCTTCTGTTCCCCTAGGGTATTCTCCAGTTCTGGGGATTCCTAGTCTTGTTCTTCACTCCTCAGGAGTTGGGAGGTGTTCATTTTCCCATCACTGCAACTACTGTTGTTTCTGCTCCTGATAGTTTTGGATCTGCAGGCTATGGCCAGGTTTGCTAATACTTTCACTGTCAGAACTGAAGAGGTTCGTGCACCAATACATAGTGGGGATGACCCAGCTGGAAAGTAATTTGGTAGAAAAAGACCTGGAGGTCCTGGTGGACATCAGGTCAAATATGAGCCAGCAGTGTGCCCTTTCTACAAAGAAGGATATTGGTATCCTGGGCTGTTAAGAGGACTGTTGCCAGCAGGTGGAGGGAGGTGATCCTTCCCCTCTACTCAGCACTGGTGAGCCCACAGCTGGTGTGCTGCATCCAGCTATGGACTCCCTAGCACAACAGATGTGGATATACTGGCAATAGTCCAACCAAGGAGCACTGGGATGATAAAGGAACTGGAGAACCTCACTTGTGAGGAAAGGTTGATGGAGCTAGGACTGTTCAGCCTAGAAAAGGGAAGGCTCAAAGGAGATCTTATCAATGCATCTAAACTCTTGAAGGGAGTGTGCGAAGAGGACGCAGCCAGGCTCTTTTCAGCGGTACCCAGTGACAAGAGGCAATAGGCACAAACTGAAGCATGGGATTTTCCATCTGAAAATCAGAAGCATATTTTCACTGTGAGGGTGACTGAACACTGGCACAGGTTGCCCAGACAGGTTTTGGAGTCTTCCTTCTTAGAGGTATTCAAAAGCCATCTAGACATAGTGCTGGACAACTGGATGTAAGTGGTCGTGATTCAGCAGGGGACTTGTACCAGAAGACCTCCAGATGTTCCTTACAGCCTGAACCATTCTGTGAAAACCTATAACCACAGATGGCAGACCAGTAACTATGTAAGCCAGGTTTCCTCTTCAGGAATGGTTTAGGTAACTGTGTTCAGACAAAATTAATTTTCACAGGTGAAACCTAACCTCAAAGAAAATCAGCAAAAATGTGATTTATATTTTATTGATTCTAGGACTTTGATGATTGTACCAACATACAAACAGATTATGGCAAACTTTTGACATATATAGTGACTATACCAGCTTTGTATGGCATTTTACAAACTTCATATGAAAAAAGCTGAAGTTATCTGTGAATGGCATATTTCCATGTAATGCGATTTTCTTTTATTTGCTTAACAGCACTGCAATATTAATGCAAGTTCTGTACTTGTTCAATACATAAATTACTTTTATTATGCTTGCTTTTTTAAAAGTTATTTATAGTCTGATTTACATTTTCTACATTAGACAGTAACTTTGCATTCCATACTGTGTTAGATGACAGTGTTGAAACAAATTATATATATTTGACTTCTGCTTTGCTTGACAGTAATAAGCAGTGTTCAATTAAATGTAGCTTAGGCATCAGGGGCATATTACCCTAATAGTATTGCTCTGTCAGAAAAGAAGAATGATTTGCTCAGAACCAAAAACATACTTAACATTAGTACCACCCCTTAGTCTTAAAATAAGAACTAGGGCCATTTGACAGTTATTATGGAGTATATAATTTGCTAGGCACTCTTATTTTGCAAAGCATATGTGTAGTAAAATATACATATGATCAAAAATATATATTCCTTCAATAATTTTTTAAACTTCATTTTCTTTGTTTTGTTTGGTTTTTTGTTTTTTTGTTTTTTTGGGGTTTTTTTTTGTCAGAAGGTACTATTTCTAAGCAGGAGAAATTAATAAGATTTTCTGAATTAATAGTGATTTAGAGAAAGAATGACATTGCACTAAGTTCTTTTTAGCTATAGAAATTGTACTTGAATGTTATTCCATATGGTAATCAGGTAACCAGTAAAATACACTTGAATATAAATACAGCAAATGAGAATAATTTTAATACAGAAGTTATTTACTGGATTTCCCTGTACCATGACCCATTTGACTGTGATTCTGCAATTAATGAAAGATATTTTATCTATTTGTGTTTGATAATCAGACCTGTTTGCATTATACCTATATTACACCAATTCTATGCTTCAGGATTTTTTTTCCCTCCTCTTTGATATATACCATAAGAGGCAGGGAGATGGGAGAGCATTTGTCATTCTCTAAAGCACTGAAGGCTTGGCACAGCTACAGGGTATAACTCTCCTAGGTGCTCCCCTGGTGAGATTTTTCTCATGGGGCATATGAGAATCACCAGGTAGATTGGAGAAGGAATATTCCCTCTGTTCAAAATGTTAGTTGTTCTGTGTCATCTTTTGGCTTACCTTCACCACCCCCACCACCTCCCTCTAGTTTCTAGTCTTCTCTGTTAATTTCAGTGAACAATCTAGGCCTCTTTCTGATGCATTCAGAACTGTTGCACAACGTCCTTTACACTAGGTCTGCAGGATATTCATACAGTCTAAAGAAAAAATACTACAATGTGCTGTATGGGGTTCTTTAATTGTTCCAGGTATCATTCAAATATAGGGCAAATTCTTCAGTACTGAGTTAATACCTAATGATAATTGTTACTGCTGTATCCACTCTGTTATCAAAGCATATTGCTTCATTAAAAAATGCTTGGGGAAAAAATAAATAAAATATTGAGACCTTGATTAGAAAAAAATATACAGTCAGCATTTGCATTCCAAAAATGTAATTTTTACAAAATCTATGCACATGCCCTTTTTTTGTAAAGCTGAAATTATTCCATGTAACATAAGATCACACACTGAACTTTTCAGCCCAAGTGAGTCACTGAACCTTCCTTAGTTCCCTTGAAACATATAACTCTATATTAGAAATTTATGGGAATATATAATATGTTTATTTTCTTAGAACAACAGTTCAGCTTTTTAAAATTATTTCAATCCTTAAAACATTCAGAATAACCTGTTAATCATGTAGCAGTATCTGCATTCATTACTCTTCCTACATGCAGTTCTATGTGATGACAGAGTGCTTCAGTGGCAGCTTGACTTTTTTAAACAGAAAGCTTCAGTAAGTTATGAAGCCAGATAATGCCTGGATTAGGACTAAACTTCTATAATTTTCACATCTGAGTTGCTTTTGATTACTAAAGAATTAGCTCTGGAAGTCATTCCTGTGCAAACTTCAGCTCTGACTGAAGCTTCAAAAGTTGTATCTAACTGTAAACAGATCTTAAAGGGGAAAATGCACGATATAATGTTTGAGGAAATAATTAGGAGATCATTCTCAGAGATGTTTTGTAGGGAAAAAAAACCCCAATAATTAATGATTTACATTCATTGAGGTAAGTTCATTATTATAATCTAAATATTTAGCTCTGGCTGATCAGAATTATTAGGTTGCTTAGATAGAAAAGCTATCAACTACAGAGGAAGTATGTAGCCTGTGTCCTGGTTTCATCTGGGATAGAGTCTGGTGCAGGCCTGTGCTTTGGATTTGGTGTGAGAACAATGTTGATAGGACACTGATGGGTTTGGTTTTTGCTGGGTGATGTTTATACTACATCAAGTTTCTCAGAGGAAAGAGAGGGCTGGAGGAGCATGGGAAATGGGGAGGGGACACAGCCAGGACAGGTGACCCAAACTAGCCAAAGAGGTATTCCATACCATAGGATGTTGTGCTGAGTATATAAACTGGGGGAAGAAGAAGGAAGGGGGTGGGGGGGGGTGAGGGGGGGGCAGGGCATCCGGCATTATGGCATTTGTCTTCCCAAGTAACTGTGATGTGTGACAGAGCCCGGCTCTCCTGGGGATGGCTGAGCACCTGCCTGCCCGTGGGAAGTGGTGAATGAATTCCTGGGTTTGCTTTGCTTGCATGTATGGCTTTGGCTTTACTTCTTAAATTGTTCCTATCTCAACCCTTGAGTTTTACATTCCTTTCTGATTCTCCTCCCCATCCCTCCAGGTGAGGGGGAGTGAGCGAGCAGCTGTGTGGTGCTTGGTTACCAGCTGGAGTTAAACCACAACAGCCTGGAACAGGCTTCCTAGAGAGGTGGTCAATGTCCCAAGGCTGTCAGTGTTTAAGAGATATTTGGACAATGCCCTTAATAGCATGCTTTAACTTTTGGCCATCCCTGCAGTGATTAAGCAGTTGGATTAGATATTCATTGTAGGTAGGTCCCTTTCAGCTGAACTATTTCTATTCTGGTCTGTTCTGTTCTAGATGAGACATAGTTGTTGCTTGTGGCTAATTTTTCTACTTGTTATGGTTTCTTCTGTATCAATAAGAAATAATCTTATTTCAAAATAGTTTTTAAATGGGTTACTGTTCCTACTAGAAAAAGACATATTAATCTCTTTCTGAGTTCCATAGATGAACGAGATACATCTTCATAAATCTATCAAGTAAATGGGATAAGCAAAGAGAGAGAACGTGTCACCAGTAGGTTATGCTGTTCAGTATTGGCTTAAATTAAATGACACTGAACCATTACTTTTGGACTAGAAAATACACATTCTATAAGACGTTATTGATGATGGATAGTTATTTCCATTTGGGAGGAATTTAAAATCTGTTTGCAACAGAGACATAAACGTGAAAGCAAACCTTGACTTAGAACCGTATCATTAAACTTGCATTTTTTAAGTCCATTAACTGTATTTCCATGAAACCTCAAATGCTCAAAACAAATTACAATTAATTGCTATTTTCTCCATGTATTAAGAATACTTTTTTTTTTTTTTTACTGTAAAGGCAAAAATTGCTTTTTCTCTTAATCTGAAATAAACCCTATGTTTTATAAGCTTCTAAAAGACTACCACAAATAATTAATACTTACCTCTACTACTACCATCTTTCAGTTCAGAAATTCAGATCATATGTGATTTTTTCTAAAAGTTACACTTCTTTACAAATGGATAAAGAAGTTTTGGCCAGATGTATCAGCTGTTTTTCATCCTAATTCTACCTCTCCCAACAACATATATCTGGATGTATCTATAAGACTATATATTAAACTCATGCATTATATACTTATATTGTTTGTGCACCTGCATATATTGCTATTACTTAGATAAGGTAAATTTTCTGAATAAGAAAATACCATTGATTCAAGAAAAGCAGAAGAGTTTTCTAGTTTTAGTATGACAGTTCATTCTTACAGTTGTTTGTTTGACTATCAGTTCCAATGAATTTTCACTTATGTGTCCAATAATAATTCTAAAAGATTACAGTTTTGCTACAATGCATTTATAGCTCGGCAGATGCAAACATTTGTAAAGTAGTCTTTAGAGTGTGATTATTACCAGAAAAGTAGCTTTACTCATAGCATATTCTTCCACTAGAAATCTTTTCTTCATGTACTCTGAGATATATTTATTTGCATTACTTATTATTTGTCAACATGAAGGCAGATGAAATTCAGTGCTGGTCAAGTAAAAGGTCATCCACACTGAAAGACAATTTCAAAAACTCAGACAACATTTAAAATTGCAAATTAATAGTAACTGCTTAGGAAAAAGCACTCAGTGACATAATAGGCCGTTCAACAAAAATAAGATCTTTTTTAATTCATTAGACTGTGTATGATATAAAGAGTGAAGTTGCTAATTTCTGTTCAGAGAAGAAGAAGAAGATATTGTTATACTGTTAAAAAAAAAAAACAACCCCCAAAAAAACCCCACAAAAAACAAAAAACAAACACTTTATTATGCAATTTTACCAGAATTCTCTATGACCTTTTTCAAAACAAATAGAATTAGAACTAATGCAGACAATTAACAATGGGGAGGGGGGGGGGGGGAGAGTGTGGAAAATACACTGACAAAGTGATTTAGGTTTTTTAAAAAAACCTCTATGCCATGAAAGAATGAAATGTCAGATGGCTGGTGCTTGAAAGAATATAGTGAATTTCATTTGCCTACTGCTAGCTCTCATCTGTAGAACAACATCCAAGAAGATCTTTAGTAAAACTAAAAATCAAGACATCCAAAGCTGATAACAGAGATAGAATTATTACAGTAAGCATTATAAATCTGTTAATTTCTTGGCTACAGATTATTCTTAAAATTATATTTTTGTAAAATTAAAAAAAATATGAATACTAAGGAAATGATCTATTATTTTTCTGGATAAGATAAATGTATGTAGCTTCTGAACAAAACAGATCAAGTAAAAACATGGAACTGGATGAAATAAATTCATAGTATTGCCTGTTTTGATTTGGTTTGCTATAGAAGTAGTTTCCTTTAGGTCATGTGTTATTTCTTCAAACATGATAAAGCAAATTAGAAGCCTGTTTCATTGGCTTTACCTTTCGTGTTTACCTTGCTTGTTTAATACATTGTTTCTATCCCGTTCCCACTCCTTTGATTGACAAATCATTCAAGTTAAATCATGTGCTTGCAATTATTTTTCATTTGTTTTGTTGGGTTTTTTCTTTTTTTTTTTTTGAGGGCATAACACTATTTATACTACAC
>JAVJGJ010000014.1:102932031-102969635 GCA_035590215.1 Microhierax caerulescens
TTTTGTGTTTTTTCTTTTTTTTTTTTTGAGGTCATAACACTATTTATACTACACTCCTTGCCTTGAAAAAATAGCATATTTCTGTTAAATCTACCTTTCCTTCCTTTCTTCCTTCTTTCCTTTTCCTTTCATTAGTCCTATGGTTTTAGACTTACTTCATTTTTCTTTCTTATTTTCTATTTATTACAAGGGTGTATGTTACAAGGTTATTTGTTTGTATTGCAGTCTCCAAGAAAAGTGTGAATACTTTAACATTGGGTACTTTAGAAAATGTTGCAATAAATTCCAGTAGTGTAAAAACCAAAATGCATTTCAGACTTGTTTCTGTAGTGGTTTTCTGGGAGGAGGCCACACAGTTTTTGTGGCTGCCTCTGCTGCTCTCTTATTTCAGAAGGTTTTGTCACATAGAGTTTGAAGATTTTCCTTAATGTTTGTCACTGTGGACTGTGTTGTCAGGTTCTATTGTGATATAAAGTACTGGCAAAAGAATTGAAAGTGTTTGAGCATAATTTAATTTATACATGTAGAAGCTTAATTTAAATCTGATTGACAATTTGAGGAAATAAAGGAAAATAAAGTAGCTCTTCATGTGAATCGCAACACTAGAGATACAAGTACTGAACTTTGGCATTGATTTCATTTCTGGTATGAATGGACACATGTTTACAGAAAAATGTATGTATGAATCAATCTATGTTATGGTTATGTACATCTAATAGAATCAGCATACACATGGCAATAACCTCAAAACTGGTCATGTGCAAATTCAGTTTCAGTAACAACATTTTTACTTAGTTGGTTTGCGTTTTTTAAAATCCTTTCTTTGTCACATTCCTTCTCTTTGGTATCTTATTTTGAATTATATAAAGAGATAACATTAAGGTAAATGAAATATTGTACTTTTCTAATTTTACTTTCTTTAGTCACTGTCTAATTTTTAAAATAGTTACTGAGAGTTCCCTTTGGAAAGGAAGGTTAAACCTCCACTTATCTTAAAACTGATGTCTAGTGAGGAACACCACAGACAGGTAAGAGAAGGAAAAATTTGAAACAAATTTCACTAGTAATTCAGAAAACTAGAACATCAGAGAGAGATAGGAATCCAATATGAACTTCTAATATACCAAATAAATACAAATAATTTAAGCATTTGTATACACTTTGTAAACAGTTTTGTTTGTAGAATTCAAGGTGAAAGCATTTTTGTTGAAAAAGATGCAGGGAATAAACAAACTTAAGAAATCTCCTTGAACTGTATCTCTACTTCATGAATTAGCCATGGGCTTTGATCCTGTTGAGATCTGCATGATTGCAACTGTATGTATGAGAAATTTAATGTCCAGATCAGAAAAATAGCTCAGAGATATAGTTGGTAAACTACACAAATTAAACAAGATTAAGACTGTTATCTGTAAGGAACCAGTGAGTAATTGAAAATACTATTTTTAAACCATCCAAATTTCTTTTATCACTAAGCCAGCACAGTAAAGTAAGCACATGGGAAATTCACTGATACATCATGCTGTCAGGGCCCGGAGGGCACTAGCAGGCCTTGGCCCATACATCATACAATTTATCACGTAATTCTGCAGTATACAATGACTGCCTTTTCCAAAGGTCATTTTTTTGTTCAGGACATGAGGTAAGAACCACCTCTTCAAAAGTCAATTCAGACATTAACATAGAGAGTGAAAGGGAAACTGCTAATCCTGATTTAATTCAATTCCGTCTTTACCTATTTGAATACATTTGCTTTGGTATTCATGTATTTCTAAATAAAGCATTACTGAATATTGTAAAGCTATATGAATATACATACGTGTGATCCTAATCTCCAGGCAGCATATGCAGATAAAGCAACCACAGCAAACTGGTCTTTCCCTAGTAATTATCTCATTAAAACGTAAAGACTGTTTTCATGCACTATGGCTGCAGTACATACACGTGTATAAGCTTCTTTAAACTAGTTCAGTCATACAACACAGGTTTGTTGAAGACTGCAAAAACAACCAGGGAAAATAGGCTTCCCAGACTTCGTCATCTTTTCAGCCTTCTCATTTGTACCCTGGTTTACAGTGGTGAAACTGAAGCCACACTGCACGTGTGTGCTTCTATACCACAGGGTCCTTCTGCCAAAAGAAAGCATTTTGATGAAATTTCCCTCTCATCAGTACAGCTGTGACACAGAATAACTGAAAGGGACTCCTTTCCCCTGGTCAGACAACCGTTTTGATGAGGTTAGCACTTGCAAACAAAACAAATAGGCACCTTTCAGCTGCTCTTCTCCCCTTATATTGGTTGCTTATTTCACATACATTAATAAAAAGTAAGACTTTTCATTTTCAGCGGAAATTCTGATCCTGCTGCTATAAATAGAATATAACTGTGTCTTTAGCAATCCTGCTTATGCCCTTTACAAATATTTTAGGATTTGCACAAAGAGAAGTCCCCCTGCTTATGAATTTATCTTTTCAGCTGTGTAGCGTTTCAATACTAGGCACTGAAATTGGCCTATTTCATCAAGTTGTTATTGAGATCAAGTAAATAAAGCTATAGATAACATTTGAGTGAGTATTACTATTTGATTGCCACACCTTAATGCTGTCTGGTGTTTTTCCTGCACTTTGTAACTGTCTTTCCTTTTTAACAACGTGAAAAAAAAATGCTTTATATACTCACCCTTTTGAAAGATCTTTACTTTTTAGAGTATTTGAAGTTATTTTCTCTATGTGTGGAATTGGTCAGAGATGTGACGGATGAAAAAGACAGACACAATATTACACTAATGTGACTACACAGTTTAGAACAGACTATTTCAGTTGGAAAGGACCTATAACAATCACCTAGTTCAACTGCCTGAGCAGTAATGGCTGTTTCTAACAGTAGTGACTCCTGTGAGTCTGGAGTAACTCAGACTTCTCCATGCCTCTTCATGGAGACATGGTTTAGTACTAGTATCATTGTTCATTCCTGAATTAACTAAACTACATTAGAGAAAAAAAAATGCTTCCATTCTGAATTCATGTCATGCATATGTGGATTAATGTAGCTTAAGTCATCCTCTTTATATGTTACTTTGTATTATTTTCTCTTGAGTTACTTGTAAGAGTAAAACTTTACGAAGATAATTCCTCATTAAGACAAAAATATTCCCAATTGTATATCTTCCTTTCATGAAGGATCCCTTCCTCAAGATGCAGGATTAGGCTGCACAGGTATTAATCTCCTGCAAGGACAGACTAGATCTTCTGCAATATTTTTTGTAATTCAACATGTCTTACAGAGATCTAAAGCAATGCTTAATTTTGTGAGCACTGTCTTCAAAGGGGGTTGCTCACCACCATTAAATAGGAACTTGTAGCTCAACCTTGTAAGTCATGAAAAGGAAAGTGAACAGAAAATGATGAGAACTGGTTATAGATGGGAGTGAGCTGAGTGGAGTAGAAATAAAAGAATAAAAACCTCAGGGAAAAACAGGAGGCAAAAGCAGATTATGAAAATGAGGAAAACAGGTACAAAAGAAGCACAAATGGGAAGTATGTAACTATTTTTGATCCCTAGTGAATACAGTCTTTTAATGGTTGATTTCTGAAGTACAGCTTTCTAAAGCTGATGCAGAATGACTTCCAATGCATTATTCCTTTCTTTCTCACCAAATCCTGCAGTATTATCAAACACAACAAATAAACTAGCAGAGATTCACCTTAAAATCCTAGGTACAAATTGTCTTGTTTTGGTGAGAAAATAATGAATTCCCCCAAGAGATGAACTCTAAGCACTCCATCTGTGACCGATTCCAAAATATAAAGATAAGTAAAAATATGCTTATTTTTATTTATAGAGTTACCAGATTGTTTTCAGAAATGTGGCCATGTTGCTTAGCACTTTATGTCATCAACCCCCATTTTAAATGGTCATATATTAAGTACATATAAAACAAGGCATCCAAAACAGCAACTTTAGAAAAAATTGGGAAGTGTGTATGAATAGGCATTTGGGTTTTGGTTTTATTCTGAAACTTGATCCTGAGTTGTTGCTAAAATTCAAATTTCAATGCCACTGAAACAAACCTAGCTCAGGACCTCCTTTAAGCTAAACCTATATGGAGTCTATTGATACTCGGGATAAGTATGACATATGATCAGTCTCTTAATCTTCCCTTTATACCTGTTTGTGGCTACTTTTAAAGAAAGGATATGTTGTGAAATTATGGCCATTCTTGTGTTAATCTCTTTAGTTGTCATTGATCAAACTGAAGTTGTTAAGATCAGTATATCTAAAAAGAAAGCCCTAAAAATGGGAAAGTGATCTGCTTTAGCAGGCACATAGTTCTTATACCATCATAGCTGCGACAATGAAATGACTAATATATATAGTAATCTCTAAATTTCCATGTAAAAAGCCATACCTTTGCATTGCATAAATACTTGTTTACTTGCATGCAATTGTTGATTTGAGGAAGCTGAAGTGACATACTTTTAAACATTTTTGTTACTTTTAAGTTTTACAGTAAAAACTGAATATTTCATATGAACAAGTTCTCCCCCTCAAGCCTCAAAACACAGAATACTCAGCCAAGTAAACAAAGTAGAACCTGTGAAAGACTCAAACACTGACACACAGCTAATTAACGTACATCTGTACAATTACCCAGCTAGGCAGGAGGGAATGATGAACCTTTTAATCCTATTAAGAGTACATAAGATAGTACTTTGCATTTCAATTAAAAAGAAAAGAAAAAAAGATTTCTAAATGTTACCACACTCTTGAAACAGCAAATTAATGGAGTGTAAATGTGAAAGCACAGTTAAGATCAGCTTCTTTTGTCCTCCATGCAGCAAAGTTTAAGTTGTTTTGTTTGGTAGTTTTTTTCCCCCTAAAAGAAAGTTTAGAAAAACATTTTAATGTTATCTGTTTACTAAATAGCAGTTATTGCACTTATGTGGCAAATCAAATTTTTACAGCAAGTAAACCTCTTCTAACTGTTCCTTATGTCTTAATGGAATATCATGGTGGCTTTGTGTATTAAGGATTAATGACTTATTTACTTGCATTATGTACTTTGTCACTACTCCTAACATGCCTAAACTAGAGTTATTTACTGTGGTAAAAATCAGCTGTCTTCATATGATAAGAAAACTTCAAAATCTAACTGAAAGAAAAGTTACTACAGAAATCCACAGCATTTTGCCAAGTTCAATCAGAAATTACAACTATCTGCTGATTCACAGTTTAAGAAAAATAAATGAAAAAGAAAAATTAAGAAAAATAAAAAATTAAATCCATTTCTGTCTCTGATCTTCTGTCATCTTTATATGAGGAATGATGTTTAGTCTGATTTGTAAGAGAAGCAAGACCTATCTTCCTTAAGATATAAACTACAATTATTAAGTAATTTTTTAAAAGGTCAAAGTAGTATCTACGCATATTTAAATTTTCCAAAAAAAGACTGTAATGTTGTCCAAAATGGTCTATTTTCTGCTTGGCAAATATTAATCAGAGAGAGAAAGAGTTTTTCCTCCTTAGGACTGCTATTCAGACTACTGATATGTGGCTGGGTCTGATTTCCCAGGTGACTGGGACAAAAATATTTATTGTAAACACAATAAATTATCTGTGGTGACACAAAAACAAATCTGCTAACTTTCATTCCTGTTTTGAACATATTCTTTTAGTATTTATCAATCCATATCACATAATTGCTTCAGTGCTAAATAAATATAAATACTATTTACTTGTCATAAAAAATGCACAAATATGTCAAAAGAAAAAAATGGCTCAGATTTCAAGCAGACAAATGCAGGTTTAAAACCTAAGGAGCTTTGAAAGCAATAATTCTGCTGAATTTTAATAACTAATACCTGGAACAAAGAAAAGCTTAACTGTTCTTGTTTCCTCTGAGGAAACACAATATTTATTTTTCTTAACTATTAAGGGTTCTAGTACTGCCTAGTCTTCTGCTCCTTCTTGTATCATATCCTCTCCGTCTGCTATTACCTTTTAGATGTTCCTGACTCCAGTTTAGCCTTAATGTAATTAAAATTCTTATGTTTACTCAAAACAAGCAAGCAAAGAAAAAAACAAACTGCCACCCTATATACCCAGTCCTCATTTTCCCTCATTGCACTGCTTAAAACCTCCCTTTCTTCCTGTCACACAGGATCACACAACACAGCTCATTGTATTTCTTGACAAAAACATTCACACTAGGCAAAGTTCTCGTTGCCTTAGACATTTATGTGATTGTGAGTATATTGAAGCTTCTGTCTTTGGTTGTAGAGCAGGTGTCACATGGTGCACTGTACCCTACAATTTGCTTTTATTATGTACCTTATACTCAGGAGACCTCAAGTAAATGATTCACAAGACATCTCCTTCTACCAGGGAAGTTTTGACCTATAGGTATTGTTTTAGCTGTGAGTGCAAAACTGTCCTTCCATCTCTAAGATAATGGTGGATAAGCAACTGCTAAGAACAGATTGAACTGCACCTTTTCTCACCCTATCCTCTGCATGGTCTGACCTTAAGATGCTTATATCATTTTTGTTATTACTGACTTATTCTGATGAATCCGTATCAGAGATGTATGGGAGGATAACATTTTCAATTAAAAACACTCCTAGTGAGAAATAAAGGAATACACAGAAAGTTGTCTTACTATGGGTTCTTCATAAAACACTCACAACTTACAGCTTAAAACAAATGTATCTCCTGCTGGACATGGGAGGGAATGTTCAAAAACTTAGGAAAAACGAACAAATCTTAACAGATGTACATATTTTGAAATGATGTGACCTTTTTTTTTTTTGCTATATTTTCTGTTGTGTATTAGGAGAATTTATCTACATGTGCGTCTTTGTTATACACATCTATGTGTCTTAGAGTAATGACTGTTTCTATTTATATTAATTGTACAGCATAGCACTATAGCACATGGGGAGCCTTGCAGAACACAATGTACTAAAGGAGTTAGTGATCTCAAACAGGTCATGCCTGCTCTTTTGCACCTTGTTCTCAGGGCTTGAGAATCCCTTATGCTATTAATACAACCTGTAGTTTATCATATCTTTAGGAACGGCAAACCGTATGTGGATGGAGGGCTGGAAGGTAGTGATCCTCATCAGCAGACCACTGTACACGAAGGAGTCAGTGACTCACACAGCAGCTATCCTGAGCAGGCACGGGCATGTGGTGTGCTACATTGTGTGACCTTCAGCCTGCGTGGTGCTGCACGGGCTCCCTGGCTGCAGGATGGACCCAGTTCACTGCTCCAGAGCAGCCTGCAGGCAGCTGCCACTTGGACATGGAGCTGCAGCGAAAAAATTCCCGTGTGAACAACCTTTTTGAATAGAGTTGTGGTTTTTTTAAGAAATTTTATATAACAGCTCAAATGAAGAAAAAGGAGGAATCTCTCTCCACAGAGAGAATATGTGCCTCACGCCTTGGTGGAAAAAATCTGTCTGGGCTCCATGTGATGCTGCATGAATGCAAGGTCCCCAGCATCTCAAGACAAAAGATGCCATCTATATTCCTCTTACTCTGTCTTATTAAACTCACTATTTTATTAAGCCATTTGTTTTCAGGCCTTTCTCACTGAGGTCAAGAAAGAAACCTGTACTGCCTCTGTCTCACATCACTCCCTCCACATGCCCGGCAGACTGCAGCCAATATGGTCAGGAAAATAATACTGTGTTATGTTTACAGATGAATCAAATGTCCTGGAATTATAATTGTATCAGTCAGAGATGCCTTCCTGAGCATGAGTCATTTTAGAACTGATAGAGACCACCAAATGACTAAATATATAAACATAAAGAAAGCGCCTCTAAACCAATTCTCCTTCTTCTCTAACAAGTAAGGAAATTGATGTAGTAAAGTAAGGATTTAAGAATATTATAGGAGAGTTTAATTTAGGTTTAAAACAGAGAACTTTAATGAGACTGCATTTTGTGGGACTTCACTTTCTCGTAATAATCAGGGCATTTGTCTTCTTAAAATATGACATGAATGTGAGAAAGCCAAGATGTACTTCACTTTGCTTTGCTGTCACTTGTAAACTTACAAACCATAACTCCTCCTCTTCATATTATTTTGAGTCTACATAGGACTAATATCTACCATGTCTTTTTATGTAGAACTGTTTTGTGTGGTTTAGAAATAAATTTAAACAATGCAGAGTCTAGAATCAAAAATAAAGGAAGAGTTCTTCTCCGTATTCTGTATCCCACATCTGTACACCCCTGGTAATACCATACCATGTCAAAGAAATGAGACTATCAATTCTGGAAGTGTGAGGATGTGGAAGGAAAGTAATCTAGCACGAATATGAAAGAGGGCATATATTCCACTGTCATGGTTTTATGACTGGCCTTGGAAGAGTGCTTTAATGGAGCTGCTGTCTCAGACCCACCTACTTACATAAGGCAGAGACTGAGATGAAAGAGGGAACATTTTTTTCTGTCTATAAAATACAAAGTGTGTCATTTTTCAGAATTGCTTAGGTTTTGTTCCCTTATTTTAAGAGTTCTCCATTCTGAAGACCTTAATAAATTCAGTGTTTGAATTTCAAAAGCTAAATCTTACCATTGTTAAATTTACAATAGTAAGATCGTTGTGAAATAAAAGATTCAGAGTCAGTATTATAGAAGGAATTGTGTGAAAAAAATATTAAAATTTCAGTCAAATGGATCCTATCATGTTTGATTATACAGTGGTAGAAAAACTATAGATTTACAGTATAAAGAAAAAAAAATATTTGTTCATTTAAGGAAGGGGGAAATGCTGGCAGGAATTGTTTTCTGCAGTTTCGAATCTTGTAAGCTGGTTGAATTGCCATGCTTCTGGTAAAAAGTACATGTGAAAAATCAGGCTTTGCTATATGTTTCCCTTAACATTTCTTGGGAAATCTCCTCATATGTGAACTCCCTTTCTCCATTTTTTTTTCTGTGATATCCTGTGATCATCAAATCAAAACTAATCTGAACAAAAGTAAAAATACTAGTAATGACAATAATAAAGAGGTCGTCTATGAAGATATCCAATTATCAGTGCAATGATAGGAAATTTCTGGAAAGTTAAATGTGTACAAAATAATATGAACAAAATTAAATCTCTTCTAGGATTTTCTGTCTTTATTAAAAAGAAAACAAAACAAAACCAAAAATGCAACTCCCAACACCAATATATTTGCTATTCTAGTATTCTATTTATTTTTCTATGGCTTTTCAGCCCCAGTTGATAACTCAATACGTGCCCTAGATGCTTTATAGGTTTTTTTCCTTATATTTCTTTATCATGTCTATATTATTCTTAGTTCAATCATCCATTGCTTTTTTAATTTGGGTTATTATTTTGTATCTTCTCTACTGTGTACTTCCATGTGGCTAATTGCCTCACTAAAGTTGAATAAAATTATTGTCCAGTTCCAGAGCAAGTATAAATCAAGTTTTTAAAAGCAAAATAAAAGAAGGATGTAAGGAAAAGCTAAACATTCCAGCCTTCTGAGTGTTCCAGTTTATTGCTACAGAGTGAGAGCAAAACTTTGTCTTTTCAATGTGACTACCTATTAAAATCATCTTTGTTGATCACTGTATGTAACTGGTGCTGAACTTTATGAATCTACACAGTAATGATATTTTACCCTTCAAATATTCTATTGGAAATTATTATTTAAGTTTCTTACCTCATTTGTCAGAGAAATCCATTTTGCTTAAATATAGCCATGTTTGCAAATTGAGCAAATTGAATCCAAGTGATTTTTGCCCGTGAGACACATAAAATGAATTACTTAAATTGATATTGGGTGTGGGGAGTTGAGGGGGTGGGGGGGAGGGAGGAAAGCTGGTTTGTTCTGCTGTTTGTTCAACAAGGTAGAACTGGTTATTTGTCCCTTAGGTTAATAGGAAATTTTGATTCTTAAGCTTTCAAATACATTTTTTGTTTACTTGTTTTTTGAGGAAGAATAAAGGGTCTCTAAATAGTTATGGGGAAATTCTTCTAACTTAATTTTCAAATCTACATCATAAACTCCTAGACACAACACAGACTTTGGCCGTCTCCTCTAGTCAACAAAAAGAAGTTGTCACTTCTTGTTTTGTTCCTTCAGATGTATTTTAGACCTCTACCTTAGGATAAATTTAACTGCACTGCAAGCAGGTTGAAGGAATTTCACTCATCCCTTACACACTACAAATGTTTCTTTTGTTTCAAATGCTTAGTTTTGGTTTTGTTTAGTTGTGGGGGGTTTTGTTTGTTTGTTTGTTTTTGTTCATTTATATGTTTTTCAATTCCTGGTTTTCACAGCAATTGAAACACCACTTAGCCACAGGATATACAGTTTCAAAATATAGTGTTACAGTTTTACAACAACACTTATCAGCCAAAAAATTTGAGGAAAAGTGTCTTCTGAGATTACTAGTATTACTGGCTAATTATAAAGTAATCACTGTGTAATGATCAAGACAAACTTATCTCTTTGTTTATGTCATCAAAACTTATCTTGTCAGTGTCTCAAATGGCTTCTTTCCATGCAGGCTTCTAAGACTATAATCAATTCTAATTTTCTCTATTTTCGATAAAATCACTGCTTTTCCCTCACTCATATCCTGTACTCTCTGGAATCTTATTATTCTGTCTTTCTCTAGTTCTCTTTTTTATCTTTTTATCAATTATTTACTGTCTCTTTTCATTCTTCAAGTCCTCCCTGAATAAGCCCACTTGCTTATATGGATTTAAACTCCACTTCTAACCAAATTAATCTTAAATTTACCAATCTTTCATATTTCTTATGTCAAATCTCATATTTTATTGGTCTTCAGTATCTCTCTCTCAGTCCCAGAAAGCTAACATGGTGAAAACAGATCTAATTTTCTTCCTGAAACCTTATTGACTACCTTTGTTCTTTGCTGTGATGTTTAATCATTCTTCTTGTCTTTAGAACACAAAAGAGTCAGGACATTTTCTTGTGTTTTCCTTTCCTCACTGCAGACAGGCAGTAAGAGAGGCCTATTCCATCCTACTAGAATTTGGGGGTTTTCCCCCTTCTAACAGGTTGTAGATCTGTGCACTTCAGTTTTGATCCTTTAGATGCTTATGTCAGTAATATTAATGGTATTCCCATCAAGTTTACAAGCAATTATGTTAATGGAACTCTTTTTTTTTTGTCTGCCATTTTGATTGTGGTTTGGTTGAGGGTATTTTTGTTGTTGGTTTGGTTTTTTTTAAGTTATAGAACTGGTTTTCGTAATTCTTTATGGCTCACCTTTGATATTCTTGCAAGCTCTTGAATACAAGCATAATACAAGAATATGATAGCTTTCTTGGTCACATTCTGTTCTGTTTTTATATTCTTCCCTTCTCTTCAAATATAGACGATATGAGTCACACTTGCTTCTGTAAACAGCTGCCAAAGGAAGTAATTTCCTGTGTACTACAAAAAATTATATTGGTGTGCGAAGCTCAAAAGCCATTCCACATGTTCCTGGACCCTCTCTTCTACCTGTCTTTCAGATGTCCTTGTCTTCAGTAACTTTCTTTTAATTTTCAAATCTTTCTGAATAACATAACTTTGGTCTTACTTATGAGACAAAAATGAGTATTAGCGGAAGCATGACTTCTCAGCAAAATCAGATGAAATGATTTTTACAATGTGGTCTTTTTTAATGAATGACTGATTTATATTATTGCCAATGATTTTTACAACGTGGTCTTTTTTAATGAATGACTGATTTATATTATTGCCCCTTTCTTAGTGGTTTTCACTTGTGACATTCCGCTGTATTTGGATTAAATTAAATTAGAATGTCTGTGAACAGGCTGCGCTTTTGCTTAGTTTATGAGCATCTTGTGGAAATCTAAAATAAACCAGTATTTTGTTTGCTTTTCAGAATCATTTTTCTGTAATTCCTGGAAAGACCAATAGTTTTTGATGAGTATAGTAGACACACTTTACTGTTACCCAGTGTGCTTAGCTGGAATGCCAGCGGATAACATTGGCTTGCCAACCTGCTATGGAAAAGGACTTTTAAGATTAATCCAGAGTAGCTGTGAGATTAAGCATAAAGGAAATCTTATCCTCTTAAATTTAAGCATGAAAAGACTGGATGGATTGATCCTTTTGACTGAAGAGAGTGAAATTTTCAACACCTCCAATTGTTGTACATAGGTAACCACTGGCCATCAAGAAGCATTACAACCATCTGCTTAGATGGCACCTTTCCTGCTCACACCGTGATATGACAGTTAACTAGGCTACAACTGTCAGTTCACTTCCTTGGCAGCCCTCAACTCCACAGGAGCCTTTTTTTCTGTTGAAAAGAGTATCACTTTAACCTCCAAACTTTATCATATCAGTCAAACGTATTCATAACTATATGCCAAAAATCCAGCATGAAAGAACTACTAGTAAACACTTCTGTAACCAAAAAAGGGCACATGCAGGATGTCAAAATGTGTATTAGGTTACATGAAATAAATACTTACCGTACCTTTACCAACAAACCTTGGCATAAAAGGATGCCAGATCATGTTAAACAAAGTGTAGGCAGGACCATAAACTATAAAATGGGATCTGATTTATGCTTACCTTCTCACATAGGAGCAGAGCAGAAAATGAAGAATCCTGACTATTTATACTTGTCTTCATAGAATTCAAAATCACGGTGATAAAAACATATTAATCCTGAACAGATTTCCTTCTAAGGTCATGTCATATTCTCCTCTGAGTTTATCCTAATATTCTCTCAAAAAAAAAAAATTAGAATATTTTCTTTATTATAATATGGAAAGACAATTTTAAAAACCCTCAAAAATCTACGTAGAGTGGAAAGAACTACGTATATCAACAATTTTTGCTTCAGCAGTTAAGCATTCCAAATTTGAGAAAGAACTTACGTTCTGATTTAGAGGAGCCAGATCATCTGCAGAAATGGCCCTTCAACTAAATATTGCAGCAAGTAGATATCTTTTTATATTTATTGAAGTCCTATGAGATGATGTTCTGTTGGAAGACTAAGCAGTATTTTAAACATGAGGACTATGCAAAGCAAAGAGTTTGGAAAAAGAATCTGTTTGTTACAACGGAAAGTGTAGTCAAAAACTAAATTGAGTTGAACAAATTTAAGAATTGTTAAGGAAGTTTTGAAAGAAGACTATATAGAAAAAAAGTAATTTAAAATTACTTAAAATAATTGATTCCCATTGAATGAGAATCAATATGTCTGTGTAAAACAAGTTTTTTCCTTTTTGTCATTTTTCAGAAGGATCAGGTTCCAATTTTGATCAAATTCATTTTCTTGCAGAAAATGTTCTTATAATTTTATATATTGCTGGAACTTGGGTGCTGCAGCTGATACAAATTGGTCTCCTCTCTCTCTAAAAAGATTTTGCAGCACAACGAGTTGATATTGTTGGGTAAATCTACTATTATAAGTTCCTTCAGAAGCCACTTTGTATTTCTTCAGTGGCTAGCTTTATTCTTAGATAATAGATATATAGATAGAGTAGCATATTGGAAATAACAAAAAATACGTATCCTGTATTAATATAAAATGCATGTTTATTGCCATGAAAATTGCAGCCTCTTAGGTTTATTGTACGTTCAGATGCCCTGCATCTGCTGAGCTCATCTCTTTGAATTTCAGGGTTATTATTTTTAAATTAAAGACTTCACTAATAATCGATGATTGAGAGGTCTTTGAAATACAGGAAAAGATTACTGTTTCCAGAAGTTAATTTTGTTTTTTGATTTTATGTTTGTTTTTTGTTTTCTTCTCACAGTCATTCTTACACATTTGACATGAAAATAGTTCTTCCTCTGCTACTGCAACAACCTACACTATTGGGATAGGAGTTCTAAAAGTATGGAAGCAGATGGATTTTGATTGCAGCCTTGCAGTAGAGGATGGGTTCTGATGATCTGTGAGTGGCCACCTGTGCTGAAGCAGCTCGGGTTCCCTAATTTCAGTGACCACTTCCTACAATGTAGTGATGCTCTCGTTTTATGCTGAACTCTGATGACAGACCTTTTAGCTGGCACAGGACACTGTGGCACAGCCCCTCACAGGGATCTCAGCCAGGTGTGCAGCCCCTGTGTTCCCCCTGTGGTCATTATTGTTTTCTTAGCTGGAATATGTTTGTTCATATGCTCAGGGAGTAGTTATCCATATTTTCCCTTAGAAGGATGTTTGGAGGAAACATTAATCTTAGAAGAGGTCAGAAACAATTGATGAAAACTGGCAACTCAAAAAAGGCTTAATTTTTTTATTGTCCTTTTCAATGTTGCATGTAATTGTGTTAAGCACTTAGTCTCACCAATCTTTCTTATTCATTATACATAGTAAGCTAAATATTAAATTTCTCACTCTGTTCTAACTTCGTGTCCAGTTTATCAAGTTAGAAGTAAAATGTTGATGCTAACCTGTCTATGAAAACTATCTATGCCTTGCTTAGTAAATCCATAGTATGTTGGCCCAGATATTCAGGTATTACCAAGCTCCACCTAGCAAAAGTGAGGAGATACAGGTAAGGGGAAAAACAAGGAGTATTTTCCTTTTTACTGTTGTTTGCAATGTTCAGTTGCTTAGAATAACAGAAATCTCAGAGTTAGACTAGCTTAACCCCTTGACTTTCCTGGCTTGTTGCCAAGGCCCTTGGTAAGAATTGAATTCAAGCAACATTAGCTTTAAGTTAATGACTTTACTTTTTTGTGTATGGGAATGTGAGATTTTTTGCTGATGTTGTTCATCACCAGAATATGCTATGCAGGTTGCAGACCAAAAAGTTCACTTTCTAATGTTTAATAATTGCTATGTAGCTTTTTTCTTCCTGTTTTTTAAAAAAATTTCTGATATCTAATTACTCTAGGGCCTGTTGCAGACTTTAACTTGGAAACGAACTATTAAGCACCACTGATATACTTTTCACTGGGTTTGTTATGAGAAAAGGAAATTCACAGAAAATTAAATGCAACAGCCCTTCATCAAGTTTATCAGATCACATCAAACTATATCCCTTTGAGCCAGAACATGTTTTGTAGTTGTTGTTGTTTTTAATCCCTTTTAAAATATAAGAATATCCTTACAAGAAATCTGTAAGAAGGAAAAATCTCTAACTCTTGTAAAAAAAAAATTTCAAGAGCAAAGTGGAAGCAAGTTCTAGGAGATGGAGGTGTTCATTAGATTTTAATAACACTTTCAATAGCTACAGCAACTGTCAGATGTCTGTATGATTGTCCTTGCTCTTTCTTCCTTTCCTCCTCCCTGCTCTGTATCTCTGAAGATTGTGAAGCAGAAACTAAAACCATTGGTGTCACAGGTAGCAGAAGGAAACTGTGCTGTTGATTTTGGTAGCCATGAATATATTGTCTGTCTGAAGACGTTTTAAAGTTATGCTGTAAAACTGGGTTCACTGGTACCTGAATAGAGAAAGGCCTCAGTTACGCACAGAAGCAGTGAAAGCAACTCAGTGTTCTTTGAAAATTCAGCCAAAAGTTTTGTCTGGAGTTTTTGCATACAATACAGTTTCTATTAAATTGAAGAGTTGTTTATTTTTTTTTCTCTTTGTTTACATTTTTGTACATTTAAAGCATTGATTCGTGTGAAGGAGAAAGATTGCAGACAGACACATTGCAGAAAATGTTTTTGACTACTAAAAAAAATAAAATTATAGAATTCTTTCTCTTTCATGAGAAACAATGACCTACATATATCCAACAAAACCGACCTCAGGGACCTATCACTGCCATAGGGATATTTTTTAGTGTTGAACAGAACCATTATCATAGAACATATTGAGTTTAAGAAATCCTGTCATAAGAAGAAAAAGATATACAAAACATGCATAAACTGAGAAGCTTGCTTTAATAAATGTCCTAAATTATCCTAGGTAGCCCAGTGTCTCAGAAATTATGCAGATGCTATCACATCTATTTTGTTACAGACTGTCATAGAATATTTATAAACTGCCCCCTGTGGCAAGACAGTTTGAGGTCAAAGCAAATTGAAGCATTATATAGGACACAATGTATTTAAAAAAAAAATCAGAATCATTAGTCAGTGTCCAAAAATGAAACCTAGTTATGCTCTGTTAAAATCCTAGATAAAACATCTATTGCCAAGTTCTGTAAATACATGCAGAAATATTCTCCTTTGTGAGGGTGCTGCAGCAACAAGATTCATGTAACATTGGCTTCCTGCTCATGTAATACCTTTAAAGTGTGTTTCAGGAGTCTATGCATATATTCATTGCTGACCTCACCATGATGGCAGGAAACAGACGTTTTGCATAAATCAGGCTAAGACTCTTCATGAGAACCATCTTCAAGATATATGCTATTCACAACTGCAGCTGAAGCAAATTGATATCAGAAGATAAAGCCATACAGTCAGTCAATTTTCAGCTTGTGATTGCCATCAAGCAAAATGCTTTATGGAAATTAGCTATAAAGTACCTATTGTATGGTACTGAAATAACATCCAGTATTTCTAAGCATCCAGACCTATCAATCTAATATTTTTATATAATTTTGCCCATCATATAGGAAACAAATCTAAGTAGATATCTTTTTTTGCTCAAACATGAACTAAAAAAAATATGTATTAATCATTTTAAACCAAAATCAAACAGCAACTACTTCTTTTCCAAAATTGTGTATTTCCATTTATATTTTCAAAAGAATGCAAATTAATAGCTAGTTACTATTGTATTTATAAGTAATGAAGTATTTTTTTCTGTTGTGTTTGTATTTATTAGTTTATTTATTATACACTTAGTTAATATTCTCCCTAACTGAATTATAATTGCCTTTTTTTTTTTTGACAAGTGAAAAAAATCTCAGTGAAAAAAAAATCACAGAGAATAAACCACCTTATTTTATATAAAACTCATGATAATTTCTAGAAATTGTGGCAATGTGTGATATTATAGTGGAGTGATGAAAGGTACTAAAGAAGCTGAGACTGAAAGAAACTTCAGTCCTCTGCCAAAGTGAGAACTGAAAAATCACCATGTAGTGGATGACTGTATAGAATCCCTTGTCAAGGTACAGCTGGCAACTGACTAGGTGAGTTGGTGTATGACGATAGGGATGGCAACTCAGGCAGTATCAGTCATGCCTGCTAACTCTTAGATATTCCTCACAAATATTACAGGTAGCCATTAAATACTTGTCTAGGAACTGTTTCACTATAGAGGTGTTCTTGAGTTTGGATAATTAATAAGATTAATCTCTGTGCAAAGATAACTCCATATAACTTTTACTTATTCCTGCCAAAAATGTCTCTGCTAAAAACGATGTATTTAAATGCTCAACTTTTAAAATGTATTTTAAAGGGAACCCTAGAAAAGAATACAAACAGGAATACCTAAGTGCTATTTAAGCTTAGATGATTACTCCAACACACTGCAAGAATTACATATAGTTATCCTCAGAAAAAGAATTAAGTAAAAATTATGTATTTTATATAGACTTCCACTCAGGAAACTTAGAAAGAAGGTTAGAATAAAATTACCCATATATCTGAGTTCTCAAATAGATACAATTTTGTCTACCAACTATTCCAAATCATAGCTCCCAGCCCTATGAGACTCAAGTATCTTTTTCCATTTATATTTTTTTTTACTGATGTTATTTGCTTTTAGCTGATTCTAAGACGGTTAAGACATTTAAGTTTCTTTATACTTATGCTCATCAGTACAGTTATGACTATGTTGCCAGGGCAAGGAATGTAAAATAATGGGGAATAAGGCTTTTAAGCCAGGTGGACACATTTTCTCTTTGATGCTTCTGCTTTCGGTATTGACCAGAGGTTTTAAAGCCTGAGTTCAAGTGGTAATTGCATGAGAAATATCTTATACCTGAAATTAAACGGCTAAAGGTTTTGAGAGAGCCTGGAGCCATGTCTAGTTTTGGTCTGAGTTAAACAGCAGGCACAAATAAGGAAAAGGAATAAACAATATTGTCTGGTTGATTTAGAAGTCATTTACTTACTTTCTTACCTTAGTTCACGTTTTCCTTCCTTAAAAAAAGGGATAAATGTCTTTTTTTAAAAAAAAAAAAAAAATACAAGTCTTTCCTGACCTCAAGGCCTACTAGAATAAACTGCAAAATTCAGTCTACTGCTCAGACTTCAGTTAACCGTATTCTGCAGGTGAACTCACATGACAGAGTCATATATTCAGTAACAACTCCATGGTTGAGCTCCTCTGCTAGCATGGAGACTGGTACAGTCTTGAAATAAGCATCCATGCAGTGTATGGAAACATGCACTTCAGGTCTAGAATCAATCCTTTGGATAGTCATCAGATTTACGTGTATGATTTAGAATAAATATTTCAGTGTGATAATAAAATATATGTGTTGATTATATTAATTGCCAAATAATTCTGTGTTACTGTTCCTCCTAGGTACACGGCTATTTACCACAGAGAGCTACAAATAGGCTTGGACAGAAGCACTCATCTGGTGGTCAATTTTCCTAATTTGATGGTCTTTTTTTAACTAGTTGAGCAGCTCAGGAAGGCTGCAGCAGTTGCAACAATTGAGCCAAAATGTCAATTAAAGATGGTCTTGAACTGAAGGTGCTTGAGGTTTTGTAGCTTTATTTACTTATCAGAGTTACAGCGGAAAGAACAAGCTGTTATTGTTACAGGAATAAACAGAACCCATTTTCTTCTTTTATCTTTTCTTTTCCCACGTTTTCATATTCCAAATATGAGGAAACTGAAAAGAAAAGAAACAGCCAAAACCTAAGTTCTATTTATCCCTCTTTCTTTCCCATAAAAAAGGTACTTCTACAGACATATTTATATCTGTATATATATAGATATAGATATATGTATATACTATATATATGTATACATATAAATATATCTAGAGATGTATTTAACAAAACCAAAAATCCTTTTGAGGAAACTGAAAATAAAGAGGCAAAGAAAATACTCTAGAATAGTTTGAAGAAGAAAACAAAGAGAAAATATTCCTTATAGCAAGCTTAGCTGGTCTTTGGAATTGCTCATAATATGAAACATGATTAGAGTAGTATGTTTCAAGAGAGATCTGGTAAAGATGAATGGGCTGGATGATATAATGTTGACTTCCCATATAAAAATTTTAATACTGTGATTGCATGTACATGTATACATCGGGGGGGCTTATTTGCTTTTATGAGAAATATACTCTAAAATAGATCAGAAAATGATAATAGCAGAATGTGGGGAAATGCAGAAAATGATAGAGATTTATAGAGTTCTTCACTATGCTTTTAAAACAAAGATTCTGGCTTTGCACCCACAGCTGCTTATTCTGAGTCATACATAACCTTCAAATTCCTTTTCTAGACCTTGCAATACATGAATGAAAAGTTGAAGCAACTGGAAAGTAATAGGATTTAATAAGCAAAACTAATTATTTCTAATTGTGTTTAGGCATTACCCCTATTCTGAATCATTTTTTTCTGCTTGCTTGTAAAGTTGATAAATTTGCTTACTGAACTATTGTCTCCAGGTTTGTCTATCACAAGCCTATTTGGTCACAGCAAGATTCAGGACAGATATGTGCTTAAAACCACATATCTATGTAAATTGATAAGATCTGGCCATGCTTTACCTATCTATCTATCTATCTATCTATCTATCTATCTATCTATCTATCTATCTTTCTTTCTTTCTTTCTTTCTTTCTTTCTTTATTATTTTTTTTTTATTCCAACTTTTTGATACGGAATGGACATCAGTCAAACCCTCTTGTAACAGTGCTTTATTTGTAGGACTTTGATTTTGCTGTATCCTCCGGATATACAGACCATGTTTCATTATAAAGGGACCTAAGCCAAGAGCTGTGCAGAGAGTAACCTGACTTCCAACAGCATTTGTAAACCAGGTACAGATGCCTATCTAACTTTTTGGTATAAAAACACTAAGAATCATAATGCACAGATCTTTTCAAGTTGTAACCCCCACCTTCCAGAACCTCATGCCACGACTATGTACATAGCATTAAGATCGCCCAGATCACGACTGCAGCTCTTACATCTAAAGCAATTAATCCTCTGTCGTATCTCACATCACCACCCACTGCCTGTCTTGCTATAGGTCTATATACTATCTAAAATTAGAAAATCTACTTTATTTCACCTCTGGCATGCTGTGCAATTTAGAACATTCAGTAAAAAAGGTTAACATATACCTAGTAAGAAAGTTCTTTTGTGGGGAATGATGACTGTATGAGCACTGAGGATGTTATAACTCTAAAAACCTTTTCCTAATTTTCTTTTTAAATTCTAAGTGGTGTGGGTGGTAAACATACTGTCTGCCTTGCAATATCTGGGTTTGTTTGTGAGGGTTTGTATGTTGCAATAAGGCTTTATGTTATAATTACTTATTCTTTTAAAACACTTTTCTTCTTGGATCAGAGTTATATTTTCTTGGCATTTCAACATAAACAATTATTTCTAAAATTAGGGCAAGGTAAGGGCTTCCACGTTGTAGCATAGTGTCAGATATCATGTTAGAATTTCATAAACAAGTACATTTCTGTATGTATAATAAATAATTCACACTTATGACTGAGTTGTAAGAAGGTAGTTCATGAATCCAAGGTGATCATGCATTATTTCCTTGACAATGAAGGACAAATTATTTTATTTGTTATTAATGGATGCAACAGTTTTATTTTTCACTAATAAGACTAACAGGTTAATGTAGTGGCATGCCACAGTAAGGCACAGTGCAAACTGAGTATGAAAAATATTTCTGCAATGTGACTCCTTTCATAAAGACATATTTCGGAAAGGAGACATTTGTTTCTGTACCAGATTATCATGGATCCATACTCTGCATAAACTAATTTATACATTTAAGTTAAACTGGCATTCCCGACAACAGAGATAGAGAATGCCTTTCTAGAAATTGTTGGTAGTCTCATATCAAAATGACCTTCAGTCTCAGACAGAGGTTCTGCAAATAAGATGTGAATTCATTGTCTTCAGCATTCATTCAAATAGATGCAGTGGACAACAAACTCAAAAGAAATAAGCCTATCCATCACCCCTACATAGGCAAAGAAAAAAAATCTCACCAGTGTAATTCTGTAACTCATACTTTATTATTATTTTGGGTTTCAAATTCATTAATATTAGGAATATTTTAAAATAATCACAATTCTGAAATAATAAACAGGATCCATAGCAATCATACTCCAGTGTCAGTTTTTAAAGTCTTATTTAGAATTAGGAATGTATAATCTGGAAAGAAGACTCTCCCTCCAAAAGAATCCCTCTTTAAAACTCCCATGCGTACTTCTCACTTATGAAACCTTACAAAACTGATTCCTATATGTATACATGCGGATTTTTTTCCCAATAATTTTGCATATGATTTTTTCCCTGGATCTTGAAAATACTTGTACTCAGCTTCACACAAGCTGGGCCATGGAGTTAAGTTGAAATTCTTGAGTGACTGTATGCCATCCAAGAAACCAGCATGAAGGCTAGGGGAATAAACTTTCTTCCTAACTATGAAAATAGATTCGTTTACCATTTGCAGTTCTCATTATAAGCTTTGTCATAAAGACAAGTCATGGAATCAGTATGTAGGTTTCACTTATACAGCTTTCAGTAGAGAACCATAAAACTTCACCTTCTTATATCTTCTGTAGAGCTCATTCTCTCCCTTTTTTCTCATCTGGGTCTGCTTATCTCAAAGCTGTTGAGCTTTGTCCAACTACTGTCCACACTTTTTTTTTAGTGGTTCCTTTTTACTAACTAAGCATCTACTGTCTCACTTGCTGATTGCTACTTAATAAGCAGACCTTCTGAAGAGTTTTTTAAAAAAAAAAAAGGAAAGAAAGTTCTGAAAGGACTAATTGCCTGTGTATGTGTTCTCATTTTAAGGGGGCTATAGAAGAGACCCTGAGAAAGTGTACACAGTTAAATTTCTTTGCTGAAATTGGTGACAGGAAGTTATTAATGCTTACCAATCAACCACCTCCAGAGAAATCTAGTTCCAAACCCAATGTGAGTTATCTTGGGAAGCTTGTTCTAAAATTGGAAAGACTTATTTCTGTACATATCTTCAGTAATTATTTTTGCCATTTGCATCATTTTAAGAGCGTGGTAAGATCCTCTCTCTGTTGAATATCTATGTGACAATGTAAGGATTCTTGTAATGGCAGACGACTTTATCATGCATTTTAAGTCATTCTCATGTGTAATCTTTTTAGCAGCCCTGGGGCCACATGTTTGTGTTACTAACCCTAAGCATTTGGGATAGCTGAGGTTTTGCCTCCAAAGGATTTACATTTAAAAAATCTCAGCAAAACTCTACAGATGATAAAGCATTAAAAAATACATGAAACTACATGGTCACTAAGGAGCTAAACACAGATCTGTTCAGTTAATGTAAAAGAACTGTAAGAAGTAGATATTGCATATATTAGTAAAATACTTAGAATCTTTATATATGTAAATAGTCAGATATCTAGACCAGTATTCTTGCTAACTTGAGGAGGACATTATGAAGATTTAAAAAAAATATATGGTCCTGATTCGTTTTGCATTAGTGTAAAGATATATAAAATTTAAGCAAATTAATTCAGTACCTTGTTTTATATTCTTACTGCAAATAACCCTGTCTCCTCATTTTTAAATCCTTATATAGATTAGTTTTGTTTGTTCTTCCCTCTGAGTTTTTCATACTTGTTCTGGTTATGATTACACCAAACGCATGTCTGAACAAGCTCTTCTACCTTCCCAAAACTTCCTTACTTGCTTTGCCTATTTCCAGCTGACAGAACTTTCAAGAATTAAAAAAATGAAATCCCAGTAAAATCTGAAAACTGGTTGAGAAGTTTCAGGCTTGAATTTCCAAGTGTGCTGCAATGGATTTAGTATTCCCACTATGGTTTAAAGCTCAGTAAGGTTGGGAGACTGAACTCTCCACTGTGTCACGAAAAATCACAATGACAGCATCAACTCTTGTCAAAATTTTAATGTAATTCAGCAGTCAAATACTTTTTGTAGTGATTTTATAGGACTGAAAGTGTGTATTTGCTGTAATGATTGGTGAGTTAGGGTTTTTTTGGGTTTTTTTTTTCCCCCTTACACAGGTATAGAAAACGGCCAGGATAGGCAGCAACTAGAACATTTGTCTGAGGAAATGTTGAGGCGTTCATTCTGCATTGCTGTGTGTCCAGGTGACAAATAACAAGCTTGTGAAATCTTGTTTCTGAAACCACCATAGCAGGATTTGCAAGTGGTGGAAAGTTACGTTCTTTCTAAATGTCTCTATTGGGTGCAAGTGCCCTGGTGCTGGGCAGGGCAGGGGCCTGAAGGGGTGACCTCTGTTAAGAGAGGAGAGGGGCTGCTGGTTCCAACTGTCTCAAACAGACCCACCAAAGGACACAGCTGAGCCATCAACCAGGAGTGGGGTGCCTCTGGGAAAGCAGATGTAAGAAAGGCCAAAAAATCCCCACTGGACAGAACTGGGGCAGGGAGGACAAAAAAACCCAACAACTAAAACTAACCAACCAACAAAAAAAAAAAAAAAAAAAAAGTGAGAAAGAGGAAAGGGAAAACCAAGGTGGAAGAAGGAGGAAGAAGAGGTGCTCTACAGCACTGGAGCAGGTATTCCCTGCAGCCACAGGAGGACCCCATGCTGGGGAAGTTTTTTTCCCCTGAAGGACTGCAGCCCATGGAAAGGACCACACTGGAGCAGTGGAAAAACTTGAGGAGGAAGGAGCAGCAAAGGGGAACCATGAGGTAGTGATTATAATGCTTACCATTCCCCCCACATCGCTCAGGGGACAGAGGAGTCAGGAGTGAAAGAGTGAAGTTGACCATAGGCAAAAAGGGAGGAATGGTGTTGTTCAAGAGTTTATCTTCAAATCTATTTTAACTGGCAATAAACTAATTTTCTTAAAGTCTGTTAGTACCATAGAAGTAGTTGGTAAGCACTCTCCCTGTCTATTCCATCCCATGAATTTCTCATCCTATTCTCTGCCCCTGACCCCCTGCAGAGTTGGTTGGATGGACTTTTGGCTGTTTGCCAAGGTTAGCTCACCACCACATCATCTGTGTTTTCAATACAGTATTTCTTTTCACTATAACTTGCTGTTTTAAACAGCTTTTCTGGGCTTTATTTATTATTTAAATGCCACATTGCTTTACTAAACTGTTTGCACATTAGTGATGGGTGAGATGATGTCTTATAATACATAGAAGCTTTTTCATGGACAAGCAAGTTATGTCATTTACTCCAATTTTGTCTGTGAAAGTACTTCCCAGTCTTTCTGTGGACTGAAAGGGGGTAGTTTAGCTTTCCATCTTTTCATGACTTTCAGAGTTGCTGTCATATTTCCCTTAGAGGTTGAGGTAAAATTTTCATCTGTTATGACCACTGAACAATGCTAAAAAGTTCAAAATAATGTAATTCTTCGGTAAAATAGAAATTAAATATTGAGAGATAAAGAGCATATGTTTTAAAATTTGCCAGCTAAGTGTTCAATCTGTGATAAAATTCTAGAAAATGGAAAAAATAGATGTGTGTTGTCTTACTTCTAACCTGAACAGTCTTTCTTCCATTTTTTTTTTTAAACTTAGATATCATACTAACAGAAAGACAAATCTTGTTTCCATACTTGTTAAGTATTTTATTTAACATGAAAGTAGAGTCACTGTCGCAGCACTATCAAAACTAGCCAGCTGCAACAAGGCTTTTACATCCCATACCAACTTAACTTCAATAAGTAGCTCCCACACCTTGCCCCAGCACAGCCACCCATCCCCCACAAGGTTTCAAAAGTTCATCTACTGTCCATGCTGTTTCTTCAGGCCAGTCCACCCTGCTTCTTGCCTCTGCTGCCTCTCTTACACCCAGGGCACTCTCTCTTCTCCCTCTGCTTCTTCCAGTGCTCCCCTCCATCCAGTCCTCCTCTTCCATACCCCTTAACGCTATTTAACCACTTAGCAGGAACCAGCCACAGCTGCACGTTAACCACATCAGCCAACTCACCACCCTGAAACCAGCCCACAGCTCTATATTATCAATGTTAATTAACCTGCCTTCTTTCCTCTACAATTCCTCCACAATTCAAGTCCTCTACAATTTACTACCTTGGATCATGTTGCTTATCCTTCATTTGTAGGTTCCTCTCAGTATCTTACTCTAAGAACCGAAAGCCATGCTGAAGACAGGCAATCCAGTAACTAGCAAGTGTCCAGGTTACAGAAAAGCGTACAGTTTATTGCTGATGCTGTGTCTGACCCGAGTTATACACAGTAACAACTTTGCAGGCTAATGTGGGCTTACTCTGCAAAGGGCTTTAGGCCAGTGCAGAAGTTTCAGCCTGTAAATTGTGCAGGCCAGGACAGTGGAGTGGAAATCACTGCTTAGCATCGGATGCCCAAGTGATCTTCAAGGCCGAGGGTGCAAATAATTGCTTCATGGATCTGCAACACAATCATTTATTTTAAAATACAGGAAGAAGATGAGAGTACCAAGGTCTGCCTTCTTAGAGAAGAATAAGTCTTACCCCAAGAAAAAAAACTGTTCTCTATTCTGTGCTTTGCTTGACTCTTCCTGTCACTTCCCATCTCTTCTACTATTGACTGGAGAAAAATCAATAGATGAGAGGGAAGGGGAGGGTTCTCAAGCAGGCCTGGGGGCCTTGCTTGAAGAGGTCCTTCAGCCGGGCATTACCTACCTGTCCAGGGACTTGATACTGCGCTTGGCAATGTCATAGTTTCTGTCAGAGTAACTGGGAAAAACTATCACTGGAGTAGTTCCCCTGCCAAGATCCACTGCCTATTTACCTTTTGTTGTCTCACTATGTCTTAATGAGCTGTTGCCAATGTCCGACTCATTCCTTCCAGGGAAGTGTTGCAGGTGATGTGGGTAGATACAGGATATTCCTGTGTGAGATGTCAGATAGTGTGGGTTCAGAAGATACTCTTCCACAGGGTAGAAATTTACCTGGCAGAAAGAAATTCAACTTTCACAAGTGAAACAGAGGGAAAAGGTGATGTTGTAAAGGGAAGAGACACCTAAAAGGAAGATAAATTTATTTAAGGGATCAAGATGCCTAAGTGGATAAGTGACATAAAGAAGTATTTTGTATCAGGTAAACTGAAAAAAAAATATGTAAAAGCAGGGGTGAAAAAAGGGCAAAAATCTGAGTCTAATTTATTAAACCAGTGCAAAACTGCATGAAGAAACTTTTGTTTTGTTTTGCTTTGCTTTATATTAGCTTGCTGACATATTTTTAAACTGTGGTTTCTCTGATCTGTGGTTTAAAATATACTGTTTAGCTGAAACTGATGCAAATTTGAACAAAGGGAGGGCTTAGAATAATGTAATTTTTTTCAACTCTCCTACTTAATTAACTAAATGTTTATGAATTTATGGAGACAGCTCTTCCACTGTATGTCCTGCAGAACTCCGTAAGAAGTCCAAGTGATACTGATTTACAACAGCACAGGACATAACTCATCAATATTTTTACAGTGGCTGGAAATAAAAAGAAAAATATTCAATCTCATTGAAAATTGTGTTGTTACAATACCTTTTAAAAACAGGCAATTTGAAAAGCAGTAGAATAAGAAAAATATGTTTACAGTTATTGTTAAATATAATATGTCAGGATTATAATTTGCTTTTAAAAATCCAGTTTAACAAAAGGAACATTCAAGAATTGAATGCAACTGAAAATTTGAAATATGCTCAGGGACACAGGAATGTAGGGTTTTGTATCTTATGCATCATCAGCACACAGCAAACTGATGTTTTATAGCACACACATTTGCATAGGCCTGTTGAACTTGAACATGTCAAGAGTTTTTCTTATGCCTTTTAGAGTCCTGACTTTAGCAGTACAGTACATTAAACTAGCACTAGCAGAAAAATGATAGCTGTTATAATGCTTCTGAGCAACTGCTCAGCTTTATGTTCTCTGGGCACTTACAAAAAATTGTATCCAATAACATTCTCAAAGAAGAAAAATGATTTATACATATGAAAGCTTGCCAACCTGCTGTGAATGTTTGTGCCTGATTTTTTTTTTCTTAATTTAATTTTAAATCCATGATCTTCTATATTTTCCCTCTTCATGTGTATTTATAGAATTATAATTTACATCAGACAAAATCATATTCAATTTTGGCATGTTACATCATAGCGTTTGGGTGATGTAATGCATCATTCATGCAGAACATAGACTGACGTCTCTATAACATGTCAGAAATAATAACAAATATCTTTAATGCCTGAATACAGGTTTTACTACTGCCTAGCATCATCTAGTTTTGTAAAAGGTTTTATCTTTGCTCCAGCTCTTGTAGACACTCAAAGTAGAAAGAGTTCATATTTAGAATTTGTATTACTGCAAGTCATACTTTAATATTTTTGGGTTTTGTTTTTTGTTTGCTTTTTATAAACATGGCACGCTGGAGTCTAATGTCTCAAAACAAATCACTTTCAGGTTTAAGAAAACGAGATAACATGATAATTCAGTAACAACTAAACTATTTCCAGGCAAAGGTAGTAGTCTGGACACCTTTAGTATTTTCACTAAATCATTACTGAATCAGATTTAAGCTGTCATGTTTGTTTTACCTGTCTTAGTCTCAATACAGGAGTTTTCTTGCTCCTGCGCTTGTGATCCGCTCCCCCATCTTGCTGGCAGGGAGGGAGTGAGCAGCTGGGTGGGCATCAGCTGCCCGGTGGGGTCAAGCCACAGCACAGTGTCTGTCTTCCCTCCCCTTCTCTGGAAATGTGCTGCTCTTCACAGAGGCTCCCCGTTCACAGCCCGCATCTGCTGTCTTTACCACTCTTACCTCCAAGTCACCACTGCGCCTTTCCATTCGGTCACAAAGTGACTTCTGTTCTTTGAAAACAAAGAGTTTGAACTAAATTTGTGACTAATTCTCCCTGGCTGAGATTTCTTCTCTTATGATCAGGATTACGAACTCGTGACATCATTGCAAAGGGTGCAGATGGCACCATTTGCACTATATAGTGTGTTTGACTGTATAACAGATATATCTTCCCACGTGGTTTTTTTACTTCCCTTATCCCATTCATTTTATTATGCAGTATCTGAGTGGTGAAGGTAATTGATTATATTATCACATATGTTTGTTACTCTGTGGTAGGCACTGAGAGAATATAACCTTGCCATGGTGTTTCAGTTTAAGGCACTTTGGAGATCAGTGCCTGCAGTGCAATAGGTTTTGGCCAGGACTTCTTTGCAAAGACATTATTTTTTTCATTTTTGTATAACCTAATTTATGTTTTTATATCACTCAGTTGATACAGGACTTTCTGTGTAAAACCAGAACAGATTTAAAAGTTTCATATTGGGGACCTGCTAATAATTCATGCTTGAAAATAGAGACTCAGGTAGAATCCTAGTTTAGGAAAGATCCCAAAGTGCTTTATATAATGGTGCTAATGAATAATTTCAAAATTATGTTGTTCTTGCTAGCAAAATACATTTAAAAAATACAATTTAACAAAAGAAAAAAAAGGAGGGGGCAGAGAAAATTTTCTAACTTATGTAGCTATTCTTTGTTTTTATTGTTACATTGCATGGAACAGCAACGGCTTTATACTAAAGACAGAAACTATAATACATCACAAAATATCTTACTACGTTTCATGCAGGATGTAACCTTTTTCATGGCAAGACCTGTTTGTCTCCCTTTCACAATAAAAAGAGGCTTTATTACAAGAAAGCAATGTGAAAATGATATTAAAGAGAACCTGAAAAAAATGGGGAATTGTTTGTGAGTCGGGATTTCATTTGGAAATGAAATGTTGCATTTATTTAAGACAATAATGTTTGTGGTGTATAAACAGATTATATAATATTGTATTGTTTTTTTACATACCATAATAACATTACTTATATCTGTTTAGTAACTTAAAAACATGCATATTCTCTAAGAATCACTCACATTGATGTTTATAATTTATAAGCAAGGAAAAAGGTCTCATGGGTATGAAAAGAACAACCATTTTTTAAATATTACTATGGAAAGAACTAGTAGAAATGAACAGCATATATTGGGACTATTGCCCTGCCATGTAGAACACTAGCATTAAACATTTGGTATTTGTTTAGGAGAAATGATCTTCACATAGAAGATTTAATATATTCTGTATTTAGTACTGAGTAGTAGAGAACAGTTAAGGGGCTTACTGAGCAAACTTGCTAAGTACAGAACTTGTGTAACTTTTTAGCAGTTTGAATACTGCTATTGCTTGCTTGTGACTTTTGCTCAGCAATTAAAAGTTAATAATATTTTATTTTACTCAAATTTGTATTACCTCAAATGGCCTAGTTATTCTGTATTGTTATTAGCCAAGATTCTTGTGAGATGGTCAGAAAATCCTGTACTGGTGTAACATATGAGCATGTATTTAATTAGGTAGAGCTAGACTGAGCAGTAGACTGAGGACTGGCTGTAAGGTGATGTGTTGCAAATAGGTACTTTCCGAGATGGTTGGCTGCATAGTAATATGAACAACACTTTAATAATTTTAAATATCCATATTGTACTGCAATGAAGTGAAAATCTGTGAGTGTAAGTAGCCCAATGTAAATAAGCACACAGACTCTTGCTGTATTAACACTGTGAGTGTTCAGGGCTGAATTTGTCCAAGCCAAACTAGACTAAATTCTTTCTTTGAATTCAAAGTGAAGGAATGGTTTTCTGTATGGTTTTGGGCTAAATACTTGTGTTTTGGCACTCTAAAGCTTCACACAGCTATGAATTTGTTTTTTCCTGTGAAAGCCACAAACTTATTTTGTGTATTACAGCATGTTAGTTATAATTTCAATGAAGAAGCAATTCAGGGAAAAAAAAATAGTTGTCCTAGTAACTTCACAGATTAGTAACTTATGAACCTACTGTCTTCTAATGGTCTTCTGAAGAAGTTAACTCTTGCCATACAAAAATAATAGAATGGTAAAGTAAAAATTAACATCAATGAAGCAGTGAAGATTTAATGAATTACACTATCAGGAGTCCTCACTTATTTTTGTACTCCTCTGATAGCAATGTAAATAGTTCTTCCAGAGATATTCTATTCATATTGACCATGAATTTAGAGAAATACATGAAACACATGGTCAAGTGAAGACTGGTATGTATTGGGAAAATACAGTTAATTTTTACATATTTTCTGATAGCTGTCATCTTGTGATAACATCTAAGTAAATTTAGGGAAAATATTACATAGCTTTTGCATTTGTGTCAGGAATGGAAATTTTGGTTTGGTAGTTGTTAGGTGTATAGAGAGAGCTGAGATTTCTCTCCTCAGCTCATTGCTGTGGTACTGCTTGTTCTATAAATCCTTTACAGAGGTAATTCCTGAAGATTTGTTCCATAAATAGAGATCATTACAGCTGCTACACCTTTTTCTGGTCAGCAAAGTTCACGTTGATTTATTTCTGATTGTTTATGGAGAAACAGTGTATGGCATATCCTATAGGTCTGGGGAAGGATATCTTCAGGCTGAGGGGTTAGTTTGTCTAAGAAACTGGGAACAAAAAATACTTCAATGCTTGAAAAAGCAGCCCTAAAAACAAAATGAGTGGATTATGGAAACAGAGGCAGAGAGCATAGGTTTGTTTGTTTTTTTTTTCCTGTATCTTGGAAGGGAGGAAGACTGCCACCATAAAGTCTAACTTTTTAACTTTCAAGGGAAAATTTCAAGCTCAAGTTAGACAGAAAACATAAATGCTACATGTTAACGGGTTTGTTTCTGATTGTGGTATCCTAAGTAGGTATCAAATCCATTGGGATTTGCTGTAGGGTGATGATTGGTATGTATCTTAACCAAGAGAATCAGGGTAAACCTATAGTGATTCATGACAGTCACTTAGAAAAGGAGCTTTAGAAGAGTATTTGTGAGAGATGAAGATAATTCACAGAGATAACACTGGAAAGATAACAATAGTGGTTTATTCACATGCTACACTCACATTTCACATTTCTGATGTTACTGGGTAATAAAGTAGGAGCCATGTGGTTTATTTCTTGGATAAATAATTTGACTTTAATCAATTAATTCCTTTGACAAAAATAGATATTAAAGTGCTTGTTCAAACAGTGCATTTATGAAATCACTGGGACTCATCCATCATGGTTCTTACAGTGAGTTATAGCTGATACTTCAAGTCAAACTTTTCTCTTCTACTGCTGTGACCTAAATAGCTTGCTGCAATTTCAGATTGCTTTTTTCAAGGCTGTTGTAGTTGTGTCTCTCTGCCTCTGTAGACCACACTTCTATTTCTTCCCTTCCCTACTGATTGACCTTCACATAATGTAGTTCAATAGAGATTACAATTTGCCTGGGGACTTTATTTTGCTATTACTGTTTCCTTTATAAAAGAACTCTGTTTTGCTGGGGAAGTTAAATCCCTTACCACTGATTTCTGCCTCAGTTAACTTCTTGTTCTAGATAGTAAGATGCCACTCACCTTGCAGGCTATTTTAGTGACATGTCAGATTCAAATGATCCCTTGCATTATTATTTACAGGTTTTGGGTGATGTACCTCTAGTACATAATCTAGTACAAACCTCTACTATGCAAATGAATTGAGTCGACAGTGCAGTGGTGCATGCCTTAATATCACAGGATTTTTATTCATAAATATAAACATAAATCTTTCATGGTTCCCATTAAAGGCAATAACATTCGTGGGTTTCCTTTTTTCTTTTCTTTCTTTTTTTTTTAATTGACATGGTTGGCTAGATGGTAAACTGCTTGTCTCAGCCATTCCTCTTCCTTCTTGAGTGTCTAGGTGTTGCTCTGAATCAAAGCTGTACCTTTCCCTTGGTGATTTTCACCCATGGTTTGTAAGTCTGCCACAGTCTTTCTGCATTTCTGTGCTGTGATAGTTGTGTTGCAGTGAGAGTATTATGGTTTTGTCTTGCTCATTGTGACTTGTAACACTGCTGATCTTCATTTTCATTTTGATTGTTTGTTCTACTGATTAGGAAATGATTTATCTTTAGGTGAGGAAATAATGCTATGTAGATATTGATTACAAGACATTTGGTATTTTTGTTTCATTGCTTTGGAGGGAGCACTTGCTGCTTTGAGCAAGATGACAGCAAAAGCTGAATGCTCTTTTCCATATATTAAGAACTGAGGAAATCTGGCTGATTTTTTTTTTTTTTTTTTTTTTTTTCAAAAAAAATTGCAAATTTTGTTTAGCACAGAATTACAATGCTGTCTCCCAGCCTTACATATGCATCACAGTTCTCACTGTTCAATAGGACTTTATACTTTCTGCTTTGCTCTTTTTCTTTCACTGCTGCTGTACTTGGAAAAAACAGATCACTGAAGGTTTCTGACTCAGACTTTCTCACCTGTACAAACTGAGAATCAAGAAATAGTAATAGTGAAGTAGGGAACAAAGTCTTAGAAAGAGTCTTGAAAAACGTGTTTGTGAGAGCTTCAGAAATTAAAAATGTGTTCCCTAGCTTATCTAGAAACATACGTTATGTTCTAACATTTTGTGCATTTTTAACAGCCAGCCATGAAAAAAAAAAAAATCCCGTGTTTTTAATACCAGTAAGCCTCATAAAAAGGGCTATAATCTACACCCATTTTTCCTGCAATGCTAGTACATATACATATGGTTGTGACAGAGTTAACTTTCTTCATAACAGCCCATATGGTGTTTTGGATTTGTGAGCAAAACAATGTTGCTTAGACACAAATATTCCAGCTATTCCTGAACAGCGCTTGCACAGCACCAAGGCCTTCTCTGTGACTCACTTCCCCACTCCCAGGGGGAGGCTGTGGGGGCAAGAGGCTGGGAGGGGAAGTAAGCAGGACAACTGACCCAAAGTGACCAAAGAGATATTCCATGCCACATGCCATCATGCTGGGCAACAGAAATTGATACAGGGAGGCTGGTCTGGGAGGCAGCCATTGTTCAGAGACTGTCTGGGCATCAGTCTGCTTGTGGGAGACGGTGAGCGATGGCCTTCCCATTGCTTGTTCCCCGCCAGCCCCTCTTTTCTTCACTCATTAAATGGTCTTTATCTCAGCCAAGCAGTTCTCCCACTTTTGCTCTTCCCATTCTCTCTCCTGTCCCACTGGAGGACAGAAGTGAGTGAGCAGCTCACTCAGCTGTGCTGTCCTTAGCTGGGGTCAACCCATCACACTACCCAAGGCTATTCTTTTTCCAGCCACCAAGCTTAACTGAATGAATTTTTGAACAAATGGCAAGAGGTGGGTAGAAAAAGAAGAGAAGTAATATTTAAGTGGTGTTTAAGAAGGATGCAGTTCTGACAGAGTTCCTCAGCAGTGCTGTATTATCCACGGTCTTGACTTTCAAAGGTAATATAGTCATTTGTCCATTGTTTGCTTTTAAATATCCAAATGGTCTGATATCAATTAGTATTCACTGTTAAGAAAATGTTGTCTATTACCTGTTGCTTCTGAAATGTCATTGATAGATACAGCAATATTGTGATGTCCTAAAAAAACAACAGGTAAAGTAAGAATTGTGGTACTAGTGATTTTAAAAAATCTGGTTCACATTTTGCTGACCAATAGTTATATACTTTTCATCATTAATAATTTTTCCTTATATGTCCAGAATAACAACTTTTGCATCTTTCATTTTTGTGATGCAATTTCAAGGTACTTTTAATATATGATAAAAACATTAATATGATAGAGATACAACAAATCAAATAAAATCTTTTTGCCTTCATTAAGACACGCATATGCAATCATTAATAAAATGGAAAATAATTCCCTCCTAAGCCTGTATTCAAGCACTAATAACTAACCTTTTCAAAAGCATTGGCATGGACTATCCTGGCTACAAGTACAAAGTCATTCATGCTTATTCCTCTTTTGCCTGGAAATTAATTTTGTACTTCATATCAAATTGAGAAAAAAAGACTTTCAGTTCTTTTCTAGTGAGTATTTGATTATTTACAAAAATTTCACTGCTAATCACACAATTTATCGCTAAATGAGATGGATCTTAATCATGCTTGGCTCTGAGTGATTTCTGTGTTTAAACTATGTTTATCATCGATAAACTAACTACTGAAACATTGTTAGAATGTAAGAACAGAGAAAGGTTCATCATGCCTAAAGTAATTTCAGTATCTGACAGAGTATCAGAGGAGGTTAAAGGAAGCTTCATACCGTGTCTGTAAGCAATTGATGACTAATGCTGATGTTAGAAATGAAAAGATTGTTTTCAGCAACAACTGATTCTAAAGCAAATATTTTTCACAGTTGCAATAAGGAGATAATACAGAATATATTTTAATGTATTTTTACTAGAAAATGGATTCAACATAAAATGAGATGTGAAAAAAATAGGTTTTAGATGTAAACGTCAAAAAAGGAGAACACAGAAGAATTTGGATGATTTAATGTTCTCAGAAACACTGAAATCTGAACCCCTGACAGGAGGCCAGGTGGTGACTGAAATCTAGAAAGAGAATTACAGTCTCTTCTAGAAAATCCAGGACTGATCCCATGAAAAGCAACTAAAATAAATCAGGCAAAGCAATTCTACTTTGTCTCCCCTGTTCTGCAAATTGCAATGTGATCTGGTTCTAGGAGTATGAGAATGAATCCAGCAGCAGGGATATACAGCATGAAAGCACAGATACTGCAAGGCAAGAGTGCAAACATTAACCTGTGGCAAACAATAAAGCAAAGAGTCTGATCAAGGCTCACGGTCTGTGGTGGCTGTGTGCTCACCCAGTGTTGTTACTTGAGGTAAGTCTCTTGATGACAACCCACACTATTCAACACCAAAAGCATTTTGTGTGGTGTAGCTAGTCTTCTTTCACAGATGTTACGATGATCATTAATGCTTCTTATTAGCAGGGTTAAAACATGTATAATGATCTTACTAATTAGACTGAATATTCAGTGATGTTCAGAGGTGCTTTTTACAGTTTGCTCAGCTTGGATTCCTCAGCATCACTAATGCAATGACAGTAGGTTCTGCCTGTTTCTTCCTACTGCTTGAAACAATACAATAGAAATTACATAGATTTATGAAACAGATCTTCCATATAAGATTTTTTTTTCAGCTGTCATTATTTCATTTTATTTTTCTTCAGTTGGTGTAAATTAAGCTGTGAAAATTCAGCAGTTTAAGAAAGAGCTCATTTAAAAAGAAATCTTTTGTCCTGTGCATCAATTGCTTTCCACCTTTGGGAAACATTTTTCTGTCCTCAGATCAGTATTTCTTGACATATCCAACAAGCTGTAATGGTTTATTTACTGTTTCAATTAATCTGGTTCTTCTGCTGCGTGCTTGTTTTTTTTCTTTGTTTTATACCAAACTCTTCATCTTCTCTATCTTTTAACTTTTACACCCTAAGAATCAAATTTCTGTTGACCCAATTTGCTGCCAAAACGTTGCGGAGATGAGTGAGTGGTTTCCTTCACTCAAGGTTTCAAACAGAAAACTGCAGCAGACTGAGACAGCTAAAGTCTAGGTGATGCCTAGAGCCGCTGAATTCCTTCAGAACGAAGAGTGCTGACACCTGCTGAACCCTGAAATGCATTCAACAAATCGCTGCAGTTTTACTAACTGCTGATGATGCAGGTTCATGTTCCCCAAGGCAGATGAGAAATCTGGCAATGGTTTTGGTGCTAATTTACTGTTTGTTGGAAAATATCAAGTAGCTGTTGCTTAGTAGACTGTGTATTCCTTATCCCTTACCCATCCTGCTTAGCGCCCCTTACAATCTGTCTGTTAAAGAACATCAGAACTTAGGAACGTACTTTTGAATGTTTAGATCCCTGTTTGATCTCTTTCCCCAGATTGACAATAAATGACAAATCTAGAGATTTATGTGGCACTACACCTACTGCAGATCAGCAATCATTCTCTGGTATATTTTTTTTTCCAGATTTTTCATCTGCAGCAGCAGTATCAGCAGTTAACACTTTTCTTCTGCCACAGCATGAGCAGAAATTGTGTGCCACCTATTGTGTGCATCACCACTTCTTCTTAACACAGAATATTTGTTCAAGGTTTGTTTTGGTTTGGTTTTTTTTTTTCAAATGTCTGTCATAATTTAAATTAGTTGATTAAATTTCCTAGAGGCTTTTTTTTTTTTAACTTATCCTTGCATATTCCCTAATTTGGCTTAACCTTGTGTGTGTATAAACACAAAGAAAAGAGCTTGTGAGTGATATGAATTATGTACATGTGTATGCATGCATATGTGCATACACCTACGAACACAGACTGCATAGTATCACTAGGCCAATGGTAAAACATGGAAAAGGGATGTATATAGATATGTGCATATTTAGATGTGTGGGCATATAGATATATGTGTATACATGTTTATGCATCCATACAAATATTCTGCATATGCAAGGGAGAATGGGCTTTCCATGGCATAACCTGAAGCAAAACATTAGAGGAGAGCACTCCATAAAATGGAGTCCTGCTTGTACTACTGGTACACTCCAAGTGATCAGGAACATGGAGGCAGCAAATGGAAAATATTATCTGCAATATTCAAACAAACACAGCAACTCTGTGACCACAACAGCATGTAAAAGTAAATGAAATAAGATAGATGAAATGTAAGCATGAATGCAGCAGTTCCAATTTTGTTAATTAGTCTGTATTCATGCTTCAGTGACGCTGCAATTATGCTACCTCATCCTTGCGTAGGCCTATTGTGCAAATGCTGTCGTTATGCTCCTAGTAGCATATAAAACAATGCATGATATGAGCCACCTACAGAGATGTTATTACAATTGTGTCAATTTAACAGTATGTTTCTTAAAATTTATAATTATTTGTTTTCACTGAGAAGCAGTTTGTGAACTTCTTACTAGTCTTTTTAAAGTTAACTTGGTAATTTCGTTTATGTTGTATTAAACACCTGCCACTAAAGTTTAGATAATTGTGTACACCTAGTTATGTTTTAAAATGAGAATCAGCACCTATATCTACTTTTTAATAATTGTATAGTTTTCAGGATTTTTTTTTTCTAATTTCCAATAAATCATACTAGATATTTAGAAATAGTAGGAGAACAAGGAGGTATTACTTAATCTATGGCATTGTTTGCCAACTGCAGCAAAGGTTGTATTCAATAGCAAAAGATCACGTCTTCAAATGTTGGGTGGAAAAAACACCAAAACTGCCTTTTTCCAAGAAATGATGTGTATTTAAAGACTGCACTTCAAATACAAGATTATTTAACTCTGAATGAAACATTTGGTTGAGCTACTGTCGCATGGGGACTGAATCCAGAATCTCTAGATGAAAATTAGTTTCTTCAGCTTGAATTACAAATGTAGATCTACCAGTTAATAGGCAGTGGCAGTTTTAGAAATGCTTTATTTACCTATGCATGTGCAGCGAGTGAAGAGACAGGACACAGCTTGATGCAAGCAAGATGTCAACTCTGTTGTACTCCATCACAAGTTTATAGATGTTTTTCAAAAAACACGCGCTTTAAGCAGATCGGTTCTTTAGGCTGAGCATTAAGTACTGGGCAATCCCCGATTGACTTGCCAGACACACAAAGGACACCTGAAGTGAGTTTCTTAGACAACCCTTAAGTCGTTATCACACAACT
>JAVJGJ010000014.1:102969735-102986802 GCA_035590215.1 Microhierax caerulescens
GTGTTCCTCATTTCCATATCGGCATGACTCAGCAGTCGGCATCCTGTCGGCTGTTATCTATTCATCCCCTTTGTCATTGCAAGGTTTGTGGCCGACAAGTTCCAACACGTCCAACACGGTCCCCTGTTGTTATTTGGACCGTGCTTGGAGGCTGCTCCTCGGGCCCTGTCCCACACGCATGCTCTTTTATTAGCATGTAGTTTGTATAAAATATAATTAACAGAATTATCACCATAGTCACAGACTACATCTCCCTGTTTATCAAGAAATGTACTGTATTTCAAATAATTTTCAAATGCCAGTGGTTATAATGGAGGGAATAGTAAGTATTTCTTTCAGCTAAAAAATCAGAATAGCAGATTTTTGTAAGAATGAATATAAAGGATGGGAATTTGTGATGGACAATGCCAAGGAACCGACAAAATTGTTAGTTTATAATGTAGAGTTGTTTACAATTCAGAAGCATTTTTCTGCAGATGTTCACTACCAAGTTTTGCATCTCCATCACAGATAAGGTCTAGCAGACTTTGAAATGAACCTTTTCTTCAGCCTTTGCTCTATAAAATTTAGGTAGAATTTCAGTTTCATAACATCTCTGGTTAATTAGTCATTTGAGGAAAGCAATGTCTGAAGATTTATTCAGGGTTTCAGAAGCATCTAAATGACCCCTGGATACAGCAGTTTTGATCTGCTTTCTTCTAATTTAGGTCCAGTTAGTTTGAAGAGCTTTGATTATTTTATTTGATTATTCTTTCTTTTAAATTATTCCATTCAAAACATGTTTTGTATGGGTTCATTTATCCTCTTTGAAACAGATACATAACTGCACACAGGTGTTTTGTTTAATAATATTAATCTAGCCAATTAAAACCCTCCAGGATTACCCATTAAAGCCTTAGAGAGAGAAGTCAACCCACTGCAAGGACACTGAATCATAATTATTGCTTTCCAAGTTACAGCCTATAAAGCATGTGTAATCTTTCAGCATCACCTAGATTCTATATTTTATATGTAGCAGTACAACACTACTAATAGGAATAGTAGTACGAGTAATAATACTAATATGAGTTTTTTGCCTACTTCTGGAGTTCAAGATGCAGTTAAATGCCAAAATTTCTATAAACACATACAGGCATATATGTAGTTTATTAATTTATTTAGTTAGTTTTGGATTTGCACAAGCTCTCAACAGCTACACAGCTGGTATCAAGGAAGAAGCTTCCTTGGTGTGCAGAATACTCTTTCTTCTGTCTCAAAGAAGGCTAAGGAAAACTTCCCAAATATGAACAAGCTGCTTTAAATAATGAATCATATACTTGAAGAGTATGTCTAATTTTTATTTGATTGCTTTGTGTAGCTATTGATTACTTATCAAAATACCAAGATTACTAATTATTAAAAGAAAAGGAAGTTGCTTTTGGAAAGTGATTTCATAGAAGTATTTGCACATTTCCCAAATATTTCAATCCTGATCCAGCCTAAAACATTGGTGAATCATATTACAAGGAAATCTTCTGAGCTGCACAAAACTAGTAATTACACAAAGCTAAGAGGCAAACATTACAAACTAATCATGAAGAACAAATATTACATAGAAAACAATACTGTAATTTTAGTGATATCTTAAAAAGTATCTGTCACAAATTTCAGTGCTGGTTCCAGGCAAAGAGGTTACAGATCAAAACTGATTCTATAATGACAGGAAAAACTTATATATTTCTCTGCTGTTTATGACAAACTGGCTTTAACTAGTATGTTAAGGCTAGTTAAAGGACATCTGCTATTGCCCACTGCTATAGTGAAACATAAGACCCATAAGACACATAATTTTTGCTTTTCCAAATGGGTTTGTACCCTAGACAAAAAATAAAAACAACCCCCCCCCAAAAAAAAAAACCCCAACCAAAAAACAAACAACCCCTCCCAAAAAAAAAAAACCAACACCAAAACCAATAACAACAAACCTTCAGGAAAAAAAACACTCTCTTCAGAGACTGGTAAATTCTTCTTTTTCAATACAGCTCAGTCCATTATGGATCAATATTGACCTACATTTAAGTTCTCAACTCTATCACAGCATGCAGCAATAGTTTTGTCTGACCTAGCCAATATAAAAATAACTGTCTCTACCACTGGCAAGTACCTTCATTCAAGCCTAGACAGATGATAAGAAATAATGCCAACCAGCTAATTGGACATAATGCTGCATCACGAAAGACTGGCTCTTTGCTTTTCAACCTGTCGACTACACTTTACCAGCAGAAATCCATCCAGAGGTTGGACTAGCTCTCCTGTTTCTAACTGTAAGAAAAATGCCAGGTCAGGATACGGTAGTGAGTCCAAAGATGAAGAGATGAGCAGTTCTTCAGGTGGGCATGGGTGGAGTTACAGCTTATGAAGATGGAGGACCAGGCCCTAGGGTTGGGGAGTCTTGCAGGAAATCAATGCCTCTGGAGCAAATGGGCAGCTACAAAGAGACCTTCATCTGCAGGTCACCTGGTGGCTGGAGGTGGAGAAGCCGAGGTGGGAGGCGTGCCTTTACCTGAACCTGTGTTCCCTACACACACCTGGGACTATGCTCACGCCAATATGGTTATTACTATCAGTAACTGAGCACACGCCTTATTGGATTTCTAATAAAATAGGCAGTTGCAGGATATTGTGGTGATCTAAGTATTGATTATTTGTTAAAAGATGCTTTATTAATGCTAATGCTAACCAAACAGTTATACAAAACCCTAGAAAGACAGGGTAAATGACAAATTGATAACACAAAGAAAAAATAATTCATTTTCTGCTTTAATAGATTTCATACCTTTAACCTTTGTTAAAGACACAAAAAATGTAGCTATTTTATTGAAAATAAATTGCTGAGGAAAAAAAATGTTCTAGATGTCTTTGACATAAAGTTAAAAATACAAAGAAGAAACTATTTAAAATATTCAGCTTAAGCCTGGTAGATAAATGCAAGCCACCCTTTCTTCAACAAGATAGATCCTTAAATATATCCTTGCTATATGAAAACCATGAAAAAATAATGCTTCATTTTGTAGGATTAGGGAGAAAAGGACCTCAGTGTTTGAATAAATGTTTTAGAAAGATTTGATAAAGCTGCTTTTACAACCTTTTTGAATAAAACCCTTAGTGGAAAACATTTGAGGGACATTAGTTCTTGAGATAATATCTAGAGTATGTGTGCATGTACATCACTCTGTAAATTTGTTTTTGAGTCAATGAAGAATGTGGTTTAGTTGCAAGAGAACTGATCTAAAAACAGCTTCTAGTGTTGAGTTCTGTAATCATACACATTTTTAATATATATTTGAAACCTGCTTTTCAATTCATTCTATAAAGGAGGAAGCTTGCTTTGTTTCATTATTACTTTAGCTTCAACTAGAAAAAGGGAATCCTGGTTTTGAATTAGTTTGCTAGATATTTGCCATCTTCTTCCAGTTTGTCCCTTGACATTGTATTTCTAGGCAGTTGATAAAACCCCAGATTTATCTTCAGCAAAAACATATTGAAAACAAACACTAAATAGTAATTTTGTATATCATTCAAAGATTTCCCTTACAAACCCCAAATACTTGAAATGCTCCCATTTTAATGACCACCATGTATCAATTTTAACCTGAATTCTCTTTTGAATGTAAACACTTAATTGAAATTAATTAATTGAAAAATGGTGGGAAGGAAGATATTTCATACAGTTTAATATGAAATCCTATAAGTTAATTAAGGGCATTGATTAATTCTCAGGCTTGAGCAAAATTCATATGAATAGGCTTGAATACCTTCACATAAAAACAGATTCCTTGCAAGTGAGAGAAGTGGAACTGAGCACTGTTCTGTAAGGCATGAAGGTTTCATATTAATCGACTTTATAAAAAGATGAATCTCTAAGCAAAAAAGTAAAATATTTTTTATAAATGTAATAATACTAAAGTCCTAAGGTTAAAAAAAATGAATTATTGTTTATAAATCACATTAGAAGGATTTAGAATTCTAGGGAAAGTAGGAGAATAAGAAAGTTATTCTTACTGCCCTAATAGCTGCAGATTCTTTACAACATGTAGTAAGTTCTTCCTAAAGTCTAAGGAAGGAAGCTTTGTCCCTTTTTCTTCCTATAATCACAGGGTTATTTTGTTATGTACATGTGCTGTCAGTGCAGTATTATGTAGTTATTATCTAATTTCATAATTTTTACCACAATAATTACAACTGAAACCAATATTTTCCAGGGTTACATTTATTATTCAGCATTTGTTAAACAAAGCCTATTCCATCTAAAGTAAATGTATTTGAAAATATTTCTACTCCTGTTTTAAACTCTTATCATGTTCTTGTAAGGAATAGTCTATCACTTAGTTTTCAAATGTTAGAGTATCTTTCTCAACGTTTGACTCAACTATAAATGCCTTCTTTTCATTTTTTTCTCTTTCTGTAGAAATCTGAAATAGTTTGTTTTATATTGTGACCTGGTTTGATAAACACTAACTTGATATATGACACTAATTCAAATTAACATCATTGGTCTTTATTAGCATTTTTTTCTAAATTTCATCATGGTTTACTTTGTAAATCAGATCCATGGAAAGCAATTTATTTTCCTGGAAAACAACCTCCCATTGGCCTATAGTTTCTCACATTGACAATACATTCACCTAATATGTGTCATAACTGCTCCTCATGTGTTTTGCAAATGAATGGCAATAGTTAAAATGTAGAATTCTAACCCTGGGTAAGTACTCTGACAACAGAGATGTTGGCCGAGGGAATTATTTTTTTTTTTTAACTTCCACTATTAGTAATGGAAATACATGCTAATTCTTTAATAAAGAGAAATTGTCATGTGAAGGAACCTTTAAGCTATAGAAAATTACTTGTAAAACTTGATACGGTAGGTGTATTACATGTGCAATATATGTAACATCAAAAATTCCTCCACTGTTTAGGGTAAGACAGCTGCCACATAATTGTATATTTATAAAGTTCAAGAGAAATAAAGTACCTTGACTGTACCTATAATTCAATGCATTTTCCAAAATGATCTCTCTCTCTTCCTCAGTGAGTGATTCTTTGCTGTATATAATATTTTTCTAAACTATAAGGTATAGGCAGAAAAATCCAAACTTTCTTCAAATCTAACAAGGGGGCATATACACATAATATATATTGAACAAGATACAAAATGTACAAGAAACATATGTAAGAATCATTTGCAACTATATATATATGCACACACAGAGATAATTTTATTTGTTTTTTAAGGTTTACTTCAATTATGTGACACAAACATATACATCAGGCAACCAAGCAGTCCTGTTTTGGTGTTAAGTGTCCTCATCTGGGACCACCTTTATGTCCCTCTCCCAAGAACACAGGAGCTCTATTTCAGCCTCACAGGCAGATGTGGCTTGCTCACTAGCCTTTCCAGCTGGACCTGCTTTGTCACTACATTTGTGTGATGGTCACTGTGTGACTTCAGGATGGACCCTGCTTTCTGGCCCTAACCCTTGCTTGGGTGCTGGTGGTGAGAGTGTGGCTCCTGCCACTGCTGCAGCCACCCTCACCCATCTCCTGGCTTGCTGCAGCCCACTCTTGCCATTCAATAATGCATTCATCTTGTTGCATTGGGTATACAGGGATATTTGTCCTGCACAGTATTTGAACGCATGGGATATAGCTGGGTAGATTTTGGAATGAAATGTCTGGATTTTCATGTTGATTTTTCCAATACTGATCATTGAATTTTCTATTATTCTATTGCACATAATTATTTTTTTTTAACTGATTTTCTGGGTAAATAAAGTGAAAAGTCAAAGAAATGATCCTTAGCAGAAAAAAAAGTCTTCTTGATTTCAGTCAAGACTGTTCTGAACTGGAAGTTCAGATTTTGACTATTTGAAGACCTTATGTTTCAGAAGGCTTTTCATTTAGCCTGTCAGATCTCTTTTGGGACTTTACACTTTTTAAGGTATTTCTCTGCATATCTTTAGTTACTGTAATGAATTTATTTCACATCTGATTGTTTTTCATGCTGGTTATCAGCCATCTCTGATGCTGTGGTGCAGAAGTTTGAAAAAAAAAGAGTAGAAGTGCTTAAAAACTGTGGTAGATGTACAGCAAGGAAGAAAAAAAAAAAAAAAGCTAACATAACAACTGAGAGATCTTATAGCTTCTTCAAAGTCTTTTGATTTGAACTTGTTTTCCTAAAGTCATTTTTGAATTATATAGGAAAAATATCAAATGTCAGGTATTAAAAGTCAAAACCCCTCATCATTTATGGCTGTATCATTTGAATAAGTACATATTGATAAATGGTATTTCTTTAAAGATGGCACGCTTGATTTTCAATGAGATTATATCCCACACTGTTCCCAAAATAAGATATAAATTGTGAATTTAAGAATGAAATCACCTTTTCAGATCTTCATTATGGTTTTAGGAAATAATGTTTTGTAATCATCTTGTGTGTCACTCCAAATGTGTTTTAACCTTCTCAGTCACTTTTTGCCAAGTAAAAGAAAAGCATAGGTCTGAATGTCAAATTTCTTCTGACATGATGGAAATGGATACCGAGATGTAGTTAAGACAGACTTTGAGTAGTGTCTCTAGTACAAGAGAGAGCTATACATGAACTTATACTTCTAGAACCAGTTAAGAAATCTGGAGGGTTCAGCTTCAGGAGACAAACCTATATATACAGGTGAACATGGAGAAGTTTTCTAAGCCAATTTTTGAAAACATAACTCGCTAGACTACTGCTTGATTTCTTCCATGCAGCAAGCTATTTCAGGCTCCTGTAGACCAGTAAATAGGTTTTTGCCATTGCTCTTGGCAGGCTGCAGAAGGTCTCAGGGGGTGGCTGGGTTTCCCTTGACTGGAGCAAGGGCTGATCAAGCTTTTCTAGGCACCCCGTGGCCAAGCCCCATGGCCCAGCCTGTCTGACTCCCAGCTCTGTGAGTGCCGCTGGGGAAGGGGCTGACAGCCCCAGGCAGTGCCTGTCAGACAAACGGCCCCCCAGGGCAGTGGGAGGCTGTGAGGCAGCCTTCAGTTCTTCCCTGGGACCAAGAGGAAGGAAGCCAGTGGGGATGGGAGAGTGTATAAAAAGAAATTCAAGTGGTTGCGAAGGAAGGGACGCCCACCATGAACGCCCACTGCTCCTGGTGCAAACCTCAGGATGTTGGTGAGTTACTGTGAGAGCTCCCAGCTCCCTGCCTGAGGAAGACTGGCCCTGTTAAACCTTGGGACCTAGAGGGGTTTTAGAAGGTAGGACAGACCACCAGAGAAAATTGGTAGAGATTATGTTTCTATGTGGTCATTTTAAGAGTATTATTAATGAGCCTCTTCTGTAGAATTTGGACAAGTAACTGCTATAACTTGACTAATAATTATTGCATTTCGGTTAGATTGGTGAGATCTTATCTACTTTCTTACCTACATATACACACAAATATGTATATATAGTTTGTTTCCTTCTACCCATAACAATATATTGAGTATAATAGCTCCACCAACTGAAGGTTATAGAAGCACCTCTGTTAGTGCTTTCTAAAAAAATAGTATAATGTCCTATGTATCATTCCAGTGAACTAACAAGAACCACGGACCCATACAGGTTTCCAAACAGGTTGGAAAAAACCTCTGGAAGTAATCTATGCCAACTGTGCTTGAAGCAGATTTCTCAGTCCTTATCCAGTCATTCTGATTATCTCCAAGGACTGAGATTTTACAGCCTCTCTGGACAACCTCTGTTACCATCTGACCCCTTTTCAGTGTGAAAAAAAAAAAAAAGCTTAATCAGGAGCAATAATTTTTTATTGAAAAAGTATGGGTTTAATTTTGTACCTCCTCCCCCACCCTTTGGACTGAGGAATTAGAGGCAAGGGAAGGAGGTGAAAAGTGGAATGAAAGAAAGTAGAACATAAAGAAATTAATCCCATTTTTGGTGCCTTTCCTCATATGCCATGTGCTTTCCTTGACTTGCAGTCTGGACTAAGTCTAAACAAAAAAAGAGACAGTAATCTGGATGCAGTCTTACAGATTCTGAATACAGACCAAAAATAAAATAAAAAATCACATTTATTAACCTACTAGCTATAGTCTTGTTAATAGATCCCAATATGCATCTGGTCTTCTTTCTTATAAATGTACACTGTTGACTCATGTTCAGCTTCTTGTCTACCAAGACAAGATCTGCTTTTTGCACAGATGCTTTCTATTGAGTTGGTCTCCAGCCATGCTGCTCCACAGGGCTAGTCTGTTCCAGATGCCAAACTTCATGTTTGCATTTGGTGAACATGAGTTTTCTGTTAGCCTAAATCCCAATCCCACTTAATAGTTGTCCTATCACTGAGCCCCTCCCCTCCCCTCTAGACTGATATTGTCCGTAGACTTCCCAGAAGTGCACTTTATCTTTACATCTGCGTCATTAATAAAGACATAAAATAGTATTGGCTGGAACAGTATTAATTGTTGACAGACATCACTATTAACCAGATGCCAGCTGGACTTTGTACCCCATCAACACCCTTTGAACATGATTTGAGCAGTTAATTTTCTGTCCAACTTGTAGTCTGCTCCACCAGTTCATATTTCACCAGTTTCTCTGTAAGGATACTACGATATAACACAACAAAGGTCTTAGTGAAGTCAAGGTAAACATTTTCTGCTTTCCCTGATCCACAGAGGCAGTCATCTTATCACAGAAGGCTGTCAGGTAGTCAGGCCAAGTTTGTTCTTGGTAAATCCATGATGGCTGTTCCAAATCCTGTTCTAGTGGCTCAAAAAGGCTTGTTAAGATTTTCATCGTAACCTTCCCAGAGAATGACATAAGACGAACCAGTCTATAGGTCTCCAAATCTCTTCTTGTCCCTTGAAGATGGGTTTAATTTTTGGCTTTTTCCAGACATCAGAAAAGTCCCCAAATATCCATAATCCTTCAAAGATGATAAAGAGAATTGTATTGCAATGACATTGCCCGGCTGCCCAGTCACTCTTGGATGCATCCTGTCTGGTCCCAGGATTGCGTATGTCCAATTTGCTGGAGTGCTCCCTATCTCTGTCTCTCTCACATTAGGTAATGCTTCTCTTGCATGACTTTGCTTGTAGGTTTGAGACCAGGAATCTTAAAGTTAAACCTTTCCAGGCATATCTTAATCTGATTACAAAGACCCCTTAGTTGTCTCTTAGGTACATATAGAAGTCATAATTAATTATGATCATAATAATAATCAGTTGATGACTGAATTTTTTTTAATATCCCATTTAAAACTACAAAATAATTGTTTGATTGAACAGCATACTATTATATGCACAAGTAAATTCGGGGGAAAGTATATAATAAAGCAATTAGAGAAATTTTGCACTCTATCAGACATGTAAGCTTTTATACTATTTTTAAAGCTTGATATTAAACAAATACAGTTATTCTATGATTGTAATTAAATAATCTTCATAGTATTTTTTTCTGCACTGTAGATGTCAGAAGGAACACTTTCTGTAAAAACTGCTTCTCATCCAAACTCCAAAAATGCCTGCTGTTTCTTTATAACTGAGTTACACTTGAGCATTGATGACAGAGGATTTGTGCATGAAAGATCCCAAGTCCTACAGAGAGAGGCTTGGATTCACTCATCCACTCACTTGTTTGGCAAGGTTCTTTTGGAGTTGTTGCCAAAATACAAATTCTAATTGACCCATGGTCAAATGTTTTCCTTTGTGACTCACGGTTCTTTTGCCAATGGAAAAATTGAAATGCATTGATTAAATTCTTTTTAAAGAGATGTTGTTTTTCTGCTTTCATATAAAAAATAATGCAATCCACCTAATGACTGAAATTTGCTGATGTACAGTAACCTACAGATAGTGTTAGTTGAATTCTGTAGCACATTATAGAGACTCCACTGAATATTACCTTTCATGAGGAGACATCCTTCCAGATTAGGTGTTCTCAACAAGATTTTTCTGATTCTTTCATTGCCTGATGTATTTTAGCTTATTTTATTTTATTGTAATAGAAAACATCCTGGAAAACATTGTTGAAAACCTTTCAGAATAAATATTGTATAGCAGTTAGTAAATTTTTAGGAGAATAATTAAGTAATGCAGTATTATTGACTAAATAGCTTGATGGATCATTATTCACAGAGAATATATGTCAGGGTTAACAGAAGTAACATTTTTTATTTTTAAGACTAGAAATGAGCTGAATAGTATGAAAAAAGGAGACTTATTAAATTTATTAACTTCTCCACAGGACTCCATACTATGTTGCACAAGTTAGAATGACTTAAAAAGGATAACTTTTAAAACTATAATTTTGATGCAGTCATTACAAATATTTCTTGAAGTATGTATATATTTTAGCTCCACCTCAGAGTAATGAATAACTGAAAAATAAACATTGACAATTCAGTTGTTTGTTTTCTTTATTGCCCATTTAGACACAGTAGTGAACAAATAATTTAGTCCTTCTTAGCATTCTTTCTTCCTTTCATTAGAAAGAAAAGTCAATGTTTTGAAAGCAATCTACCAAGAATATGTTTTGGTATTTTCTAGACAAACTTTCAGCATATTTTTCTTTAAGAGTTTCTTCTTATTATTACTTTTCAAATAATTGTCATCTGTATCTTTGGGTGTTGTTCAACAAGATAATGTATTTGTGAGGCTATTATTGTTTACTTTTCTTGACACTGAATCTGATTTGTGTTATAATTGTTGTTTTATATGAAAGACATGCTTATTGTGATAATACTTATCTAGTATTTCCTATCTGAAAATCTCAAGTGGTTTAAAAAAGAGATTAATATCATTATGCCTATTTTACATAGGGACATATTTCTGTAAGAGCTGTTTACCTCTAGACTATTGCATAAATTATGGTTTTAGATTGCTTATTAGAAAGATAGCAAAGAGGAAGAAGAGCAGAAGAATGAAAAATAAATGTATTGCACCATCAGACTGAAATGGAATTTGCTTTAATAAGACTTGGAAAGCCTCCCAGGACTATCAGAGACCTGAGGAGTTGGAAGTTAAAAAGTTTCTAATTTACACATTGAGAGACCAACTCAGAACACCTCATAAGGAAACAAACAACACAACTGAAACCAACTAAATACATGGACATAGGCAAATTTGCCAAAATGGGCTTGTTACCCTAAAACAAAGCCAATAGCAAAAGTTTTGAATTTGACCTCCATCAATTTATGCCAGAATAAATCTATTGCAAATATGTATGATCATGTCATGCCAATAAACCATGGTAAAGAATAATCCATTCTTTCAACCCTTTCTGTCTTTCTGTCTCTCCCAGACCAGTTTGCTGAGTAGATTTAAAGCTGCTGGGAGTATTTCTCTTAGCTTGTAAAACAGAGAAATGATTAAAAAAAAATAAATGGATCTTGTCATTTAACTCTCATTAAATGCTAACAAGATTCTAATTGACTTAAAGCACAGGTCTATAAGAAAATCAGAATAGTCTGACAAAGCACCGAATTTTGCTGTTAAGTCAGCACTCTCGCAGCCTCTCATGACCATATCTAATTTACTTGTAAGAACTGTAACAGGAAATGTTTTTTTCCTGCTATATATCTTTTAAGACTACTGCAACAATAGAGGGAATTTCATATGAGGAAAATATAACTTGGTGTAAGTTTTAAAAGCATGTTCCTCAGGTTTTGACTGCTTGGACTGTCCAAGATGGCCTTTATTGCCATCCAAGTATCTGTACCTGTAGGATAATGCTGCAGTGCTTGAGTCCAAAGGACATCCAAATGGCTGTGGGCTGGGCTTGAGGCATATGAGTGCTGAAGAGAAAGGTTTTGCTTCTACAAGTAGAATCTCTGCTTAAAGTAAGGCAAAAGTAAGCCAAGGGATAAAGTCACAGTGTTCCCCTGAAATGAATTTGCACTTTTCTTCCTCCCAGAACAGTAATCAGAATTAATTGTTAAAATTATTCTCTCAGGCAGCAAAAGAGCAGTGATTCACAAGTGTATTATAGGATTAAAAAGTGCATGATGTGCCTCCGAGTTGACAGGATGTGCTGTACTAGTGAATGGAAATCACAGTATATAACTTTATTAGATGTTACTAATCTTCTGCTGTTACATTTGTGCCTTTCTGTATATGCTTCTCAGTGCCTTAGAAACTCTGTGACAGGACTGAGACCCTGCAAGTTTAGAAACTAAATTGAAACTAAATTTGTTTCAATTAAATTTGTGGGCCTACTTCCTGTGAGGAATTAAAATTTCTGATTGCGCTGTTACAGAGATACTTCTGCTTAAAAATAAATTCAGGCAAAAAATATATGTTCTTTATCTCTCCTTGAAAGCTTCTGAGTGTTCAAGAGAGAGGAGAAAATTAATTCTGAACAAAATAAGAAATGGACTTGTCTGCAGTATAAGTAAGCTTCTTTACTAATCATCCTGCATTTCTGTGTTTCTCTGTAGTTCGTGTTCAAGAGAAAAATGAAATCTGCTTGCAAGTAGGCCAAATACCAGTCTAATTGTTTTGTCTCTGTTACATTTCTCATCAAAAAGAAATTTATAATAAAATCTATGAGGTGAAAGACACTTTTTCTTTAGAGCAGAAATTTTAGCCCTACTTAGGTCTTCAGAGTGTTGTCTTGGAGCTGTGCTCCCACTCCAGGTGTCTATTCATAAATTGCATATATACATTTGAAAGAGAAAACATAAAATCACACTTTGATAAAAGTTATAACTTTCTCATGTTGAATAAGTGACAAATATCACAGAAATACTTATAAAACAAGTGAGGTAAGTAACACCAAGTAATATCTTCTGAAATTATGCTTAAAGATTTAAGACAATGATAAGAAATTTAAGGACTCATTTCCAAAGACAGATAATATTTGGGGGTGTGTGGAAGTGGTCAAGAAATCAACTAGTTTAAAACATTTGCATATTGTACATAAGACAATTTTATGACATTATATGGGTTTTCTCAATGCTTTTTAATTTTCTTTTTAAATTTCAAGGGCCTTTTTACTAACAATGAATCAGAAATTGCGTTCTGAACACTCACAAACAGTTGGCCTATTCTGATATCAAAAATTGTGCTATCGTAAAGTTTTTAAACTCTAGGACAAACATTTCACAGCAAAAAGAGTAGTGTGAAACTTTCATTTTCTCTCTTTTAGCTACAAATGACTGTGTAGCAAGCTGTTTGCCAACTTCCATTTCCAATGAAAGCATATAAGATTCTTATGAGCAGAAAGCAAAATTCTGGAAAGGAAAAAGAAGTGTATAAACATAATTACAGAAGAGAACATGCAACAGAAACTGCTTCAGAAAACTGTGTTTCACCACAGTAGGAAAATGTTGGACCATCCTAAAGGAAAATATTTACTTTCCTATTTGTAAAAAGCTAAAGAAGAGATACAGTTTGTCAGAAAGTTTTGTAAATGTCTTTATTTCCTTCCCCAGCATTTAAAAAAAAATATCATAAGAAAAATATTCTTGTGTGCTACTCGAAGCCTTATTTTGCCCTTCTGAATCGTAACACAATACTGTATTCCAGTACTCCCAATTAAATTTTGGGGATTTTGTAGAGGAGGTTCATTGCAGACGGTCTTCTGGGTTTAATGGTTTTCTGTTCTTGTTAACTATTAATGATATCAATTAAGTAAAAAAGGAACAGTGAAAAATAACAATTGTCTAAGGCTGAAACTTCTTTAGGAATGAGGCATACCGCATTTCACTGGAGCCAGCTTAAGTTAAAGTGTGAATTCATTCAGCATATCCGAAGCTGTCAACAGTTAAAAACTTGAGTTATACGGGTGAAGAAAGGGAAGAAATCATGTCACCTTATAGAAGAACATTATATCAGGAAAGTTTCTTTCCCTCACAGAGCCATGTTATTATTTCCCTCTAGTTGATCATATAGGTATCAGACACTTCTCATGCTTTCTTTGCTCTTTCAGGACTAAGTTAGTCAAGTCCTCTCACGTGATGGGGAGGAGAGAATACACCAGATATCCTTACATCCAGAACTCATGCTGTTCTCTCCCTGTTTTGGGGACTGTCATGTTAGGCTTTTCATTAACATTCAAGTTGTTCTGTACATAAGAAAACTTCTGTTTGTTATACTAGAAGCTCTCTCTTGCATTTAACTGGTTTGTAAACAAGTCCTTGCCTAATGTAATGTAATGTAAAACTCTCCTCCTTCATTGGCCATCTGGTATTTGGACAAATGCATCTTTTGCTGCCCTCACACTCTGTTGGTCCATATATCAAAAACGTATGACATAAATATCTAAACAAGTTTATCGTGTGTGTCTCATTATGGGCTCTTAAATGGGACTCAACATGAAAATAATTAATCACTGTGGAGTGAAAGTGATTTGTCTCACTGAAGTTTCTTTCAGATTACCCTCCAAACTAATTAGTGTTCAGTATATCTTTTTCTTCAATTAAATTTCTGGATCAAAAAGAACTTGGGAAATTTGGAAGCTATGCTGAACACAAACAATGGTTAATTGGAAAAAAGAGTAATTGGTTCATAAAATTGGGGAAAAAAAACAACCCAAGGGCAGCACAGCACAACTTTAATGGCAGGCCAGAACTTCATCTTAGTGAATATATGAAACAATCATGATTATAATCAGACATAAGATGCGCCCAGTATATTGCCATGACTCATAATATCTGTGCATGCAGATAGCCACTACCATAGTGGGTAACAGATTTGCTTGATCCATGTAGGAGCTGCCTCACAGGAAAAGCGAACTCTCTTGGAGCTTTCTATGAAGCTCAGTTTTGTCTGCCTTACTGTTTGTGTCTTTGACCTCCAAGGAATACCTATGTACTTTTTTTTTTTTTAATTTCCCAACATCAACTTGACCCACCCACAGTGAAGACCCTAACTGACCCTGTACAATTTTTCTTTTGGGGAATGACTTTTACCTTCCTTTCCAGGAAACAAGTTGTGCCATGCTATGACTGTCTTTTCCTTTTTTGTCCTGAATGCCAAATCACTCAACCTTCTTAGAAGTCTGAAACTATCCTAGAAAATTAAACAGGACAAAAATCCAGGCTTGCATACTGGCACACAGTTAAGTACACTGTTTAACACTAACATATGACCAGATTTTGGCTTGATGCCATTCAGTATTCCCCCCCCAAACTAGAAGGGTTTATAACCCCTCTTTTCTGACCACTTTTTGCATCCATCTTACTCTGTGTTTACAGCAAGGGCAGGGGTAGCACTGACCATGTTGGGCAGGGCTATTCCTCTTATGCTCTGTTGTAGTACCAGTGGGATTTTTTATCAGGTCAAGAGGTTTGAATATATCAGCTATTGCTATCTTCCACAATACAGAGTTTGTAAATTTGAACTGTGAAATTGAAGTCTAATAGAGATTTAAAAGGTGAGAACCTTGCAAACTCCCCTCCCTTTATACATTTGTGTCTCTCAAATAGTCTTTTCTAACAGTCTGTAAATCCCTGTGTTGCTAAGGACAATGGAAAGTAAAATCAAGATATTGGAGCTTTTAAAGTACAGTTGCTAAAATGTTGTCTGTATCTTAAAGAAAATCACATTTTTAATGTATTTCAACTTGTCATATGCTGGTTCCTGAATTGCTGTAATAGTCTAAAATAGCTTATGATTTATTGAATCTCATACTGATAGAAACTATCTTTCCACTTATATATAACATATTATAATTGTGCATTTTGTAGAATAAAATAATAAATTTAGATTGTTCAGGCTGACTGCTATTGTTGCCTAGTAAAACAGAATGTCATACTAGGAGTTATTTAGTAAACCTATCATATTTTTCTGTGTTCTCATTCTAGAGGCAACAAATGATATGTTTTCAGGTGTATTTGAAAGGCATGTTTGTGAGGGAGAAAGGCAATGTGTCAAAAGTAAGAGGGCTAAATGAGTGTTAATATAAGAACAAAAAACAGTCAGAAGAGACTTGAAATAAATATAAACTTTACCCTGGTGAGATCATACAAAGAAAGTCATAGAATAGTTCTTCTTGGTGTTGATATTAATCTTACATAGTGTTGAAATTGTAAAAGTTTAAATTTATATTTCAGCTCGAAAGATAAATCCTTTGTTCCAGGGCTAACCCCAAGGCAAGCCACGTGGCCCAATACATCTGCTACACTTTATATGGAGATTCGTATGGAGAAGCACTTGCAGGTTTTTTATCCACATCATATTTCTTCTAATCGTGATCCAGATGTGTCCTCTTTCAAGTAGGCTGAGAAAACCAACATACAGAAGCAGATTGTGTTGACTGCAAAACATTCAGAAGTATTTCCATGCCAGGGGAAAGGAAGGTAGCCAGTCAAGCCATCTGCTGAAGTATGGGACATTTGAGTCAGAAGCTGATGTTTAGTTCCTTTTCAAACTCTTCTCTCAGTCAGTTTGTGCTGGAGAAGAACTCTGGTTCATTCATCAGCAAAATCAATTTATCTTGGATTAAAGTCCAAAAAGGAAAGCCAGAAATCAAAATTCCAAATTGTGGTGGACTGACCCTGACTGGGTGCAAATTGCCCACCAAAACCACTCTATCAGTCCCCCTCCTCAGCTGGACAGTGGAGAAAAAATACAATGAGAGGCTCACGAGTTGAGATGAGGATAGGGAGGAAGAGATCACTCACCATTTACCCTCATGGGCAAAATAGATGCATCTTGGGGAAATTAGTTTAATTAATTACCAACTAAATCAAAGTAGTGTAATGAGAAATAAATCAAATCTTGAAACTTCCTCCTCCCACCCCTTCCTTCTTCCCAGGCTTCAATCACACCTGCACTCCTGATTTTCTCTACTTTCTCCCCCCAGGCAGCACAGGGGGATGGGGAATGGGGGCTACAGTCAGTTCACTACATGTTATCCTCAGAAGGAGGACTCCTTACACTCTTCCGCTGCTCCAGTGTGAGGCCCTTCCCATGGGAGACAGTCCTCCATGAACTTCTCCAGACTGAGCCCTTCCCATGGGCTGCAGTTCTGCATGAACTGCTGCAGTGTGGGTCCCTTCCATGGGGTGCTGTCCTTAAGGAACAGACTGCTCTAGTGTGGGTCTCTCA
>JAVJGJ010000014.1:102991433-103011153 GCA_035590215.1 Microhierax caerulescens
CCCCCACCCCCACCCCCCACCCCCTCCAGTTCAGAAGAGTCAAGGCCAACCCACCACAGTCCATTTATGGAACCTAAAATGGGACATGAGGAATTCAAGATAAGGATAGTAATTAGGAGAAGTAACAGGCAAAATATGGACTGATCATTGCTAAAGGGCAAAAGGTGGAATGATTGTGAGGAATTTTTATAACTGTGGTGAAGGGACAAGAGGTGGAATCTGTAAATTGTCCACTTTTGTCAGTGTTGTGATCATGTTATTTTCATTTTATTGTGGGGAATTCTTTTTGTTGATGTAATTGAAGTTTGTGAAGATTTTTAGATTGTGTGATGAATATGTATTTTAATGATAATTCTTAAATATGTAATGCCCAGAGACCAGGGATGGAATGGAGGAAAAACTATTATTTTCAGAGGCATCAGAATATTGCCAGCTTTTTCAACCGCATAATATATGGAAAGAAGTAGAAGAATCACCTAAATCTGAAGATCTCAGTGAATATGCAGTTTTCATATTAATTATAATTATAATAGTAATAATAATTTTCAATTTAAACACATTTAAATTAAGCAGTTGGACTTCTAAGTATAAATTTTGCAACGAATTTGTTGTTTCTTACAATTTCCTCTGGTTCATTGTCGTGCAACTAATAGAGTAATTATAGAATTTTTCCTACAGTGAATGCTGCTTTATCCATTGCAAAATATTGTACTATTGCAGTGTGAAATGTGAACAGAAAATTACTTTTTCTGCAAAATTAAGCTTACATCTTAAAATTTCAGCAGGGAGCAACTGTTTTGTAAATAAGATGTAGCTGGTTTTTAATATTTAGTTCTCGCTGCAATAATAGCATGAACCTAACTGACAAAACATTGACTCCCTGCTGCCATTATGTATTCTTACCTCAGCTTCCCTAGCAGAAGCAGCACAGGGGATTGACATTTCATTAGTGATAAAGAGAGTTGAATGTTCATGAACTAGTACTGATTTGAACAGTTTTTAATTTACTACCCTTCGTTCCACCACAGGCAGAAGCAAGCAAAAAGGTACCTGAAGTTTGACCGATCTAATTTAATTTCTAATTATAATATTATTTCAACATGCACATGTGCACAGCAGACCATTTGAACCTCTGTATTAAAAAGAATACACACAACAATTAACTAATTAAATTTGAAGCGAAATAATGAATGAGCTAGAACTGGGTTTTCCTGCTACTTAATGAATACTTTACCAGTATGCCATACTGCAAGAAGTTTCAGATAAAGTCCATAAAGTTAATAGGGACTAATTAAAGCTAATAGGGTCTAGTGGTAGGTGTCCCTGACCATGGCAGGGGGCTTTGGAACTAGATGGTCTTCTTTAAGGTCCCTTCTAACCCAAACCATTCTATGATTCTATGACTCAACAAAATATGACCTAGTCCTTCAGCCTCCCATCACTAATTCAGGCCTTCCAAAGGCTGCAGGGTGAACATAACATTGCTAGCTTGTGATAGTTTCCATGTGAAGAGGAGGATGCAGACAGACCCTCTAGCATTTCATGAAGGAATAGGGCTACTTGTGTTTGAAGCAACTGTAGTGGCTCAAGTTCCTGTAGTCTGTTCTCCCTAAAAGCTGGATAAGGCTCTTGGCCAGTCAACATTGGCAACTGTGCTTCCCTGGACAGTGAATGCACAGAACCCCACTGAAGACAGCAATTTGCAGCTGTACTGGTGATCCATTTTGGTCACAGTAACTTCCACGTTGCACATTCCTCCAGGGACACTGGAACACACTGGCCCCAGAAGTGAAATGACAGAAAATCTACTGTTTTCATGTTTGTCACAGGATATGTTCCATGCAGCAAGAAGGAGAAGTAATTTCATCTTTTCTTTTCTTTTTTTTTTTTTTATGATTAAAAGTTACTGATGAATATGTAACCCCAGCTGAACCTGAGCTGCAAAGGCTTTCTTTAGTAAAAAGCAGTAAACCTTCCCTTGTTGTAAAGTAGTTGTTCATTTTTATTCTGGCATTGATGAATGAGTGACAGTTATTATAGGTCTATTTTTTACACTGCATAGAATGATTCCAGTGCTAGGCACTTAACTTTCTGCCATTAAATAATGTGCACAGCAATATTTTAAATCTCAAATGAAATCCCAGAAGATGATGGTGATACATTAGATACGTGGCCTACCTGAAGGCTGCCCTGCTCAGAACTGAGCAGCTTTTGTGTTTCGGGGACCACCTCCCCCATACCTATCTGACCTGTGTTGCAAACCAGGAATTAAAAGAGCTGCCTGAACAAAGCCTCCTTTGAGAATCAAAGAGTAACTGCAGTACCAGTGAGTGAAAATTACCTTTATAAGACTAAAAGTTGGAAATCATGGATGGGTTATCTGTTTTATTGCAAAGAAGGCAGGTCTCTCTAACAGACTTGTGACTTCATACTATTTGCTGTTTATGTGGTCTGTGCCATTGACCTTTTATTTCAATATAAATACCACTCGAAACTGCAATACAATCAGAAATCAGTTTATGAAGTAGAAAATCTCTTTAAATAGTAACTAGAAGGCAGGTTATAGTTCATCAGGGTTTATAGAAGCTGGGTATTGAGAGAAATTAGGTAGATAAAACATGTTGCAGGCTGTAGAATCATTGCATAACAGCAGGAAAAATGTGTTCTAGTGAGGATCTGTCTGCAAAAGTGAAGACAAAAAAAACTGTTATCATATTTCTAGAGTCACTTTAAATGAAAATCAACATTGGCTTGAGCCCTTATTCAGAAGTTTGAGAATAAAATTTGTAAATCCTTTCCTAGATATTTTCATCATGCTGGATTTCTTCCTTACATCCAATGCTTTGAACACATGACCAAAAGATCTTTGTTGTATAAAATAGAATGCTGCAACTGTGGAAATTAAATAATACTCTAAAATTTACAGATTGCTTTGCAAATCTGAGGCTTTCAACAACCTCTGTAGCTGTCTCAGAGAATGTACAAAAAGTAAGAATTTTGCCTTTTTCCTCCATTTACAGTAGTGCAACCAAATCGCTAGCCTGGCTTGTTCAGACCAATGTACACACACCGATACCTTCAAACCAAGTTTGAAAGAATTTCTCTCTGAGTTTTCTTATTTACGGTAATAAATACTTTCAGTGAGGTGTTAACAAAAGGTGAAGCAGTAAAGTTACGATCTCTAGTAAATGAAAGATATAAGTTAAATACCCCTTTCACCACCCTCATAGTGAAGGGTCAGCTGTGGTGAGTTGTAAGAAATTTTTACATGATGTAGAATCATACTCTTTCCTAATCCCTGATTTCTGTATGTAACACACAAGCTACTTCTGGTTTGCAAACCTGTCTTTTGAAGGTACATTGTAAGTTTCCCTTATACATCAGAATGCAGAAAACAGGGATGAAAGAAATAATTTGTGAAAATTAATTCTCCAGCCAGGACTGTATGTCCTACATTCATTGAAAAAGTCATTTGGGATTTGCAGTGGTGTTTGATTTCACCTATTATGAGAGACCTTTAGGTGCCAGGCTGTGGCCTGACATTCTTGGCTGATAGACACATCAGTTTTCATTGTTCCTATGATCATAGTTCCCTTGACAGGAAAATTAAAGGTTTAGTCCCTGTGGTTCATACCAGTAAATTCTCAGGTTCCTCTGAGAGGAAGGAAGGACTGGTTGAGGATAATGACTTTGTCAATCTCCTGGTATTTACTTGTCTGACTTTAGTACCTGGAAGACCTTGAGATCTGCTGGTAAGTGGCAAAATGAAATGTAATCGACCAGAATAAGAAGCTAATATATTTTGGAAGGTATTAATGGACTATATGATATTTTTGCATTCAAAAAGGTATGTGATTTTTAATAATTAATTAATTATTAAAAACAAATAACTTTTTTTTTTCCCCTCTGTGGTTTCCTCATGAAACCTTTGATCTATTTTTCACAGTTACAAATAGCTGGTAGTCTTCTGGAAAGTATTTTTCATTTATTCATAGGAACATGTACATATTGGACTCTTTATCTGTAAGATAAATGTATAAATTTCTGCCAAAATATTTTATCTGTATGTCTTACCATTAAAGTTTTTAATGAGGCTCTAGCAATATAATGTAGCAATCACATGGCACTGGGAAATATTATACTGAGTCTAGGAGCAACAGCCAGAGAAGATTTTTAATGTGCCATTAAGTAGTAAACTCACAGCTGCATGATAGTGTCTAAGTAACTGTTGAGCATAATCATTTAAAAATATGTTCAGAATAAAATAAAATACGTATAAATGTAAGAAAAGGTCAGTGGTTTACATTTTCTAATTGCATTTTACTCACATAAAAAGTGTTCTTTAGATAAAGTAGTTAATGTACTGTTTAGTCAAAGGGAAAAAATGTTATGAAGGGTTTAAAGAAAAGGAATGATTGTGTGGGTACAAAAGCTTCTAGTGCTGACTGGAGTGTTATGGTAGCACTAATCAGTAAGCAGCATCAAAAACACATTACCTATCAAAGAGAAAAAGGAAAAAGCAGAGCATTCCACAAACAATGCAATAATACTGATGTTCAATTACCATTTGTAATCATGTTAGAATCTTCTAGGAGAATAAACCACAACAAAATATTAAGGGGTGTTTTCCATTCCTACAAAAAAATGGGGGCAGAGCAGGGGAGAGTATAGAAATATCACTGCATAAATTTAAAAAAAAATCTGAATTCTGAATTGCTTACATTTTCTTCCATCATATACAACTGGTGGCTTTTCTGGGTTCAGATAACCATTCAAAGACTGTTTGCAGGCCATATACTAACAAAATGTTAGTGCTACCCAAAAATACTATGGAAAGAGGTCTCAGAACTACAAACTGGTTGGAGAGATATTCTAGGCTCTTTATAGCCAGTTTCCAAACACCTGGGGAAAGAGATGATCCTGATGAGATAAAAAAAGGTGACACATAGCATTACAAGCTTTCACATTTATAGTCTTTGATTGATTGTCAATGCAACACTTAATAAACACACTTTTTTCTTAGTAATAGTCTTGTGGGCTGTGCACAACTTCTGTATGAGACATTAAAACTGAAGAGCAAAGAAAATTCTTTGACCTATTTTGCAACACATGCATATTCAGTTATTTGCAGTTCAGAGATACTTTATAAAGATAAGATGATGTCACCAGTCAGAAAAATATTTCAAAATTTCTGAATAATAGGAACTGAGGGAGAACAATAAAAAATGGATCTTGGACTATTCTCAAGTGGTTAAAGATTAGCACATATTTAGTTATTTCATAGAGAAGTCAGGAGTATACAAAATTGATGAGAAAAGTGTTGAAAAATGGAGTGGTAAATTTCAGCCTAAAGAATATATATTTGAGGAGAATATCTAATAGAGCTTCCCTTTTCAGTACTACTGTAGTCTGAAAAGTTAGCTTGAATGATGTTTTTTCTTGAGATTCTGTTTCTGCCTGTTTTTAAACTTTTGTATATTTGTGCTGTAATAAGGGCCATGGTACTTTCCACTGTTAAAAGAAGCATTTTTGTTACTATAAAAGACACTTGTACATTTTTTATGAAACATTTTTTCTCCATATTTCTGTTCTTGTTTATTTTTTATGTAACTGTGTATTGTTATTTTCTTCACCTGAAGAAACTGAAGTTTTGCTAGATCTTGTTTAGCTGTATTGTTGACACATTGTATTACTCTTTTGGTTCATTTCAAGGTGACAAATAGTTCATTTCAAGGGAACAATTTTAAAAAAATATATTTAAAAGTGGAGGACATTGATTTAAAATGTGTGTAATTGTTTTTGCCACTGTATGTTCTATTTCTGCAGAGCTATAATTCTGATACATCCTATTTTTCCTTCAAAGCCCAACATAGCTGTTTTTTTCATAGTGACTTTTGGAGGCAGGTGTCCACAGAAACCAATTTTTTCCTGTATTTGGTTTTAATATCTTCCAGTATATGCTTTGGAAATCAATAATTAGCATCTAAATCACAGAAACTAATTGTTATTTAAGAATTTCAACCCCAAAATTAAACATGTGTATGCCTGCTTCTCCTTTCTAGTTTCCCTTATATATTGAGATGAGTAAAAGTAAAGCTTTGCTGCAGATAATCATGCATCTTTTCCCTGATTTGTATATAAAAGAGTAAAACATCCTCTTTGATCCTTAATTGTTTTTGGAATATGAATAATGACATCCTTGCTTTTGAGAAAAATGGACAAAGCTACATAAAATGGGATTATAAAAAATAATAATTAATAATATATATTATATAAATATATAATATTTATATTTATAATTATATCTAAATAATAATATATATTTCAGAGTATATAAATAAATAATAAATAAAGACAAATAAACAGTAAATACTGTGGTAAACAAGCTCCCAAGAAGGATTAAAAGAATAAATTTCCAACCTGTGGGTAAAATGCCTGTGGAGATGAGGGCATTCAAATTAAAAACCAGTGATATCAGCTGTGACCCTGCTCCCTCCACTAAGGCTCCTGAAGAAAGCACAGGTAGAGTTGGGGGTTTTATTATTATTATTATTGTTGTTGTTATTATAATTATTATTGTTGTTTTTGTTATTGTTATTATTGTTGTCATTATTATAGTATATATTTATATATTATACAAAGATATATTTATATGCTACATAATATATGTATTCATGTATTATATATCTATAATTATTGAGCTTTGTCTTTTGTCTCTGTCTGTCCTGTCTGTCACCCCTGGCCCATTTTGAGGTCTTGTCCTGAGCAGTAGTATTACCTTTCTCTGAGTGGGAATATGATAAACTGTGTTTGTGGATTTTCAGACTTAGTTTCCTGGTCACATCAGAGACGATACTTTTATTATAGGCAGAATAAAGAATTGAGTCCATCCCTCCTGAACCAATGTCTGTGAAAGGAAAGTCTTTTATTGTGGATAGAAGAAAGTGTAGAAAGGATGGAAAAATATCAGGACAGTTACTCTCAGTAGCCATTTCCAGCCTGCTATGTGCAGCCAGCATGTACCCTCAGTTTAGATCTTATATACAGCACCAGCAGTGAAGGGCTGTCAAAGGCAAAGTCAATCTTACTAACCTTTAAAATACATTGCTTGTTTCTTCATATTCTGACCAGCAAAGGGACTTGCTCTGCCTAAGCAGTTAGTGCAGGCGCAGGCTGTAAGAACCTGTTGCAGTCCTCCCAAAGGCAGCAGGACACATGCTGCGATACCAGATCTTTTCCTTCTGCCTCATTTCTGACAGGCTACGTGAACAAAGGCAACATTTATCACCATTATCTTTTTTGCCATTTGAAATACTTTCGGGTGATAAGCAGTGTTATTATAACTGATAAAAATGATGGGGAAGTAGAACTCTTCTAAAATGTATTGGAACGTTCTATCCCACTATGTGGTCTTTGTGTATGTGGGGTGGAGGAATGTTCTGCTTTAGAAAAAATCTCCCCTTGTGTCTATTTCTGGAAACTCAACCTGTATTCTGCCTTTGAGTTTACAGAATTACAAATGCAATAAAGTTTTTTATTTCAAATTATACATGTGAAATATGTAGACTTGGTGAATTTTTTTTATTTTCCCAATAATAGATATTGCAACCAGAAATTTTCAGTATCCAAATCTCCAGCTGCCTGCCTCTGTCGCGAATAACAGCTGCCAGTGTAAATGGGATGTTGTGCCCAGGCAGACAGAGATTTGAGGTGGGGTTTTTTAGATCTCTCCTATAGAAAGCTCCTCAAAAAAAGCCAAAGGTTTTAAAATTAATTAGAACAATTAAGCTTTTTAAAACACAGAGTGACAAGGACCAATGTGAATAAAAAAAGATGTCTGCCCTTGAAGGCAAAGTCTGCTGCTTGTTTTGGTTTCAAACAACTGAGCAGGTTCCCACATCGCAGTGAAATTTTTGCTGTCCCCTTCTGTTAAGGAAGCTTTTTCTGGGAGCACCGACATTTATCAGTTTAGATCAGCTGTACATCTCTGAAGCAAATTTTATTTTATATCCTCACTTATGGTGCTCTCGTTTGGCTTGTGAAACTGGGTGGAAAACTTCAAAAAGCTGAAGTTCACTCTCCCTACTCTCCCTCACATTTTTCTTTGCATCAATAGACTGTGGAGACGAAAAAATTAATTCAGACAGAAGAGTTTATCCAGACAACAATTTGAAGAGTAGCTATCAATTACATAGCAACATTGTACAGTTCAGCAATTTTTCTCATGATTTTTATTTTTTTATGACATGACTGGATTTCACATGTTATGAAAAGCATTAAAACAGGGCAATGAGAATGAATGTAAAAGTCTGGGAGTTTGAACCCTGACTGACTATTTTTCACCAGAAAAGAGAATTCAATTAATTTTCACGTTAATTTTTTAATTAATTTGCTCGAGACATGTTTCTGCTCCTATTTAAGTGCTTCTTAAAGGCATTTATGTATCTGAGTTTATCAAGCACCAGAGTTTATGGAAGGCCAAATGGTAAGTTCACTTTCTCAAATACAACATGAAGGAAAGTATATTTTGACAAGTAGTTTTTCAAAGGAATTGGCAACACATATCTGTTAAAAAGAGTTATAGTCTTGTGATCATACTAATATTACAATTATTTCACATAATATCATTGTAGATTTCAAACTTCAAATAAAAAAGTTAAGGTGTCAACCTTTTCTATCATATAGTTCTCTCTCTTTTTCAAGAACTACGCGTAGTGTAACATTTCCTCACCAAATAATATTACATTCTGAAAATCAGTCTAAAACAAAGTCATCCTTTGAACATCACATATTTTCTCTCCTTTGATATTCAAATTTTAAGATAAAATTTCTTTATTTATTTTCTATGAGATAATTTCCCTCTGCTGAAAATTTATGGAAGCTTAATGCTAGCTATCGTTTCTTAAGATGATTCAATATTGTAAAGAATGTGGGGTTTTGTAAGATCATTCCCTTCTGTATTTTTAAGATGCTAAGTGTATGTGTTTATTTTCCAAATAAAAATGTGTTTATTTTCCAGGGTGTCATGAATATTTCTACACTTGCAAAGTTTAAATTGTGATATGGCTTGCTTTGAGTTTAATGCAAAAATATTAAAAGTATGTTAGGGAAGAAAGAGCTTTTTTAAGCTTAGAAAATGCCTGATTTAAGATAACATGTTCAATGTCAACCTGCTTGCATTTTCACATAGTAGCAGTCTTTGTAGCATGGTGAGTATTTGGATAATGAAGGAAAAAGGAGTACAGACACAGGTAAGATTTTTCTTCAGATAACTTGGCAATTTCATCTCTGTTTGAAATAAAAATGTTACTTGTTTCACCCTAAACTTGTTTCACTCCCAAAAAAGACTAAGTATCAGGACAGAAGGTGACTGTGAAATAATTCAGAGAAAATATTGTCTGATGTTGGATGAAACCATTCTGTTGTTTATGACTAAATTATCATCAGAAGAAAAAAAGACATTTTTTTATTTTCTCCCATTTCATTTACTATAGATTTCCTGAATGCATTTTATACGTCTTGGAATACCTGGTCCCCAAAATTGCTGAACAGCCTATTATGCTGACTGTAATCAATATGGAGTTAACAAGTGCTTCATTGTTTGAAGAGATCTTTAAAGGTCATGTAATCCAACTCCGCTGCAATAAGCAAGGACATCTTCAACTAAATCAGGTTGCTCAGATCCCTGTCCAACCTGACCTTGAATGTTTCCAGGGATGGGACATCTACCACCTTTCTGGATCACTTGTTCCAGTGTTTAACCACTGTTATGTCATCATAAAAAAATCCTTTCTTATATCTAGAATGTACCTTCTTTTAGTTTAAAACCATTACCCTTTGTCCTATTGCTACAGGCCCTATTAAAAAGTCTGTCCCCATCTTTCTGGTAAGCCCCTGCAAAATATTGAAAGGCCCCAATAAGGTCACCCTGGAGCCTTCTCTTCTCCAGGCTAAATAACCCTGAGTGCCTCAGCCTTTCCTCATAGGAAAGGTGTTCCACCTCTATGATCATTGTTGTGGCCCTCCTCTTGACCTGCTCCAATGGGTCCTTCTCTTTGCTGTAATGAATCACTATGAACCACTTTCTGTAACACCAAGACTGTAAGAAAACCAATAACCTGAGATGAACATCAGCAGAGACAAGAAAAGAGGACAGGGAAAACCTGGTCTGAATGAGGTTTTACTATGACTACAAGTACACAAACCACCACCAATAACGTAGTTCCAGGAGGAAAAAAAGAGCAAGAACAAGAACATACAATGTATTTAATCACAGGAAAGTAGAGAAAGGGAAACAGCTGTACAAGTGGAGTGTCAGAGTCCCTGTACAGACCCTTTATAGGGCGACATTGACTGCAGCCTTGAAAGCTATAGGGCAGCCTGCAAGCAAGTGGGCCGGATGATGACAGATGGCACGGACTGGTTTCAGGGAAGGAATAGGAAGAAATCCAAAATCAGTGGAATTGTGTCTTCAGAATGATATAAGGACATGAATTACCTCACATTATCACATATCAAAGGAGTGACTATTGTTGACAAGGGGAGAAAGGAAGAGAAAACAAAAGACATTGAAATGGAAAGGCACCTGCTTATCGTTGTGTGTATGGGGTGGTTGTGGTTTTTGTTTAAATGTCACTCAGGTGGCCACCGACAGAGAGAGAGTAGCAAAATGAAGATATTATGTGTCTGAGTCAATATTTTTGCTAGCAGGATTTCAATCAAGTGTGATTACACAGGAAAAAGTAGATAGAGAAGATAGGGTTGAAATTAGTATTTGTATTATGTGTAATGCAGTAGAGATTACAGCCCCATTGTATCAGATCCCAAATGTGAACAAACATCTCATCTGCTATGAGGAGATTATAACATAAGCAGAAAAGACAGGCGTAATGTGAAAGAAAAGTAAAAAGACAGAGATACACAAGTGACAAAGTGATTTGAACAGAGCTGTAGAAGTCCTGTGCAATTTGATGCTACATTTTGAATCCCAGTCCAGCCTGTTAACTCTGAAGACTTAAGCACTCCCTTAAATGACACGTAACAACAAGAGTTAAAGGGAAAATGTATAACAGGGATGTAAGCTTTTACCAATTTATTTCCTTATTTAATTATTACTATTATTTATCTTTCCTCTGGAGTGGTAAGTATTCAAAAATCAACTTTTAGTTCAATTGGTATGCTAGATTTTATGTGATGTGACTGCATGTTATAGTTGCATGGTCTTAACATAACTTATATTTCTTCCTTCCATAATGCACTAGTGAAATATTTCAGTATAAAACAGAGTATGTGATCCCTGTCTGACATCCTTAAATACTTTCAGATGAGGTGCAGAGATTGGTCATGTGGTTAGCTTAGCTAAAATTCAAAACTATGCTTTAGCAGCTGCCTGTTAGAACCAGCCATATTCCTACCCATTTGACAGGTACTTGCTTTGAACAGCTGAGGTTACAGACCATGTTGGTAGTATCTTTCCTGACACACACACACAGATTCCCTCTTTCAGTTTCTTCAAATTCTTTTTCAAAAATGTTTTCCAGTCATTGCTTTTTCACTCTTTCTTCCACAGCTGCCTTTTTTCCCTTCATTTCACCACCTTCTTTACCTGCCTGTACAAACAGATGCCTGCAGATGCCCATTCATCCTGCTAATGTCCTTAGTTGACTGTAAATATCACTGTCAGTGTTGAACAATGTTCAAGCCTCTTTTTCCTCAGCACCATTTATTTGCCTGGACACAGAACTAACCTCTGTAGTTTCCAGATTCGAAATAAGTTGCATCTGACAAACTTAACATATAGGTCTAGAAAGAAAACAGGTCTATTTGTACTTGCCTGTGAAGACACCTTTTTGTTTGGTGTGCCTCAGGTGTTACTGAAGCTTTTCAAGATGAAAGAATAAATTTTTACTTGGCCAATTTTCTGTGCCAAACTGATTCATTGAATTCCTCATTTAAATTTGCCCCTTTGAAACATTAATTAAAATAAATAAATAATAATAAAAAAGCTTATTGCCTTCAATATATCTTCATTAATAATCAGACTATATTTACCAAATCATGTTTATGAACACTTTTGGTAGAGAGAATTATCTTGCAGGCACTGAAGAACTTGGACAGGCAGCAGATTTTGAAAGCTTAGTGTTAAGAACGATTGCAGTTCATTGCAACTTGCCAGTTTCCAGAGGTGAGACAAGGTTTTGATAAATTCATTTCTTCTTAAATGGGATTTGTGGATCGAAGGACCCACTCTGCAAGCTGAAGGCTCCCTTTTATTTCTGCCTTTCAAAATATATGAAAGCAGAAGAAAGCCATGTTGGGTACAAAACTGTATTCAGAAATGAGCAGTCATTTGAGAAGGTCTGCCATTTCAGTTACAGGAACAGGCTAGAGAGAAACTTCAGGTTAGATCCAATGCCATGATTACTGGGCCTGGTATTTGGGCTTTTCTTGAATTTTTGCAGGGCAACATTGGTGAAAAGTGAGACCTACAGCTTTGTGGCGTGCTAATCAGGAGTCAGGAGCCTGTCCTTCAGCAGGGAACAGGTAACTCAGTGCTAGCTGGGTGGGCACACTGGGTGCTCAGGGCTTGAGGTGGCCTGGCCATTCTGCCCATCAGATTTACCAGGTGGAAATGGAAGGGGTCTCTCTTAGTAGTAAGTAACTACAAACATGCTTCCGAGGAAGATGTGTAACATCATTGGGGAGGAGAGGGAGGGACCAAAATATCTAATGTATGTCAGTGAGAAGATGGAATTGTTGGGACTGTTATACAGTAGTAATGAAGAAAGAGGCACTTTTTAGTTGCTTCACATCAAGACATCCCAAAGCAGTACTGAAGTAATAGATTGAAGACATTTTTCTATATACACCTCTCAAAACAATACAACCGAGACACAAAGAGTACAGCTTTCACTGAGCCAGGAGGAGCCATCCAGATTCAGTACGACTTTTGAATTCTGATAGTTTTGTCACCTGGGAGAGAGAAGATTTGGCTCATAGTCTTAATCTATCTGAAAACTGCATTGCATTTGGCAATGTTTCATTAAACATTCAGAGATGTCTGAATGAAACACTTCTGTCTCAATAAGATAGTTACTGTTCTCCCCCTCAGTAGGAGAATTAGCCTTGATTTTGTTTCTGTGGGCTAATCATGGCCTGGAATACCAACAAGACTAGAGTCCTTCGGAAGCCTACCTTCCTGATCCCAACCAGGGACTGCAATAGACATCTGTTGAGACACTTAGGTTTTTTAAGCCTCGGATATCATGCTTGTTTAGAAGCATGCATCTGACTAATGCTTCATGTTCGCAGTTTGCAAGTGTTGGATCATTTAGGTCCTTCTATGGGATCTTCCCATAGAAGTTCAGGAGGACATACTGAACCTGATCTAAGCCAGAGCTACTATTAATTTTTGATTAAAGTGTTTGGGTACTGTCACATTCTTCCTGTTTTCTCAGAAACAAAACAGTAGTTAAGTGAAATAAGTAAACTAGCAAATGGAAACTGATCTTTTTATTGAATCTTTTCTAATTATTCTTCATTTTCCTAATTTTGTGAACATTCAGTTCTGATTCCTCTAAATCAACCAACCTTATTTCCTTTCTAAATAAATAAACAAATAGAATACTGATTAAGAATATAAACTCTGTAATTAAATTTGTTCAAATTTTCACTGAAATTTTAATAACCTATATAATCTATACAATAATATCTGTCAGCTAAATGGAACAGCAATTTAGATGTACAATTATATCTAAAATACAAGGAAACTGAAATAGTCTAATTAACTTTTGCTTTAAGATAAAAAGAAAATAATTTCTAATACAAAAAAATGCTTTATATCACACTCTAGTAGGTAAGGCTTTTTATCAGTACCCTGAAAGCAAGGATGTCAATGTGAAACAAGCTGGCAGAACAGGCTGGATTTCACCCAAGACAGTGGACTTAATAAGTGCTGTCATCCATTCCATTGATATTAGCCCAATCCATTTTGAAAGACTGCAGCCCATGAAAATATGACCTTTCCAAAACTATGCAGTTGACTGATGTGACTAAAGCTTTTTTAATAATTCTGGGTACATATAGTAGATTAATTTTCTACTTGGGGAAAAAAAGAAAAAAAAAGTTTTCCCAACTATTTTAAAATAATTTGACAGATTCCATGCATTTGCATGTCAGTCACACAGGCAGACACAGTTATATAAAATTTCCATAACTTGAACAGTCATATCCCACAGAATTAATACTGCAGAATCTTTGAGATAAGGACTGTCTGGTTATAAATATATGACCTTTTAATATATGAAACTCATATACTGGTCCTTTGGGGTGCTTCAAAACAGTAGTAGTTTGACAAGTGTAGCATTATTTTTAGCATCTTCAAAAATATTTTATGGTTTATGTGTTCATATTTATTTTGCTTTTTACATTTTAACATTGTTAATAACATAGAGTGGAAAAACATTTTACTAATATTCATTTATTGTAAAAAATAGTTCTAGAAAGAACTCAGTCTCATTACGTGTGGGACAGGGCCCGAGGAGCAGCCTCCAAGCACGGTCCAAATAACAACAGGGGACGTGTTGGACGTGTTGGAACTTGTCGGCCACAAACCTTGCGATGACAAAGGGGATGAATAGATAACAGCCGACAGGATGCCGACTGCTGAGTCATGCCGATATGGAAATGAGGAACACGAGATAAGAGATGGAAATGAGGAACAGGTGGCGCCAAAGGAGGAGTGACAAGTTGTGTGATAACGACTTAAGGGTTGTCTAAGAAACTCACTTCAGGTGTCCTTTGTCTGGCAAGTCAATCGGGGATTGCCCAGTACTTAATGCTCAGCCTAAAGAACCGATCTTCTTAAAGCCGCAGCCTCTGAAAACATCTATAAACTTGTGATGGAGTACAATAGAGTTGTCATCTTGCTTGCATCAAGCTGTGTCCTGTCTCTTCACTCGCTGCAATTACGTACATAGATCCCTAAACAAATGATCTGGGAAGACCTGTTTGAAGCAAGACTGGGGCTTAAATTTTTTTCCAAATAGGGAACATGTTAGTGTTTTCATTCCATTCCTTAAAGATGACTGCTGGTAACATCTACCCTAGCTTTTATTTTTCCCGTCATTGCCTAAAAGGATATTAGTAGTTTGATATGAATATTAAATTGACTTCTTTACTTTGGGTGTTGTCTCCAGGCCAAAGCTGTCATGTAACAAGCAGCACTCTGTCATAACTTTCTGTTACCCTGGTTCTTTCCTTTACTGGACTTCAAACACAGTCTGGCACTTCATTATGGGCAGATTCTTTTCCCTTCATGGTTCTTTCCAAAATCAGCATGTTAAGCGGTGTTAGACCAAAACTGGGCAAATGCTTAGATACGTTCTTTTTGCCCACTGTCTATCAAAGTTTCTTGATCTTGGTCCAAGTTGCATACAAATAGAAAGGTTTAAAGCCAAAAAATAAGAGCATCCATGTGAGTTCTTTGTTTTGTTTAATTTACAGGGTTTATTCTTTAATTTTATTAAAATTTTCCTGCCTATATAATGATTGAAGTTCATATTAAGAGGGTAAATTTGTTCATTGAGAAGGAATGTGTTGCTTGGAGGGTTTTGGGATTTTGGGTTTGGAGTTTTTCTTTCCCTAGATGTCTGTAATAAATTAAATCATTATAATACATATGTGTATATATATCTGTTCTGGCTACTTTTTACTGGAAATTATCTCCTAGACTTTAAACAGGAGTTGGAAATATAATCAGTTCTGATTTTCTAGACAGTGTAAAACTGAAGATTAGTTTTGTTGCATTGTTTCTTAGCTTGCAAATAGATCTGAATATATTCTGTATACTGTTATCTCTCTGGGTGTACTTTTTGTCCTCTTTTAGTAATTCCACAGATTCAAACCAAAACATCTCTGTAGCCCTGATGCTCAGGTTTTTGTGCTCAGAATGTGATTACTTTCCCTGGACAATCACCAAGAGATACAATCTTTATTTGAGGGTTGCATTGCATATAATATTTGAACTTGTACAGAAAGCTAGAAGAAAGAATCTTGCTAACATTTTATCTTCTCCTTTTTGTGATTATTTTTAATTTTTATTTTTTTTTTTTACAATTTGGATTCCCCAGCTGGGAAGTTTTAATTACTCTTTTTCCCTTTTGTGTAGATGTCTACTTTGCATTCTCCAGCAACCTCTGCAAACATTGGTTTAACCCCAGCTTGCTCACCCCCACTCCACAATACAATGATGATTATGATGATGATGATAACAATAACAATAATAATACAAAGAAGAAGAAGAAGAAAATAACAACAGTAATTATTGTGATGAAGATACTCAGAAACCTGCTAAGGCAAGCACCATGTGCTTACAATGGTGGAAGCAACCACCAGATGCCTGGAAAAATAGCCTGTGCCCAATGCCACCACCCAGAACACTATCCTGGGTCTTATGGAGATATGACACCCCAGAAAGAAATGAATCAAACAATGGGACTCATTTCTGAAACAACCTCATAGACACTTGGGACAAAGAGCATGACATTAAATGGTTATATCATATCCCCTATCATGCGCCAGCCTCTGAAAAAGCAAACAATACAATGGACTGTTAAAGACTACACTGACAGCAAAGAGTGGTGGGTCTTCCAAACACTGGGATGCAAATTAAGCAAAATCNNNNTAGTTAGTCAACACCAGAGGATCTGCCAGCCAGGCTTTCATGTACTGTAGAAGGGGATAAAGTTAAAGTAGAGCACCTTAAAATATGCTAGATAAAACAGTCTGGATTATTCCCACCTCAGGCAAAGGTAAACCCATTCATGGGATTGCTTTTGCTCAAGGACCTGGCTACTCTTGGTGAAGAATGTGGGAGGATGGGGAATTTTGATGTGTACCTCAAGGGGATTTTATTTTGCGTGAAAATGGCCAATGAGTTAAACTGTATGACGTTAATTGCTATAAACCACTGCATACTGTCACTGCTATGGAAGCTATATGTCCATCACCATACTGGGTGCCTCACAGCATCCATCTTTGGCACTCTGGTTCTGGGTAATTGAACCTTACTCCCTTTTGATCACCACACTAATGAAGAATGAACTGTGATGAGCTTGGATCAGCACAGCAGTGATAGAATCAGAACTGGTTTCAACATGCAACAATCAACATCTTGTACCATCTTTCCTGCCTTGAAAGACTATTATGACAGATGGAGCCCAAAGCCATAGACTAAATGAACTTAATGGATTTTTATAGGGATGGTCCATAGACTAAAGGAATGATATCTGTGTGTTTATGTCAAAAGATAGGAAAGGAGATGGTGTATCGTCCTGGTTTTAGCTGGTATAGAGTTAATTTTCTTATTATTAGTTGGTGCAGTGCTGTGTTTTGGATTTACAATGAGAATAATGTTGGTAACACACTGATGTTTTAGCTGTTGCCAAGTAGTGCTTGCCCTAAGTCAAGGACTTCTCAAGTTCCCCAGGCTCTGCCCTTGAGCAGGTGCACAAGAAACCAGGAGGGAGCAGAGTCAGAACAGCTGACCCCAATTAGCCAAAGGGATGTTCCATACCACAGAATGTCATGCTGAGTATATAAAGGTGGAGGAGCTGGCCAGGACCCACTGATTGCTGCTTGAGGACTGGCTAGGTATAGGTCAGTGGGTGATGAGTGATTGTATTATGAATAACTTGGTGGTTTTTTTTTTTCCCTTGGATTTTATTCCTCTCTCTCCCTCTCCTCTTCATTAAAATTATTGTTGTTGGTTTTGTCATTATTACTACTACTTTATTTTAAACTGTTCTTATTTCAACCCATGGGTTTAACCTTTTTCTGATTCTCCTCCCCATCTCACTGGGGAGAGGAGGAATGAGTGAGTAGCTGCGTGGTACTTACTTGCTGGCTGGGATTAAACCACAACAGTCCTTTCTGGCACCCAAAGTGGGACGTGAAGAGTTGGGATAATGACAGATCTAACCAGAGCATGTTAAAACAGATTTATTATAAGCATGTACTATATTAATTTAATAGTTGCTGGTCACGATGTTGATTATTTCCCCTCAGAGTTGCTGTGCATGACCTCAGGGTTGAATTATGTAATGCTTTACTTACAGTATGTGTTCCTTGTTGTGCTGTGTGTCATCCTTGGGCCCTGGGCTAAGGTTATCATTGTGTTGTACTTTATAATGCTGGCTTATGATAGAGTCACTGGCCGTGAAAATAATCTGGTGTGTGCACTCAGCACTGTTGTCACCTCTGCACATCGGGAGCCATTTAGTGGGAACTATTAATAATTACACTTCTTGCATTTTCTCCTCAGAAAGCCAACATATGGGGGAGACATCTTCCCTCCTTCCCAACATATTCCTTCTCCTTCAGGCTAATCACAAAAGTGTTTGAGAATTTTGAAAATTTTTAATATCCTTGGGGTGCAGAGACTAACCTAGCTATTGCTGATCTTGTTCCTGCTAGGAATGCTGAATGAGGTTCAGATCTTGTTCAGGGTTTAGAAACTATCTGTCACTACTCCAGCTCTGTCGACAGGCACTGCAGCTGCTCCAGCCCCCGTGAAAGGCACTGTGGCTACTCAGACCTCAGTGACAGGCGCTGTGGCTACTCCAATCTCTACAACAGGCACTGCAGCGACTCAAACTCCAGCCATAAGCACTGCAGCTTCTCAAAACCTGGCAAGTGGCACTACAACTTCTCAGCCCCTGGTGACAGGTGATACAACTGAACCAGAGGACCAACTTGTGCCAGTGTCAGTTACCCCTATATTTAAGAAGAATTGGACACAGAAAACATTTAGTAAAGGAGGATGAAACAGGACCATCACATGAAAAAGAGAGTGAAGCAAAACAAGAGGAAACTATTTAATCCCTATCGGTGAGTGAGCTGTGGGATATGCAAAAGCATTTCAGCTGTTGTCCAGGTGAGCACATTATCACTTGGCTTCTTTGATTCTGGGATAATGGGACTAGTAGTTTGGAATTAGAGGGAAGGGAAGCCAACCAGTTGGGATCACCTTCTGGGTGCGTTGACAAGCAATTAAGAGGGACACAAGTCCTCAGCCTTGTCTCAGCCATCCAGGAAATGGTTTAGCAACTCAAAGAGTATAGATCCTACTCCCCATCTTTGAGGACCTACATCTCAGCTATTAACAATAAGCATCCTTCTGCTTGGGAGAGGGGTTATAGAAGGCACATATCACAGAGTATCCTGTGTTTTATCTGCGGAACTAGAGTGGACATGAGGAAGTGGGATGGAAAACCTACCTCAAACCTTCAAATCTAGAGGCACAGGTACCTGAATTACAAGGAGAAACAGACACAAATGTTTTTTTTTTCCAGGGAGGCTGCTGCTCCAGTCTCCACTGGGCAGTTGCCCATACAGAATAAAAGGGCTGATCTTATTCCTGGTCCTATAGAAAGAAATTCTAACCTATTTTTACAAGAAGCGGGCAGGGCTGCTCCACACTACAGCTGGTCCCCGCTGCTCACTGTGCTGGTGGAGAATCCTGTGAGCAATACTAGAGGGGCCTTGCCTCCAGCCAGGTGGAAGAGAGGGACAATTTGGTTTATAAACTGTGTGTGTTAAACCCACAGGAGTATAAAGCTCTAATAGATACCAGAGCACAGTGTATCCTAATGCCATCAAGCTATGAGGGGGCAGAACCCATCAGTATTTCTAGAACGACAGGGGGATCACAACAGATAAC
>JAVJGJ010000014.1:103011173-103057734 GCA_035590215.1 Microhierax caerulescens
GCCTGACTGGGAATGAGTGGGAAAAACATCCCACTGTGACTGGCCCAGAGGCTTTGTGCATCCTTGGCATAGAATGTGTTTTAAATGGGACCTTGAACAATGAGAAGCCTTAGAACAAATTAAATGTGAGAGAGTTCGTGTAGCCCTTGGGCCAGTTTAGACAGGGCAAGCTGTAAAATTGTGCTCTACTGCATCTGGGGAGAATGGCTTTACCTGGAGCCTCTGGCAGAAAGCACTGGGGGAGACTCGAGATCAACCCTTAGGTTTTGAATACAGGGATACAGAGGCTCAGAGCCACACCATACTCCAATTGAAAAAGAGATACTGGCAGTTAGTGAAGGCATTCAAGCTGCTTAGGTAGTATTAACACCAAGACACAGCTCCTCCTGGCACCCGGATTGCTGATGCTGGGCTGGATGTTGAGAAGTAAGGTGTCTTCTACACATAATGCAGCTGATGCTACATGGAGTAAGTGGGTTGTACTGATCACACAGTGAGCTCAAATCAGAAATCCTAGTCTTCCAGGGATGTTGGAAATGGTCATGGACTGGCCAGAAGACAAACATTTTGTGATGTCAGCACAGGATGAAGTGACACATGCCAAAGAGGTCTCACTGCATAATAAATTACTGGGAAATGAGAAGCAGTATGCCTTGCTTACTGGTGGGTCTTGCGGTATTGTAAGAAAACATTGGAAGTGGATGGCAGCTGTAGGGACCACCCTGTGACAAGCTGCAGAAGCTGCTGAAGGAGAAGGTGAATCAAGTCAGTCTGCAGAGGTAAAAGCTATCCAGCTGGCTTTAGAAGTTGCTGAATGAGAAAAATGGCCAATGCTTTACCTCTATACTGACTCATGGGTAATAAATGCTCTGTGGGGGTCATTGCAGCTATGGAAGCAGAGTAACTGGCAGCACAGAAGTAAGCCCATCTGGGCTGCCACATTACAGCAAGGTATTGCTGCCCAGGTGCAGAACCTGGTGGTGAAGGTAGGTCATGTAGATGCTTATGTATCCAGTATAAATCAGGACAGCAGAAAAAGGGGAAAAGCATCAAAATGTAGCCGGGTAGTGGAAGAAGGAAGAACACTTTAGATCTGACACCTGATCCAAAATATATGTAGCAAAACAAGCCAGGAGAGTGCAAGTTGTGACAGGAAGGAGCGGAGTACCACTGCTGCTGTAGGAAACAATATGAAAAGCCACAGGTGTGCAAGCAGCACCCATGGGATGCTGGGATGGTACCTGGTGGCTACAGGACAAAAACATCTGCCATGAATGGCTGGCAATTGCTATTCATTACAGTTTGATCACTTGGTCAGGGTAAATGGCAATAGCAATATAGATAATTCTTGGTAGGAAAAATCTATAGGATAGAACCAGTGATGATGTATGAATCCTTCTCTCTCCAGTGGGAAACAGAGGGCAGTGAGAGAGCTGGGAAAAAGAAACTTGCTGATCCAGATTGCTTGGCACAGATTTTTTAAAGAAATTGGCAACCAACCTTTCTTACTTTGTAACTACTGTAGGCTATGCAGATTACAGTGAAAATTTCCTAAAAAGCAAGTGGCAGAAAGGTGAATTACTCAGAGGAAAGATGAAAAATTAAGTACAGTCCTATATATTTTTTAAAAAACTGTTTTCCTCTCAACTGCTTTTCTTTTTTTAAGGTTTCCTTGTTACTTACCCTTCAGAAATTGCCAATATTTTTGTGGCAAGTGCTTTAACTGACTTGAATTTCCTGTAGGAATGTCCTCTGTAACAATCCTCCCACTGGTTATTCTGCTGCTAATAGCATGACTCTGAGACGAGTGTACAGAAAGTCTTTCCCAAACCCTCAGTGAGGAGCTGAATTTCTAAGAACTTTGAATCTTCAGTGGTATCTGGGAGGGAGATGCTGCAATTTGGTCCCTCTGACCTGTGGCAGAGAGCTGGAGTCCTGCCTGTGTTATTTGTCTTGGGCAAGTCCATTAATTCCTGAAAACTTCTGCCAAGTTAATAAACTCAAAGAAAAATTTATAACATTCCAATTTCACAGGGAGCATAAACCCAGACTCCTTCTCAAGCAATCCATATTCTGTCACAACACCTATGTCAAATTAGCTGTAATCAAAGTTCTCTCACGTCCTGTAGCTGTACTTGTGTGACATTTTTCTTAAATTTTGCATTACTGAAGAGTGCAGATGTTTATTGAAAACCTGTTAAAGGTTAGCGCAAAATTCCTGTTAATGCACACAGATTTGGGGTGATGTCGATGAGTGTGGATCAGGTATTTTCCAGTGCTAACATTTGCTAAATTCAGAAGAAAATCAAGGTAATCAAATGGTGGTGGGCCCATAGGTGTCTTTGGCATAGCTACTGCGTACTAGCTGTGCCTCAACAATTTTCTCTCTTTGGAGTTGCATAGGGCTGATAACACTGACTCAGATGTGCAATCTGTTTACTTGTGCTTCCTCAGTGTTTCAGTAAGGAAAAGGAGGGGAAGTATTTGCTCTTAGACATAGAACCTTTTTCCTGTCAGTTGATACACTAGTATTGGAAGAAGCAATAATTAGTTTAATTGCAATCATACTCATCTGCTTGATAAAAGAATTAAGTGTAGGACCCATGGATGGGTTATATTACACACAACAAAAGGAGGAGGAGGAGATAGAAGAAGATGGAAGGCACATAGGATCTGGGCAGATTTTTGACTGATCACATCCAGTGGCTGTTGCTGTACATGGCTGCCCACTGCTTCTTGTGCTGTGGGGAGCCTGAAGAAGGTGCCTGTGGAACTCAAGGCAAATCAAGCCCTGGGAGCCTGAGCACATTCCCCTGGGGCAATCCCAGGGAGGTGGATATCATGCTCTGCAAGTGAAGGTGCCCTCTGCACAGAGGGTGAGCACCAAGAGCTCAGACCAGAGCTCTGGCTGTGCTGGCAGCATCACCAGCACAAGGCTTAGGCATGAGCCAATGCAAAGCAGTGGCTCCAAGAGCTGGAGGCATAGCTAAGGCAAGCACAGGAAGAATGAGCATCCTGCACCCCACCATCACCATTCAGAAATGTCTTTTTCTCACCCACCACCATAGCAAGAACAGAGATCCTGCCATGGTGAAGTGCAATCCCACCTTCAGGATACATCTTCACCCATCCAGAGGTGTCACAAAAGTGCCAAGAGCTGGAAAAACTTTATTAAATGCACACTCACTACTTAATCCCCTCTAACCTTGCATTTTTTTTGTCTTGTTTAGACAACAAAACACACAGAGCATATTATTCTTATATTTGTTCTGTGCCTACTGCATTGTAAACATGGCCAGAATTTAAGATGAAGATTTTTCCTGTACTATTAAAATAATCTTTTTTACAAACAGGGTTGGTATTAAAACTGAGAGGGATATAGTTTGTTCAGTATTATAAACGTACAGTAGTGCCTCACTGTTCGTACTGCAGCTACCTGTGAATATCAGTCCAGTAAACAAACGGAACAACAGCAATATTTAAAAAATTATTGAGTTGCTACCATAATTCAGATGTTATAAACTATTTTTAAATTATTTTTTATTAAACCACATAATTTATGAAATTGATCCCATTCAACTATAAAATTTAAAATATAAATTAACTTCAGTAAAAGTGATCTTTAATGTAAAGCTCATATCTGTGGCCCTCCAGTAATTTATTTTTTTTTTTAAACATGATTTGTCTATATTTCTGAAAATCAATATAAATATTTTCTGGATCATTTTCTTAAACTCTTTAAGAATTCAAAGTATAATTTGAACTAGTGCTCTGATAATGTTTTTATTGCTGGTTGAACAGGTAAAGGGAATAATTGTTATTTAACTGCAATAAGAGTTAGATAATTATTTTTTTTAAAAGAAGCTTTGCAGTCTCTGTACAAATAAAATTCTCTACAATTCAGCCTATAAAGTGTAAAATAATCCTACTTAGTCGTTGGAATGGCTGAACAGAATAATTATTTTGGTAGGTAAAAATGGAATAATAACATAATACTTAAGTACTACTTAGCAAATATTAATTAATCCCATTGACATGCAATTATTGCTCTAAAATATTTCTTTTTTCCTGAAGAAATTACTGGGCAGTATTTTGGAAACATCTGGGTGTTGGCACTGGTCTTAAACTGGATTAGTTACCACAGGAAACAGCTGATAGCTTCAGAGGATTGGGCTACATTACTAATAACAGGGATAGTAATAATAAAATGTTATTGGTTGCTACAGACCAAAATTGTGATTTTTGAGATAATAATCCAATAAAGTTATTACTTTAAGCATTTCAGAATCTGACTCTTGGTTAGATAGTGCTCTACAAATATAAGCATTTGGCTCATAGAGAAAACTGTAATGTTGGAGGTTCCCCTATCAACTTCTTAAGGAAATACGTGCAAAGTCACTCATAGTCTCAGAGTTATGATTTAGTTTAGGGTGAGGGGCTACTGAAAAGGACATGCTTATAGTCAGTCTCTTTTTATGAAATTGTCTTGGCCTTTTTCCTGGGCTAGTTAGGAGATCCAGAACTGAGAGCAAGAAAAAGGTCCTGAGCTTCTAAATTACATGGAGAAGTGTCACCAATGTGGTAGGTGTCACCAGTGTGGTAGAGAACAAGGAGAGGGAGAGCCATGAGTAAAAAGAAGTGAAGGGCTCAAGTGTGATGAAGTTTGCAGGTTTGTCCAAAAGTGTGGTTTAGCACAACTAAACTACTTCTTATTATCTCTACAAGTTAAGTGTAAAAGTAGGCGACTCATCATATATTCCTTACATTTCGGGTTACGCTATCATACAAGGTATAACAGGTGTTTGGTTTTCCAAAACAAAGCTACGACCAGGCTTCTGCGTGCTGTTACTGTAGCCTCCCCTAAAGCCTCAGGCAGACTGATGATGGATACTTCTGATCTGAAGTGGCAGTCATCAAAATCAAGGATATTTTGGTTGATTGCTTCTCCTCCGGAAATCGTCTGTGTTTCTCTGTGTGTATGTATGTAGGTATAAAAGATTAATATATATAATTTCCAATATAGAAATCCCTATCTCGATAGTTTGAATTATCTGAGGAGCTAGATAACTGTGCTGGGAAAAGTCCATGTTTAAGACAGATTGAGTAGCTTCCCAAATGCCTTCCTTCTTGGGACACGTTGTATCTAACTCTCCAAAGGTAAAAAATGAGAAATTTTGAGGCCATTTTAACACAACATTCTCTTGTTATTTCACAATTATAGAAAAATCTGTGATAAATAACATAGTGAAAATCCACTAGGAATATTCATAGTATAAAGTAGATCTGAAATTTACCGCTTCTTTCTTGATCAGTTTAAAATATATGGAAAGTGATACATAAAAAAAAAAAAAAAAAAAAAAATCCCCAGACCCATAAAAATTTGCATCTGTAACCGAAAAGATCAAGACATTTTAATTTTCTGAGTAAATACTACACATTAAAATAAATGTTCTTACATAGGGTTTTTAAGGAATATATTACAACAGCTATTGTACAGAATTTTGTTTAATATGTTGTCTTTCTACAATTATATCTATTTCAAAGGTAGGCTTTGAGCAATGAGAAGATAATGGTCTTATGTGACATAAGAAATTTAAAACTATCACTCACTGAAAAGATATGCACTCCTAAAAATTATTTCATTTTCTGAAAATTTTGCTTCAGAACTAAGCATTCTTTCAATGTGGTTTATGATGAAGTATGAATAAAAATATCACTAACTGCACCATTTCTCACTGACATGGTCTTCTAGAAAGCACTTACAAGATCACCAGTGCACAGGATTATGAGGTCTGTGGAGCTCACAGAAGCTTGCCCTACAGATCTCACGTGCCCTCATATTAGGCAGCAGGTTGGACACTTGTGTCCCCAGTAAATCTCACTAGCAATAGGATACTTGTACTGCATGAAGGTAGCCATCAAGACCCTTGGATTCACAGGGTTCCTGCAGCCCGATGTGGCCTCCCACGTGCCAGGTGAAGCTTTCTGCTGCAGAAGAGACCTGCTCAGCTGTCCTTGAAATCTCTAGAAAATAAGTGGTATAGCAACTCAACCTCTGACTCCAGGACACCCCTGAATTATACATAGATGTAGACAATGAGAATAAGTGTTTCTATGAAGGAAGAAGAAAGGAATTAACAGGCCTCTGGGCTGGGTTATCTATCACAAAGCGGACAAACTCGGTTTCCAACAAAGTATTTCAGATCTATTGTACTTGGGAAGGTTGCATAATAGGGGAGACTTAACAACAACATTACTGAGAGTTAAGACTGGAAATGTAATGGCAAGATTGCCAGCATCATCTGGAAATGAGAATATGTTTTCAGGATTATTGAATGTACTGTCTTCTCTGTGCCAACATGGAAATTTATTTTACGAGTAAAATAAACCTATCAGTTTATGAAACTGATGAAGATAAACCTGACCTATGCTGTCACAGTTAGTGCTTATAAATTGTTGAGGATTTTTTCAAAGCCAAAGAAGTATTTTAAGTGTTCTAAAATACAGCATAATAAATCATTTTTATGTATATGACATAGTTACACCAGGGGAAAAGGAATAAAGTGTTAGTTCTTGACATGAACTGTATGCAATGTGTATGTCCCAAAAGATCCAAAACAGTGGATAATTTGTTCTAGATGTTTATTTTCTAGGAAAAAATATCAACCCATAGCTTAGGTCCCTAAAAGTGATTTGACACAGTTTACCTTTGAAATATGTTCTTTTGCTGAAGGGTTTCACACAATATGAAAGACTGAAATATTTTCTAGATATTTTTCTTCTATGAAGCATTATTCAAAACACCAAAATTTTCTAAAGATAGAAAGCCTTATTTTCATTATGTCTGCTTGCAGTGGAATGTTATGTGAGAGAGATATTCAGATTTTTATTTTTATGATAACTGAAAGGATTATTTGCTGCAGAGGTCTGTCAAAGAGGAGTTTCATTGGAGTGGAGTTATATAGATTATTGTATGTCATATTTTTATCAACCAATCTTTTGAGGAATCTTGACGTTTCTGATGTAAGCACATTTTTTTGAAGGTGCAGAGAGCATATCCTTATGATGCAAAGAAATCTGATGTTCTTATCACCAAATCTATCTTTCAGAAAGTTGAGGATTTAGTGTAAATAAAAAAAAAGAAAGCTATGTTAAATATAAATATGGGTAATAAAAAGCCATCACTACGGAAGTGTAAATAGTGTTCTGCTTCCTAATTGTATATGTTTCTATGCATTAACAGGATGGATGTGGTTTTACAAGTTACAGTTCACAATTAAGTTCTTGACAGGAGCAAAATTAGCAGATTCTGGTATGGGGACTTGGTGTTATTCTTGGATCTGTCCCATTATGAGCATTTGCTCACTTTTGATTCCATTATGGTCTCTGTTCCCTTTTTATTTCTCTCCTTTACAGTCTGTAAGTGTCTTGGTGCAGAAACTCCATTTCTTTCAGTGTGTTCAGTACCTATACTCATATCTTTGCCTGGACCTTTAAATGCACTTGTAACATGGTAATTGAAAAGTAATTGTCTGATAACCTCAGTGAACCATAGTGAATTCCATGTAATATATGAAAGTAAAAGGTATCATGCAAATTACAATTACTGGAGTTAATAGAAGAGATGTTCTCTTTACATCAGCACATTTTGGTTCCACTGACAATAATTTTAGGGATAATACTGCCACACACAATCTAGAGAAACTATTTCTGCTTTGTCTTTGTATAGTATCAGAACATACTCACTAGTGATGGTGTCAACGGGACAGCGTGGATTGGTACAGATTGTAGTTTAAGTGTCTGGAAAAGGAAGTTACTTCTAAAAGGGGTTTTGTAGGAAATTGCACTAAGACAAAGTTCGTTTCAAATTCTAGACTTTCTATTTTGGTCAGTGGAGCGCTATGAATGTGTTTAACAAAGAAAGTTGCATAAGGTATAAAACCCCACATATGTGCCTGAAGCAACTCAGTTGGGCAATTACAATTCTCTCATTTCAGATTGCCTTTCTGGCTTTGAATACTCTAGCTGTAATTCATCTTTCCTCTAAGCTATTTTAGCTTTTCCTCTTTCAATGAGGTAGTACTTGAGTTCTCTAACTGAAATCAAAATTTGTCTCACTTCTGCAGAGAAATAGGGGCAAAAAGCCTGCCTGATAGTGAAGAAAAACCTGTCTGAGCCTAATGCATCATCAAAATTGGTTAAGAACACTTCATCCATGTGAAAAGGATTTTTTTGTCTTACTTCTAATGTTGCCAAGGTAAGTGCTGTCTTGGGTCACTGCCATCTAATCACAAATCAGTTGTTCCAGTCTGAGTTAAAACTGTGCAAATGTCTAAAGGAAGAAAAAAAATGAGAGTATAACAGTTTTGACTGTATTATTATTATTATTATTATTATTATTATTATTATTATTATTATTATTATTGTTGTTGTTGTTGTTGTTATTGTTGTTGTTGTTGTTATTGTTGTTGATATTGATATTGTTATTATTGTTATTATTACCTGTTAGGACAATCAAATATTTTATATTGAAAACAAAATATGTAAACGTGGATTCTGGGACATATCAGGATCAATCAAATGTGAAGAATTCTACATACATAGCTGGAGGGTATTTTGTGTGGATCTCAGCATTTTTCAGTGTAGGTTTTCTGGACACACAGCTGTAAATAGGGAGGAAGCAAATAATGTTTGACACGTAGAATTTACATTTGTCTTTATTGATTGATTATTTTGTTATTTATTTTTTTGTGGAACCTGGAATATAGCAATATTTCAGAAGTAGAGTTAAAATAGCATTCAGTTCCAAAGTAGAGCTGAATATAAATGTTATGAATTATGGCTGGTGTTTATACAGCCAGTTAGAATAGACAGCCCTTCAACTCGCTGCTGAAATTCAGGCTTCTGTGGAATTATATTCCTATCACCTTCCCAAATTCCAAACTTTAGTTTTCACGATTTCTCACGCTTACAACACAGATGTCCAGTTCTCAACAAAGACTTAGGAACACAGTAATCTTGTAAGTTTTCTTCTGGGAAAACTTCAGGGAATATCAATATAGGTACAGATAATAATTTAGAAAACTAACACAAGATTTTGAATGAATGTTCAAAATGAATAAACTCCTTCCATGATTCATTGATCTAGAAAAACTAAAATCTTGCTTATATGTAGCAAAACTGTCAACATGCTTTAATCTGCAATTAAAGTTCAGATAATAAGTTTGAATTTGAAATGTTGTACCACATAAGAGTACCAGGGTATTAACATTATTTTGGATTTTATCAGATAGTTCAAGAATGAGGGTCTTGCTAGATTATTAATAAAATTTACTAAATTAAAACTAATTTTATTTTCTTTTTTTGAAGTACCAAGGTAGCTTTTTGTGCCCTACTACCATATGGCCTTGCTGAAAGAGGCCTGGGTGTCCTGGTGGGCAACAAACAACATAAATCAGCAGGGCATGGCTGCTGTGGTGAAGGGAAGTGGATCCTGGGCTGCAGCTGCAGGGCTGTGCCTAGCAGAGATAATGTGATCGTGCCACTTCACTCAGCACTTGTCAGGCTGCACCTGGAGGACTGTGTCCAGTTCTGGTTCCTACAGTTCAAAAACCCCATGGATAGACTGGAGATGGTCCAAAGTGGAGCTATGAAGATGATCAAAGGGCTGGAGAACCTACCTCATGAGGAAAGACAGAAGGTATTTAGTCTTTTCAACATGGAGAAAAGAAGGCTCGGAGGAACCTCATCACAGTTTTCTGGAACTTAAAGAAAGGCTACACAGAGAATGAAAGCTTTCTCTTCACAAGGAGCCACATGGAGAGGACAAGGGGCAATGGGTACAGCTTGCATCAGGAAAGGTTTCATCTTGATAGAAGAAACAGTTTTTACAGCAAGAACAATCACTTTCCCCAAGGATGTGGTCGGGTCCTCATCACTGGATGTTTCCAAGCAGGGAACAGTACTGGGCAGGGTGATAAATAATCTCATCTAGGCTCCCAGTCCTACAAAAGGTTGGACCACATGATATTTTGAGGTCTATTCCAGCCTGGGTGACTCTATGCTTCTATGAAAAATGAGAAATATTACCTTCATTTAAAATTGCTTTTATTTTTATGGGATCTTTCTGAAAGAATAAGAAAATGCAGGGCAGGGAGCAGAGGGGAGCTGCTGAGGGGGAAACAAGTCAATTGGCTGGAGCACAGTTGAGCAGAAAAATGTATAAAGAGACCTTGAATGTAATACTGCATTTTGATATTGGGAGAAACAGGAGGAAGTAAGTCTGACTCTGTCCTCTCCCATTTCGTTTCCTTACTCAATCCCAAACATGTTTTCCAGTCTCTGGTAGTTTCCCAAAGCATTAGGAAGAAGGCGGACAAACTGTTTGCCTGAATTGTGCAATGGAAGAAGACAAACAGTTGCCGTCTTGTCCAGGGTTAAGGAATAACTACGGGGTTCTGAGTGGTGATTCCTTACTACAAAGCAGGGGCTAAGCTGTGCGTGCAGGACTGAGATGCTGAAGATGAGAATCTAAACCAAGGAGCAGATGTTCTGGAACAATAATCAAAAACTTTGATGAGTAATGCAGAGAAATTTGAATTCAAGATAGCGAAGTCTGGATTTTTTTCTCCCATTTTCTCAACCTTTTGGCATGGGATAGGGCTATGAAGCTTCTGGACTAAGCCTCGGATCTGGGTGAGGGTCTGGCACTGCAGAGCCAACAGGTGATGTGCTACATGCTGCAGCTGCAGAGCACAAGACCTGGCTTGCAGAGGCAAACAGTACTGCCCACAAATTCCCCTGCGCATCCTCCACCACTGGAGCCTTTTCTTTAAGCATTTATAACCCTACTCAGGGTATTATGTGGATTCTATATTAAAATCTATTTAGAAACAGAAGGTCTGTCTGCCTTACCTCACTACAGTGGTAGCAATAGGAGCCTTTATCCATGTTCACAGCATTTTGGGCAGCACAAAGAGGCTGGATTCATGGCTCTGCCAGCCTCCCCACTGAATTTAGCCTTTGCCATGTTGCCTCTTCTTCAGCCAGAAAAAACAGATGTTTAGATTTCATGAAAGAAAATACATCTCTTTCCTTTATACATGAATGACAGAAATTCTAGCTACTCCCTTGCTCTCTTTTAGTTTGTTGGGGTTTTTGGATGTGTGTGCTGGTTTTTGTAATTTGTTTTTTTTCATATATATTTTAGTGCTTGTGGGTAATAGGAAGCCAGAGATATAGGCCTAGGTATGCCATCTTCATGTCAGTTGTTTTGTTTTATACTTCATGTCCTGCCTCAGTTCATGTGTATCAGTTATTTTCAGAATATAATTGGTCTCAATTAAAGGTATTTAAACTAAGATTAAACCACAAGAGAGAAATTTATTGGAGAATTAATTTTACCAAACCAAAAGCTTTGCTCAGTAATTTAACTTTAGAGTAATCACTCCTTTCTAGGAGGGATTAAAATTAATGACTTCATAATAGCTAGATTTTATAATTCACAGATGTAGCTCCCATGCTATTCAGAAAGACTCACAATAAAAAAATCCAGATGATTTAATAATCAAGCAGAGAGAACTTCAGACTGATCTTTCAAGTCCTTAGTTTAAAACTTTAGATTCAGTAGCAAAACTCTTATATCTTCATTAGAGCAGGTGTTCTTATAATGGGAATTTTTATGCAGAAAGCTGATAGATCTGTTGGGTCCATCAGTCCAAAAATGCAAAATTCAAACCAGTCTTTTTCCAAACTTGAAGCAGAAAAGCATACTAAGTGATCTTTAAATATGTTGCACTATTGAAACACTGAATAAAGCTGCAACAAGTGAGAAATTTAGAATGGTATGCACCAATATATTTTCTCTTACGGAATATGAACCTCATATAAGAAACACAATTATTAAGTCATTTCAATTATATGACAGGTAAAATACAAATTGCAAAAACACAGTGAAAAACAACAGGCTAATATATTTTACAAAAAGGCATGATTCTGTATTTAAAACTAAAATTCTACCTGTAGTAAGGATGCAGGATGCTCAGGGCGATGAGATGGAGGCAACACCATGTTCTCCACTCACATTGTAGTGAGTAAAGAAGTTTGTCATGCTTGAAGAAATCCAGGCTTTGTCAAATGTGTCTGTGCCATGGCTCTGGGCCTCTAAGAAAGCTCAAATGACTGAACTCAGCTTTGTGCAATCTACTACAGACAGTAGGTATACTTACAACTCATTAAAAGCGTTGTGAAGCTTCTTATACTCCTTAATGTTATAAAGCAGTCAAAAATATTATGGATGAAGTCATATAAGAAGGAACCAACTGTTAATGAACAAGAAATTACTTTCTACGTGAGTTCTTATACTTCCTTTAACACTGTAACTTCAAAGGATCTTCCAGACATACATTAACCTATGCGTTTAACACGGTCATGCATGGTTTGCATTCTCTCTTGAAGGAATTAACTGTATGTACATGTCATTTTCAGGGGTAGGCTTGTTTGTTTTTCTTGTATTAGAGAAGTTGGGTTAAAGAAGTATATCTTGCACCTGGAACAGAAAATAATCTTTAGATAAAAGAAAGAAAATACCATCTATGATCAGAGATGGTTAAAAAGGGACATCTTCTGCAGTGACTGCCTTTAACTTAACTTTGAAACATTGCATTCGTATTTTAACTAGTCATCTTCCTATCTTTTTATTTATGTAATATAGTTGTACATTCTTAGTATTTGTGTACCTTTCATATTTAAAAAATGACAAGTAGCATTCTTCTTTTCTTTCATGCCCAGGTCAAAACACACTTTGTTAGTATTATATATGCATATGTTAGTTTTCTAACAAATAGCCCTGTTAGTGCAGCTGAATCTGGTTCCTAAAGTAAAACCTCTCCCACAGTAAAATCACCAAAAAAAGCAAGCTTGAGTTTGAGCTCACAAAGTTAAATTTCTAAGACAGACTTACATGTGTGTGAAGATAAGTTGTATTTAGGGTCTCCATGTAACCTGTAATACACACTCTGTTTTACTTATGAAATTCATATATGCATTTAGTGGTGAATGTAAAATACGATATGATATCTGAAAATAGTCACATTTGGGGAAAACTCATGGCTTAACAAGATTTTTTTAAAATATAATTTCACAGTGAGATTCAAGGGCTCTTAAAGCTCTCTGTTTCTAGATGTGAGGGATATAATTACAATTGAATGCATGCTAAATAATTCTACCTTTATATATATATATATATATATATATATATATATATGCATATATGCATATTTCTACACTGGATTTGTCAAAATGCTTAGAACTAAATTTTTCATTCTTTGCTATAGCTTTAATATTACTATTATTAGCTGCCAGGAATATCTTGGCATGAGTTCCATTGGTGGTCATTTCCTCAGCATGAAGCAGTGAAGGTCCATTCATATTTCTCTGCAAAATTACTCCTAATGTAGATGCAAATCCATTATATAAACAAACAAGCTGCTGTAAACCTTAGCCGCATTTTCTGTTCTGAATACTGTATGAATTATTTACAAATTAGGACTTATCCATCAAATTAAAGTTTGTGTTCTCTGATAAAATAAGCTGTTAAAGCCATCTTGCATTATAAATACTAATAAAGGGCATGTGTAAATATGAGTCAGAGGTGAGAGTTGTCTGCATTTTCCTTTTTAAATATGCAGCACATGAAGAGAGGAAAACTGGTTAATATGCACATTGAAAGAATTCCAAATTGTTCTGAGTGCAATTATTCTAGATTAATTCCATTTGGAATCTATTTAAGGCAACTACGGATGAATAAAGTAGGTAGCGCTAGGGGGAAGAAAAGACCATACTCTGTGTTTGTTCCTTGAAGGATATTTTATTAAAAAAATTAAAAGGGAGAAGAAAGGAGGTTTTAGATAAATATATAAAAGGACACAAATAACAAAGCTAAGGTAAATTAATCACTACAGTAGAAATTGGTTTGCCCTTTAATCTCTTGACCACTACAGGGAAATCCATCTAAGACTAACCGTTCAGCACTATAAAAGACGTGTACTTCTTAAAGTGAAATCCAGAAGCCTGACAGGAATTAATGTAACTTGGGTCAGCTACTTTGGATAAAAGAAAGGAAATAAAAAGTTCACCAAAACCAAAAGAGTTATTTATATATAAAAATAAATAATGTTATTAGCAAATAAATTAGGATGCACTTAGGAAGAAGATGGGCAAAGACAAGGGAATTTGATGACAGCATGAAAAAAACCCAAACAAACCCTAGTGATCAGAATAAAAGCACTGGAGGACAAAGTCATGAAGCTTAAAATGGAAAGGCAATTGTACATTTCATTAGTTTCCCTTGAGAAGTTCTACATATAAAATTATTGAGAAATAGCTGAGGAAGGTCTGTGTGCCCATTCTTAAAAAATATGCTCCTATAGTGGGCATGCATGCAAATTAATCCTTTGCTGTAGTGGTATCCTGTTACTTAAATGTTAAAATCAATTACAAATTTGTCATGGTGAAGTTAGCTATGGAAAAAAATACAGCAATTATTTAGATTTTTGTTCCATTTTTATTTTCTTGGCAGCACTCAGAGGACCTAGCTGGTTATGAGGACAGAAATACTTTGAACCAGATAATTCACTACTCTGTACTGAATAGTCAGGCTTCTTTAAATCATCACAGAGTTTGCCTTCATACAAGCGTATTCTTAAGTGATCTGGTTTCTCTTGCTGTGTTGTGAATTCCATTGGCTTTGGCATTTCCTAGAACATGCATGTGAAAGGTTAATTTTCAGAGGAAAACTAGGGAGTCCTTAGAGTACTCTCATAATACTGCAAAGATCAGTCCCTAGCTCCTTAGCACATTTTTTCTTGTGAATATCTGCTTAAGTGCATCTACTACACAATTCCCCTTCTGACTCTGAGGTTGTAATTGTGCTTATCTTGACCATCATGTTTTGCGGCTAGGGTTGCTCTAACAGTCCGAACACTGCAGTACATTCACATACTGTCCATACATGTCCATCTTGCAATGACTCAAAGCCTTTTTTGTAAAATGAAAAACAAAACTGTAACTTCATTATCTTTACCTCACCTACTGTATGATCTTTCTTTGGTTTCTTTTCTTTATTCTTCCTAAATATGAAGGACACTGCAAAAATCTATGCCTTGTACTAGAGAAAACTTCAGCACCAAAATAAGTAGCAATATTCCAGAAGACAGGAAAAGTGCTTTGTTCTGAATTAAAAAGGAGATGGTATCTACCTTGATTGGAGAGTCAAACTGTTGCCCACAAATGGGAATCACCCCTGCTACTTACACATCACTTTGAAAGCAGTGACAAATTAAAACTTTCCTTTAAGAGTGGCATGTTTTCCCTGTTGCCAATTACAAAGAGCATTCTGAAGCAGCTACACTCACTGGGAAGCTGCCAGCTTTGCTCTGTACCCTAGAGATTCGAAAGAACAAGAAAGTGAAGTTGTTCCAGCCTTGATTTGAAGATTAGCTATTTATTTTAAAAAAAAAAAAAAGTATTGAAAACCAACTTACAGGAGGTTATCATTCTGTGAATGAAACTGGAGTTCAGTGGTAGGACTGCCTTGAAAATCCTAAAATTGATCACATCAATTTTTTAATCAGATCCCAATAAAACTCCTAATCTAACTCCGTGCTTAAGAAAGGTCAAAAATGAAAAAAGAGAGGTAAAGGAGAACCTGAAAATGTGACATATGAAAAATAAAAGAAGCAATTAAATAAAAAAAATTATATAAAAAAATAAATACAATAATAACCTGCTTGGCTCTGATTCCTGCTCTCAGTGGAAATACAGCCTTGTGCTCTTCTTTCAGCTCTACCTCCCTATGCAAGAGAATGTATTTTAATTTCTCTTTCATAACAGCTAATGCTTTCAGGTCAAAACTGACAGTCAAAGACTGAAGGCAGTGAAGTGGAGTGGGAGATGGAGGGAAAGTAAAGAAGCAAGGGTGTAAGTGTTGTGAGATTGCATAATATTCAGAAAGAGAAAATGAAAAATGTGAAAATTATTTATTTGGAAGACAGCCATTTGCAGCAGCAAGTTATTTAGCCTAAATACACATTCATTAGAATTGAATGAGATAAAAAAAAGAACCAGAAGAAGCTGAAGTTTATGATACTGTCCAGATCTCCAATGACCAACTAAACAAGACACAGGTAGGGTGGTTACAAAATGTTAACTGGAAGAGTTGAAGCACAGAGGTAGCTCTTTTTTGACTGTTTTTCTGAAATAGTTTTGCTTGACAGGAGAAGATGGGAATTACTCTGAAAATAATCAAGCCAATCATGTGACTCTATTTTAGAGATGAAGATACTGGCTCAGGCACTTCGTAAGGCATGTCTGGATTAGGGCAAAGGATTTTCTAAGAAAGATTAAGTACCAGAGTCTTTTGTAAACCAGAAGAGGTACAAGATCAGGTAGATGTTAGGGAGAGCGTTAAGAAAGGGAATAAGTGAAAAAAAGAGTAGAAACAAACAAGCTTCAATTATGTTTTCCATTTTTGTTACCTATGCAACGGTTGCTGTCTTTTGTATTTCACCCCAGAATTTCAGGAAATAAACACCTTATGAACCAAAGATCAGCTTATAATGAGTAGAAATAAAAGCGAAATTTTAAAACAAAACCCAAGCTGAATATAACTGCCTCTACCCTTCATTGAATATCATGTACAAATGTGTCACTGAAAGGAAAATGGTTGAAGAAAAAATTAAATATCCTTTTATTTCATCCACTTACATGCACCAACAGACAGTAAGGCACACCAAAGGAGATGGGAGAATGTTCAGAGTAAAGCTCATGTGAGATGATGTACCTGACAGGTACATGTAACGCAAATGTTTCTTCAAGTTCCTTGGGGAATTAGGAAAATCAATGACCAGAATTATTTGGTGTTTGAAGGTCCTGGCATGATCAACCTGCCAGCAACCTCTGGTAGCTACAGAGACACTGAACATCTGTGCACGCTAATTAAGCTGAAGGTGATCGTGGTTACAGGGCAGCAGGCTGCCTGCAAGGATGCCGATCCACACAGAGCAAGACACAAAGACGTGCACTCAGTGTGTGGCTGCTCCTACCATCGTTCAAACAACAAAGTGGAGTGATCAAGACTGTCTACAGGGCTACTCACAGGAAGATTGCAGTGTGATATGTGCTCTGTGCTAGTGGCTTAGCAAAGAAGCAAACAAGAGAGTGGCCTGCCACAGATAGGCACTGTTTGCACAGCCAGAATTTAAGTTTGTGAACTGAACAGACACGAGTGGATGATTTTTACATCCCCTTTTTAAAGATTTTCATGGTTTAATGGGATAGGAGGTAAAAGGAGAGGATACAAAATCTGGATGAAACCTGTTTTATACCAGATTATAATTTCTTAATCCATCGTAACAATCACTTATGTATTATAAATGTTTTGTTCATTCCAGCTAAAGAGAGGAACAAGTTTAGGCACAGCCTATTAGAACATCTGCTGCAGAAATCTGAGCAACCTGACACTTTACAGAGGAAATAACTGAGGAGCAGCTCCACAGGTTCAGAGGGTTGTCAGGGTGATGTCACTCCATTTCTCTAAACCTGTGCTTTTAAAAAGCAATGGGATTGTTGGAATGGGGCAGAGCCCAGGCTAATATGAGGCTGTTTTTTAATCAGTTTTATAGCTGAAGATCAGTCCATGGAGTTTGCACTTCTAAGAATACAGACTATAATTGGGGCAGTCTATGGAAACATTAAATTCAGGAAGGTAATTAATCCATTATGAGGCCAGTAATATAAAGAAATACATGTGTTGTTGACTTCTAAAAATAGTAGCAATGAAAGCAAAAAAAATTAAATAGTTTCAATGAATAGACAAAGTTGATAATAACAGTCTCCAGATTTTCTAGGCTTTTGTTTCTTCTTAAACTGGCAGTGTGTTTTGATTTCTTATCTCTAGAGTAAGGAAGGCTAAATTAGAGCTTTCATAAAGCTAAGGATATAAAAACAAGGTAGGATGCATTGTCTCAGTTATTAAGGCACTCTTGTGTATGACTGAAGGATACTGTCTCCTTGTAAACTTTGGCTCAGAAATCTATTTACAGACTACTCCCTCATCTTTGCTTTTCTTGATCGCAACCAGAATGTGATGCATCTCTCTTGAAGGACGGGTTATATAGTTGAGAAGCTCTGCTCTGTATTAAGTATGGATTTTTTCTATTTTCATAAATATGAAATAGAAAAAATTCAGATATGTGTAGCTCCATAACATGCTGCTGCTGCTTCTGGCAGTGAAAATCAAGCTATGGTATTCCTCTTTTCCTTATTTAATCATGTAATTTTCTTTCTATACTTCGGAGAAAGACAGCAAGACATCCAGGAGCGAGAAGCAGACAGAAGTGGGAAATCGATCAAATAATTTAATGAAATACTTAGTGAGTGGAATTGGAAGAGTAAAATCCATAGATGTTTAGGAAATTGACCTTAATAACAGCCACCAGGGAGACACGCCATCCTTACATGCACTTTAACAAGGCACAGTAAGCTTACTGGGCATGGACCACGTACAGCTCCGGCGGTCTGGTAAAGCGTGTTCTTGGAACAGTGTCCTGTACTGCTGTGTACCGCTGAGGCTGATTGATGTGTGCTAACAAATACGTAATAAATGGGCCACAGAGCTACTTTAAAAAACAGGGGTGAGCTGGGCTGTGGGAGGGCTGTGCACCCAGGAAGCCTGTCCCAAGGGTCAGTGTGTGGCCAACAGAGCCTATTCAGTGACAGCAACGCGCTGTTTATCTCTGTATTTGTTTTGATTAAATATCAAAGTAAAAAGAGTCTGGGAGGAGAACAATTTTTTTTTTTTTTTTATAATCCTTCAGAGTGCCACAGCATGACAAATGACTGTGGCTCATAACACACTCTTATTAAAAGAATAATTACTGTGCCAATGTAAATATCATGTTAAGTCTCTCCCACTGTCTTCTTCCAGCTCCAACCCAAATCCCATTACCCCTTAAATCAACATTCAGCAAGTGAAATGTGACGTGAGATCCATCTGGGTGACTTTTATTTCTCACAGGTTACTGGATGTGGACTAGTTATCTCACTTGTTGAGGACAGATGTTGTCCCCAGTGCTAACAGGGGTAGTTAGGCAGACAAGTGCTCAAACCACCAAATCTACCAGCAGTTGTGTTTGCCTCCAAGCCAGGCAGGCTATGATGGGCAGGTACCCACAGGCAACTGCAGGCATGGGTATGCTGGCGCTGCCCCACACCAGGCTGTTGTGCAGTGAGCATTTCTGCACTGCCTTGGGCAGGTAGGAATGAATAGGTTTTCCCTGACAGTTTTCTATGAAGTAGATGATTCTTATTTGTTGTCTGTTATTAGATGCTGCTCTCCGAGGTATAGGGGAAAAAACCAAAAAAGTGTCCTGGTAGCTGTTTCACCATTGGCCTGTGCAATTTGTGTTAACACAAAGTAAGCACAACTTGCTACTTGATCCTATTAAGCATTTTAGATTTCCTTTCCACTGCTCTGCTCTAAACAGCAATGCAGAACCCAGCAATGTTGAAATGAGCAAACAAGAGGAATTTAAGATGCATTTTAGCTACTCTTTCATTAAAAAAAAAAAAAAAAGACAACTGAGACAAGAGGCATGACCTGCTTTAATTAATACTTGTTAAGTAATTTTAATCTTTGAATTTCCATTATGATAGCTGATTTTGCCCACCTGGGCATAAGAAAGATGCTCCTTATCTTTTCTACTGAATCCATGCTGCTAGCAGTAAAGAATTCAAGATTACACTTGCAGTGCACAAAATAGCACCATGCAGAGTTCTCTGCAGTGCCTTCTAGTAAGCTGGCTGTGGAGTCCAATAACGATACAAATTCTTTACAGCTCTCCATGAGACCAGTGGTTAACTCAGAGGCAGTGTTCCCCTCATGCAGCTGTATTGTACCCCCTGAGCTGTGACACTGCCCTGTGGTTCATTCACTCTTCCAAACCTGTACATAAGGCTATCACTTCTTACCATTTCCCTAAGCAGGCAGAAGCTGCTCATCAACCACCCTGTTTGTTTTCAGTTGTGAATACTCTTCCTAGCTGTTAAAAATTATAAACTTGCAAATACAAGGAATAACTATTGCTTTGTCACTCTGTAGACCTCCAAGTTTAGTTCTCCTCTTCCGAGTAGGCATATGGGCACATGTGCAAACACATATGTGTGCAAGGACACACACGCACACACACACACCCCCCTCTCCTCACCCCATCCTGACTTATATCCATGAAATACACAAATGCATCTCCAGCTGCCAGTTAATGCAACATTCAAATTTGTAAGGGAGATTGGACTTATATTAACTTGTTTAACTTATTGACTAGCCTTTTGTAAAGTGTTCTTGCTGTATCTTTCCTTTTTGCCTTCTCTGCCTCTGAAGTAATTTTTTACAACCAAAATGAATCTTTGTCCTGAGGATTTTGTATAGTGAAGGTTACACATCATCATAATTGTATACAGGACTCAATGTTAATACATCCCTCCGTAACAGATTTTAAAATGAGTCAGTGAGCCATCAGCAGCAGGATTCCTCACCAGAATGGCTATAAATAGTGCGAAACAAAAGTTATATCACATGAAATTAATCACCTGTGGGTGGGGAAAAATGTGGCATAAACTGAGAATATATAAACAAATGTTTTCCATCGTGAGTGGATTAGAATATTTTTACAATCTGGAAGAATTTAGAAAGTGCATGAGTTGGTCCTCACCAGTATGTTGTGACTAACCATGCAGGATAACGTACATAAGCTATAACATTTTATTTACTTAAAAACAATCTTTACATCTTTTAGTCTTAGTTCCAATTAGACTGGGGAAATATTTTCTGGCAGTTTTGGATAAAGTTTAGTAATGTTCTATAGCACAGAAAACATAGAAGCTCAGGCATTTTGAACAGGCAGGTGAAGCCAACTCTTTATTTATATATTCCATATAATGCAAAACTATCCCAGAAAACGTCATTGCAAATATTCAAAGCTAGATGTTCTTCAGCAGCTTTGGGGTAATTGCGGTTACTGACTATAAAGGCTTTTGGATCAAGTCCTTAATTTTCATTACTCAGATTCAGACGCAAACTGCATGACCTGAAATTTTATCAGAACATTTTCATGTGTATTTTAAAGTATTTAATTAAGTTTTCAATTAATCATTATTTGAATGTTGGCCCTCCTGCTGCTGAAATATATTTGATTAAGAATAAGGCCACGTTTAAACCTACATTAGTAAACGTACATTAAGCTTGTAATAAAAGCAAACTCCACAAGCGTTGCATTCAAGCCCTGCACATGAGATGAAAAGGACTCCTCAGATTATGTGTCTCTATTTAGGACAGCTCCATTTCAATTTATTTAAATTGAATTATAGTTGTGTTGTATCTAGGTGTGTAATAAACCATGCAAAATGAACAGAATTTAAGTAAGAGTCAGTCTTTTTTGCATGCATTATGTATTCCTTCGTATGCATACTAAATTATATTGAATTAATTCTAAGAAGGCATTGTTTCTAACACAGAATAATCTACATGATTTACACTGAAGTTGTGATCTTTACAGCTACAGTATCTCTTCTCTTATTATTGACATGTTCTGCAATCAAATATAACACATAATGCAAATGTCTTAAAATCTCAAGACTTTAATATTTTAGGGTGTTCCCATTTCCCTCTTTAAGAACATTCTTAAAGAAGAGATGCGAGAAAGAACAAAAACAATGAAGTGAAAATAATTGCCTGAACCTATTGTAACAAAAGCACTGATCGTTTGGCCAGTCAAGTAAGAAGGAAAAAGGATGAAATTAAAAACCATACTTCTGGTAGGGAAATTTCCAGAGCTAGTCTAGAAGGTTATTAGTACCTGAAAGCAAAAAACAAAGAAAACAAAGATTTTTCTGAGTTACATATAATTTTTGTGTTTTCCTACATTTTTCCCCTTATAGTGTCCTTTTTAAGAAACTTCATATAATTAAAATTTAAATAAGAAAACTGATTCAAATATTGCCAACCATCTAGATGAATGGAATTCTGAAAAAGCTAGTATGGCCCTAGACCATATTAAAGACCCACATGGATCTTCATCAGGCTTATGGAGAGGGATGTGCTCAAACTTACTAACTGGTTGGATTTGCAAGGGACAAGACAAGCTGTATCTTGCAGACGAGTGATTAGAACCAGTTCTACTATGCTGTTTTCAATTAGTTTGGCACAAAATAAATTTGAAATTATTATCATATGAGAGTAAGATCTGTTCTACTGTAGCAGGTTGTTGGACTATCTGGAAAACAGTGCTGTAAAAGGACAAAATAAAATTTTTTACACAGTGTATGATACGGAGTCATAGAATAATGAATCTGGAAGGGACTTCAGAAGGTCCTCTGGTGCATCTCCTGCCCCAAGCTGGGCTACTGCCATGGTCAAATGAGGTTGCTCAGGGCCTTCTTCAGTTCAGTTCCAAAAATCTCCAAGATGCCAAAACCTGCTCAGGAGCCTCATCCTTTCATTGTGTGCCTTTGAAGGGAGTTTGGCTCTGTCTTCCTTATCATCACCCATTAGGTGATGATTAGGTAGTAGAAGACAGATGTATCAATCACAGTTCACAGTGATTGTGATACTTGATAATACATCACATTTGTCAAGGTTCTGAACGTTACAGATTGCATATTAGATTTCCCAATTTAATTGCTTACGTGTAAAGAGACTTTAAGAAAATGGAGCGGGGGGGGGGGGGGAGAAATAATAAAAAAAAATGTAATCCATTCATAAAATAACTGGACTAAAATAAACTCTCTGTTTACATTTACTCTAGCTTATCTTTTCATTCCCAGAGGTTATTCACATTGATATAACATAGATAATTGATTCACAATACTGGCTAGACAAATGGTGAGTATGAATATGACAAAATTGGAAAGACAGTGAGCAGTGTGGTTAATATGTGGGTATTCTTATGTGAATATGAAAGTTGATCCTTTTAATCTTTTTTCTTTTTAATCTTCCAGATTATGTTTTTTCAACACAGTAAGGCTTTTTTTTCAGTTTTGTGAAAAAGAAAGAGTATGTCCAGGATGTTAAACGAACTGTAAAGTAACTTTGGTACTTTTCAACTGGTGGTTCCTATGGTAATATTCATTAATATTAATTTTCTGAAGAGTATCAGCATTCACCTTGAGCAAAGGAATGCTAAGACTCCCAACATCCTTGTGTAAGCACTGGAAAATTAAACAGTTTGAATTCTTAATGATTTTCAATGTAATTCATGTTGCTGCAGTCTAATGTCTATAGGCAATTCATGATCACTTTGTTTGTTTTGTATTTCTGTTAGTATGCAAGTGAGCATTCAAAGTGAAATCAGAATCCATTAGGTGAACGTATTTGAATGATGTCAAGATATCCACATAAACAAATGTAATATGGGAATTTAGGACTTGATTATTTTCTGGATAGATAGTGTAGGGTTTTGGTTCTCATTTAATTCTGATCATCATTACAGCTCAAGGTTACTAACTGTGCTGATTATCATAAATATATTATTTTAGGTAGAAAATAATGCTTTGAGAAGGAAAATAAGTTGTGAAATATTTATAGTTGTTAAGAGATCTCCTGGACCCTGAAACATCTAAAGACAAGTTTATAGAGGAAGTATACAATGCTACACCTTGCTTTATTCTTTCTAACGAGAGTGAAATTGTCCAAGATTTTCTGCATAATCCTTTAAACCCAAGATCACTTTATGTGCAGGATATGAGACATGAGAAGGTGCTATGTTTGCTCCTAGAAACCTTGGATTAAATGAAATTTGAATTTTACATTCAGCACCTGTCTGTATTCTAGTAGTCAGACATGTCATAGGCAGGACTGTGGATGCAGGTCATTGTTTCTCTGTCTTCTGAAAAGGAAGTGGAAGCCAATGAAACTAAGATACATTTTCAGTAATGGCTAGATTAGAGTAGACATCAAAATGGATATTCTAGTTAAAAAAAATACAAATTTTCTGATTTTATAGTTCTATTGTTGGAATGAAGTAGTATGTGTGTACTGTGAAATGAAGTCAGTGAAAATAGATCTGGGTTAACTATGAGCATTTTTCATTTAGAAAGGTTAAAATTGGTACTGACCCATCTCTCAGCTGGTCAGAATAAACAAATGGTTTAGTTTGTCCAGTTATCTTATTGAAAGGTCACGCTTATGCTTTGTTGTTTTGTTTTTTTTTTTTATTTTGTGTTTTTTTCCAAGTCTCTCTAACTGTAGCACAATGTTTCTGCTCTTAGAAATTGGCAAAAAAGTGATACTTCATTTTTGCCTATTGCTATTTGAGGCTGAATCTGTATACTCTGTGCAGTGCACTGATGACAGTATTTTACTTTTCGTTAATGATTCAGCATTCTCTGAAGTGGTATCAGGACCCTAACCTTCCTCATTAATAGTAATTTTCATTCTGAATAATTTTCTATAAAATCAACAATGTCATACTGGGAAGCTTTAAAAGCCTTCTTGAATATAATTTTATTTCATTTTTTTATACAATATAAAAAAAAAAACAGGACAGGCAGTGTGAACCAGTAAAGGCTACAATACAACCTCCAGATGGACATTTTGCTTCTCTTTTTTCCTACTGACCAGCAGGATGCAGGTCTGCTTGTTTGGCTGCCTTGTGGTAAGGATCCTTATTACTTTTATAGGATTTTCTGAAGTGGCACTAGGCTTGTTCTCAGTTTTTGTTTGCCTATTTTTTAGTTTGACTGCTGAACTGAAAAAAATAATTTAGACTGTCCTTCTTACAAAATGACATATTCCCACATTAGTTACAGATATCCCTCTAACCTAATGCAAAACCAATACACATTCAGATAATGAGATAAAAAAATGTTTCATTATATTTAAACACAATTTCCTTATTTCAGTTTGTATTTCAGGCAGTTGTGCCCATAGCCTCTCATTCTGTCACTGGACACTGCAGAGAAGGGCCTGGCTCCATCTTTTTTACACACACCCACCATCCCACCCCCCCACCCCCCCACCCCCAGTTACTTCTGCAAATTTTTGATTCCCCTGAGCCTTTTCTGCTCCAGGCTGAATAGTTGCAGCTTTTTCAGCCTTTCCTTACATGAGACATGCTCCAGTCCCTTCATCATAATAGCAGCCCTTTGCTGGACTCACTCTGGTATGACCCTGTCCCTCTTGTAGTGGGGAGCCAAGAACTGGACACAGTTAGACCACAGGTGGGGTCTCCAAGACCCACCTATTCTTCTGGTTTTCCTCCCAAAGGAGTACTTGGATATCTGATGGTTGAATATCAGGACATCAGAAAGCTGGGGAGGGAAGAAGGGAGAGAAGGGGGAAATCCTACTTATAAGGGCTAATCAGTGGAAATTTTTTTGGATGAAAACACTTTGCGTGAAGGGTATTTATCTATTCTTCCATAATCACACAGAAACGTTCACATGCACCGACTTCTACATTCGATTAAAGCTTGGATTAGCACTTTAATACACTGAAATGAATTAATGCAAAAGGTGAGATTGTATAATATGACAAAAAGCGTTTCTAAGTGGTAGGTTTTCCCTCAGGAAAAAGTTGAAAGTACTTTATTATTTTAAAGAGATAAAAACACTCTGAGAGTCATGAAAGAGAATATGAAGAAAGATTTTCCTTAACATAAGAATGGAAATAATAGAGCAATTGCAAATACAGCTGTCTGCTTTCTTCACCCAAATGACAGCTTACATTCCACTCTTTTACTCTTCTAAAACTACTGATCAAACTGTGGAGTACTGAATCCAATCTGGCTGTAGGATTCTGAATCTGCTGTGCTAGCTGTGCTGTACGGGAGGGTATGCATTGAGAATGCATAGGTGCCGATGCTGCATGTCAGAGAGAAAGCAATCTAAACATGAGACGAATTTTGGTAGCAAAAGGTTTCCTTCTCAGCAGGGAAGCCTGCTGGACACTTACCAAGTGTCTTCAGCAGCTGAGAACATGCTTTCCTGCCAAATATTTACCAGCTGGTCTGTGCCAGTGGTAGGTCCACCAGACCGTGTGATACATTTCCGTGTGCTCGCCGGGTTATGGCACGCTGCAGAGACGGAGCTTCCACACCTTGAGTGTGTGATCTGTCTGAGCTTTCTGTCAACTGCATGCCAGAGGATTAAATCTAAATAAAAGATGCAGTAAACAACAGTGGTTAGGTGCTGCTAATTATGCTTTCCTTCTGCTGAATGAGGTTTTTTATTTTATCTCAGTCTGAGTCACAAATAAATGTGTGACAACTGGGCAGAATGTATATACTTGCATCTGTTCCATTTGCTGCACACCTTCTATAATACCAGCTTAATTCAGTGAACAGCTTGAGGTATTTGATTTAATGTCTGATATTTGCTTTTAGGTTCACATGCCAGATGATAGATGAAATTTTTGGGTGGGAATTCTAAAGTATTAGAATACTAGTATTAATTGTAGGGATACTATTAACTTGTAATGGGAGGTAGACCTCTATTATACATGTGCTCTATGTTTTCATAGAGTTAACCATTTAGTTTTAAAGTTAATAAGAAAATAGTCAACTGATCGATTAACTGATGGTGATAGAAAATGTTCCTTCGAAAGGGTGGATGAGATGACAAATTTATGAAACAGGTAGTTCTGCAAGAATATAGAGGAGTGAACCAGTTTTATTTGTCACATAAATGTATCTCCTTCAGAGCTGGAGCAGCATACTGTGGATGCAAGACCCAACCTGGGTTACAGTATTTTAGACAACAGGATCAAGATCTGGTCAAGGGTTTTTCCAGTTGGAAGCGCTGTGATAAACAAGAGAAGGGCAAGCTAAGCTGTCTATTTAGTCATGCAGAGGTATTGTGGCAGTCAGAAGATGGCAGTCTTCACTCACTGTTAAAATTGCTGTGTCGATAACCCTAATGATGTGAACACTTGGGAAGTGAAGAATAAAAACGCATCTTCCTCTGTATTTTTAGCTGTTAAATTTTAAATTCAAGTGCATTTTGATAATGCAAAAATGATAGCTCTTTATTTGTTTCCTCAGAAATCATTCATGATTATGGCAACTAAAACCTTAGTTGATATTCTGATTCAAACAAGAGCAAAAAACATTTTTAGAAAGTTCTAAAAACTAAAACATCTAAAAAAGGCATAGATGAGCATAGACAAACATGTCCAAAAGGAGTATTATCAGAGGCTGCTCAGCAATTGTGTATGCCTGGAGGCATCTAAACCTCACTATCTGATTGCATTCTGCTTCTGTTCATGTCAAAAACCTCCTCATGTAAGCAGCAAAGAATTTAATACCTTTTCAAGCCACACTGAGATCCAGGAATTAGAAAGAAATGGGTCACTATTCCCTGAAGGCTTGATCCAACAGGTCAATGTTGAACATGCCTGGTATGCACAGCAGAGTGTAATATCAGCTGCCTGTAATATCCTACTGATAGGTGCAATCCATGGACACATTTAGCCTCAAATGGCCCTGCGCTGAGGGGACTGAGATTTTATCGTACCTCTCCCAGAACGCAAAGCAACGAGGAGCAAACAGCTCTGCCCCTGCTGGTTAAAGCACTCCATCTTCAGGAGGAATTTTTGTTCTGGGCTTCTTTCATAAGCCAAAACATCTTCTTGCTTTAGAAAATAATTGTGATGAAGCAAAATCCATCAATTTCTTGCAATTTACTTTGGGAAGTAAGAAACCACTTTATCACCTGAGTACCTTATGCAGGAGGACATTCATTTCCTTACCTACCCTCTGACACAGAAATTTTGAATGCTTTCTTTGCAGACAGCAAGATGTACCCTATTCTCAAGCTGACAATCTCTCCCATAATGCTAAAGATGTGATTGGGAAGGGAACAGAGTTTGGATGTCTTGTATTTTGGGTGAATGCCCTGGTCATCAGGGTACTGTAGCCCCCTGTTTCTTTCCTCTTACCATTCAGCCAAGCCTTTGGCAGTTGTATGTAAAAAACCTTCACTTTTTATGAAAGGGCTGAGAGTTTGAGTAGTGGGGGACGACATGGGTCCCTGGCAGAAGACACATTGTGTGCCTGCACTAGTGATGTAGTGTCAGAGGGTTCCTTTCTGCCACAGATTATTTTTGTGTGTGCACTGGGCATCTCAGAGTATCCCTTTGAGGACACCATGGATGAGCTTTAAACAGTTTCCTTCCTGGGGGAAACAATGGTGAAGGGGTGCTTGACTTCAAACACAGAAGGGACATTCCAGAGATCCCTGCTTACAGCAGGAAAGCAAAACTTCTGCAGCCAGCTCTCCAAGCATACACCTTGTGTGCCTAGGGCCATCACTGCTGAGATGTGATGCAGATGTGCAGTCCTGAGATAACAGTGAGCCACATCACGTTCAACTTTGGGCTTCCCTTTTGCTCCTCACTTGTCAGTAACATATAAGGACCTGTCCTCCTGAAAACTTTGGGTTTCAGCTCTTTTTCTTTTAAATACTTTTGTCTTGCCTAGCATGCTTCCTATCCATCATCCAGAAAATTTTATATTCTCATTACTGACGTACATAAGTTGCAAGCAGATAGTGTATGGCCAGGCTCTTGGGTTTGTACTCCAATCTGGCATCCAAGCATTTAAATATTTAGTTTTAAAAGGGGTTAAATTAGAAAGTGGTGTTGACTCTGGTCCAGGTTAATATGAACCACATTGGGATATCTCTAGTTTTAATTTGTAACTCCCGTTCCATAAAGACTTGATTAAGAGCATTAAAGACAGGAAGACTTTTACATGTTCAGTTATATGGGCTAGACGAACATGTTCAGCTAAACCTTTAGGCCTTCCTCAAGCTTACAGTCTCTAATTCGTACCTTTAGAAATAATACATCAGATTAATAACTATTGAAACTCAGCTCCATTGACTTTAGCAGGAACACACAAGTTTTAATCAACCAAAAATACCAGATGTCAAATGATACAAGCTGATTATTTTGGGTTTTTTTAAATCAGTTTAAGAATAAATATTAAGACGTTTTCTGTGCCTAATGTTGATAAAATGAACAAGCATACCTTACTTACAGTAATATTTTGATTATTAAAAGTACCTGTGGTAACTACTAATAATATTATTGTTCTCATACAGACTTAGCTTTGCTTGCAAATGAAACTGGAAAAATAGTAACTTTAGGTTTGAGCAAATGTGAAGTTAGGGAAGCAATACTTTCTTGACAGCTCTGTTAAATCTTAATATCAACATCAGAAACATTCTACTTAATGCTGTGTCCAAAGAGAGTTACAGTGTCTCACCTATAAAAATTTGGTAGCAGCATTATTCATGATTTATTTTTGTTTAATCCATACTGTACACAAATAATAATAATAATAATAAAAAAAATTATAAAGGGACTCTCTTGTCATGCAAATGTTAAAATATTATCTTATAAAAATCTCTTTGAAGTAATTTAGGAGTGAAACAAGATTCAAAATGTAGTAGGTAATATTTGAAACCAGAAAATAAGTAGCATGAAGAGGGAAAAAAAATATCCAGTGGAAAATGTGTGTTTATGTATATTTTTTGCTATTATTTATATGTATTTTTGGAAACAGAAGGTTTTCTATTAAAAAAAGCACCACAGATATGCCTGATTAGGTAGTCTGGTACCATATTGATAAACAGTGCATAAACACAGTGATAGGTCTGAGACTAGGGAAACTGATCTACCAGTTTATTGCTCAGGCTTAATGCTAGTGAAACTCTATTGATGTAATTGTTTTGTTTTGAAGTGTTGTGTGTGTAATAGGTGTCCAGGAGATGTAAATTATTCTAAGGCTTTTACTTCATTTGAATTTAACTTATCTTTTGAAACCTTTTAGCAGTATCTGCAAAATATTCTTATCCAATTTCAGAGAATGACAAAGTATAGAATACTAACTTTTGAGAATGACAGTTCTTTTTCTGGGTGAAACTCAACTGAAAGACTAGTCTGCCAAGGACACTTGATATTTTCCATGTGACTTAAGCCCACTGAGCAAGTTGAGGTGGAAACTTTGCAGAGGAACTGCTCCTTATTTCACATAGTAAGAGATGGGTTTTTTTAGGTTATCTGTGTATTTAACAGAAGAAGAAATGGGAGTTTTAATTTATGAAAGGTTATAACTGGGCTAATATTATCCAGCAAGACCTGTGTTTTTCATCATTTTAAAGAATGTTTCATGAATGTGGCTCTTGCAGCTCTTCCTCAGCTCCTTTTAAAAGGTATTTTTCATACATTTACAGATATTTTTACATACATTAGTTTTAAAAGTCTCATAGAACCCAATTCCTTATTTGAGAAGGAAAATTTTAAGTGCATGCCTCTGGTGGTAAATATAGAATGACAGAGTAGACAGATGAAGGCGAAGCACAGCTTTTCTTACTCATCTATTTAAGAAATGGCTATACAATTCCTAGAAGCTGATTTGCAGGTAAGTCCTTATTTATGATGATTTGGCTGTACAAGGCTGGTCCTAAATCCTTATTGTGACTTTGACATACAGAAGTCTTGTAGACACAGAGCAGACAGGTGAGGGACTTCCAGAAGTGATTCACAGGTTAATGATGTTCTGCAGTACCAGTGCCTGCATTAGTAAAATTCACATGCCATGTTGCATGAACATTTTAGAGTTCAGAGTTGGGTCAAAAGACACAACCCTAAGTGAGAACAGCAGTGGAACTTCAAGCAGAAAAAGGGCAGAGATTGTTGCTATATTCAGCAGAAAAAAGTGTCTTGGTCTAAGTCATATTTGACAAAAATTCTACCGATCAACTCAGCCAACATACATAAGGAAGGAAAGAAAGGTCAACAGACCAACATAAAATTTATCTTGTGTTTGTGACAGAAGAATAACATACTTATAACAATTACAATACTTTTGAATCACTATTTACAGATCTTAACTTGTTCCAATGAAAATAGCTTTGAATTGACTTGTCACTACATAATACCTTATTTGATCGCTTTTAATTTCAGAATTTATATAACTTTTCCCCCAAAGTGTTTTAGAACATGATTTAGAGCATGATTTAAAGGATTAAGCACAGTTGTGTAGTAACTACAGACAGTCCACAATTCTCCCATTTAAGCCTTCCTATATATTGAATCTTGATACATTTTAAATGCACTGGTACTAAAACCACAGCAGTGAAAATGCCTGTCTTCCAAAACAAATAGAATCCCCAAGGCAATGAGATTTTTGTCTTCAGGTAGCTGACCCACCTCTTCTCCAGGCACTGCACTGGCTAAATTTAGCCATCATTTGGTGGCATGGTAAAAGGGAACTTGCCTTGCCTACTGCAGCTGAAAGGTTGTAGATCTTAGTATGATAGGAAACAATTTTCCCAATCCTTCTCTCTTCTTAGTACTGTAACTTCTCCTCCCTTCTGGTGCATTGGAGTGAAACAGAAAATTGCTGTTTACAGAAGCTTTTTGAATCTTGGCATGTTTCACAAAGGCAAAGTGAGACAGTGATCAATTGACCAAGTTTCTATCTTACAGAGTGATAAACAGCTTAATGGAGATGTGATAGGCAGGTGTGCACCTAAATATCTGTGCTGCTATCTCCTTGCATCGCTAGTGCCTACCTGGACCACCTGGCCTTTGTCACTAAGTTGAGGGAACAAGTTTTCCATTCTGTGGAAATCATTAAATCTCTTTTGAAAACAGGACATTTCCCTGCTACTTGGAAGTTCTCTAATCTTTTGGCCTATGGTGTCATTCTTTTTCCTCCCTAGCAGTCATTTTATCATGTACTGTCAAAACCCAGGCAATTAAAATAATGAAATGTGTGCCCTACTGCTTTGTCACTTTGGCCCTTTAATGACTAATTTCAGCATCTCAGCTTCCCTATGAATTGTCTTTTTAAGCTAGGAATCCCACAAAGAGTACCCATATGAAAAATTCTGTTTCCACCCCAAAAAAGCTACACCAAAACCCCCTCAATTCCTCTAAATGGCAAAAATGTGTTCATAGTCTTATTAAATTTGAGAAATTCTGTTTCTCTTAAGTTCTATTCTTTAGATTCACGCAACAGAAACTCAGGATAAGTTTGCTACCAATTTGCCGTTGCTGATTTCAATTTCTAGCTATTACATATTTGTATAGATAAATTACCTTTTCTTTGTTTGCTTGCTTGCTCCCTGGTGTTACATACTATGAATTGTATGCCAGTAATACTTTGTAGCTTGCAGGTATGTATATTATCAATTCACCAGTTAGATTAATACACATGGTGTACAAGTACTAAGAAAGTGAGGCATCCTTGCAAATAAAGTTCCCCCTCCAAAACGAAGGCAAACTATGATGTGACATCACTTATTCAAAAGCAAAATACAATCAAAAAGCTAAATATGTCTTTTTATATCATAGAATAATGCTTGCATGTTTGTACATGTTTCATAAATACAAAATAAAAATCGACATATAAGCATAGTTAGTAGTGTGAGAATAATTTAAAGGTAAATATGCAAAAGAGGATATGTGGCAGTTTGATCCACTCATACTATCTAATTCTGGCTCTTCCATGCATGCATATTGGCCTCTACAGAACTAAAGTCTTTATTAATGTGATCATGTGCTCCTTCTAAATCAAAGCAAGGTATGACACAACCATTAAAGAATAGACATATTCAAATACAGGCTGTCTTACTTAGTCTCTTTTTATCCATCTGTTCTGTGATGCTGAGATGAGTAAAGGAAAGCTGAAGTAACACTTTACAAGCTTGACAAGTTTTGACTACAAATATAGGAAATGAACACAGACATTTGGCTACCTGATTTTTTTTTTGTTTGTTTGTTTCCTTTTCATACACTATTGAATATATTTTTATATTTTTCCATTTCTATTGACACTAATTCATTGTTTAAAAATGAAAATCCATCTATGTGATCAATATTTTCCAGGAACATTTTGCCTTAATTTAGGGCATGTGAATTTAATCCTTTTATCAAGATAGATACAACAATACCCATTCAAAATGTATTCATTTAATATACTTCCAAAATATCTATGTGCTCACGGGAAAATGTCTGTAAATATTGTGGTTTTTTCTGAGTGGAGCTAAAAGATATGGTCACATTCCAAAGTCTGTAATGAAATAAGATATACTTAAATCTTTTGCAACAATAGTCTTTGAAATTCTAGTGTCTTGAGATAACATATACAAATATATCCTTCAATAATACAGAAAGATTCATATTTTTAAAATAAAATTTTGCAGTTAATTCATTCCTAATCTATCCTGTCTTTATTTCAAAAATATATTTCATATACTACCTATTTACAACATTTTACCAGCTTAGGTGCTACTTTTTAAACCATGAAAGGAGAAGAAAGAACATTCGGATATATAAGCTGATTGATTTTCATGGATTTTTTAAGTTGCATTTTCAGTGCAGCTCTCATTTTCTACTTAAATGTCAACAGCACTCCTGATGATGTGCAAAAATAAAGCTAATATTGTTATGCAGACTAAGGTTTTGGATTTTTTCAAACATTAGTAAGACAAATTCAGACAATTTTGTTCATAAAAGCATAGGAAGGAGTGTGAAGAAGATACAGTAGATAGACAACCCAAGTAATAAACTAAATCCAAATTGCCCTCACTAGAAACATATGTCTTGTCAAAGCCTGATTTACAAAGGAAAAAGTTTAGATGAATGAAACACACTGATAACATTATGCAATAACATTTTAATATTTTTTTAAATAATCTGTGAACCTTCTGTGAAAATATGTAAGTCTGAATGCTGTATTATAGCAATAACTATTACCAATTATCTGTTTCCTGAAAAGTGTTATGGAACATCCACACTTCCAAGGACAATAATGAATAAAAGCTGCTAAGTTGTTATTCATTTGCATACATCTTCAGTCTTTGCATTGATGTGCAATGGCGTATTTGATAATGAAATTCTATGTCTCTTTTCCTCTTGCTGAAAAGAGATGTTTCATTTTCTTGAAAAATAAACTTTAAGTTTTTATGCGGTTCATCTCATCTGTCTCATGTAAGATAGAAACGTGATGGAAGACTTAAACTGTTTTGGTTAAGAATGTTTGAAGTCATGACTTCAACTAGTGAGGTCACCTTATCTTCAAGTATAATCTTTAGTTTACATCTGAACTGTACAATTCAGTTGCAAAATAACTTTTTATCTGCAATGATTGCTGTAGAATATGTTTCATTTTAACAGTTACCCAATAGTGTTTTTCATAACCCCTGATGTAGTTAGGGATATAATTTTACTGATAAAACTAAAATCTTCACTAAAATTTCAGCTTTAAGGAACAAGAAGGCTTATCGTGCCTCATCAATATTCTTGTGCTCTCTAAAATTGTTAAGATAATGAGAGTGAACTAGCACAGATCCTATTTAACATCATGGTAATACTGTCTGCATTGCAAGTGAGTTAATGGTTGCTATTTATAAACATGTACATACGGTTTTCAGTGGCACTATACTATTAAAACAATAACCTTTAATACCAACATCTAAACAGACTTTAAGTTCTTTTTATTTGCATGGGTAATAATACCAATAATAATACTATATGCCAGAATTATGCAAAGAACAGTTTTTTGAAAAGTGAAATTTTTGTCAGCTCACTTTGAGAAATTTCATGCTGACCCTTCTGTCTTGAAAGTTAATAGGAGTTTAAACATTAATGACATAATAGTGAGTTTGTTCTGCCAGCTCATGTAGCTCCATTTGCTGTTCTACATACTAGATGAGGAAGCAGTGGGAGAATGTAGAAGGAAGGTCTCCAGCACAAAGCAGTCAGGTGAAAGTAAAACAAAAGCATCTGAATGTCCACACTGGGTATGTCCAGAAAGGTTAAGAAATAGCTATTCTTCTACCCTCAATTTTCAGAGTGAGCTTCCCCTGTGTAAATCTGAGGCTCACAATTCTAGATAGGGTAACAGGTTTTCCCACTCAAATGTGAGCATTAAAAAAAAATTAACAGATGAAAATCTAGTACTCAATCTCTGAAGTGAGTCATGGTGTGGTTTTTTTTTCCTTCTCACCTCCTTCAAACAATAGTAAAAATTTGTCATGGAAATGATCTCATAAATTAATACAATGAATCAATACTGTTTCTCATGGTAATGTCAATCCAAAATCAACAATCTGCAAATTTGTTCTCTGTAATGCTTTTAAGTGCATTTCAATTTCATCATTCAATAGGAGAAGAAGCAGTTGTAAATGATACCATTGCTGAGTGTAGAAACTGAAACTTTAAAGCTAATGACACAATTGAGGAGATACAAGTCAAAAATAGTACGGAAATATTTTAAATCAGCTCACACTATCTCCTCTGTGATAGCATTTAGGTATCTGCTCCAGTTTCAGCCCTCTGCAGTAGAGCAGTGGGAATTGTAACCCTTGTTTCATCTCTTCTGCTAAAGTAATTCTCATTTCTGCATCTGTACAAGGTCAGGGCTCTATCTCTTGCTTTCTCTTATGCTTAATATGTACACAATAAACCTAACATACAAGAACATAATTCAGAAAAAAAAAATACAAAACTAAACAAAACAAAAAAAAAAAACCCTGAACCCAGAGACACTACTTCTGTTTGTGTGAACAGATTGTATCTTTTCTGAAGGTAAAGAAATTAAGACTGTTGTAGGATTTGGTCTACCCTTTAACCAATCCATCCATCCATCCATTCATTCATTCATTTATCAATTTTCTGTTATCTATCCCAAATTTTGTAAGCCTTTTTCTAATTAAATCAACAGCAAATTCCCCAGTGGAGTTTCTGGAACATCCAGGTTTTTTGAAGTCCTCTTCACTTTTAGGACGTTAAAGCAGTGAGGATGACATTTGCATTCATTGCAAAAGATAGATAAAATACATCCTTAAACAGATGTGTTTTAAGTCCTGCTTTAAAAGGGAAGGATTTGTTCAGCTGCAAAATCGGTTAACCCCAAAACCACTGCTAATCTGGTAACAGAGAGTATTAACCTTGTCCCTTCCGCATGATGGGACTAAAACAGACATAATGCAGAAGCAGCTGTCAAGGACAATTTCATGGATTACTTGAAGGTAGGAAGAACAAGAAGAGGAATTGTACATAATTTTTTTTAAGATGGTGAGTCAATTGGATAACCAGTATAACACATCTAAATACAGCAGATTTTGAAGGTCTTGGGCAATGTTTGTGATTGCATTTACCTAGAAAAGTACAAGGAGGTAACCCTTGGCTGACTGCATGCAAGCTACGGATAAGTCTTTGTGAAAGGCTGTTAACTTTAAAATAAAATTCTATAGGAAATCAAATTCATTCACAGTTTGAGTAACTTGAGAAAATCTGGTTGCAAAATAAACAATTTTAATAAATACTTCTCAAGTTAACAGGAACAGGCAGAAGTTTGCTGAGGGATTGTGTGAAACACCAGAAAGAGAAGGGATAAAGAATTCTGAACATGTAATATGACTCTTATTGCAAACGTAGTTTATGAAACATTATTGCAAGGTCAGAACAACATATAAACTGGTACAGCAAAGACTCTGAATCTGTTATATTTAGCAACTTCAGGGATATATTCCTCCCTGTTTCTATAAAAGAATATTTTAAATAAGCTGAACGGAAGAATTCCCATTGCAGAGATTTGATGGCAATAATTACTATATCTCTACTGTCTTGCTTAAAAGTGATCACATAACAGAGTATTGCTAGAATGGAATCATAAATTGCAAGCAATTACAGAATTCACAAATATGGATTGCCAATCAATTTCAAAAACAACTCAGAGCTGAATTCTATGACTATGTTAAAATAAAAATGACTGTTCCCAAAATCTTAATTTATTTTGTTTCACATTATTTATGTGAAGATAGATGAACTTCTTTCCACTCATTATGGCCTTTTTTTTGGTCTTAAATTTGCTCTTATCTTTTTTTTTTTTTTTTTTTTTTTAATAAAATATAGATTCCTATATCTTTCAGTCTTTGTGGAGTAGCTAATCTTCTGTAAAAGTTTTGGTTTTCTGATCACTGGTGGTTTTCTACTTGTTCTGATGTTTTCCACAGTCTTCACTCCCACTTTGTATCTTATTTCCAATCCCATGCTTATTTCCATTATTCAGACTGTTTCCAAGAATAAATTCACAGATTGCTTCTAAGGGATTTATAGCAGATGATTTGAACTAACAATTTATATCACAGTAAGAAGTCCAGGAAAAAAGTCAAGTTAATCTGAAAGACATTTATATCCTGGTCTCCTATATCATGATATTAATCAGTTTAACTACTACTAATTTTCACAATTAACCAAAGATCTTCAGCAAACACAGATTGAGAAAATCAAGACAATCTAATGCAGTCTGCCATACAGGTACTGTGTTCAGATATGTAGTAATTTCTGCTTTATTTTAATAACAATACTTATGCATGTTTCTACCATGTACATTTAATATTAAATTTAAAAGGAGAAAGATACATTAATAGAATAACAAGGGGGAAAATGTATTTATAAATTATCCAATAGCAAACAACAGATTAAAATCATGGCAAGACGATTGACTGCTAAATGATTGTTGCAGCAAATGTACATGTCTAGATAATGTAATCAACAGTGTAATTTACATTTTCATGCCAATTCATGTTTTAGCTTTATAAGTTATAACACTCTTCAGTTCAAGATACATTACTGAGGTATAGTATGATTAATTATTTCTAGGGTGAATGGAGAGCTAAAGTGTGTAGGTCTTTCACTCTTGTATAAAGAAACCCAAGATTATGGATATCATACAGTAGACTCATCAAGATCCCTTTGGGAAACTATTTTGATTCTTCCATTGATCCTATTGCTGTAACAACCTCCAGAAAGCCATCTATTTTCCAAATATTTCAAGGTCACCGAAATAGTCATAAGGCAAATTTCTTCTCTGCTAAACCATTGGCTTCCTCATTTTTAGCTATAATCAATTACACACCCTAATTTATTAATGGTTGTGTTTTCTAGACATGGGAAATATTTATTCCCTTCAGGTCTGTTTTACTGCTACCTACATAACTTTTCTGGCTGGAAAGGCAGCACTGTTAAGAGCACTTTTTACAAAGAGATCCACAAAGCAAAAAGCTATGCCTGCCCATCAACCTGCTCTGCTGATGGCATGGAATGTGGAGATGTCTTCAGCTTTCCTGCCTGGGCTCTGTAAACAGCACTGACAGGGTGGCATGTGCTTCAGCATAGACTCTAACACTATCTTGTCTGCAAAGGCTTCAGCCATGCCTCAAACCACAGCATGACCACATGCTTAAGCTTCTGGCCTGTCATTATCAGACTGGGACAGCGACTGGGCCTCCTGAAGTGTCACCTGTCACTCTCAAAGCCAGCCACGTTCACTCTCTTGCTGCAGTTGTTTGAGCTGTAGCAACCACCACCATGCGTGGCTGTAGGACCTCAGCTCCAGCACTCTCACTCTGCTGGGGCACCGAAGCACCAAAGGTTAGTTTGCACTTGTGCAGTGAAATTACTTCTGCTCTGTGAATGGAAGAAGAAGGGGATCTTCAGTCTTATTTCTTCATTACACCTCATGTTTTACTATTTATGTAATATGGGCTTATGTATCTGCTAATGTATTAATGGTTGAGCATGTGCCTCTGTCTGCAAACTGGTTTTGACCAGGGACAGCTTGACATATCTGATCCCCTTCTATGACAAGATGACCTGCCAAGCAGATGCGGGAAAGGCTGTGGAATGTTGTCTACCTAGACTTTAGTAAAGCCTTTGACATTGTCTGCCACAGCATTCTCCTGGAGAAACTGGCTACTCATGGCTTGGATGGGTGTACTCTACACTAGGTTAAAAGCTGGCAGGACAGACAAGCCTGAGGAGTGGTGATGGATGGAGTTAAATCTGGTTGGTGGCTGGTCACAAGTGGTGTTCCCCAGGGCTCAGTATTGGGGCCAGTCTAGTTCAATATCTTTATTGATGATCTGGACAAGGGGAATGAGCGTACCCTCAGTAAGTTTGCAGATGACACTAAGACAGGGGGTGTGTTGATCTGCTTGAGGGTAGGAAGGTTCTACAGAGGGATGTGGACAGGTTGGATTGATGGTCCAAGGCCAGCTGCATGAACAAGAAGATATGCTGGGTCCTGCACTTGGGTCACAACAACACCATGCAATGCTACAGGCTTGGGGCAGAGTGGCTGGAAAGCTGCCTGGTGGAAAAGGACGTGGGAATGCTGGCTGACACATGGCTGAACATGAGCCAGCGGTGTGCCCAGGTGATCAAGAAAGTCAATACTATCCTGGCTTGTATGCAAAACACTATGGCTAACAGGACTAGGAAGGTGATCATCCCTCTGTACCTGGCAGTGGTGAGGATACAACTTGAATACCATGTTCAGTGTTGGGCACCTCACTGCAAGAGGGATGTTGAGGTGCTGGAGCGTGTCCAGAGAAAGGCAGCACAGCTGGGGAAGGGTCTGGAGCACAAGGGTTATAAGGAGCGGCTGAGGGAACTGGGGCTGTTCAGCCGGGAAAGGAGGGTCAGGGGGGATCTTATTGCTCTCTACAACTACCTGAAAGGAGGTTGTAGGCAGGTAGGGATCAGTCTTTTCTTACAGACAAGAAGTGACAGGACAAGAGGAAAGGGTCTCAGGTTTCACCAGGGGAGGTTTAAATTGGATATGAGGACAAATTTCTTCACTGAAAAGATTGTCCAGCATCGGAACAGGCTGCCTGGATGGTGGGGGAATCACTAGCCCTTGAAGTGTTTAAAACCCATGTAGCTGTGGTGCTTAGGCCATGGTTTCATAGTGGTCTTGGCAGTCTTGAGTAAACTGTTGGAGCTGACGATCTTAAAGCTCTTTTCCAACCTAAATGATTCTATAATTCTATAATTCTCGTGTTGTGCTGTAAGCTGTAGAGACTTGCACTGCAGAAAAGTGGGTCTTGGTCTCCGGAAGTGCCTCAGTTCTGCAACAACCACCTTATTTTACCACCTCCTTTTCTCACTAACATTTCTCACCATTTTTCTCACTTTAACTCTGGAAATTGTATGTTTACTAACGCCATTTCTTACTGTTTATTTTGACATTCAAGGTCCTACATGCTTTATAAATCTATTTTTATTACATGGAAACACTGTACTAAAGTTTGCAGTACATGTTTGCTTTCAGGCGAGACTCCAGTTGTCTTCAAAATCCTGTGTGGTTTCTTTCTGGATGTTGTTTAATTTTAGTGTACTTCAGTTTGACATAAAAAATAATTATTTAGAGTAAAATTACAGTTCTCTACTCATACAGAATAAGTTTCTATACTTAATATTTTTTAAGAAACAGAGAAAAATGCAGGAGAAAATTCAACTGGGGATTGAAAATGTGAAAAAAAAAATCCATTTATTCAATAAAAATCCAGATACTGTTTTCAGGTAAATGCAGAAAACATTTCTTTAGAATTAAGCACTCTTAAGAGAATTTATTGGGAAGGACTATTTCTTTTTTCCCCTTTTCATACAAGACTTGTTTTACAGTAGAAAAGTCCTGTAAAGTATTAAAGAAAGAAGAACATAGCATGTACCTGTACAGCCAGAATTTACAGTTTTAATTTACTGAAGATCAAAATAAATTTATCAGCTCAAAATTAATACTGAGCTGAATTTAAGCTTTTGTAACTTGTGTCTTCTAAAGTGTAGTGAAGAAGTGCCATAAAAATGTGAATGCTTGCCTAAATAGTTTATCAGATAGCTGTTTCTTTATGTTCTTTTAAATATGGATGTCTAAAGTGGACCAACAACTGCATTATGCATTTTTAACAACACTTCTAAAACATGTTTTGTACACAATCCCAGATAAGACAAACAATACACATCCTTAACTTTGCTGACTAGTTCAAACTTTATGGTGTGTATGCTTTTTTAGAACCAGGTCTGCAGTTTAGAGATAGCAAATTTAGATTACCAAACTGAGATGAATTCGAGATGCATTTACAGCAAATTATTTGCCTTGACTATTGAACTTCAGGTTGAAGTACCACTAGTACTGTACCCATGGTCAATAGCATCTACACTATCTCAACAATGTGAAGGGACTGTATATTATGACAATACTCCATGAAAGTCACATAGTGTAAATGTGTCAGCATCCCTGATCCTATACGCCAAAACATACATGTAGCAGAGTAATATGTGAGACACCTTGGAGAGAAGATAAGTGGAGGGCAGACTATGGAGAAAGGTAACACAGGAAGCTCAGAGTTTCCACTTCTCCCACTCAGGGTAAGGCTTCATAACTCACACAATTGATTGCCAGCACAGCCTGCTATAGTGAGCTTTCACAGCATCATTTATTCCAACAGGTGGAAATTTGGGTATGCAAGCACAGATTTAGTGCTGATCTCATAGCACATCTCAGCAGTAGCAGCCGTGTTTCATCTCTTCCCTGGATGCATGCAACACAAAAACCATTCCAGCTAATATTTTATCAGGAATCATATTAGAAACTGTTATAGTTGCAGTAGTTGTAAAAATTAAAATAAAATAAAAATTAAAAAAATAAACTCATTTCCAAGACTGAGTTAATTGTGGGCTTCTCATGGATTTCTATGAAGTTAGGAAACTATTCCAAAGGACAAAGTGTGTTGGAATAATTGCTAGTTATGTTTTATTGTCCTCCTATGCAACACGCCTTGAAGAAGCACAAAAATGTTTTTCAGTTTTAGCATTAGTATTTAGAATTTATGCTCAGAAGACTGGCTAAAAAAAGACTCCTCTTTGAAAGTTTTCTTTAATACCTATTAATTGTTCAAGAGTGTAATATTTAGCCTGTCTCGAATGATTCTATGGCAGTGGTTTATATGAGTGATGAAATGAGAGTAATGCAAGAAATCTCATGAATATTTTATGCTGTTGAGCACAGACAGGAATTTTTATCTGCCTTTGAAAATCCTAGCTTTTTGATCAAATAGCTTGAATCATCTCTGTAACAGCACATACTCTCTAACAATTTAGATGATAAGCTCTCCGGTGAAGAGGCAATATTTTCATCCCACATGTGTGCAAGACATAGCACAATGAGGCCCTAGGCTTTAATTTCTGCTAAGTTCTACTCAGAGCAAATAATTATTAAAATCATGTGCAGTGCTCTTCTGTGAATTTGGATAGGAGAGAATAGTAAATACCTAACAAAAAAAAAGGTAGCAATATGTTAAAATTGTGTGTACTATCAAAGCCAAAAACCCTGTCTTTCCTTACAAGTACTATATGCACTACAGAGGTGTTACTAATTTCATTTTCTTGTGGGTGTTCTCTACTGCATTTAAGGGTATCACAATGATACCAGAGAACAAAATAAATCACTTTGCAGATATTTACATCCCTCATGAATAATGCCCAATATAGCCAACCTTCCGCTCCTGCGAGAACAGCAAGTATAGGGACATACAACAGAAGATGCATGAAGGCTCTGTGGCAGACAGGTGGAGGTAGCACAGCTCCTTCTTATACTGTCTTTGGGAAGGGAAATGTTAGGGAATGAGTGCAGAAGGCCAAGGCTTGGCCAGTAGCTACGCTAGCATTGTAACTACATGAAAAATTGCAAGGCATTGCAAAGAGCAAAGAGGAGTCATGCAGCAGCTGGCCAGCCTTGACCAGTGACTACACCAACAAGTAGGCACTATGAAAAATTGCAGAAATGGGAAATGTTGATCATCACTAGGTAGTGGAGCTCAGGATCCAAAAGGGAGGGAGCAGGAGTATAAAGGGTAGCAAAACATGGGATTGAGATGGATGCCCATTGGTGCTTGATCCCTGCAATTTTGATGAACAATAAACCTGCTGTTTCCAAGATACCTGTGCCTTATGTACACAGCCAGGGGGGATCTATGATGCAGTATTCAGACAGTTCTTCCTAGCATCAGCAGATGATTGCTTGGAAGGTACTGCCTCACAGCATCACTCCACTTCCTCCCTTTCTAAAGGGAGAGCTCCACTCACCTTTTGGGAGTTTCTGATTTTAATGAAACTATAAATGCATAAGGGAAACCTATTTTTGCTATGTTATTTCTAGATGTAACTAAAATTTCTTGCATCGTAGCAATTAGTGTTACGGTTGATATCTTTAATGGATATTAATTCCTCATTGTCATATTTAGAATCAGGATATCCTCGAACCTGTTATATTTGATCAGCCTGTGAGTTTCCCAAGAAAGACAAGACACTTGTGTCCAACCAGCCTGTCCACTACCTGTGTTTTGACAGCCCACTGTATTGGAGGGTGATTCAACTAACCTATTCAGGGACCTTCGCTGACAGCGTCACTGAGTCAAATCCTTTATAACAGCTACTCAGACCTCTGGAGACTTCAGCTGAAGATTTTTTTGTATGAAATGCAAGTTTGTGACAGAATAAGGTTTGAAGATTGCTGGTGATAATACACTGACTGCAAAGCAAGCTTGAAACGATACACTTAATAACAGCTAGTATGAGTTAGTCATAGAAAAAGGTTGTTACCCAGCAGGCATTCCTGTGGTGAAGACAGGTTCAGCCTGTTGACCGATCCCAGAAGTTACAATGGAGTCTTCCTTAACTTCTCTGCTCAGTTGTCCACTTTTTATATTTAACAGCGCATTGCACATACATCATCATATACAGGATTGGTTACAAGTTTCTCACTTCTAATGCAAATTAGTAAGTATCCTCAGAAAGCACTACTGAAGTTCTCTACTAACTATGCATGCTTCTCTAGTGAGGTTTTGCTCTCTGTCAGGGGGGTTATTGGAGTTGGAGGTTGCAGTCTCCCACTACCACAATTATCTTTGTTCTATTTTTAACTCATTTTCTGTTGCTGTCAATGGACTGCTACACCTTAACATCCTGTTTCCTCTCATAGCCAGAACTTGCCTCACTTGAAGGCTACTTTCTGCATAACTTGGATAATGGTGTTCTTTTTCACTATCTTTTCTCTGTTTCCCATCCATCCCCAAGGCTGACACCCTTGATCAGAAGCCCCGTCATTCATAACAACTTAGACAGTGGGTCAGCCTGACCTAACTTTATGCACAGAATTATGTATAGTTAAATGTTAAATCAGAGTTGGGTAATCCGGGAGTTTAGACAGCATTTCCCCCACCTTTGGATTTATTTCAGTCCAGAACTAGTTCTTTACATTTAGGGGAGCTTGAATGACTCTGGTCATACATACTGTTGTTACTGACTGGCATCACGTGCCCCGTGAGGTGCGGTAGCACCTTGCAGGCAGGTAACTGAGATGGAGGTGTGCGTTAGTATCGCAGTGAGATTATTTAATCTGAGGAAAGGCATTTCACCTCAATGGCTGGCTCAGCCACAGACATCTCATAGATTATTAATGTGACAGCTGCTGTGCAGCTTATCAGCTGTGTGGTGCCATCAAGTTTCTGTTCCTGCAGGGAGCACGACAGAGCCTGGCCGTGGGGTCTCAACTCTGCTCCACCCTCCGTTGCTCCTATCAGCATGTGCTGAGCTGGCAGGGTGTGCTGCTTAGGGAGCTGTGGCAAAGGAGGTTCCATGCTTGCCAACCATCCTGAAAAGCTTTCTATAATACCACACTAATATTAGGTCCCAGTTTTCTCTAATTCCTACCTCAAAGTCATTTTTCCACACTCATCAGAAGCTGAAAAGGACACAAAATCCCCCCCCAATCTGATAACATTTCAGATACATTTATTAAAATTGTTATATGTTCATGAGTCTATGTCTAAATCTGAAATATATTTCTTTATATTAATGTTATTAATAATGGTACACTAGATTTTTATAGTGCTAGTTCTGTTTGCTGATTTTGACACATTTTAGTAATAACGAAGGACTGTTATCATAGAACATCACTAGAGCATGCATGGACAACTCTAGAAGTAGAACAAAAGATTTGTCTAGCTGTGTTAAGTGTGAGAATTTGATCTGCGTTGAGTACAAGAAATCCTTGAGGTTTCCTGAATAAATGTTTTCTGACTACCCAAATATATTTTGGTTCAGATAAGTTTTTTTGTATATTAAATCAAAAAGATATATACTGGTAAATACCTAGCAGGACTAATAAGAGAAATTTTTATAACAGATTTTTTTTTTCTTTCTCTTTGTGGTATTAACACTGAAGACAGGTATGCTCCTTTCCTCAAACTTTGTTTAAGATTTAGTTATGTTTTATGTCTCCACTAGTGACTATTGTGTATTTGTCTTCAGGTAAGTTTTATAGAAGACTATTCTTTGTTTTGCACCTACCAATCTATATTTTTTTTAAAAAAATCTCTTTTCAGTGGTTTATTTTAAAGAAGATTTTGAAGTCTTAGTGTTTGCTTTAAGTTAAAATAGGAAATGTTCAGAATTATTTCTCTTCACCTTGTATAAATCTTGTCTCTGTTCTATTTCTCTTTTACTTTCTCTCTGTCTTCCCACAGTTTAGCTCAGTGATATCATCAATTATTTTGTTGTTCTAAAAGAGATGCTTTTAACAAGTTGGTTTCAATCTATACAGTTATGCACTATTCAGAAAATTTAATTTATAGATCCATTAAATCATTCTCTGTTTAAATGACACTGGAATTTTCACAGCACTTTAATCTGGAAATTAGCTAGCTGAGTGTTGGATGAGTTATCATTAGTTTCAAAATTGTTCTCAAATATTCTGTTCTGGAGATATAAACTTCCTTTAGAATGGTGTGGATTGACTCACAGAAACTCTGCTAGATTTTCAGTAGGAAAATAAAATCTCATTTGAAGGTTTCGCCAATTTTTAATTCACTGAATCTTTCACTGGAGAGTTAACAAGCTTTCAGATATATTATTTACATGTTACACTGTGATAGAAGATAATATGCTGGACAATGATATAAAAGAAATCAATGTTTAGAGTATAAATATGTCCCTCTTTTTAGCTTTATAGTCTTGTGTTTCTGTTTGCCTTAGGAGAGCTGTTCGTACTTTACAGTGCTGTGAACAAAATTGTGTCAACAGTTTAATCGTATATATACCAATTCACATTTCTTGGTGTAAGTATTGCCAGAGGCATATTGTGTGGCAGAAGATCGTAGCATGTTTTCAATTCACTATCAAGAATAGTCCAAGATGCCAGGGAGGGACAAGAGATAGTAAACAGATATCACTTTTAATTGGAATTGCCTGGGAAAGCATTGTTTTCCCACAAAGTACTTTCATGAAGACCAGACCTTTCCTGTTATTTCAGGATCTGTCAAAAGCCATCCTGTTTTCTACAATTCACTCATCCAATAACTAATATTGTGGATGTGGGGATTTTTGTTTAGTTGGGTTTGGGGTTCGGTAGAGTATGTGTGGGGGGTGTTTGTGTTTTGTTTTGGTTTTTTTTGTTGTCATTTTTTTTCAGTAAAACCAGCCAACACTGACCTACAGAGTTTCAGAAGGTTTTTGTTTTGTGAAATATTTCCATCTAATAGATATTCATAAAAAATCTCATGGTTTTTGTTTTAAAAAGAAAAGAAAAGAAAAGAAAAGAAAAGAAAAGAAAAGAAAAGAAAAGAAAAGAAAAGAAAAGAAAAGAAAAGA
>JAVJGJ010000014.1:103057834-103074288 GCA_035590215.1 Microhierax caerulescens
AAGAAAAGAAAAGAAAAGAAAAGAAAAGAAAAGAAAAGAAAAGAAAAGAAAAGAAAAGAAAAGAAAAGAAAAAAGAGCTGGTTCTTTAGAACTTTAGACTTCCAATTTAAATGTAAGGTGCTGTATTCCGTGTCTCCAGCACATGGTCAAGTGTCAGAACAGGGGGAAGAAACTTGCAGATCCAATTTCAAGGAAAATTTCAGCTCAGTTTGTAGTGCCAAAATGTATAGATGGCGTGCTTTGGAGAAATCTTCCAAAGCAATAGCAGAGAAATTCACCAGGCTAGAAGGAACTTAGGCTATACAGGTTTTAAAAGACCATGGCACTTCACCGTGTGAGCAAGAAATTGTTTGTTGAAGAAATCCTTGTTAATTAGGAAATTTATGTTTATTGTTCATGTGCATCTTAACATAATGAATAAAACCCAACTCCTTGTAGTTATTGTAACATAAACACAAACACATATTCTGTATTGCTAACATTAATTTTCCCTGGGATATTAGATTTTTGTTTTAATTCTATTGTCTTCTTTAATTTCAAATTCAGGTGTACATACTAATGTTGGGGTTAGATTCAGCATTCAGATTCATTTCTTTTATTGTTATTTTGACATACTTCTTGATCCTGGACACATAGGAAACAGGTGGGGTAAGAGTTATGCTAGTAACCTCACCAATTTACAGATAATCATTGTCTTATTTTTAATTTTGAATGAAGGACCAGGAAGGAAAAGTGTTTTGAAAAATTGTTATCAAACAAATACTTCTATAGTTGTCTCTATATCTGTATGTGACCTGTATTATCACATTCTGCATATAAATTCTGGCCTTATAAATAAGTATACAAAACTCTCTGCAATTTAGTGGTTAATTTGAAAACCATGCAACTGGAAGTTTTGGCTTCCCCAGCAGCCTCTATACCAGCATTTCTGTGCTCTTCAGCACAGATGGTATGCCCAAGACACTGATCTGACAAGGGATTATAAGGAAACTCATGAAATTTACAAAGACTGGCATAGGAAAATGCCAGCAATGCATGGCTGAAAACCACCTAAAGCTTCTTTTCTTCTTGGTATTTGGAAATTAAAGCAATATTAACAAGCAAGTTATGAAAAGGCTTGCATTACATAAAAATGTCAGCTGTAATTTATAAGTAAAAAGATAGAATTTTGAATCAGTACATTCAATTATTTATGGAATCAAAACAGCCTAGATTGATTTTTCAATAATGTATTAAATTACCTGCATGCCAAGAAAAGGAAATGGACCATTCTGCTTTGAAGAAAGCTTATATTCTGTAAGTCTTAAATATAACCTTTTATGTTACAGAATGCTTTTTAATTATTAACTTCCAAGCATATTGGGTATGCGTATTCCAAGTGTGAAAATTAGAGGTAATTGTTATGTTAAAGTTTTGTTTTAATTTTTTCTCCAGTAACTGACAGCTCTAAAATTCATGAGTTTGGAAATTACCTTATAGAATGTTTTTGTCAGCTTGTATTAATCAATTTCACTAATGTAAAACTGTACATTCATAATCATAGAAACATAGAATGATTTGGGTTGAAAGGGACATTAAAGATCATCTTGTTCAAACCCCCCTGCCATGGGCATGGACACCTTCCACTAGATCAGGTTGCTTAAAGCCCCATCCAGCCTGGCCTTGAACACTTTCAGGGATGGGGGCACATACAGCATCTCTAGACAACCTGTTCCAGTGCCTCACCACCCTCAGAGTGAAGAATTTACTCCTTATATCCAATCTAAATCTACCCTCTTTCATTTTAAAGCCATTACCCCTTCTCCTGTCAATACATGTCCTTGTAAAAAGTCCATCTCCAGTTTTCTTGTAGGCCCCCTTTAGGTACTGGAAAGCTGCTGTAAATTCTCCCTGAAGACTTCTCCTTCTCTCCTCCAGGCTGAGCAACCACAACTCTCTCAGACTGTCTTCATAGAAGAGGTGTTTCAAACCTCTGATCATCTTCATGGCCCTCCTCTGGACTTGTTCCAACAGATCCCTGTCATTTTTATGTTGGAGACTCCAGAGCTGATCATAGTACTCCCAGGTGGGTTATCACAAGAGCAGAGGGGGAGAATTGTCTCCTTTGACCTGCTGGTCACAATTCTTTTGATGTAGCTCAGGACACGGTTGGCTTTCTGGGCTGCAAGTACACATTGTCTGGTCACGTTGAGCTTTTTGTCCACTAACATCCCCAAATCCTTTTCCTCAGGACTAATCTCAATCCATTCTCCACCCAGCCAGTATTGATGGTGGGGATTGCCCCAACTCAGGTGCAGGTGCAGAACCTTGCACTTGGCCTTGTTGAACTTCATGAGGTTCACATGGGCCCACATCTCAAGCCTGGCAAGGTCCCTCTGGATGGCATCCCATCCCTCCAGCATGTCGACCCGCACAACTCAGCTTGGTGCTGTTGGAAAATGTGCTGAGGGTGCACTTAATCCCAGTGTCCATGTCTCCAACAAAAATGTTGAACAGCACTGGTCCCAGTATGGACCCCTGAGGAATGACACTCATTACTGGTCTCCACTTGGACACTGAGCCATTGACCACAACTATGTGAGTGAAACCATTCAGCTGACTATCCACCAAGTGGTCCAGCCATCAAATCCATGCATGTGTCTCCAGTTTAGAGACAAGGATGCTGTGAAACAGTATCAAATGCTTTGCACAAGTCCAGGTAGATAACGCTGATTGCTCTTGCCTGATCCATCAACGCTCTAGCCCCCTCATAGAAGGCCACTAGATTTGTCAGGAATGATTTACCCTTAGTGAAGCCATGCTGGCTGTCACCAGCGACCTCCTTATTTTCCATGTGCCTTAGTATTGTTTCCAGGAGGATCGGCTACATGATCTTACTAGGCATAGAGGTGAGACTGACTGGCCCATACTTCCCTGGGTCTTCCTTTTTTAAAAATGGGGGTCATGTTTCCCCTTTTCCAGTCTGTGGAAACTTCACTGGACTACCATGACTTCTCAGGTATGATGGATAGCAGCTTAGCCACTTCATCTCCCAGTTCCCTCAGGAGCTGTGGAAGCATCTCATCAGTCCCATGGACTTATGTACCTTCAGGTTTCTTAGATGGTCTTGAACCTGATCTTCTCCTACAGTGAGTTGTTCTTCATTCTCCCAGTCCCTGCCTTTGCCTTCTGTGACTCAGGCCATGTGGGTGGAGCACTTGTTGGTGAAGGCTGACGAAAAAGCCATTGACTGCCTCAACTTCCATGTTCCAGGTAAACAGGTTTTCTGTTTCCTTCCAGAGAGAACAAAAGTTTTTCCTAGTCTTTCTCTTGTAACTTATGTACCTATAGAAGTTTCCTTTTTTGTCGCTGTTGATGTCCCTGCCCCAATTTAATTCTATCAGGTTTTTAGCTTTACTGACCTGATCCCTGCCTGCCTAGACAATTTCTCTGTATACTTCCCAAGCTACCTGTCCTTGCTTCCACCATGCTGTAGGCTTCCTTTTTGTGTCTGGGTTTGTCTAGGAGCTCCTTGTTAATCCATGCAGGCCTTCTGGCTTTTTTGCCCAACTTCATCTTTATTGGGATGCATCACTTCTGAGCTTGGAGGAGGTGATCCTTGAATATTAACCAGGTTTCTTCTCTCCAGGACTCTATCCTGTGATACTCTAACAAGCAGATCCTTGAAAAGGCTGAAGTCTGCTCTCCTAAAGGCCAGGGTAGCAATTTTGCTGTATGCCTTCCTCACTGTCCTAAGGATCTTGAACTCCATTATTTCATGGTCACTGCAGTCAAGGCTGTTCTTGAGTTTCACAGGCTGCCCTTGAGCTTCACTTGACATATTTGAGCTTTGATTTTAGTCATCATATGGTAACATAGAAAAAGAAAACAAGCTTTTCAATTACCTGTAGATCTACTTACAGATTACTTGAGATTTAAGAGATTATTTTGTAGATTTTGTAGAAAAAAACTCTGTATCTCAATATCCCAAGTATCTTAATAAAATTCTTCCATTCATCAAATCATAAACAGTGTGGAAATAATAAAGTGGAATTTATAGAAAGGTGGAATACACTTAATTTTCTTTGCTTACTCTTGAACTTTATTTCAGTTTTCACAGTTTGCTACAAAAAAAAAAAAAAAAAAAAAAAGTGAAAGCCTCCTTCTCTTTATGTGCCCTAGGAGACCACAGGTATGTTAAATCTGTGTTTGCCATAGATAAGCCTGTTATGGTTTGAAAGGATTTTGTTTCAGGGAATTTAGGCCTAGATTAGGCAGATAGGTTAGTTTAGGGCTAGATCGAATACCTGATTTTAGCTGAAAATGTTTGATCAGGTTGTTTTCTGTGATTATTACACAAGGACACACACAAGGTCATGCCATTCTAAAATGTGCTCATGCTTGATGGGATAATTTTTAATCTGAATTTACATTTGCAAACTTTCAGATTAGTAAATTTAAGAAATTTCTGTTCACAAATTCCTGAGATAAGAGAAAACATGGCTCTTCAGGGTTTAGTTATTTTATCTGCTTCATTTTTCATTAAGATTTTGTGATATAAATAGCTTAGTTTGAAGAAATCTATTCTGGTTCTATAGCTAAGTGTTCCCACTATCATTGTTTCTATTTAATTTTTTTTTATTTGCAATGGGACTTGTTAAAAGAAATGTTTGTGCTGCTAACCTGTCATTAAGACCTGAAAATTTTGCAGGTATCCCAAGAGTCAAGCATGTATCCCATAGATCTTGAGAGATTCAGGAGAATTTAGGATTTATAAAAAAACCCTGAGTTATTCTACTTTTTGTCTTTTTTTCAGAATGCTAATTCTGACAGTGCAGAATCTTCTAAATTGTTGCAACCTCAAGTCTTTCCTTTAGAATTAGAAGTAGGTCACATAGAAGTAAGAAGTAAAAGAAGTAAGCTTCTTTGGAAGAGATTTCTGATAGGATCACCTTGGTCTTATGGCATAATTCCACCCTCTCTTAATGGTATGTCACAAGGGACATATGTTGATCTTCACTTATTCTCTGTGACAAACACCTGATCTTAGTTTTATAAGTATGTAAAACATACTTATAAACATCATATATGAGTATGGTAATTGTGGAAAGCATCTTACCCATTTGCATGTAATAGGCAACTGAAAACTGAAGCTCTTTATGTGCTCTGCAGTATGTTGTGATTTTAATCACTGTAATTGTGTAATAGGAACTGTTATTTTCTGTGTTATTTAAAAAAAATATTCAATTTTGTTCTTGAGGAGGAAAGTTACATGTTATTAAGAATTTATATGATTTCTTCACAAGGCAAATGGACCAATCACTGATTGAACAAACAAAAAAAAGTTAATACAAACTTTGGTATTTGATTTACCTGTTTCTAAAAATGATGATAGTAATGTCTTTGTACCTATAATCTAGCTGACTATATAGTTTAGCTTATAGTTTAGATCCTTTGTTGGTTTTATTTGTTCAGAAAATATTTTAAAACTTTATTATAAGTTGTATGATTCCTTTTCATAAATAAATGAATATCTGAAAAGTTGGTAGAGAGTTTATAATGTTTAATCTCTTAGATGAATTGTCAGTGACCTTCACACATCGTCTATTTTTCTGTTTCAGCTTAAAATCAAAATGTCAAATTCTGGAGTAGCTTGTGAGCTACTTCAGTCAGAGAATGTTAAGAAGCTGAACTGATTTATTCATAAACTACAAAAATATTGTTCAACAGGATGAGAAGGTTTTTTGTCAACCATATGTAAAGTTATGTTTTTCTAAGTTATTTTTAGCATTTAATAGTTTCCTAAATTAATTTACTCTCAAAAAAGTCTCAAAACCTCAAAGACAAGTTTGCATTTCAAATATACCGAAAAGGAGAAAATAACATAGTATATACAGGCACTTGAGCTCTGTACTATCAGTACAATTAATTGAAGATGGTATTAATTGTACTGATAGTTCTACAATATATTACTTACTGGTGCTAAGGAAAATGGTGCCTTTAAAACTTTTGGCCAGTACATACAGCCAAATTTTCAGTTTGCAGATATGGGTCTCTAGTGATTTAGATCACCTACAACTCTATCCATGTTGTTAGCTATTTAGATTTATGAGAAACAGAAAGTTTCCAAGGCCCATGCAACTCAATTGATCATTAAATCCATACCTCCTATTAAAAATACTTGCACACTCTCCATCTGCTTTTTTTAACCTCTGGCGTCTGGTATTCACATGAAGTAAACCCCTTCACTGATATTTGAATACAGTGTCAAAGCCTAATTGTGCTGTGAATTAAGCAGGTCAACTGGCTCTAAACACATAGAAAACTACTGCATAGTTTGTCTGGCGGAGAAAAGTAGCTAAGAATCAACTGCTTAGTCAGCCTTTGATTCAGAAAAATAAAAGCATTCTTATTCAAATAAAAGCATTTAATGAACTTGACATGACATGTTTTCCGTCTCATTTTTTCATTTTGCCCTCTTCCCACCTTTTATTTCATTTCCACCTACACCTTCATTCTTCCTTGCTCAGGCACTTTGTCTGTCTCACTCCATGTCTGAATTTCACACAGCATTTGTTGTCCTTACCTGTCTGCCTACAGCAGCATCTGGACTGTCTCTGAGACGGTGTTTACTACTAAGGCAGAGAAATGACAGTGACTACAGATTACATTGGAGAAAGTAGGCGTCTAGTTATTAACTTGATAAGATTTAGATTTAAATAAACAGAAATTAAAGTCACAGCATATTTCTAAAGAACTTTCACTTATATCTGGATGTTTTATCCATGATGACCTGTAATCAGCTTTTAAAACAGCTCTAATCCTTCAGGATTTGTTACCTCAGACATGTTGGTAAGTGAATGCACTTCTCTTTCAAGGACCAGCAGGGCAATGCTGCCACTTTCCAGCTGCACTTAGAAGTGGTGATGAGTCTGGCCCTCAGCTACCTCCAGGCAGCTTGTCTCTGTCCTACATTTTCTAGGGCTTTCACCTCAGAGGGTACATTTTGGGCAGTGGTGATGAGCTGGCTTCACACTGTGTTCATCGAGCTGAATGTCTTGCTGCAGTGTGTCCCAGAAAAGAGACTCTTGGAAGGAACCTCTAGGGAGCATGAGCCATGAACATTGACATGACTCTGCAGGACAGGCTGCATCCAGCAATACAGGTGCCAAGCTGCTGATAAGTGACAAATATTGGCCCTCTAATTACTTTACTTGCTGCTCTGTACACTGCACTGTGCTCCCTAGCATGCCCCACGGTGTCTGTAATACCCAAGTTCACTCATTCTTCATCAGGCATTCCACTATGTTTTATGCCAGGGAGGTCTATAACATTCATTTGGGATTCAACGATTTGAGCTGTTCATCTCAGACTCTTGGGCTTTTGGATTGTTGTGGACTTGCTCTGCTGATATCTTTGCACAACATTCTGCTTCCTCAACAACTACCAGTTGAGGCCAATTACAATTACATTGCTATGGCTATGTTCCTAATATGGCTGGTCATGGCTACAGACTATTAAGGTAATTGTTAAGTGACTGCTAAGCATAACAGGTGACTGTTGAGTCACTCGCATTCTAAGAGTCCTAATTTTATCTTGTATTGTTCCCTACTGATCTTTTGTTAACACTGTCTACACAATTTGTATTTTTATTCCAAAAATGTTACTGAATTTTCCAAGATAACCTTATTCAATACTTTAACCTCAAAATGATCTCATAACAATCCCAAATGTTTTAACCCTTTATCACTACTACTTCATTATCTCAAAATCTGTGCTTATTAATAAGGTAGTTAATAAACCCTTGTTTTTCAAGTTACACTATTTCTGGAAAGATGGATTGATTTAAAAAACTAGATAGATGTTTTACTTACTGATGATTCTCCAGCTTTACTAGTTTCTGTTCTAAATAGTTGTGGTAGGTTATCCTTGGCTGGCTGCCAGATGTCCACTCGTCTGCTCTTGCATTTCTCCTCTCCAATAGGACAGGGGGAGAAAAAAAGATGGAAAAGTCCATGGGCCAAGATAAAGAGGAGATCACTTGCCAGTTACCTCCATAGGCAAAACAGACTTGACACAGGGAAAAATAATTTAATTTACTGACAATCAAAATAGATTTATATGGTAAGAAGCAAAGACAAATTAGAACACCTTCACTCTTCCTCCTTTTTCTAAGGTGCAACTTCATCCTGAACTCCTCTACCTCCCTGTCCCTGAGTAGTATAGAGTGATGGGGAATGTGGGGTTGTAATCTGTCCATGGCAGTTCCTCTATACCTCTCCTTCCTCCACACACTTCTCCCCTGCTCCAGTGTGAGTCATCTCCATGGGCTGCAGTCCCTCAGGATAAACCTGCTCCAGTACAGTTGCTCCATGGGCTGCAGTTTCTTCATGATCTAAGCACCTGCTCTGGTGTGGAGTCCTCCACGGGCAGCAGGGGGACCAATTGCTTCACCATGGTCACCTCCAGGGACTGCAGGGGAATCCCTGCTCCCAGAACACTTGTCCCTCTCCTCATTCTCTCACCTTGATGCTCACAGGGCTATTTCTCACAGTTTTCCTCACTGCTGACCACTGGACAGTGCTGCCCTCCCTCACGCAGGTTTACCCATGGCCATGGTGGCTGCGGGGCCCAGCCATGCCCTGCACTGGGGCCGTTGGAGCTGGTTGGAACCAGCTGGAACCGGCTTTTCCCGGCACGGGGCAGCCCCAACTGCTCCCCAGAGGGGCCATCCCCTCAGCCCCCCATCAGCACTTCCACACCTGTACACATTAAAATGATAAATCAAGTGGAAAGCAGCACATATATATTATTTTATAATCTTAAAATAAAATCAGACATTTGAGGAGAAAGGCAGTTTCAGCACTTAAAGATGTGCCTTAGTGTTACACAGAATTAGATGAGGACCTGACCAGGACGAATGAGAATCTTTCCCGGTGTTTGAAGTTTGACAGGGAATGAACAGTCATGACCAGCTGATGTTATGTTACCAGTCATCTGTCCGGCAGTACAATTTTCTAATTAAGTAGCTTTTTCTATCATACTGAAAAGAGTAATTTTTTTTTTTTTTTTTTTTTTCTGACTCCACTTACATTTGAGAAGTTTACATTCAGGAGTATATCACAGAAAAACGTTTGAGCAATATTTACGTGTTCAAAGTTCTGTGCCTGTGTTAAAAATTGTATACAGGTGGGAGGGAAAGTGACCTCAGGAGGTCCCTTAGCCCTGTTCCCTGCATGCCAGCAAGGCCATAGTTTTCTGTCTAACCTGGAGGGCTGGTGGTGGTTCAGATCTGGCAAGTTCCCAAACCCTGTGACCTCCAGCAGAAAGGAGAACTCTCCCTTCTCTGATGGCAGCACAGTGCCACCCATGAAGCTGCAAGGTGCTGCTATCATCAATTCATCGCCTTTGCCACAAACTATCACATCTAAAGGTTTATTCTCAGAGTAAACTATTTTTCCTATTTACATATCATAAGAGGAGTATTTGGAAGACAGTCACTACAGCTACAGTATCTTGTCAGTTATGCTGATATTTTTCTAAGAGCTGAAGCAGTGTGTCTTTGATTAATAAACAGACATTGAGGATAAACAAGGTGTAAGTGGCTTAGCAATTTGACTTAATGGAGTGATACTGTACAGTGGTTGTAGCCTTTGCATGAAATTAATGCACATGTAGGAATTAAAAAATGTACAGACATCTAGGAACCACTGTCAAGAAATTAAATTGTAGTGTTCATACAATATAAATTAGAGATTTTCAATCTGCAAAATTCAAAGCAGGATTACTTAGCATAATTCAAGCACAATATTCTCCACTTTTATTTATCTATTTGTTGTTTCTCTTTGCTCTGTACTTTGTCCACTCTTTTTCTTGTCAGACTGATAAAACAGTTCTTGATTTTCTCTCTCCGCCCTCACTTGAATCAGTTCCAAATGAGTAAATCCCTAATCAGGCACCAACTATGAGCAGATTGATGTTCCTGCGACAGCCTACACAGAACAAAGTTCCTAGTTAACAAATTACAGAAAGGTCTAACACAACTCTGTACCAGCAGTAATATTCCTTACATTGTTTGGTCTGAAAGCTGATTCTGCATGACATGAATACAAGATAGTTGTCCAGAATTATAATGAAATATTTTAGTATAAATAAAGTTGCAATGGTCTCGTTATAGTACACCGAACTTATATAGCTGCTCTGACACATGCCAGAACAAATACAATAGTGAAGTTCCTTTGGCTATTGGGAAAGTCCAGCTCACAAATGGGCATACTTGAATACTGCCATAAGAATGCTTTATCAGGAAAATATAGCATACCAGTTTGAGTAAAGTCTCTGTTGTCTTTTACAGTGTGCATTTGTTTTTCCATTTGATGGATGGTGTTTTATGGATGGTAAATATGAATTCACACATTTTCCTATTGCATACTAATAACAGTGTATATAAAGGTGTAAATAAGATCAAAATGAGCTCATAATAACAGAGCAATTTGTGGGTCATATAGTTAATTATTGAAGAGGTTAATCTTGAATTTCTAAGGTAAAAACCGCTGCAAATACAAATAGTGACATTGCTATGCTAGGAAGAAACTTCATAGGGTCACAATCATTCTAGCATATACATTGTATGTATGGTTTAAGAGTGAACTAAGTTATTTTATCATGAATTATAATGCTTCTCAATAAAGCGAGACCAACATGATTGTTGATCTTTGCTTGACTGAGTTAATGAAAGTAAAGCTGATAATGATTTGCTGAAATTATCCCCCAAAGGTATACTGCTGTATTGCTTGTCCATCGGTAACTCATTTTGCCTCAGTGCTCTAGAAGTTTTTATGGCTAATGTTATAGCAAAGTTGTAGCTAAATTTGTATTTATGTGAAGACCATTGCTGATATATCTGAATATAATGATTTGGCATATGTATGAGATATAAGTACGTTGGATAAAAAAAAATATGTGTCTATTTTATTACAAGTATTGGAACATAAATTGTGCACAAACCAGCTCACATCTTGGTTAACGATAGTATTATTACACAACATAACACAATGAATAGAAGATGATAAGGGTCAATAGAAGTCTATGGCATTTCAGTGCCACTTCCCACAGCAGTATTTAGCAGGATTCCTTTAGTATCATTTTGCTTGTTCTGTGCTTTTGCATATTGCAACCCCTTAGCACATTCTATGCTCTTAATCCAGTGAGAGAGATATAGTTGAAAGAGTAGGAATTTGATATCCTTTAATGGCTAGCAATGATAATTAAAACCTAAAAAATTATAGACAGTATACAGACTATCTCATCATATAGCTTGTTGGATGTAAAATTTGTGAGGCTTTCTACTGAAATGCAAATGTCCTCTGAAATAAAAAGGTCAAAAATGAAGATTTTGTCCATAAAGGCAATCTTGAAGTTTTCACCTTGTTTCCTGAAAAGACGTAAAATTTGTTTAATAATCAATAAGTGTGCATGTTTGAAGTTTTGGCTTTAAGAATGAGATTGAATATAGGGAAATTACACATAGTTGTGGGAAAAGAACAACATATAAAGTGCCAGAAAGATTGTACTGGTTATGGGGTCAAAGAGCACAAGCGGCATAAAAGAAAGGCAACAAACAGTGAAAAGTTTTTTGGGAAAAAAAAACCCTAGATTTTTTTTCTACTGTTGATCCAAATTGAATTTTCTGGGTTTCCTTGACAATAGGAATAAAAACTTGAAAAGAACAATGAATGTATCACAGCCAGGATGAAAAATGAAGCTAAAATGTCTCAAATCCCTAATAACACAAACCCAGTAAGAATTCACTGTTATATGCAGTAACAAAACTAATGAAGTTGACAGTTCATCAAAACCAGCAAATCTGATATGATTTGTAACAGGTCAATTATTTAGAAACAGTAAAAAATGACTTCGTTAGAAATATTTTCCGTATACTGCTCACAGTATTTTAACTTCCCCTGTACTCAAACGGTTAAGGTAGTATTATTGTATAAGGATTTTAAAGGAAAGATTTCCTCCTCTTGATGTTCCACACAAGAGTTTTTAAAGTGTATCTTTCCTCAGTCTTATTAATTATTTTCAGATGTCTTCAGAGGACAAAGCAATTATAATAATAGATGGTGTAATTATATGTTCAGTGACTATATAACAAGATTGAAGCTTAGACAAATTTGAGCTATATACAGTTTCTACTCTATGAATGTTATTAAATTGAGTTGCTCTTCTTCTGGGAACTCCTTTTCATAGTTTGATAATTCCAAATGTATAAAATGTTCAGATATGAACTCATCGTAAGCTATATTGATTATTGATATTACTATCAACAAGATATTAAAATATATTAGACTCTAATATTTGTTAAATAGTCTTTTTAAGTTTATGTCTGTAATTCTGATCTTACAGTGATCTCTGTATTCATTATAAAAACCCACTAAGACTGTTGTAAAAAAAAGAATCAGCTTTGCTCCAGAAAACTGTACATCAGGGTCTACATAAATTAAAAAAAAAAAAAAAAAAAAGGAAAAAAAAAAAGAAGATGGGAATTGCAAATCATAATATCAAAAATAAAACCCAGGGAAATATTCCAAAACCATTTGACATCTTTGCTAAAGCCTTTTTTATAATAAATATAATGATTCATTGTTTGTATAATATATAATATTATGTAATTATAAAAACATAATAATTTACTTACTAAAAAATAAAAAGCCTTTTTATAATTAATATAATAATTCATTATTTATATAATATAAATTATTACACAATTATTGCAAATAAGTAAATATTATTGATTACAACATTATGTAATATATTAATATTTAATGACTAATATATAGATAGATATGATAAATAAAGTATTGATTTTTATATATTACTGGATGTTCCACAGAATATTTCTTTTATATGTGAAATTCAATATTCCTAATAATGATATTTAAAATTTCAAAAACCCATTTTAAAGAAATAACCCTAAAGATGAAGTGTTTGCCAAATACTAGTATAAAAAAGCCTAGCAGAGGTTATCTCCTATTATTTTATAGCTCTGTACAGAAAGGCAAATAACATCTGTGTCCTGAAAATCCAGAATGACAGTAACAAGAAGCATGTGTTGCTTTGTTAAAATGTCACACAGATGCAATGACTCTTTTCTAGTGTCTAAATCATATTAAAAATAAATTAACTGTGCCAGCAACAGTCTTTATCCATGAACAGGGTATTTTGAGCATTGTAAAGCCATATGGAAAGTTTAAGTTCTAAGTATTCCCTCCAAAAATTTCCTCTTCTGCTGTATATAGTAATTTACAAAATGTAGGTATTTTTATGGGTAAGAATTATATATATAATCTATTAATATTATTCATCTTTATGTTACATTGTGAAATATTCCACTGATTTTGCTGGAACTCACATTTAGGTTTAGTTTTCTTTCCAGAATCTTTAGAAAACTTTTTCATACCTTATCCCAAGTCTGCAGCACTTGAATGATAGCTTTGAATTGCACTAGCAGCTCTCAGATAAGACAACAGACAAAAGCTTGAATTATAAATAGATAGGAGTAATGCATATTGTGCTTTTTTTTACCTTCCTTAATTCACATTCACTGCTGTAAGTGGCTATTAACTTCAGTTCCTCATCTGTAAATGCGCTGTCTGAGCATGAGAAAAACATTTTCTGGGATATTTGTCTGTAAGCAAAAGTTCTACTGGGTGTACATGTCTATTTTATTTAAACAATATACTAACAGCAGTTTCCTGGCTGTGCAAAACAAAGGCCAATTATTTTATTCTGGCAAAAATACATAAATGTGTACATAAATAAAAATAATTATTCCCAGAACTTTATCAATGAGTTTTTATATGGTCTCAGCTTCTGTCTGCAGACTCTCAAATACAAAACTCTCTCAAATACCAATATAGGGCACAAGCAGTATATCAGTAAATCCTGAAATACTCATTTATAATCATGAGGTTCAGTTTGCAACAATTTTCTTTCCTTTTTCACCTGATTTGGATCTCTAAAAGCAACAATAAAAGTGCTCAATGGAGAGAAGTCTACCTCCACAGACTGACTGTAATCTTTATGAAGTGCCTTATCATTTTAACTAGAATGTTATCTGCATTTTGCTGTGCTTTAATGCAACTCTATGGACAGGTCTTCTGGTTTCATTTCTCATGTTATGAGGTTTTGTTGCAACACAGAGAATAAAGTATGGCTGAGAGCTGCAAATGCTTCTGAATGCTTGAGATACATGCACAATGCCAACATAGTCATTGAAAGAAGGATAATATTCTAGGGCATGGTTAATAGGTTAGCTGAAACTTTTTTAAAAATGCCTGATAAAATAAGACTGGTGTTTAGAAAGCAAGAAATAACTCAGTGGAAAACATGAATTGCCTTATTTTGTCAATATTAGGAACACGAAGCTGGAACTTTCTGTGGCAAAACAGATGCAAAGTAGCAAAGCTGAAGTTCCTTCTTTGGCTAGAAAACACTCCACCTTTTCACCCTTTACTTTTTAACTGAAATAAAAATGCTGTGAGTGCAGATTAGATATTTATTACTGAAATAGTTGAAGTTAAAATGTTTTATTTGCTGCTAGAACAGCAAATTCAGGATTTTTTATTTCTCTAAAACTGTTTGGGTTAAGGTGGACTGTCTAGTCCTGAAGCATCTTGACAAGTTGTATTAATCCATTACCTGTCTTTAACAAAAAAGAAAGCCCTAATTAATTTTCTTGTTGCCGTTCTTTCAGAGCTAGAGAATGTGAGATATTGAACAACAAGCACTCTTACTAAAGTCCCTAGGAGTAAAACACCTCAGCAGTACCTTTTAAGACTAGGTCAGTTATTTTGTCAACATTACCTAATCTTCTTCACATTAAAATTAATACAGCTCTTAATTATTGCTTTTGTGAGGTTTTATTTTCCTTCAATTCCTTAAATATCTTGTATGTGCCACTTAATTTTGCACTGTAATGTAGGAGCTACAAAGTGTACAGCAGAGGATTCTGAGCCATCTTCTCACTGAAAACAACTGCCTTTCTCTTGCTGCATTAAGCCAACAGGAAAGTAGGAAAACAGAATTATATAAACAACAAGATGACATTCTGAAATGTAAAATTAGAATCGAAGAGCTATTTGTCCGTCCTGTTCTCCCAGAATGATCTTGGGGTTTGGATGAGAAAGACAAGTATTGAAGTCCTTCCACAGCAGTAGACCTAGAAGAGGACTTCGTAGTGGCAGAGAGACATTTTTGGTGATCTGGATAGTACAGACAAACAAAAAATGGTTGAGCTTGTAAAGTCTCTGCTGTCCTTTATTTGGCTTAGTGGGATGGGTTTTACCACCTAACTGACCGCATCTCATCCTTATGTGACTTGCAGTCACTGAGAGGAGATCCTTCACTTCAGCTCTTCACAACATTCTCATAAAGGTCTATCTGTTTAAATAAAAGGGATTGCAGGTATTGGTATTAATCTCAAGGTATGGAGTATTGACCAGTCAGCTTTACCTCCATGCCCTTAAGATAATGGAACAGATCCTTCTGGAAGATGTGTCTAAACATATGGAAGACAGGGAGGTGATTAGACACAGCTAACATGGCGTCACAAAGGGCAAATCATGACTGACTGATTTAGTGGCCTTTGTGATGGAGTGACCAAGGGAAGGGCTGTGGATGACATCTACCTTGAAGTCTGTAAGGCCTTTGATATAGTCCTCCACAACATTCTTGCTGCTAAACTGGAGAGATATGAGTTTGATAGATAAACTTTTAGAGGGATAAGGAATTGGCTGGATGGCCACATCCAAAGAGTGGTAGAGGATGGCTCAATGTCTAAATGGAAGCCAGTAAGGAGTGGTAACCCTCAAGGGTCCATATCTATGATGAGACCAATACTATTTAATATCTTCAGCAGTGACATGGTGGGATTAAGTGTGCCCTGAGCAAGTGTATGGATAATACCAAACCAAGTGGTGCTGTTGATTCACATGAGGGTTGTTGCCATCCAGAGGACTGTCACAGGCTTGAGAAGTGGGTTCAAGCAAACTTAATGAAGTTCAACAAGGCCAAGTGCAAGGTCCTGCTCCTGGGTCAGGGCAATCCCCAGTACTAATATACATTGGGGCATGAATGGATTGAGAGTAGTCCTGTGAAGAAGGACTTGGGGACACTGGTAGACAACAAAATTTAACATAAGCCAGCAATGTGCTCTTGCAGCCCAGAAAGTCAATAGTATCCTGGCCTGCATAAAAGGAAGTGTGGCTAGCACATCAAGGGAGGTGATTCTCCTTTTCTGTGCTGCTCTCGTGAGACCCCACCTGGGTCCCCAACCTGTTGGAGTGTGTCCAGAAGATAGCCACAAAAATAGCCAGAGAGCTGGAGCACCTCTTCTATGAAGAAAGGCTGAGAGAGTTGAGGTTGTTCAGCCTGGGATAAGAGAAGGCTCCAGGGAGACCTTATTGTGGCCT
>JAVJGJ010000014.1:103074388-103086179 GCA_035590215.1 Microhierax caerulescens
AGAAGGCTCCAGGGAGACCTTATTGTGGCCTTGTGATATTTAAAGGGGCTATAGTGAAAAGACAAGGGGCAATGGTTTTAAACTTTAAGAGGGTTGATTAAGACTGGATATAAGGGATAATTTTTTTTATGTTGAGGGTGGTGAGACACTGAAACAGGTTACACCAAGAAGTTGTGGACATCCTGACTCTGGGAGTGTTCAGGATCAGGTGAAAGATGTCCCTGCCCATGACAGGGGGTTGTATCTAAATTATCTTTGAGGATCCCTTCCAACTCAAATAATCCCTTCCAACTCAAATATTCTATGAATAGGAAAGTTAGGAAGCAGAAGCTTTTTCCTTTGCTGTTTACAGAAGAATTAAATAGAATAGTTTCTTACCTGAGAAAATTTGTAAAACTCAGCTTTCAGCTGGTTTCACAGTGCATCAGTGCCAAGGAATCCCAGAAAGCTGAGTTACAGGAGAAGGATGAGTCTGCTTGTCTGACTGTGTAGGACTACAAAAGCAGAAGTAATACATAAAAATAAAAAACCTGTTGCTTAATTTAACAAACTGTAGTCTATTTTGTTTCCTTCTCATTTTTTACTCCTGTTTTAACATGAGGTCTTAGGGTTTTGTCTTACATTCATAACAAGTGGAAGTGGCACAAACAGCATAAAAAAGAAATACACAGGAGTTAGATTTATAACAATGAGATGAGCTCAGCCACTTTAGAAAAATGCTAGGAAAAGGTGTCGTCTCTGACATGTTAAATATCAGTAGATATGTTGATTGGTGCACATTTCAAGTAATTTTTTTCTTATTTTTTGTATTATCTCAGATTATAACTGCATTTTTACTGACATAACTCACTGAATCTATCCTTGTACAGAATCTTCAGGAATTTTGCTTTAGTGAGTCTCATCAGACAAGAGCAGATATGGATATGATTAACAACCTAAGGGGCTAAGTGGGCAAGTAGTTCTTATATTCTACTTCTTAAAAAATAATGCCTTTTACAACACTTATTTTTTTATAAGCATTTTTTTAAATTGAAATTACATCTTTTCACAGAAGTCTTGTAATGAGGACTGCTAGATGATTAATGTGGAAGTTTTAATTAACAAATATATTTTCATGTGAAACACAGGATGCTAGTTCCCCTGAAGTATTTTCATGGAAGATAGTGGGGTTTTTCTGCTGAAAAAATAAGCTTCACATTTGTGTACACTTTAGAGGTCTCGGTATCACTTTAACTTATCGACATTCATAACTACCAACATGAGTGTTGGGGAAAAAAACAGTGACAAAACTATGAGAATATAGGAATTTCGTTTGACTGTTTTATAAATCAAGTCAAACTGATTAGCCTTCAGGTTATGTTATTTAAAGAAAACTGAGAAATACAAATAAATAAATGTGACAGTGAGAAATTAATTAAAAACTATTTCTCAGTAAACCAATTTAGGCAATGTAATTTGGAACCATTACACAATATAACTGATATGAAAGATAAGTGGTATCAAAGATAGAGAACATCATGAGGATTTTTAGTGAAGTACTAGTATTATTAGTATACATTAAGTGGGAACTTATTTTATATATGTTTCACATGTTACGTAGAAGTGCTAGAACAAAGACCTTAAAACTCATAAAATGACAGGGATTAGTCAACATTGTTTCCATAATCAGCATACAAATTTTAACGGAAAGATATTATGAATAAAGTCTTTAAAAAATGTTTCATAAAAGACTGCAAAATAGCAGGCATTTAAATTCTATATATGATAACACTGAATAAATGAGATTGCACATCTTATGGGTTCAGAAACATAAGTTCTAATTTTGCTGTACATCATTCTTAGAGACTAGCCCTACTTTATCACATCTAAATTGAGATCTAGTAGTTTAAGCCTAGCTATATGAACCTGATAACAACACCATTTCCCTGCGTGCTAGTGAACATGTCACGCTCATCTTCTGGCAGGCCACAGGGAACACACCATATGTACAGAGCCAAGAATTTACTGTTATTTGAAGTAACGTTTCAGAGGTCTCTGACAGTCTTTCTTATTCCATTAAAAAAAGCCTCAGTAACAACACAATTAAAATCACTACCGAGCTCCAGAAAATTTTCCCAATACCTATACCTTGCTTCTGGTGCTGTGGCCCAATGGCCCCCATGACCTGAGGCTGAGGCTGATGCTTTTGTCTCCTACAAAAGACAAAATGGGAGGAATGGACATGTCATCCCCAGAGCCACCTCCTGATATCTCACCACAGGGAGTATGATGTTGGAAGTGAAGCCCTTTCCTCAGTCCTGGGGTCTTCTTGGCTTTCTTTTCATACATTTTCATTTTATATGTCCCTGTCTTCTCTGTTTGCTCTAGCTCCAAGGGAAGGGGTTAAAGCTGCTGCACAGACCCCCAGTACCCACAAGGGCCATTAGTCTGACAAGCACTGCCTGGGGCTGTCAGCCCCTTCCCCCACAGCTCCCAGAGCTGGGGCTCAGACAGGCTGGGCCATGGGGCTTGGCCACGGGGCACCTGGTCAACCCAGCTCAGCCCTGCCCAGGCCAGGGGCAGCCCAGCCACCCCCTGGGACCCAAAACAGCCTGATGCCTGCCCCCAGCAGTGGCAAATATAATCCTATTTACTGGGGCACAACTATCAAAACTGATATGACTTATACTAATTAGATTTAGTAATATCTTTGATCTATGGAATTACTGGTTAAAATATTTGCAATTATCAACAGTATGTGTTTAGCTTGTTATAAATGATTTTAATTAATCCAAACATTTGAAAATATATAAAGCTTTTGATTAATGGAAAATATTGAATATCTATTTTTACATTTCTGTTTAAAGGAAGCTGGAAGAGCAATTTACATATTCATATAGACTCGCAGCTTCACAGCCTCATTTAAATTTTTACTCAGAAATTACAGGTTGACCCCTATTTATTTCTTTCAAAGCATGTTTGAAGATGATGATAAGAAGAGGAGAAAGGTACAAAACTGAAGCATCCAAATGGTGGAAGATGGATATATTATTTAATTATATCTCCTGGGACATGCACATACTATGTAAATTGGGGTATTTTAAGTATTTCATACACAACAGTTGCAAGTATAAGTATATTTTATTAATGATCCAGAAATCTTGCTTCAAGAGTTTTACCGACAGTCAAACAAATTGTAATCTAGGTTTTATTGCTAAAAAACATAGAACATAGGCATATTTCTCTCAGTAGATCCTGGCCTTAAAGATTTTGAATCCACACTGGAGTTTTGCTTTCTTAATCTGCATATCAGCCAGACATTTTAATAGAATTTTGCACAGCATCTTGTTGAGATTTTTTGAGTGTTATCTTCTAAGGATGGACTGGATGAAAGACATACTTTAAGGGACTAACAAAAGGCAAATACTACAATAACTCACATGCCAGGACAGTATGTTTTCAGCTACATTATGCTGTTACTGAATGCCTTCTGTGTGCGTGATTGCATTTCTACTTCCATTTCTGCCCACCTTGTTAATGATGTAGCTGCATGAAAGAAAAATGCAATAATTTTTTTTTTCTCTTGGACCTTTTTGTTTGTTTCCAGATATTAGATGACAACTGGTTGATAACAAAATGACTGCAGTATTTACAGACATTCCAAACAGATAGTAACAATTCTGCTCTCAGTCTGGAATTCAATTAATTGAAAGGGAAATATTAGCAGGGCTCTCCAAACATGTTCTTTTTCAAGTATGTTGCATCACTGGAACTATTAGAGGAACATACTTGGTTGTTTTCTCTCAAATCTAAGGAGCACTAGAATTAGAAGAGTGGAAATGTTTTCACAAGTGCTTACAGTTCAAGCCTGGTTAGAGGGCTCTGTTGTGCAAACCACATTCCCTTGCAGCAGTGAGATGGTAATCTGTCTTAACATTTTCATGCACTTTCTCCACTTTTCACAAATGTGCTTACATTACAGACAATTTCTGAATTTCTTATAGCATGCTTGTCTCTGTACACACCTGTTGTATCCTAAATACTTGAGATTTGCCTCCTAAAAGGAGAGGAGGAAGTGTTTTCACAGTGATAGGTGACATGAGCCGTTGCTCAAGTGATTTCTAATGCACCATGGCACACAGCCACTACCTTCCATCAGAGACACACAGAGGAAATGAGCTGGCGTGGCAACAGCTGTGGTGTCTGCACACAAGATACAGCTGAAATGGTTAGCTGGAGCATGTTCAGTGTTCTTCTGCGTGGTGGAAGTGAGGTAAAATTGAGCTTGACCTGATGATGCTTTACACTGGGGAAGAGAAATTCTGGCCTCAGCAGAGTCAAGATTGAGCTGGGTATCTAAAGTTCTGCTCACAGTTTTGCACCATGACAAGGTGATATATTCAAAGCTTTTCATGCTGCTAAGTAGCTTAACCTCATGGAGTAGGTGTGCAACCCTGCTACAACTCATATTAATTATATATCTATATGTTGAGTCAATTTTAAAATGCTTATTATGTTTTATTTATCACTGTGCCATGCATTTGTCTTCAAAATTGTGCAAACTATTATAAAAGCAAGAGCCTATAACCTTTTCATAGTTCAATTAAAATACTGTACGTATGATAAATTTGATAATATTTCTTACTGTTGTGAGGAAAGGATGTTCTGATACTACTTACATCCAACATGAAAAGTTTGTGAACAGTTATCACAGGAGAATTAAGATTACGATCTGAATGTGCCTTTGCAAATAATCTGGGAAACCACATTTATCATTCTAAGGCATTTAGAATTATCAAGTCCATATAAAACCTGTGCAGTTCTTCCTTTTAGATATGCAATGTTTATTTATTTACCCCACTCCTCCTATGACATTTGGGAGTAATGAAAAAGGAATAGCATATATTTCTTAAGGTAGTCAACGAAGTGCATAGTTTATTCAACACACAGAAAACATTGCTTGACAGCATTGAGTGTAAATGTTGTAGCTTTATATGAAGGGACTGTATGAATTTAGACAAGTATTTATAGTTTATTTTCAAAACAGCTGCATAACATAAGGAAGTATCAGTCATTTTTATTTTATAGATGGAAAATAAGGCACAAAGTTAGATAGAATAATGGTTGTTTATGTATTTTACACCAAAGAATCACTGGATAAAAGCTGTTTTTTGATCCTGGTTTATGATCATTCAGGGGAGCATAACCACTGGGTTACAGAGCTGTGCACTTTTTTATGCTTTCTGTGGCCCAATAGCTAGGAAATTATTTATGATGTCTTGCTACTCCTGCAGTTAGGACACCTTCCATGGAACTGAGATACAGGGTTAATCTGGAGGAATAAGCTGAACCCAGGCCTGTTACTTAGAACAGCAAACAAACAGGTTTTGATATCCAAAGCATTTTTTTTTTCCAAAATCTCATTTCAAGAAAAAAACCAATAAATCAAACCAATGTCTTTAATGTTAATATTTTCAGATGTAGTATGTCATTTTCATGAAATCCAATTTGTTGATTAGAAGATGTTTTGGTCAAATTATTTTGTCTACATATAGATCAGCCTGGACATATAGCATATAACACTAGTAACAATTGCCCTACTGAAGTCCCTTACAGTTTACTTCACCAGCTGCTGGGTCTCATGCAAACATTGACAATGTCTTAGGGCTTTATATATCAGTTTGGATCTTTATATAACCATCACTTAAATTATTTGATCCATTTTGGGTGGTTGTAGTAGTTTGACCTCGGCTGGGAATCAGGTGCCCACCAAGCCACTTTATCACTCCTTACCGGGAGAGGGGGTAGAGAAAATAAGATGCAGAAAACCCTTTGTGGGTCAAGATAAAGGTAGTTTAATAAAGCAAAAACAAAACATCACAGGTGCAGAAGCAAAGGAAAACAAACGATATTATTCTCTACTTCCCATCAGCAGGTGATATTTGGCCACATGCCAGGAAGCAGGGCTTCAGTACGTGTAGTGGCTTTGGAAGAGATATGTCATAAATAACTAATGCCCCCCCTTTGTCCTCCTTTCTCTTAGCTTTTATTGCTGATTTCATACGTTATGGAATATCCCTTTGGTAAGTTTGGGTCAGCTGTCCTGGCTATGTCCCCTCCCAAGATCTTGCTCACCCCCAGCCTAATGGTGAGGGGGGCAAGGTTGGAGAGACAGCCTTGGTGCTGTGGGAGAACTGCTCAGTGGTAGCCAAAACACTGGTGTGTTATCAACACCTTTCCGGCTACCAGTACAAGCACAGCACTGTGACGGCTGCTAAGGGGGAAAATTAACTCCATCTCAGCCAGGCCTAATACAGAGGTAAAATTATAGCTCTTTCTCAAAGTTGAATATAAATCATAACGTCACGATCATTCAAATTCAGGCAAAATACTGGAAGCTTAATGCTAACTAAACGTTTTGTCCTGTTTGAAGCACTCATTTACTGTCTTCTCATTTTTGTTGTCTTCTAACCCTGAATTCATTATCTCAGTGAGTACTCGCCCGCATTTTAAACTTCACTGGATCTGCAATGTTTCCTTTCATCCATGTCAAAACCACTAGTTACACTTGCTGCTACAAGTCATGCTTCCTCTGATTTAAAATTGTTTTGGCACTTAGCTCTTTTTTGTTTAGCCTGTAATACTTTTAAGTTGTTCTGCACATTTTCATGTGAGGTTAAATCCTGCCAGGCAACATTGGTTATTTAATTTTTCAATCAGCATCAAGCTTTCTACTTTACTGTTGCAAATATGCAAGCCATTCTTATGAGTCAAAAGATTAAAACACAAAGGCCGTCTAGTTGATGGATAAAATATTACTATTTTTCTCAGAATTCAAATGAACTTTAATTCCATATACTAATGTATTACAATGAATAGATTGCAATTACTAGAGATTTAGATGATGTTTGCAGTTTTAAGATAGGTTTTCATCTAAATTTGTTTCAATAGAAGTAGCATTTCTGTTCTATTGTTTCTTTTAACAGAGGTAACAATAGTTAACGGTCTTACTATTTGCATATAGATGATCTCATGCCAGATACAAAAGCTGTTACAGAGAGTAAGTTATTTTTCCCACAGTACAATATCCCTTGAACATCTACATTTATAATAGCCACACTCAGAGCACTTTATGTGGCTGAAGAAGGAGGAAGTAAAGCTTGACGATTTCTATCAGTAAACCTGTTAAGAAGAAGATTATCCTGCAAATTAAATATCTGTATACTATTTTTCTGGTATAAAGAACTAGAAATAATCCTCCATCTGTTCCTCTTAATGATTATTACAAGAAAATAAGAAGATAGAAGAGAATTAAGATCTTTAGAACAATTTTCTTGGTTTTATAGAAAGCACAATTTTTATAAAAGTTTGTGACCGAACCCTTAAGATGGAACTTGTCTTTTCTACAATGTGGTCCCATCCAGGGCAGGAGCACCAATATCAATGGGCTGTGAACATTTTAATATTGTTTTTTTCATAGAATTAACCTAAAGCTCTAATGTAGAAAAGCAATTCAGAATGTGCTCAAGCCCTACTGAATCCAATGAGATTTATACATGGCCTTTAAGAGAAGAAAATACTTAAGTGCATAACTTAGAGCTTCAGACCAAGTTAGGATTGTATGGGCTGTGCCTCTGGTGTTCTCCTCGGAGAGTGCCAAGACAGGAGACAGCATGCAGTTCATCAAGAACAGCAAATGCTGGTTTTCACTACTGTCAGGGTTGTTTCCTATTAGCATTACTTAGATGGATACTGAATACCTTCTTCAAATTATTCCTGAGAACTGGGCAAGTCCTCCCTGCCAGTGCAGGCACCTCCCACTCCTGTGGTTCAGTGCCTCAGCATGCTCTGGAAAACATTCCAGGCTTTTAGTCAAGAAGAATTTGATCTTGTCCAGCTTTAGAGTAATCTTTAACTCGTCACTTAATAGGAAGCTCAGACTATAAGTGCATTAAATCCACAATTTTTTCTTCCCATTAGCTATTGTCTAAAGTGTTAAATGCCAGGAATAAACCACCACTATCATTAACCTTTCTTCAAGCTGTATTTTGAAAGGAAGCACACTATATTGCATAGTTGCAAGGTAAATTTTGTCACTTGGCAACCCAAGACTTAATCAGCCATGTCACAGCAAGGACCACTGAAAGGATGCCAACTGGCATGCTAACTCTTTAGGCCTGGAGTGGAGGCTGGATGGGGGAAAGAGGAGGGAAGGAGTTCGGTATACTTCAGATATGCAGTTCTTATGCTCATGTGGTTTCCTGAGTAGGGAAAAAAACCCCAAAGCTCTGCCTATATGGCCTTTCCTGCAAAACTGTATTCTCTTTGGTGTCATGTTTCTTTCAGGCTGCAGCACATAGTTGTCTAGATGATGCCATATAACATCCTGGAAAGGTTGTCATCAGCCCCCGAGTGCCTTCTCCAGCACATCTCCAGTACATGCCGTGTGTATGTAGCAAACCTGTGAGAATCTCCCAGGACAGGGCATACTCGGCAATGAACCTCTGGCATACTGCTTCCCAAGGAATGTGCTTGAATTTCAAAACATAAGTTTTTACTGTGAAATTATCTGCACCATGTAGTCAGGTATGTTGGACATTCCTACCTTTTTCTTATAAATCTGTCTCATAAAATTATAGTTTCCTTTGACTAAAATGGTAGCATCATTTAGGTGCTGAGCACTCTCAGCTCCCACCTACACAGAACTGCAGTATCAAGTGTCCTCAAGTCTAATCACTTTAATCTGGTTTACACATAATCATCTTTTGGCTTTTCATATAACCATTTCACTAAAACTGTCAAATTAGTGTGTCTAGAAGGAAAATTATTTTTATCATCTGAAGATTTTCTTGTACCGTTTCTCTGAGTTGTATGCTATAGGGAAAATGTTTTAATGGATAACAAAACCCTTAATATAGCTGAATATGTTTGTTTCAAATTGTCTGGGAGAAGTAAATTAGAGCTATATATCTCTAAGTCTCACTGGTTGTGAACGTTGATTTTTAATATTTTTTTAGTTTATTGTATCAGGTTGGCAGATTTGTCTTAAAATTGGCAAAGAGTTTTGGACTCTGGGTTTTTTTAAGAGAACTGTTATTTCCTGCCACAATTAAGTGTAGGCAGTATGTTTACCTTGGATGATCTATGCTTATTTTATTGCTTAAGGCTACATTTTCTGTCCAGATACTTTAATGTTCATAAACTAAAGGTATCAGGGCAAATCTCATTTGGTAATTTGCTCCATCTAAGATGGAGACATATATAACTTTCACTGCAGTTTGATGACCCTGTGCTGCTGATAACCTTGTTTGAAAGTGTTTAAGAAGTAAGCTCAGCTCTGCAAAGTAAACTGAATAGGAACCAAGTGCTCCCTCACATAAGGAAAGTGAACTTTCCTGCACCTTTGGAAAACATTAGTATTTGCACTCACATGAGAAGTGCCCCTCTAATACCTCTGCTTGTCCCTGGGAGTCTTGTGCCAGGGTCCTGATAAAAAAGAGGATGAGTGAGCTTAGTCATGGCCAGCAGCTGACTTCACAACAAATGATAAAAAATAAATAATAAATAATGATAAAATGAGAAAAGCAGCTGTGGTCTTTCACCTTTTGGTTTCAGCCCAGTCTCAGCTTTCAAAAGATTGCAGTGGGCTTTCTGCTATCAGAAGGAAAAGTTAATTGAGCATGTGCCTCTCAACTCATACAGTTTGATACCACATTTTCAATATTTCTTTAGTTCTTCTGTGTAAGGTTTGATTGACATCGGAGTCCCATGAGTAGCTACAGATGTCAGCAATTTTTCTTCTTTCTGTTATAGCAATCTGTATGCAACTACCATTATCAGCATCAAGGGCAGCAGTAATTACAGTGTAATTTTCTGTGCATCATCGTTTCAGGTGGCTCCAGTTGTCTGCTGAAAGTGTTAAAAAATCTTTTCTCTGTAATTCTTGCATAACAGAGTTTACCTTTATGGCTGCAGTGGTGCCTCTAATTCTGTCAGGGGAAAAAAAAAAAAAGAAAAAGAAAAAAGAAAATAAAAGAAGCAATATGATGATGCCGAATATTCAAGACTTCTTGAGGGCAAAATAATATCAGTCACTAAGATAGTTCTCTTTCTTCAACAAATTAATTGTCATTGGTGAACAGGTAGATGAAAAATAACATAGAGGATGTTTTTAACACTGCACTTGGGAGAAGCCATAATGGAAGTGACTTTCTAGTTATCACTTTGTTTCTCTTATATTCCCATGCTGCTTTAGGTATCAGTCACTTTTCAAGGTTCATGTACCATATGGTCATTTAAAAAGTTGGGTGCACTCCCATATAAGTTGTTTCTTTTAAAACTTTTCATAGAAAATATTGATGTAAAGGAAATGTTTCTAATTATTTTCAGATATAAATGAGGAATATCCAAGAGGCAAATTTACCTCTCTACCAACATAACATAACATTACTTTTTTCCCAAAGCAAAATCCAGGTTTTGTATTGCCACCATTAAAAAAAACAGGCAAGGAGCATTCTTAAAAAATATTGCAGAATTAGGAGAGGGATTCAGTATACATGACATGGAAGAACAATAGATAATTGAGTTATATTTATGTAATAAAGAAGTGTTTATCTGGATGATGGTGTTTGGGAAGACATAATTTCTGCAATTAAAAAAACTTAGTGGCATTTTTTTTAAATAGAGAGGTGATGAATAGGAATCCATTTCCTATTTGAAATCATTATATAGTTACCAGCATCTTAATAATAGTCGAGCACAGGAACAGGTCAAAATCTAAAATTAGTTAAATTGACCTCAGAACGATGTGATGCTTTAAACAGTAGCATAATAACAGCTGTAGAAATAATCAATCGTTTTAAAGACAGAGCAGAAAGTAAACTTCTGGCCCAGATGGATTCTTGAAAGAAACTTCAAAGTCACCACCTCCAAACTGTCCATACTTTTAAATAGGTTATTTAATATTTTTGCTATCTAAAATTATATGCAATAAGAACGACAGCCCTGACAAACAGGTCAGTCAAATACCTTTCTTGACACTATGTAAATATTGTAAGGCTCTTAGTAAACCTCAAAAAAAGTTCATTTTTTAAATGTTTACATTCCTAAACAGAATGAAACATAAACAAAACAAAAAATATTTAGAATATTCTCTGCAATGAAGTTGTAATAAAGTCAAAAGGAAGTTTAGAAATATTTTTTACTTGTCTCAAAAACCCCAAGAAATTAACTGATAGATTTATTCTTTACCTATTGCTGCACCTGAAAAGCTTCTACTTCTGTGCAATTAACCCTCAAGATGTAGCTCCCCCCCAGAAACTGACCTGCTCTTGCTCCATATTCTGCTAAATGGAATCACTTTTTTTTTTTCTCATCCTATCTGCCTTCTACAACACTTGTGTTTCACAACCAATGCAGAAAAAGGGATAATTTGTGTATTTTTCTATTGGTTTGTTTTCACCTACTCATTTTGTGTGCCATGACAGACTATTTTTTAAGCAGAAGCACACTTCAGTGTTGGCCCTTGTTCCAGTTTTTATTCTATGATCATGACGAGAAACCTCTAAATTTTTGCATAGTACTGCATGAATTCGGTTCTCCTGCAGTTAAATTGTACTTGGAAACAGAACACAGTGGGACATCCTAAATTTCAGCAGTGATGATGCTTAAAGGAGATGGGTGTCATGGTTTAACCCCAGCCAGCAACTAAGCCAGCAAGAGCCACTGGCTCACTCTGTCCTGGCTGGGGAGGTGGGGGTGGGGGAGGGGGGGGTGGCGGGCCGGGAACATCAGAAGAGGAAAAGTGACAACA
>JAVJGJ010000014.1:103086279-103101781 GCA_035590215.1 Microhierax caerulescens
AGGGAAAATCAGAAGAGTAAAAGTGACAAAACTCATGGGTTGAGATAAATGACAGTTTAATAGGTAAAGCAAAAGCTGTGCATGCAAGCAAAGCAAACCCAGGAATTCATTCCCCACTTCCCACGGGCAGGCAGGTGTTCAGCCATCCCCACAAAAGCTGGGCTCCATCACAGGCAACGGTTACTTGGGAAGACAAACACCACAATTTAAGCAATCCCCCCTTCCTTCATCTTCCTCCAGCTTTATATGTTGATATAATATCACACAACATGGAATATCCTTTGGTCAACTGGGGTGAGCTGTCCTGGCAGTGTCCCCTCCCTGTTTCTTGTGCAGCCCCAGCCTACTCGCTGGTGGAGTTGGGTGAGAACCAAAAAACCACCTTGATGCTGTATAAGCACTGCTCAGCAATAATGAAGACATGTCTGTATTATTACCGCTGTTTTCAGCACAAATCCAAAACGTAACCCCATACCAGCTACTATGAAGAAAATTAACTCTATCTCAGCCAAAATGAGTGCAGTAGGCACACATTTCTTTAAGGAATATGGAGAAGATCCTCAGCTGTATACATTTAAAAGGTAAGGGCCCACCCTGTTCATATTTAAGTCTCTGAAAGTAGTCTCTGAGTGACTTCCTGGATCTCTAAGTATGTTTTCTATACTTATATGTACCTACACATTTAAGCATGTATATATAGATGTGTATACACATACATATATCTATTTATGATATATATATTTCTACACACAAACATATGTATGCATACAAATATTTCTGTGTTTTCAGTCCTAGTATAGTTATGACACAAGAATAAATAGACCAAGGTAAGTTTTCATACTGATTTTATGTAACACAAAGGGGGTTTAATTTTAATAGCTTGACAATTTATGTGCTAGAAAAACTTGTAATAATAATAATGAGAACACTTATTTAACTTCCTTTTTGTTACCTTTATTTTCCTGTGTTTTTTTCCCACACCCAGAAAGTATGTGAGGTACTATAACTTGATAATTTTATGTAAACATGTTTATTTCACAATGGTGTTTCTGCTGTATCTTTCAAAGATCGAAGAAACTTCTTCAATATAATGTATATCTTAGAAAGAAAATAGGAAGTAAATTAGAAGATCATTCATGGACATAATTTCATCCTTACACTTTCAGATGCCTCTTCAGATCATACATCTTCAGATGTCTGCATCAAGCATCACAGATATTTGGAAGTTGTTCACAGAATGATTGGGGTTGGAAGGGACCTTTGGAGGTCTTCTGGTCCAACTCCCTGTGCAAGCAGGGTCATCTAGAGCATGTTGCCCAGGACTATCTCCAGATGGCTTTTAATATCTCCAAGGATATTCCACAACATCTCTAAGCAATCTGCTCCAGTGCTTAGTCATCCACACAGTATAAAAAATTGCCTTATGTTAAGGTGGAACCTTTCTTTTTTCAGTTTGTGCCCATTACTTCTTGTCACATCATTGGACAGCAGTGCAGGAAAGCCTGGCTACTTCTAAACTACCTCTTCAGGTATTTAAATATATTGATATGATCCCCATTTTGAGGTCTCACAGCTCTCTCAGCCTCTTTTCATAGGAGGCTTAGAGGGATATGTTCCAGTCCCTTAATTATCTTAGTGGCCCTTCACTTGACTCACTCCTGTATGTCCATGTCTCCCTTGTAGTGGGGAGCCCAGAACTGAGAACTGTACTCCAAGTATGGCCTCACCAGTGCTCAACAGATGGTGGGGATCCCCTTCCTTGACTTGCTGTCAATGTTCCTCATGCATCTCAGGATATTATTAGCTTTCTTGCCACATGGGCACATTGTTTGCTCATGTTCAACCTGATTCCAGCAAGAGTTCCTGTCAAGATCTCTTGGGGTGCAAGCATGACTCTCCGGTGTATCAGCACTCCTCCCAGTTTTGCACTATCAGAAAATTGCTGAGGGTACACCCTACCCCACCATCCAGATCATTTGTTAATACATTAAATACAAGGATTTGACCTAGTATTGACCCTTGAGTTACACTGCTAGTTACCGGCCTCTGATTAGACTTCATGCCACTGATCATCAGCATTTGAGCCTGGCCAGTCAGCCAGTTTTCAATCCGCCTGACTGTCTGCTCATCCACTTATACTTCACCACAGCAGCACCCTATCTGCATGAACTGTCCCACCATGTCTCTGTAAAACAAGTGGGATCATAGCTCTGTAGTTTCACAGACTTCTAATTTCTCCTACCCTGTGTTCTCTGTGTTGCACCGAGAGCATACAGGCACTTCAGGAATGCACCCAGTTGTGGTGTTTCCCTAGAAAAGGTATGGAAGCTTTCCCTTTAATAACTGCTTACAGTCATGGTTCTGCTGTATTAACAATGTGCTTCATGGTCATTTTCAAAAGTAGTGAGTCTATCACAGTTAAAATGTTATTCAACAAGGGGCATATGTTGTTCCTCAGATACAAGACATGGAAGGAGGATCATGCCTACAGTTTAATTTATGATCTTGTCATCCTTGTTTTGTTCTTTGTTGTTTTGCTTTTTCCTCATCTACTTTTTTATGTCTTTTTTTCTGTCAGTAGAAATATTTTCTGATGCAAAGTAGATGAGACTAGTGGGTGTTCTCCTTGGTACTGTTAGGGTTTGTGTTCTGGTAAAGTGAAAAAGGAAAGGATGTATAAGGGCAGTCTTCTGTCTACCAACAGAGCACTAGATATAGATTTCCTCTAGTCCTTAGGGGACTAGAGAATCGTCCTTCTTTCCCCCTGTTAACATGGCCAAGGTCAGCTCTGTTCCTGTTGATGTGATGCAAAATTATAAAGATATGCAGCCTTCTCTCTCCTATCCAAACTGGGTTTCCTTCAACCCTGCAGCAGTGATTTCTGAGCTAGCATCCCTCGAGCTACTGCTAGAATGTTAAGAGTGGCTGTGTGATGCTGAGTACAGCATTGTGGTAGCTTGCTAGGGGACAACTCAGGAATTTCTCTGTTGCAATCCATTGCTTAGTGTCAAAGAACATTCATCAGTTCTGGCAAAAAGAAACACCACCTGCAGAATATGTGCGTTCATTTTATTATAGCTTCCAAACACCTCTTTCTGCAGATTTGCATGAGATATCTCATTCACAAAAAGCTAGAAAAGGAGAAAAAAACAGCTTAAAGTAGTAATATTGTGCATGTACATTTGCCTAGACATCCTGAGTGTCAGAAAAACTGATACTATCCTAGGGTTTTACAGTGTTATAGCTCCCCTATTTTTAACTTGAAGAGATAATATGCAGGTTTAATGAGGTTAAAAAAACCAGCCAAAATCCAAGCCATAAAGTTTATTAACATTGTAAATAAGAAATGGAAAGTATATTCAACTAAGATAAAAAAGCTGTGAATAACTCCATCATCTCCCCTCTAACATAGTCTGATAATTCCATTAAGAAATTTCTCTGAGGGCTACAGAGCACTGAAATAGCAACTTTACACATTCAGCATTTAACAGCCTAAAGTAAAAGACTGAACAATCTGCCTATGCATCTAATTAACACTATTGATTCAGTTTCAATTAGGATTTCCTCTGGGCAGGGGAAGTGTTCCAGTCTGTTTGAGTTCACTGATCATCACTTCTGATGCTTCTTATTGATATAATAGGGGGAAAATGCCCTCAAAAAATAATTTGGATGGAAGTAAAGCCTGGATAAGAGTAGGTTTGTTGAATATCAAACTATGTAAAACAATCAGTCTGCAATAACTGAATTTCTCAATAAAAAGAAAAAGCTAAAAGTTATCTTTACTACTGTAAGGACTTGAAGGGATAGCCATGGGCTAGTGCACTGGTAAAACTAGTGTAGTAAAATCCACCTCAAACCATCTTATGTAACATCTGAAGTTAAAGCTAATGTAAAATGTAAAAGTTCACTTTGCTTTCTGTGTGACACAGGGTTTTGCATCTGGAGTAGTTATAGCTTCAATAATAAATGGAGTTTACAGTGTTTAAAAACCTGGGTGTTTAGTGGGTTTTTTTGCCCCTAACTCTACTGCTTCATTCGGATGGAGTGAAAGTTTTGAGCATTTCAAAGCCTGAACATGAAGGCTAAGCATCTTCCAAAATAATTTGTTTTGCGTTTTTATGGTATCATTTAGACCTTAAAATAAATCTGATAGACAAGAGTTATAATAGTAAATCTACAAGGAATGTGATTCCTTTGAAGAGTAGGTTTGTGGGTTTTGATTCAATTAGAGTGAACCATTATGAAAAAGTTATACAAACCCAGAGCATGGAAATTAAAAACACATCCATATGTAATGGTTCCCCAAACCCCTCACATCAGAATAAAGTAAGTTAATCAACCCCCCAAAAAACAAGAAAAAAATTGTTATTCAACAGTTGACTATCACTGAGGGGAAAAAAAGGCAACAATTTCACTTGAGTTTCGTATCTGTGGACATCTATATTCTTTTAAACTGCTCATTAGGTCAGAAAAAAAATATTTCAGAGGTAAGGAGGTCCTTTACAAATCACTACTTTTCCTCATGAGATCAAAGATATGTTGCTTTTCCATAAGTGTTATTTTGTATCATTCTGTTTTTTCTTTATTGGCAAAGTTACACAATGCCATTGCTGAAATGGATGATGAGGTATGTTTTCTCATTCCTTAAGTGGTGTAACAGATCAGAAATAACTATTAATTATAGATCTTTCCCTTTTGAGTATGAATTCCTGTTTGTGAGATTCCAAATTGTCTCTACTGCAGCAAATTAGCAGTGATACATTTTATACAGTACAAAAAAATCGCCATCATCTCTACAAAGGAATCAGAACATGAATAGAATGTAGTCTCATTTTTGTCATGTATGTGAAAGACCTAATTAATTAAACGTTGTGAATTCTTCAAGTGGCTAGTCAGCTTTTCATCAAGGTATTACTAGATGCAAAAGTGTCTGGAAATCTGTGCAGTTTAGGAACAAGTGCCTGAGCAAATGCCAAACAGAAAGCAGTTACAAAGGCATGTAGATTTTGAAGGCATGGGCAGATGTGCTAACACTCAATTATCTCAGGAGATTACAGTGTTTGTAGAATTTTAAGGAAAAATGGGAAAATAGCATTTTTGGTATAAAGATTTCAGAACACTGAATCTCTAGGTGGATTTTTTGTTTGTTTTATAAATGAATTTCCAGGTTACAAATAAACATCTCCCCCTCCACTAACACTCTTCTTCCCTTCTGAGCAGTAAAGAAAAAAAATAAAAAAACCCCACTTCTTTTTCCTTTGTATTTCAACACATGTGGGTAATAAATAATGAACATGACCTTGACGTATGCTAAAAATGTGCATTTCAGTAAGTATGTAAGAGTTCTGTAACATTTCCACTTTTTCCTCACCACTGTTTGCTACTGGAAGTTAACACATGACACTAAAGAGGTGATTTTTCAAAAGCAGAATTGGTAAATGCCAGACAGCCCATTGATTTTTTTGTACTTTTGAACATGCCTACCTCATCTGATAAAAGAATTTACACCCTTCGTTTTATATGAATAAAAGGATATATTTAAAACTTTTAGAGAAATATATCATATCATGAAACCTAAATTTTCCAATGTGGTTACACCACAGGAACAACCAACAATATATTGCTTGTGCCTAACTGGAAAAAGAAGTGCATATTAGGCTTAGGACAACAGTGCACATTGCATAGGATGAATTGATTTATCTGGCATAAGTACATATTTAAAGAAAAACAATGGAAGGGATTGGCATGGGTTTGCTTGTTTTGATTACAATATATTCATGTGCAGGTGTGGAAAAGCAGCTATCTTTATCCCTCTATTTTCCAGCAATTAACTCTTAAATTCAATAATTTATTTCAAGCAAGCTGTCAGAAATGTGCAGAGTTCTTACTGATATTAAGCTTCAACAAGTTTTGGATATAGAAGTGACCACAGAGATATGATCCTGTGTGTTGTCATACATTTGCCCAACCAAGGCAAAGCTTATAGCAGGAGTGTATGAGACTAGAAAGATTCCACACCAGCAGAGCTCTTTAATGTCTCCCTGCTGCAAGGAACTCATCAGTTAGGGCTCACAAATCAACCCTGAGACACAAATCTATAGGAAAACAGGCTTCATTAGTTCTCATGCTCATAAACTGCTTGGCTTGCAAAAGAACTCTAAAAAAGCCTGCTTGTATGTGCAGTCTTTTATTAAGTTTTTTTTGGGATATGTATATGTTCATAAACGTACAACATGAAAGAATTCTAACTATTGACAGACCATATTTGGTACGATATTATTGTTAGAACTAGCATAATTTTTACTATTTATCATCATGATGTGGTTTGTGACATTTTACTTTTAAAACTTCACACTGCTTGACTATCCTTACTACAGCACTGGATGGCTTTTTCTCATAACAGAACCCCAGCCATAGAAATGTTCCCACAGCTTCTTCGCTTTATATGCTCATTGAAGTGTTAAGAGCTGAGTTTCTCCTATAGCGAAAGCTGAGAGCATCCTAAAGTCTTTGAAAGATTGAGGGCCTTGTAATCCTAAATATAAACATTGATGTGATGTTGAGACATGATAACATTCTCTATTTCAAATGATACCAATCTGAGGATTTTACATGAGCACTTCTTTTTAACAAAATGTTTGCTGCATCTTCTAAAAAAAAGAAGGAAAGACATTGGCGCAAGATTGGATAAGTAACTAGGCTGCCTGCAGTTTGTCCAACACCAAGGTTTTCCCATGACAGTTTTATCTTCTTACAGGCTGGCTGGATAAGTAGGTGCACATTGTAATCCCTGCGTTAGTAAAGTGATGAATCAGATTCCTGAGTGGATCAATTTGTTGCCCTTGCCATTTGATCCATCTCAATTACTGATGAACAAGTTTCGTTCTGTGTTTTAGAGAACATATTAGTGCAATACAGCATGAAGCACTAAAGAAACGTAGCCAATCCCAGCTGGTTCCCTTTCCTCCCTTAGAAAGGTGATCAAAAAGGGAGTGGAGTGTCTAAAATATGAGCTGAAATAAACCAGGTGTTTGATAGCAATGCTAAGGCTGCTGAAGTTACACTATAACAAGATGCTATTGATCTTGATCTTCCAGCCTGAGCTTGCAAGTTACAGGATCAAGGCCAATTTCTAAATTTCTTTGAACTGTCCCATCTTTGTCATGTTGTGCACAGCATACTAAAAACACACAGGGACTGTTACACTTGTGCATTAAAGACATGACTTATGCATACTTGGAATAGTCTATAAAAGCCCAACTATGCATGTAAGATTGTGTGTAAAGAAAAGTGATGATTATGGGAGCAGAGGGTGTCTGGATCTGGAACTGCCATGTTAAATGTATGTTTTTATTTTGTAAAAAAAAAAAAAAAAAAAAAAAAGAAACATTTTTAAACTTCCTTTTTTTGTGTTGTTGTTGTTAATAAAAAATGAGTAATACTACTTACCTAGATAGGTATTAGGGTCCCAGTCTTTGGTATTTCTGTGTTCTTACATTGGACTCTAACATTACCAGCATTTGATGTGCCACATTGCCCTCAGTTTCCAGGCATCTCCATTTATTTTTAATAGCTAGGAGGGAAAATATAAAACATTTAGACTCACTGCTACTTTATGCAGTGAAAACAGAACAATCCCAATTTTACTAGTTCAATAAAAGGGTGTGTGGGTGTGTGTGTGGGTGTGCGTGTGGACCAAACCAGCAAGTCAAAGGACACTAAACAGTAAATTTGCAGTCAGATTGGCATATATGTTGTATATCTCCAGCTGAAGATATGCTGGGTTTTAAATTAAGGGTGTGGTTTATTTGGGGCTTAATAATTTTAAATTAAGAAATCATCCCCTTCATGTAATTCTAAAATGACACATTACATCATTGAAAGTAAGCATTGCCTTGCTCTTTCTGACTAGAACAAGGATTAGAATGTTTTATTTATAATCCTATGCAAAGTAATTGGAACCTGAACAATATCTTCAGCATATTAAAGGAAAGTATTAAAAAGCAAACCAGCCTACACCCAAGCACCCTTTGGAAAAAAATGTGTTTCACATGGATGGATTAATAAGAGTGGCCTTCTGGACTGCCCTTTTGGTCTTTATCAGGCACATGGCCAGACCCACAGTGAGAGGGGAGCAGGCTGCACATTCAAACAGCCCCAAGGAGACCCAAGACAGAGAGAGGAGGAAGACACCCACACCCACCCCAGAACATCACATCCCTCCCAGTGAAGAACTCAGGAAGCCGATGACTTGTTGTAGGCTTCCACCATCACATTTTTCTATAAAGAAGACTGAAATTGTTGAGATTGGTATCCAAAGTGCATTGGAAGAGTAAGCATAACCCCAGAGAAAAAAGGGTAGGTGATAGCAAGGGATTTTTGTCTAATAGCTTTATCCACACTACTAATGAGGTTTTCCTGCATTAATTAGATCATTTGGACTCATAGACTGTTAGAACAATACTTGAACAAACAATGCATTCTTGGCTCTCTATACATGGCATGCTGCCTTTTGCCATTTACAGGTCTTTGAGTAACAGGACCAGAACTGTATGCAGCGTTCAAGAAGTCAGCATACCAAGGCTTTATATTTCAGCAAAATGACACCATCTGTCTTGTTCTCAATATCCTTCCTGATGTTACCCAGTATTTTGCTGGTTCTTTTGGCTGCTGCTGAACACTGAGCAGATTATTTCAGAAAACTGACAGATCACTTTCCAGAGCTGAGACTGCCAGTTCTGAGTTCAGCATCATATAGACATGGTTTATTTTATTTCTGCTACATGTGTTACCTTACATTCATCTGTAATGTAGCTCATTTGCCAAACTTTTGCTCCCACATTCCATTCTGTGAGATCCTTCTGACATTTGTCACCACTGTTTTGACAGTTGAAGAACTGGAAGAACTTAATCAGCTGTAGACATGGTGATTACATTGCATACTGCCTTGCCCTGGCCCTTATATAAAGATATGTAATAAAACCAGGTCCAAAACATCACATCCAACCTTTGATTGTCTCTGCTATGATATTTCATCTTTAAGACTTTTCTTCCTGTTCTTTAAGGAATTTTCCATATATGAAAAACAACCACAAACAAATACAAGAAATGGAAGTCTGATTCAGCAGCTTGCAGTTCCTAGGACACTCTGTAGGACTGTACTCTATAATCCTATAGTGTATCCCAGTATCCTATGGAGTTCCCCTTGTCTATACAGGTGTTACAAAGGCAGCCTGACAGACCTCTGGCACTGTGGCCATCTGTGATGCTGTCACAGCCGGCTGGAAGTTCTCCAGTTCCACTTCTGAATTTTTCCACAATGTATGTTCATGTCATACAGTCCTGAGGCTTTATTGAAATTTATCTTGGGTTCTGGATTAATGATATTAATGAAAAATACAAATTAAGAAACTTTTGGAGAAACTGTGATATTACATTCTAAGTAGATTATTTAAAAAAGCAGTGGATGTTAAAATAAAAGTTAAATTGAGACTGCTGTGATGTTTATTCTGTTAAAAAGATCTGGGAAGCTATAACAGCTTTGTCATATTTCTGTCTTACAGTATGCAGTTAGCGCACCAAGAAAGTAAGTTCTATAGACATTTTTTCAAATTTTTTTTCTAAATAATCTAAAAAAATGACAGGTTATTGTGTATGGAAAGAAAAACAACTAACACTGAAAATTAGTCAGTTTTCTAGGACACAGTTTTTTATTCGAGTATACTGATTCACAAGAAGCAAAACCTATCAAGTGAATATACCAGGGTTTTCTAAATCTTAGTTTTTCTATGTTTTACAGGAAATGGCAAGAAGAATCTTTAGTATTATATTCAAGAAAATCTTTTTTGTTTTGTAATGCAGTCTATAATATGACTGACAAAAAAGAAAAGAAGAGAAAAAAAAAAAAAAAAGCCTAAAGGGGCCCAAAATACTTTCCTCTGAAAATTCTATTCTTCACAAATTTCTGTAGGATTAAACTGAAATAATATTTTGTCACATGAGGAAATCCTGGTTACTGCAGTGTGCAGGTACTAGGTAAATTGAAATATAGTATTATCCTGCTCTTTTACTACAGTTTCTTCCCTTTTTCTCTCTGAGATTTACAAAAATATCCCAAGAGTGATTTCTTTCCAGGTTCATCAGCTCTGGACATGCTCTCATGGAATTTTGAACAATTTATTTCATGTGAAGACCAGCATTACAGCACCCATGTGTTTTCTATCTGTGTGGGGCAGTCCTATAGGTCAGCATGCTGTAAGGCTCACAAAAAATCTTCAAACTCAAACGTTCAACAATGAATGCTTTGGTGGCATCTACAGGAAACTGTGATTTGAATGATGCATGAACCACCAAAGCAGTTGAACTGCAAACATAGGTTGATGAGCAAATGAACAGAATGTTTTAGTGTATGAACAACCGTATAACTCTAGTAGCAGAAGCATGATTTTAATAGCACAAAGGTCAGGAGTTCAAACTAGAGAATGAACACATGATGCACCTGTGTGATTAACAAGGCAGGAAAACAGGACTTTTCCATTGTACAGGGTAGGAGTCAGTGAACACTCAGGAAAGCACACATCTGATGAAAGGTCACAACTTCTATCTAACAGACAGAAGAATAAACTGTGATGAGCTCTTATTCTCCCTGCAAAGTATTATTTGGTATGATTGAGGAGAGACAGAATGAGACAAATGTAATACATATGAGGAAAATTTAATGAGGTCACCCTTCAGAAGGGTTTGGGTTTTTCATGGAGAAAACATCTAGTGGTACAAAAGATTCCTTTTTCTGTCCTGTCACTACCAAGGGAAATGAGTAGCAAATGTAAGGTTGGAACTGCTTAATGAGGCTTTAAGTTATGTACTTTTTAAAGATTCTTTAGTTTACTAATTTCTCAGCTCCTAAAATGAAGCCAAGGCATTGTTTCTGTTCTACCGACTTCAAGATGGTCAAAAAGGGATAAGGGTGGATCTTGCATAAAAAAAGAGGGAGAAGAAGATGTATTTGTTAAGAAGAAAGATTTAAAGATAATTGACCTACTTCTTGCCCCACTGAAAATGCCAATATCCCAAAAGGAATCATAGAATCATTTAGGCTAGAAAAGACCTTTGAGATCACCAAGTTCAACGGTAAACTTAACAGCCAAGTTCACCACTAAACCATATCCCCAAATGCTACATATGCACATCTTTTAAATACCTTCGGGGATGGTGATTCAACCAGTTCCCTGGGTAGCCTGTTATAATTCTTAAGAACCCAAGTTAGAGAAGACAAACTCTGTGTAATGATGAAATATGTTTCATGATGACAGCTATAAAATAAAATAATAATTGGACAGTCTTCCCCTGTTCTTTTCTCTAAAGTATATCTAAGTAGGTAGGTTGCCACCAGCTGACAACATGCAAGGAGTTGGATGTGTATGAGTATTGTGAGAGAAGGAAAGTTATGTAAATCTGTTTATCTGTAACTTTTTTGTTGCTTTTTTTTTTTTTTTACCTCTATGCTGCTAAAGAATGGAAGAGGTCTTAGAAACACTTCCTCACTGAGGTTAATAGAGTTGTGTAGAAAAACAAATTTTTTTAAAAATATTTTAATACATTGTGCCCCAGAATTCAGTGTGGCTCTGCAATGAACAATAAAGAGTGATAAGGAATCTGCCTGTTCTACATGCTATTTTGCTGCTCATTAGCACTTGTGTATTACTAGTGATAAAAGTGTGAGAGGTTTGGATACTCCAGTAAGCCACCTGGTAGTTAGTGTTGCATGAAAATATTCAAGTTTGCCACTGTATTAGCAGTATTAAAAATGGTAAAGATTAGCTGAAGTTGTCTGCTAGAAATAGAAAAAAAGAATCATTATTTATCTGAATAGTTTAATTGTGAGTTTGGTAGTTATTTTTAAAGCAAAGGTCATTTTTATATCTTTATTCTGAATGCTAGAAAGCTGCAAATTGGCCCAGGAATGAGACTGGAAATCTTGATGTTCAAAGGCTTGTGTATATAACAGGAATGTGAAGATGAAATGAAGGAATGTCAATTCTTTATTCTGAAATGCCTGACTTGGCTGAAGAACACGTACAAGAGAAGTCATCAGAAGAACTAGTTTGCACATCCTTATTTAAAATCTTCTTTCAGAAGCCTTACAGAAATAAGTGTTCAATTATTTGGCTATTCATCTTCAGCTTTAAAAAAAAAAAATATGTTTTCCCTGTGTTAGATAATGACTTTGAAAAAACATCTCAGCGAAAGAGTTGTGTAGGGGGTTGCATCCTTCTGCATCTTCTCTGGCTCTCCCTTCTCTCTCCCTCCCCAGAAACACAGAAGTGATTTTCCTGTGTCATAAGCTGTGCTCCAGTATTTTTGATCCCTAAATTGAGCAAATCAAATAAAGCTGTTAATTGCTTATCCAGATTCATGTATAATTTATCTAGAAATGCTTATGCATTTTTCTGATTGCATGTGTGTGATCTCAATGGGAATCCCAGTGGGTGAGACTTTTTTAGTTTCACTTTCTACTTGAGTATTCTTTCTGATATGAGCATAACTAGGGGCTATTAAATGGATGCCGTCTCCAATATATGGCATATCTGAACTTCTATTTGAATAGAGAGTGTTTATTTTCAGTCTTGTTCCTGTGTGTATTTTTTAAGTGTCAAATCCCTTCAAGGCCCTTCATATTAGAGTACAGGCACATGCATGTATTACAAAGACCTACTTCATGAAATGGAGAAAAGGATTATGAAACAACATATTATTCTCTTTTGTTAACTTCATCTAAAGATCCCTAATCATATCAAGATTTACTGAGATATTCAAAATCTCTTAGCAGCCAGAAACAGCTGTAATTTGGGAAAATGTCCTACAGAAAATATGTTTCTTTCTTTTAATAAGAAATTTCTTCCTGATTCCTTCCCCTTACAAAAGAGAAACAGCTTGCCTCAGAAGAATTTATGTCCTAAACACAGAAGTGTTGAAACTCAATGATTTTCCAGTAAGATGCACCTAATAAATTTCAGCAGGATAAGCATGATGTGGACCACTTGGAAAAGGGAACACTTTGGAAGCTAATCGATGCTGACTTCATCTTGTAAATCTTTCTCAAGAAAATTTCTTACAGGGATTAAAGAGTTTTAAAAGCTGAACAGCATTGACTGGTTGCTTTATTGGCCTTTTAAACCCTCAGAGATTTCCTTGCTTTCTACTAAGGGAAAAAAAAAAGAAGTGTGCAAGGTAGGAAAGCAAAGACAAGGCAAGGCAATATGCATAATGATACAAAACAAAAGTACAAGCACAAATATTCTTTAAAATAGTAATTGAAATGGAGCAGAATCCGACTATTTGTCTACCAAATTTGTTTCCTTTTCAGTTGTGAAAGACCACATCTCAAACTGACTGTACCAAAGCTCCTGCAAGACCTAACAGTCACGAAGAGACAAGGAGCCAACGGCTGCCTGACATCAGTGTTTGGCCAAGGGCAGGGAAAGGCCTCGGCCCCGTGAGGGACGTGCCTAGACATGGACGATCACCCCCACCTACGCAGCGATTGCATGTGTCCCCCGGAGGAATGTGGTACTGCCACTGTCTGGGAGGCAGCCCCCCTGAACACCCTGTAAAAGCCTGGGCCACCAAACAGCCAGTGGTGATCCAGAGACCCCCACCACTATGTGAACGGAGACTACGGACTGACGGGACGCCACTGGATCCATGGTGGTGACAGTTTCTTGCAACCCTGTCCTGACTGCTTGCTAGATTTCCTTCTCTGATGTCTTCCCCTCCCTTTCCTATCACTGTTTAGTTACCACAACACATGAATGTTTTGGTTATATAAGTGTTGCCTTGATTGGCAACATTTGACCTCGTTTGTGTCTTAATCTCAGTCTGGGTATAACGAATAATCTCCCCGTCTTGGGCCATCCCAGATCAGAACATCAATTTAAGTCAGATTTACTTTTTTCACTCTCGCTATAATTTATTTAGCAGAAGTACAAACTGATGCCGTAAAAAGCTCTGTCCGCTATGCATTACACATGGATTTTGGAAGTGACATTGCAAAGACTTTGGGTCCATCAGCAGTTCCACTTTGAATTCCTGTTTCCATTGCTCTGTAATTCAGACAGGATTTTGACATTGGACTTCTGATTATATATGTAGAGAACAATAATTCAGGTATTTCTGACTGGGTGCAAATAGCAGTTTGAATTGAAAAGTGTCCTTTTTCCATATCACGTGTTCAGGTGTGAAGGTAAGGTGATATGACTTTGCAGAGAAGACTGCAAGTCCGTGTACGTGCGGGTTCCACTCTGACTAGTGCTAAAGGAGTTTGAAGCATGAAGACCAATAGCAACATCATAAATTGCCTTTGTGTCCTGTCACATTTCATTTCCTTTCATGTGGCAATGAGGCCAGATTATTTTTTCACTTCCAGAGAGGAAAAGCAGTGCGTGGATCTTCCAAGCATCAGCAGTAGTATTTTTCTCCATTTAGGATGACATGGTAGCAACAGGACTTCTCTCTTCTCCCCTACCCATATACTACCCAGAGAGATGATTTTTTTTTTTTTTTCATTTTTATATTACTGAATTCTTACATCACATAATCAAGTGTAACATAATATGACAAGTCAGAAATTGTGTAAAATCAATGCTAACAAAGATCTGAAAACACCTTTCTGTATTTAATTCTGTAATTAATATTTATCAGATGTTATCTCAAGTAATGCAGTTGTGGTTTTGCTTTATGAGGAAGGACAAGCTAAAGTAGTTCCTCTGACATTCCTCACAGAGTAATTTACTAATTATTTTTTAGCTTTTTAAGATTAACAAGAAGGATCTTGAAAGAAGATAATTTGCAACTATCCTTATCATAAAGCCTATTCACGGGAAGGAACAACATTCAGGAAACGTGATCTTATGATTCTGAAAATAAATGTTTTGCCTTCTTAACAAGCTTTTGAGTCTCAATATGAAGTATTAGCTTTGTTTTCTAGACAGTTTTAAACCATTACAACACTGTTGGGTTTTTTTCAATAGCATCTTGTACGTTGTCCTGGTTTCAGCTGGGACAGAGTTAATTTTCTTCTTAGCAGCTGGTGCAGGGCTGTGCTTTGGATTTGGTGTGACAATGTTGATACTGCGCTGATGTTTTGGTTGTTGCTGGGTGATGTTTATACTAAATCAAGGACTTTTCAGTTCCTCAGGCCCTGCCAGTGAGAGGGCTGGAGGGGCACGGGAAATGGGGAGGGGACACAGCCAGGACAGGTGACCCCAACTAGCCAAAGGGATATTCCATACCATATGACATCATGCTGAGTAAATAAACTGGGGGAAGAAGAAGGAAGAGGGCATGGGGGGACAGAGGGACGGCACATTCAGCATTATGATGTTTGTCTTCCCAAGTAACTGTTACATGTGATGGAGCCCGGCTTTCCTGGGAATGGACAAACACCTGCCAGCCCATGGGAAGTGGTGAATGAATTCCTTGTTTTGCTTTGCTTGTGTGCACA
>JAVJGJ010000014.1:103101881-103116654 GCA_035590215.1 Microhierax caerulescens
GTGAATGAATTCCTTGTTTTGCTTTGCTTGTGTGCACAGATTTTGCTTTCCCTATTATATTGTTCTTATATTAACCCTCAAGTTGTACATTCCTTTCCGATTCTCCTCCCCATCCCTCTGGGTGAGGGGGAGTGAGCGAGCGGCTGCTGGTGCTTTGTGGCCGACTGGGGTTAAACCATGATATACATCATAAATGATATAAACTTTTTCTGCTTTACCCACTTTTTTTCAGTACATTCAGAATTTTGTAAGATATTAGTAACACAGTTTTCCCTCACAGCAAGAGTCAAGGGTCAAGGTACCTTACTTTTCCAAGTAAAGTTTTTTCATTCTTTTTCACTTTATTTTGGTTTGGTTAAAAAGATTATATAAGTATCTTGATAGGCACACATAGAGCACTTAGCTGTCTAAATTTCCCAACATAATCCCAAAAGGCCTTAAAAAAAAATAAAAAAAATTAGCATTTGGACCCTTATTACCTTCTGGAATAGAAACTGTTTTCAAAGAGTTATTGTATGTTGTTATTATATCAGCCACTTCATATTTAAGTTCCCTCTGTAGTTTAGAATGTCATGTTCAGTTGCAGTACCATTTTTTATTACATATTGTTATGTTTTGGATGCAACTCACTTCTACTAACCAAGCCCTACTTTTATTGGCTTCACGTATCACACAAAGGAACAGAGACACTGCTGAAAAGACCAGGGAACAGATACAGAGGCAGCTCAGCATAGAAATATATTTTCTAGGGAGAAACAAGCACTGTACAGTTTTCAGCAGCTTAGAAAGTAACTGTGCTGAATGTTTGAAAGTAAGCCAAAAAAAAAAGAGAATTATTTGTGAGTACACAGAGGGAAGAAGGGATATATTTCTTTATATCATCTTCCATATTGTAAAAATCTTCTATTAAAAAGTTGTTTCAAATGTTCTGGTTTCAAATGTCGTTTGGTTCAAAGTTGATGGTCAAGCAAAACTGACTTTACAATTCAAACACATTTCAGGACCTAGTTAGACTCATCTCAAATCTCTGGCTAATGTAGGCTGCACCAACTGAACCCTGAAGAGTTGAATGGAGCTTGATTCTTATTGGAAAATTAACATGTTTCTGCACCAGCATGAAGAGCAAGCACAGCTTAGGCAAGTCTCCCTGGCTCCACTGAAATATTACTAAACAATTCTTCCTCTCATTACCTTAGCATTTAGGTGGCTGAAACACCTAGGCCCAGGGAGCTAGCGCCTGGCTGCAGAACACGTTGTTTGGCAGCTGGGGCAAGGGGGCCCATGGCTGCGGTTTCAGCAGGGTGGCCCACCGCTGTGAGTCCAGAGTCACGCCGGGGCCCACATCCTCCTGGGGAATGTCATGACTTGGTACTACTCACAGAGGTTCATGTCAAAATATAGATATGACTCAAAATAAATGAATCTTAGCTGTTTGGTGGACCTAGTAAAGACAATTACTTGCGTTTGTATTTTATAGGAAAATAAATATCTTTTGTTAATGATATGCAAGGTCAGATACATCTAGGGGAGAAAGGGGATGAGGCTCAGGAAAGGAGATGGAATAGTAGTTAGAAACATTAATTTGTATGTGTTTGTGTTTACATATGGAGAAAGCAGCTTTTGAAGGTCTGTGTGTAGAAGAAAGATTTTACTGTTGCTTTCTTGATATTTTTCAATTTATTATTTAATATATGCAAATTACTCATCTATTAACTGGAAAAGGTGGGACAATGAAGAATTGATTTGATTTCACAAATTTCTCATAATGTCTCATTTCGGTTTTGTCTGGTTTCCAGTACAATTTGAAGTCTGGATTACCTAGAGCATATTTTACTTATTTCTTGGATAAAACTTCTGCTTCATCCTTCACTGCATCTAGAGTTATCAAAGAAATCATGGTGGCAAAAATATGTCTAATTTTTGGAAGTTATTTCTTTTAATCGTCTCTGAAATATATCTGTAAGAACTACCTATTTTTGTACAGTAACTGACTAGTATACAGTTTTGGGTGCTATGTAGGAAAGGAAAATAGTATCACCTTAATGCAACAATTTAAGAAGAAATTATATTTGCATATAATGTCAGCAACCCTTAGTTACTTGGTTTGATGTTGGTAAAGGAAATTATAAAATGAAACATTAGGATTTATAAATATAAAACTTTTTAAAAATTACTTAGAATTTGTAAATAAAACACCACATATTTTTCAATTATATTTTTATATATAATATTGGTTTGTTCAGGTGTCCTCTGTTCCAAGTTAAATTATATAAATTGAAAAAAGCTATCTTTCTAAACAGAAATGCAATACAAATTCTTACTATAAAGTATGAGGACATTTAAAATTGTGAGGACAGGAGGTTTATTCATGTGTTTTTGCTGTTAACTCTTACTGGGGAGTACTGCTTGGACTTCAAGAAACTCGGGATATATTAATTGACAACTTAAACTGAGAGCAACTAATGATTTAATGAATTATTGAAATCTGGAAATCAGTATTTTCTTATTAGACATTAAAGTGATATCCATGTCAACTACAAATAATTTTGATTTAAATAAGAAAACTTTTCAGCTTCAATTTCTTTTCAACTTACTCCGGCAATAAATTCCTCTGAGAGACATTAAATAGTAATTACTACATATGTTCTTATCCTGTCATAACATTAAGAAACAAAAATGCATTTCACTGTCTGGCTTGATGAATTTTTTCAATGTCTTCCTTCTCTGATGAAGGGCTATGTTCTTATATTTTATTCACATCGATTATTATCTACTACTGAAAATCTTAATTTCAAATGGAACAGCTTTTTGAATAAATTACTAGGCAACTTAAGAAGGATATTACAATGTTGCTGACAGTAAAAACTGTTAAGAAGATATTTTACTATTCTTGCCAAAGTCTACTTTTGCTCTAAATATTTTCAGCATGACTTCATGTATAGGTGTACAAAGTATTTCTCACAATTATAGAATCATAGAATCATTTAGGTCGGAAAAGACCCTTAAGATCATAGAGTTCAACTACAAACCTAACACTGCCAAATCCTCCATTAAACCATGGCCCTAAACACCACAGATACATGTATTTTAAATACCTCCAGGGATGTGACTCAACCATCTTAACCTAATGGGTATCATTTATTAGGAATGAAAATGACCTATAATATAAAATTACCTTCAGAGTTAAATACATTTATTGATACAGGAAGAAGACATATTTTTCCAATAACAACAGATATTTATCATTTTATATTATATGACCATGTTTTCCAGTTCTTACAATTACTCAGATCATAACTTTTTAGTTGAATTTTTCAGGTCTTTTAATTTCGCATTTGATGTTTGCCCTAGCTTGAAATTTTTTAAAAGACTAATTTTTAAAAAAGAAAGAAAAACCATAATAACTCTTTCCAAGAATCAGATTAGAGTAACATATGCTGTTTTGCTTCCATTAAAAAGTCTTCTATCTGTTTCACCGAGAATTTTTAACCTCTGTTTTGGAACAGACTTGCAATTTAATTGGAATGTGTATAGGTGCTTTTTAATAGTTTTGCTCTGCCAAATTAATTCTTTTGGAGGATATTAGTGTCAATGGCTGGACATGATGTCTGTCATGGAAGTTAGGATGGATAGTAACAGACAGACTGAAGGAGGCTAAAGAGCCATGAGTATTGGGACAGGAAATTATTAATGCCAGAAAAAAATCTTGTAGTAGTGGATCCTGGGAGGAATAACCAGGAAGGAGGTAGAATGAGGTGGAAAAAGAGTGGGAGAAGGTAAGCCTAAAGGGAGATACAGGCCAGTTGTTTCCAGTTACAAAAAAACACCCCAAAAAATAATTCAAAAAACCCTAAACCAAACAAAAAACACCCAAACACAAATGAACTCTATAATTGCCATATGCCTGCTGACAGCAAACATCTGCAGTATAGTCAAGATACATCTTATTCTGCAGAATTTTGTCAGCTCAAAAACATGCTGCCTGTCATGAGAATACCTTTAAGTCTAGTTGAACAGGTGGCTTGCACTGTGTAGCTAAAACCTGACACTAGTTGTTAGGTACTACAAGTTATTTCTTATTTCTTAGGTTACATTTCTAAAATTTAAATCCTACCAAAGAATGATTGCATGACTATCGAGATTGCATTCATGCTTTTGTCTAATTTCTGATTTTTTTTCTTAGCACAGTTATCACAGAATCATAAAATATTATGACTTGAAATGTACCTATAAGGATCATTGAGTTTGACTCCTTGATCCTTGTAGAAATTCTTAAAACTAAATCATACGACTAAGACTGTTGTCCAGATGCTCCTTGAGCTATGACAACCTTGATGCCATGACCACTTCCCTGGAGAGCCTGTTCCTGTGATCAACCACCCTCTCAGTGAAGAACTTTTTCCTAATCCGAGTTTCCCGTGGTGCAGCTTCATTCCATTTCCTTGTGTCCTACCACTGGTCACCAGAGAGGGGAGGTCAGCACCTCCCCCTCCACTGTCCCATTGAGTAAGTTGTAGACTGTGATGAGGTCACTTCTCGGCATTCTCTTCTCCAGGCTGAACAAACCAAGTAACGTTGACCACCCCTTATAAGTCTTGCCCTCAGAACCTTTCAGTTTCTATGTCACCCTCCTCTGGACACATTACTCCTTGTTCTTTTTCATATGTATTTGTACTGTCACACCACAGTTCATGTTTTAAAAATGAACACCAGGAATCTGGAAAAAAGTATGTTTTCAGAAGAACTAAAGGTAAAGGTGGACAGAAAACAATGTAAGACTTTTTAGACATAAATTGTTAAACTTAGGGCAGAACACTGAGGGAATGAGAAGGGGAAAATAAAACGGAGGAATAGACACAAATTTAAATATGCCAAATTTAAAAGGCAAGCGCAATTACTAGACCCATCTTTAGTGCTTTTTAACCTAGTTTTAACTAAACAGTTGCAGAGTTGGAAAAAATTTTCAGAGCAGTTAGATTGGGTACCAGCATCCAAACTACCTGTGGCAGAGTGGAAGGCTGTGTGGGCTGCTGACTTGGCTGAGATGTCAACACATTTCTTCCTGACAGCCCACATCAAAAGCACCGTGTGCCTACTTTACAATCAGATGCACATCTGATTAGCATATACATGTTTTCTGGAAACAGTAAGACCAGGCTAATGTGACTGGATCATAGTGTTTAGAGCTGAAAAAAGAGCATGCTGTCATTTCTAATAATACAATGTGGAGAAAGGTAGTATTTCCTCTTTAGATGGAATAATAATTTAGCATTTATATTTCTTAGGTCAAGTATAGTTGTCAAACTCAAGCTTGATTTAAACACGTTGCCTTGAATGGATGAATGAAGTCTTGTATGAATAATTTGCTGCAGTACTACCAGAGTGGTCAAACTAAATATTCAGAAAGATTTGTTTTCTGGACCCCTAGATAGCTATAGTGATTTGCAAATAATGCTCAGATTAAACATTTGAGAAATACTCTTCTGGACGGGAATACAGTTAGGCATAAACATGTTTTGTTATATCCTCAAACTGATGATTTTTTTTCAGTCTCCTTTCCTCAGACTTAACCCAAGAACCTCCATGCTTGTTGGAAACAAGACTTCATCTAGCTCAGTGTCCTGCCTCCAGCTGTGGCCATCAGCAGACACTTAGCTCTTAGAAAAGACCTGAAAACCCATCAAGTGTCTGCATCTACAGATTGCATATAAGATTTATTTTGGCAAGTTCCTCAAGTATACCGCTACCTGTTCTGTGAAAAAAAACCCAAATCCAAAACCAAAACAAAACAACCAAAACATTCTTGCATTTATTTAGAAACTACTATTATCTTCTTTTCAGAGTCATTTTTTCTTCTATTATAAAAGGGAGTGAACAGTGGATTATCTTAGCTTTTCCTGATTTTGTAGAACTTGATTACATCCATCTAAATCTTTACTTTCCAAGTTGAGGAGCTTTGGACACTCACATTTTTGCCATGTGGAATCTGCATCGTACTTCAGTTTTTCTCTGAACATATATAGTTTTCATATATCTCTTTTGAAATGAATTGCTGTACTCGGTACTATTTTATATGTTATTTTATTTATTCATCTTCAAAACTTAGCTCTGAAGAAATTTTTAAAGTTTTTACAGAGCATTACTGAATCTGAAAGCCTTGTGATCATCCAACAATAAATGTAAGAGCTCTCTGTTTAGAAGAATATCCCTTTAAGAACACGGGGATCAATATGCAATGTGCAAAGCTACCAGTTCAGGTCAACACTCAGGAAGTATCAAAGCATCTTATTGCTAATACTGGTGGAAGGGGCACAGAGATCAGAGACTCAGATACAAGTAGGGCAGCACGCATCCACTAAATCTAGCTGGAAAATTCCTGGATGGAATGGATCCAAGGTGCATCCTTGCTTTTCAAGTCAAAAAACCAAAACCAAAACCAAAAACCAACCAACCAAAAAAGCCAAACAAACAAACAAAACCAAAAAGAAAACCTTTGATTGACATTTTTGCTTTTCTGGAATATTTGCAAAGTTTTAATCCACATGTTATCAAATTTTGTTTTGGATATAGAAATAAACAATAATGTCAGTTTTTGCACTTTACGTCAAATCATATGGGCAATATGAGGAAAGGCTGTAATTTCAGCTTTAAACTAAAAGAAAGGAAGGGAAAAATAACCTTTTTAACGCAACGGTTAGAACATTAATAGTTTTTCATTTTTTTCTTCCTCTGTATTCTACTAATCTTCAGTTTAATATCTTTCATTAATATAATTCAAGATTAAATCATACATACCTGTATAAAGTATGGAATGTATTTATTTAAAACCATTCTTTTGCATTTTCTTCTGGCATTCAGAATGTAGCAGAACTTTTATTATTAACTGATTTCCTGTTTACATCAAAACATACCTTTGGATAATCTTATTGTATCTTCTTACCAGAATTCAGTTTTTTTCCTTTTGTCCACCTAGATTTCTTGAAATCCCCTTCACAGCATAGAAAAATAGGAAGCATATGTAAGATTCGCTTTCAAGTTATTACACTTTTTTCCCCCTCTTCCACTAAAAGTAGCTTTTATGGTTGTCTTTCTAAGATGGACAGGTGTGTATACATTTGACTACGAGCACCATATTTCAGTCTCAGGGATTAATTAATCTTACCAAAGCATGCTTTTTATGTACTTTCATCTATGAAAAACAAGAATTAATTAATAGATGTTTTTTTCTGCATGAAGTTGACCTTACAATGAATACTTTAACTTTCATCAAACTTTCTTTACACAAATGACATACTTAACCAACTATTCTCAGTTGTGCATAATCAATGTTAAAACCCAACTTGTGTTTAGTGAAAGCTCTGCCTCTTTGCTTTTCAAGAGTAAAATAAAAAAAGAGGGAGTTTTTTGAATAGCACCCATCCAAACTTCATATGCCAAACTGAAGAACATCTGTAATTTATTATTTAATAATCAAGAAGAAAGCAATTTTTACTTGGAAACTTGAAGCTGTCTTCACATAGAAGGCTGGGACTCTTTAACTTCAGAACAAAATGGTCTTACTGGAGCTGTAGTTCATTTTACATTGTTTTCTTGAATAGAGAAAAAGAATATTCCTTTTGTCTGCCTCTCAATGAAGTTGTCTTTGGAACACTCTTCCATTTTCAAAGAAGACATTGGTTGCCAGCTTTGAGACAATTAAAAAAAAAAAAAAAAGGTTGTTGTTCTCCCTCACTTAGGACATTATACTTACAATGAAAATCACTTGCAGTAATGCAATGCAAGGTATCTCAAGGAGAAACTCACATTTCTTTAAAGTGAAGAAATATTACTCCAAATAAGCACAGTGGGGCAAGAGGAAAAGTTGTGTCTTAGCACTTACAGAACAACACAAAGACTGTTCACCAGTGTAATTTATCAGCTGCCTAAATGTCTTGTTACAAATAACACATTTTGAACTTTAGATACATTCTTAATGACTTTGCTGATTTCAAGCTTTAGTGGAGATAATGAATTGGATTAATTGAAGAATTAAGTTAATATAATGGCAGGAACAAAATCAAAGTGGAAAATACATGAGTGTTTATTGTTAGCTGCAAAGGTACCCTAATTTGTAATGGTTTAAACAGCAAACCTGGGTTGTCATAAGGTCTATTAAGTTCCACTTTGTCAGAAACTAATTTATTAGTATCATAACTAATTTTAAATGTTTCCTGTATTTTGTTATCCAATAATCAGCCATTAATTGATCAGCCCCTTATTGAACTACTTCTATACTAGACAGTGGTAGCTTTTGTGCTCCAATGGAAACACGGAACTGAGCAGATTAGAAGAAAAAAGTATATTAGTTGTAATTAAAAAAGGGTCTTCAATCCCCATGTACAGAAATGATAATTTCTGAAAATATGAAAAAAACCCAAAACCACACAGGATGCTACTTCAGGGTTTTCTGAAAGTATAATCCTATTGCTGAAAACATTCCTAGGTTTCTCTGTGTACCTGGCAAATAACCAGTAGCTTCATCTCTAGAATTTGTCAATTGATAGAATAGGACATTCTATATAAAAATTAGGATTATGTCAGCAAAGCCAGTTGGACTCAGATAAACAAGTATAGAATGTCAGTAAGTGCAATTCTCCTATCAGGTTCAAAACCATTCTATACCATTTGAATGTTCACCACTTTTCTGCTCACTAGGTATTTCATTTTATATGACAAATTAGACATACTTTCATAATACCACAACATTTTATTTCTAGTTCCTTGTACTTTCTATTGAATTAAATGTAGAAAATTAGACTAAATGTAAACATGCCTTGCCTAAACTTGGCAAGGTAGTAGCAACAGTCTTACTTTTGACCTTGGTGACTTTTTCAGAAGGAGTTTTGATACTGACCAAGCAATTTCTAGTGATACACTGATTAATTACCTGAAAAGAGTAAATGAGTCCATTAATTGTTTTTCACAGAAAAAGCAGATGGATCAGGAAACAATGTATGAATACAGGAAATGAGCTTCTAATCCTGGCACACACATACACAACTTCTTGATACTGAGGTTATGTATGTGATTCCATATATATATAGTGTATCTGTACGCTAGTTCTGGCATTGATCTTACTCAAGTTTTAATAAAAGCCATTATTTTCAGTTGTCATGGTGTGTGCCCTACCACACCCTCCCCCCCACCCCCCCTCCCCTCTGAACTTTATTTCCATAATAATCATCAAGTGACAATCACCAGTGACAGTCAATGCTCTTTCTGGTCTTCATGGCTGTATCAAACTAAAAGTGGATTCGGGGGGACAGATAACAACACAATAACCAAGGGTTAATTTGAAAAATTTCTCACCTAACAGTGCTGGTCAAGGTTGGGCTTAAAACAGATTTGGAAGAAACTAACTTCTGTAGTTGGTATGCAAACATGACTATGACTCAATTATCTTACTGCATAAACAGCCCAGAGCCCATTGCTCTCTCCTGCACGGCAGCAGGCTGCGTGCCAGGATCTCCCCTGGAGCAGGGATACCTCTCGAGGTTACTTTTCAAGGCTGAGAGATTCCTTGCCATAACAGATTTTTTGGTGAGTGATTAGAAGCATGCCCAATTTTGAAATCTTAACTAAGTGGTATCAAGAATTGACTGTGCACATGTGATACTTTAGATATAAACTGTTGACCAAGTCTGAGACTAAGTCTGTACCTAACCACACCTAAACTCCCCTCTGAGGAGTTTCAAATGCAAGGGGGTCCTTTCTGAACCTCGTGACTCAACAGGAGAGTCTCCCTGACAGTCTGACTCTGTCTTCTGTGCAGTAAATAATCAAGTGTACCTTGCCATCAAATCTTGTTAAACCAGTGTCACATTTACCATCAAACTTTCTTAAACTGCTGTTTTATACCAATAAACATATCGTTGCTTCTCCTTTACAAGTAAAGTGTGCACTCCATCCCTGACACCAGTGCCTGAGAGAATACAGAGCTGAAATACTCCTACAGCAGTGTGTTTGTCATTCTGTCATCTGTTAGGCATAAAGGTAGCATAATAATTCCTGGAGTCACCTTTTACAGAAACTATTAAATATTTTAAAAAATAGTATGTAGAATTAGATTCATACCTGAAGTATAATAAATAAATAAATAAATAAATAAATAAACTATTGCCATTGGTTTCAGTTGAATTTAGGCTGAATAGGACTGTCAATACTTCCTTGTGTAACTCCACCAGTATGAAGAATAAATTCAGTGTCAGCTGGACACAGAAAACAGGATTTACAAAATGATTCCTCTGTTGGCTGACTTGCATCCCTGTCAAGTATTTTGGATATCTGTCCGTCATGTTCCTCAATTAAACCTCTGTGATTAAGTGCCTATACCTGCAGGATAGTTCCGTCTAAAGTATCCCAGAAATGCTGAGGACACAGGTGTCCCCTTAAGTTCTGTTGCTTGCTAGCAGCTAGACACTATAAATAGGTAGCAAAAGAGGTATGCCGGGGTCTGAACCCTCTTGGGGTCAGAAACTTGATTATTTCCTCCCCACACCCCAAAAAAAACCAACCAAAACCAAACATTGCAGAACAATTGGACTTTATTTTAAGACACAGCAAAGTCCCATTCTACTCAATGCTACAGTGTGTAGCTCTCTAGCAGTATGGTAAATCTCGGTAAATCCCTCTGGTAGCTTGTGAGAACTGGAATAAAGACTAGACAGCTGTAGGCACACTCGGGTTTTATTACCAACACTCTTTTACATGTCAGCAAATCCTAGGGATTCACTGGGATGAGAATTCACTGAGATTCAGAGGCAGACAAGTCTCTCAAACATAAATTAGGGCAATCACAGGAGGAAAAGTCACTGTAGTTTCTGCTACAGGTTGAAAAGACTATTGTGTGTTTCATCTGGGGAATGTTTCATATGAAGATTACTATAAAATATGCAAATAGATCTTGAAGGAGCAGGAATATTTTTTTTTTATTTTTTTTCTTTTACTTTTTTTTTTTTTAAGGCTAAAGATGTAAAAATGTGATCCATTCTTTTTTTAAGAATTCCAAGAGAAAACATATACATGATACCTAAAGACAAATAAAAAAGATATTTTACTTAGTTTAACATCTAAGTAATACAATCATAGAATCATTAAATGGTTTGGGTTGTAAGTGACCTTAAAGACCATCTAGTTCTAACCCCCTTGCCATGGGCAGGGACACCTGCCACCAGACCAGGTTGATCGAAACCCCATCCAGCCTGGCCTTGAACACTTATGCTACGTCTTATAAAACATTTAGAAGCTATGAAAAAGAAGATACCCAGCTTCCTGTGTGCAACCAGAAAACTTTACTAAAGTAAAGTGTACTCCAGCCATTCCCTTTTTGGTAGCAAGCGGAGACTTCTGTTAATAAATTGAGAAACTGGAAATGCCAAATGGAGAAAAGTTTATGAGGAATAGCTTCCTATATGTACATGTAGTGCATGGCTGACTGAACAAATATTTTGTCAAGATCTCTCTCATTGTGGAAATCCAGACTGGAGGACATTTGAAGAAAAATGACAGTTCTGGAAACCTGGACTAGGGGTTTTCATCATCTGGTCAAGTAAATAAAAGCAGATCTGCCCGGGCTGCCTGACTGGATGCTGGATGTCCATAGAACCAATCAGGCAGTCAACCTACTAATACTACAGGAAAATACTGGGTGACGTTTCAGATTCCCCATATAAGAAAAAATTGTCATCTGTCCTGATTCAGTGGGTGTCATGCTACCTAGCAGCAGCCCAAAGTGATCTCATAGAACATTTGTAAAGCCAAGAGACAAGTAGATGTATATTCTATATAAGCTGAAGAAGAACAGGTGCTAGGTTTCAAGATGAAACCTGTTGTCTGTTTTTGGCTGAACGGTAAGATTTACTATTTCTTTCACAGGTGCAAAAGAAAGTTTTGAGGTGCCACACTCACTGTTTTTGCCATGAACAATGTGTATGTCATCACACAGGAAGCTTTATAGATGCATAAAATGTGGCTAAGTTGCTTAGAAATTACTTCCTTAAGTGCAGAGGAAAAGGAAACATTTAGAAAGTAAGGTCATACTGCCTTTGGTTTGAAAATATGGAAATAGGCAAGGTTTGCAGATAATCAGTTGTTTCTCCTCAGGTGCCTGTGTCTAGGAAACACGTGCTGCTACAAAAATCATTTAACGCAAAGAAAGAAAGCAGCAATATTTGTAGCATCAAAACACAAAGTAGTAGCAGCAAAACTGAAATTAGAAAGTAGTAGCAGAATGGTATTTGTCTGGGAGAAATGAAATACAGTGTTCACACACAGTGATTCCTCAAAATGCACAGTAACAAATTATACGGGCAAGTCTCCCTTCCAGATGCTAAGGAAGCAAGTATTTTCAGCTGGAATAAGAGCGTGTCAAGCAAAGAGTTCTTCTGTCGATATTTACTTTCCTTACTAGCAGAGAAGTAAAGAAACTCCCCTTTCTGCAAGGAAGCTAAACCCAAGAATGTAGGTTGCCATTCAATTTTCTGCATGTGAAAACCAGCCTGAGCATTCAGAGCCATCCACGGAGGGACATTCTATAGGTGTCTGTTCTGACCTCTGCGCTATCCTAGCCATCTATACCTCAGTGTGGGCCTGAAACATGTACATATTCAAAACAAGTATCCGCTCTAGCTCCCCTATTTTCTTTAATTGTGTCCATGCTTCACTTGAGCAGTATGTCCTGCTGACCCCCTGTCCCCCACTATTGCACAGCTTTATTCCTAACCTGCAAGCACTCACGCTTCACCCTGCACGGCTGATCTCGTGCAGGGTCTGCTTTGGAACTGAAATAACAAGAATGAGATTGACTACCTTGAATTATGAATAAGAAGCAATCTATCCCTCTCGTCAGGTGCTTGCAGAAATCATACATGCACAAGCAAGTCTCTCTTCCCTCCCTGCCACACCTGCACCATGAGTTTTCCTCGGAATTGGCCAGACCTGAATGGGTGGGTATTACGGGAGCAGCAGGCTCACAGCAACTCAGCGCTGACCACGGAAAAGCTGGGATTCAGGTTTAATCCAGAGCTAGTCTTGACACTGGGCATGTAATTTATGTACTCCTTTCCTCTAGAGTGATTTTTCACTTGAGGTAGACTTTGCTCTATTTATGGTAGTTTTAATTAAGATATAGTTAGAACAGCAGCATAAGTAGAATGAATTACCTTACCTCAGGAAAATATTTAGGAAATACCATCAGAGACGCAGCAGGTGCTGAACTTTGATATATTTCATTGCTTTCTCTGGTTGATCAGGAGAGAGAGTTGGTAATTTTTGTGTGAGAAATATGAAAAGGAAAAGTTTGATTTATTTCCTGATTTTGCTTTTTCTTTGCCATAAAAGGTGAGACAGAAGTGAAGGTAGAGTGTTCTTGCTATCTCTCAGACACCAGTATCTTCTTAATCTCTTTAGTGGGGTATGGCTCCTAGCTACAATTGTTTCATCTACTGAAAACAGCTCACCCTGTTTAACAGAAGGTCCTTTCCATTCTGTAGTAAGACTTTGAATTAATACATTAGTTATGAATTTGGAGGTGTGTTTTGTTTTAGAGATGTGGAAGAGCAAGTACAATCAGTTAATTTTTAAAATTTTACTGGATATGCAACAGTCTATACCCAATTTAAATAGGCACTACTCTTACAGACATACCTACTTTAATTTTTTTTCCAAAACTGTAGTTTTGTGACCATTTTCTGTCCCATATAAATAAAAAGCTTGAAAAAAAAAAAAAAAAGACTCTTTTTGATAACTGCAGGTACAACTCATGTATTCATCACAGGGCTTAAAAAGATTTTTTTTTTTTTTCAAAAAGGTGCATAAGAATGCTTTCCTTGCTCTTATGATTTTTTTTCATCATTCCTCTAACAGTTAAAGACAAAAAAGAGACAGGGAAGAAAGAGACATACAGTAGTCTGATATTACTAAGGATCTGCTTGCTTTTTTCTTAGCCCAAATACAGGGACATGAAAAGCTCAGTACCTCAGATCTATTTTTAAAAACAGAGAGGACTTAGACAAAGACTCCCTTACACGTGGTTGGTTTGAACCCCTTTTGAAAGTTTGCTGCAGTTGTAAGGTTAACTCTAACTTTCTGATGCAGTCATTGATGTCTTAGTTGCCTCAGAATTGCTAAGAAAATGTGATGTTTTGTGTACATCCCTTACCAGAATAGGAAAATAAATTAATTTAGCCACAACAGAATTCGGCTTAAAAGATAGTCTTCAGACTCCTCATTCCATGCTCAGACACCTCTGGATTGGAACTCAAAAAAGGCATTAATCACTGCTTAGTTTTATTTATTTATTTATTGAGGGGTCTGATACCTTCTCCTTGGCGTGGTTTTGGAATCCATTTCTCATTTATGATTACAGACAATGACTTTCTTCCCCAACAGGTGTCATAAATCCAAATACTTCAAATGTAAGACATTCAAATAACATTATAATAAGGGCCATGCAACTATTTTACATTAGATGCTATTCCTATTATAGTTACTAAATATTGATTAAAAATTTGATAGCATCTGCATCATGTTTTTCAGTCACCTCTGCAGCCTTCAGCGTGGAATCTGTGGTATTGCCTTCTAGTAGTCCACAAAATAGCTTCAAAGCTAATGTCACATGAAAGGTGTGTGTGTGGGGGGGTGGGGGGGTGGGGGGGAGAGTTTTTCTCAACCCCTAGTGTTTGATCTTTCTATGGATGCCCCAGGAAAGCCGAGACCCTTGTGCCTGACCAGTCTG
>JAVJGJ010000014.1:103117896-103131614 GCA_035590215.1 Microhierax caerulescens
CAGAGCCTGGCCGTGGTGTCTCCGCTCCGCTCCACCCTCCGTCACTGTGGTCAGGATGTGCTGAGCTGGCAGGGTGCACTGCCTGGGGAGCTGTGCTGATGTAGATTCCGTGCATGCCAACCATCCTGAAGGTGATAGCTGTGTTTTACCTTAAAAAAAAGCTTTCTGTAACACCACGCTTCTACTAGGTCTGTTTTCTCCAATAGTTCGCTACCCCTGTAATTCTTCCAGAGCTGATATAAAGGATTTGACATGCAGGCACAACTACCTACTTTAATCTGAATCTTCACCTCTCAGCAACAAAATTTCAGCTGAAATTTACCCATCATAATGATATTTACATTTTGTCACCTTTTGCTATATTTTTAAATTTTCCACTGGAAAAAAATAATTAACAACAACAAAAAGCACACAACAGGAATCTCTGCTTAGGTATAGCTGAGTCTGAGGTTCAAGACATGGGGTTGTCTTTGAGTACATTTGAATCAATGAGGTTTTCGATGATTTTCTTTCTATTGTATGTAAAATGTAAAGAATACTTCACCAAAAAATGATATAGTTCTAATATAACTTATTAGGATTTTTGTGGTATTGCTCATGGCACCAAATGGTAGCTGAACACCACTGTTTTTCATACAGTAAAGCATATTAGCTTCCACTGTATTTTTGGAGTGGGAAGGAGCGGGGAGAGGGAAGGAATAATGCATAGGATTTCAGGAAGTCTATAATTTATGTGAAAAATCCCCCCAGTTGCTTCTAAACTTTATTTATGGAAAAAATATTTAATAAATTTAAGTCTTCTAACTATTTAAGGAATCACTTTATAAAAAAGATTACTTCAGGGCCCTTTAGGAACATGTCTATAAGGGTTTCAGTTATTCAGAACATTATTTTTGCATGTGTTTCAGCCGAAATCTTCTCAAACTGACAGTGTCAATGTCTTTCCTATAAGTTAGGCAGGTACCATCTGGGTCTTGCATGGCTTAAAGAGGAACAGGTATGACAGCCTTGGTACTTCTCAAGTTCTTTTTCTCAGATAATCTTAAATTCAAAACCTTTCTACTGACCAGTACCTGGACAGAAGATCCATCTTGTCAATGAAGGTTCAAATAATGTATACCAAATTATTCAATATTTTAACTGAATGCATTAAATAATTAATATTGAATTGCTCCTAAGTGCATCCATAGGTTAAAAAAAGCTAGCAAAAAAAGCTGCAATAAATTTAAAGAAACTTCAGTGAAAGAGAAACCTTTTCTGAGGCATTTTCTGAGTAGAAAAACAAGCCAAATTAATTTGATAAAATATTTCTGGATTTATTCAATTCACTTGGAAGGCCAAGGTTTCTAAGTATGATTTAATTCTTAGGTGATTCAGTCCAAAAAACTTCTATCCCATGAAAGTCAGGTTAATTTTAATTTTATATCATCTGTCCAGAAACACAGTTAATGAAATATTAGTTGCATTTGCAAATCTTATCTGCCTCTGTAGGTTGTCAATCTGTTTTTCATTCCTTCACATTAATGAGAAAAAGAAAAGGCAGGTGATTAAAAGATTTTAGATATTATCCAAGAAGAAATCAAATATTTCCAAGCCAGTACTATTGCTTTCATATTGGCTTTTATGTTCCTTCTTCAAAACAAAATGCAATAAGCAAACTCTCACCCTCAACTAGAAGGTATCAAGTAATCCTTGTCATCCTAAGAGAAAGGAGATTTCCCTTGGAACGTGCAGCAAAAATTGTGGTATAAATGCAAATTCTGTTATGATTCACAGATTATTATTTTCTTATTCTCCTTTGAGTGGTTCTGAGCTTGGCATTCAAATGCAGGACAGGACACTTGCTGCACCTGAGCAGCTACAGCACCGTTCAAGGGTTTGTTTATTTTGGTGAGGATCTCAGCTACAGCACTTGTTGCCAGGTTTGCGATCTTGACAAAACTGAACAAGAAGACAACATTTGTTGGAGCTGTGGGTGCCAGAGGGAAATCAAATAAAGGTTAATAAGTGATGCACACCACTGGAAAATATGATTACAGTTTGGAGATGTGCTGTTGTTCCTGCTGCTGCAATCAAACCGCAACCTAAAGGCAGTAAAAACTATGAAGGGCAACTTTTTGGGGACGCAACTTCAGTACTTGGTAGGTGGATACATGTAAGTCAATTAGTGAGATCTATTTGCAATACAATATCAAAATGTTTCTGTGCATAAAAATTGTATTGCACTGAAAACGTATCTGTAAGAAAATTATGTTGTCTTAGCAAGACTGAATCAACAAAATGTAGCCTTATGGTATGAAATGCATGTGTTGGGTCAGGTATGCATTTGTAGAGGAAAGACATTTCACACACTACACATCAGTAGGTATTTGTTCTTCAGGTTTTTTGTTTGGTTTTCTGTTCTGCAAATGTTTCTTCTTCATGAAATTAAACATGCATCCAAGTGTTTAAACAGGTGACACAAACCAAGAGTTCAATAAATAATGTTCATTTACATCCTTTCCTTCTGATACTCACATTGCTTGTGAATAGCCTAGTTTATTTTTGGAGATTATGAGAGATTTACTTGTTGCTGTAATAATTCTCTAGACGTGTCATTCTTGCCATGTCACTGCTAAACAAAGCTTTGAGATCTTCAGTATTAGCAAAAAAATCTTGGGAAATTGTTAAGAAATTTTAAGAAATTTGGTACCTCTGGCACAATGTACACATTCTGTCCTGTTTTTCAATAGCCCATTGGTAGCATATGTCGGGAACTGATGGCAACAGCAGCCTTGACAGAAACCCAGTATCTTATAATAAGAGATAGTATATCTGGTAATACTGTCAGGAATATGTGGTAATACTGTTTTGTTAATTAAATAAAATGTTTTATCTATGACACTGTCCTAAATTGTCATGAGATTGCCTAGCAACAGTCCAAATGCACTGACATATTTTGCACTGAGAATATATTATTGATAAGGTTCATGACTAGAAGTGTCTTCTATTTATTTTCAAATTTTCCATCGATGGGCAGTTAAGAGATATGTCTAAAACACAGTCATCTTCATATGTCCAAGTAGCAAATGGTTGCTTTACAAATATAATGGTATGTTTGCCTACAGTACTGGCAGTATTACAAGGGAAAAGCATTGCCTTTAATAATGTTTCATGAAGAAATGTCACTTGTAATTAACACTAAAATGTTATTATGCTGTTATGAGCAGACTATTTTATATCTATTGTGAGGTACTTTAATTTGCAGTGCTTAATAGCAAGATGAATGACTTAACAGAGCCACAAAGTATTAAGTTGTCTCTGCCAGAGAATTTGAAACACCAGCAGCTGACACAGTACCATGGCAATAGTGGAAATCGTGCCCGCGTTAGCATGCGCAAACACAGGTCTCACCTTCATTTGCAGGAGTCATTTCTGAGTGACACTGAAAACCGTGTTGAATCCAATATTTGGAGTTTATTTGACATTCCTCATAGAAGCTTTCTCAGTCTTTAAAGCATGAACAATGCTTCTTCAACAAAATGTCAAGGAAAGGACTAACTTTTCTTTAAAAAGGAAAAACTTAATTTTGAACAAAGTTATTGAAAGAAACTGTGCTCAACTATTCCACATCCAGTGATATAGCAGTCTTATCTTTCAAGTTACATGTTCAAAATTAGCAAAAATATTTTGTCATTCTCAGCTTTTTCATAACCAAAGTATACTTTGCAGTGCAGTCTTGATGTTTGCTCTTCCTTCATGACTCCCACTAATTCTATTTTGGAAAACAAATGACTCTCTGTGTCTCTGTTGTGGAATTATTATTATGTTTTGTGTAGTTAACTCATCCAATTGTTCATTTGAAAAATTGATTTTTAAATTAAAATTTCAGTGTATTTTTTCACTTGCAGTCAATAATATATCTGCATATAAGAAATGTGGCGATTTCTCTACAAATCATACAAAAACTTATTCTTGCTTGTAAGCTCCAGGAAAATGACAGCCTGTTTAATATCCCAGACTCCATTTAATTATTTTTTTTTCAGAAGTAATTTTGTATAACTTTATAGGAAAGGAAAACAAATTTAGTATTTTCAAACTTTAACAAGGCAATGAGTTTATTTACCTGTAAAAAATATGCACATTCTCACAGTTAACATTGAAATGCTCTGTAATTTGGACTAATAACTAATCAGTTAGAATCACTGATGTTAACACTGGTAGCTGATGAATATCCAGTATGAGCACTGTCTAAGGATTCGAAAGAATGCAGTGCAAACACTGACACAGGCTTTTTTACCACCCATGTTGCTCCTAGCGTGTCACCTTCACCATATTAACTCGGGTTTTGTTTCTTACTTCTGGTTTACCAGACATACTGTGTTTTCATTCCCAAAGCACTTTACAGACTGTCCTCTAACAATCTGTCAAGTTACGAGTTATTTAAGTTCAGCAAGCCAACACAATCTTCGTAGCTGTTCATTTTTTTGGCTCTTAACCTATAACAAATGCAAACTTGGTATTATTTTAAGCTCTTTGCTAACACACAGTTTAAAGATCCATAACAATACAATCCACCTAATCATAAAAGTGGATGTGATTCACTTGCTAGAGTTTTAACTTTTCTAGATGTGTGATAGATACTGGCAATATCTGCAGAGATTTGTGAATATTCTTCCTAAAATTCCTCCTTTGTAATGATGGCTGCAATATATCGATTAAGTAGTTGGTTGTTTCCAAGCCTACTATGTTCATCAGCAGGTTTTTTTTTTTCCCTGGAATCCTGTATGTATCTTTTTACACCTGTTTAAATTAAACTTTTATGGGTCTTAAAGGGGATGTTTTACTGTCATTATCTACAAAATCTGGACATATGGGAATTTCATGAACAGTCCAGTTCACTGAAAAGAGTGTTTTAAGGATTCTACCCCTTCTCTAATAATAAATATCATGATTGTAATTAATTAATAATTGATTCTGTTAGAATCAGTTTATTTCATTTCAGTCTTATCCCTGCAACATGATTTTATTAAAGAAATGTTCTTAAATAGTGTTGACAAAATATAATAAAAACATAATTTGGCTCATAGACAACCGTAGTAGTTTAGGTACCGAAAACACAAGAACCTGAACTTTTCAGACTGTGTACAGTGAATAGATAAATGAAGATACACATACTGAACTTTATAGGCATAATTATGGTATTTTAGGTTTGTTTGGGATAGTTCTTTAGGTCCCTTTTAATTTTTTCTCCACTCAGTATATGCATTTGTTTAGATGTACCTCTTGAGGGAAACAAACTGAATACATGATAATTTCTAGAAAGGGTGTATTTGTCCTTGTGCTAGTTATATGCTAGAAAAAGTAATAAGCAGAGTAAAAAAATGAATAGAAAACTTCAATCCAGACTTGTCGTTCTTTACTTGCTCTCAAAATATTGCAGGCTTTGTTACATTGTCCTTTAAAATACCAAATTTGGTACTCTCCTGAAAAAAATTTTGTAATAAACTAAGTTGTTATTGTCTTGACAGATTTTAAAAGACAAGCTTCAATAATATTGACAGTGGTTTTGCTGTGTTAGTGAACTTCATGATTTGGGGATTATTTTTTGATGGATGCTTTACTCTTACGCCAATGTGACTTTCTGCTCATCACTATGAAATTGGAGATACCCAATTTTATACTGATAATGCCTTGCCATTAACTATATTTTCTCCAGTCAATTCCAGTCAAATCAGGTTTGCACAACCCTGATTTGAACTTGCTTTGTGGTTGCTTTTTTGAAATGTGTGGCTACAGAAGCCAGTTTAGAATGGGCTGGTTCCAAAATGTGGGAATATGTGAGCTAATATAAGATTTCATCTTTTAAGATATCTTTTTCCAAACACACTTAATTTCCTGAGTTGCTGCTTTGGAGTCTACAATAAAGCACAAGTTTTATTTCCTGCCTTGCCACCACAGCAGTCAAGGGACAGCACCAAAACACATTCCTTTCTTTGTCCTTGTTCAACTAGCAGGAAATCATGGATATAATTTTTTAGCATAAATGATTACTGGCTCACCTTGAATTAACTCATTTGGCAGGTCCCTTGTGGCACCTTAAATGTCTGAGGAAGGAAGTAAGCTGACTGCTGTTTTAGACATTTCACTGAGGACTTGTAGACAAACTGTTGGGAAGTTATTTAATTTCTGCTGTATGGTTCTGAACCTGCAATGACGAATTCAGCAGGACTCTGGCCACTCATTTAGCAGGAATCTCCATCTACTTTCAGTGCACACACACTCACAGAGGCCACGCACACTGGTCCCCAGCAGGTGATAAGATTTGGCATATGTCACTGCTTTCTTCCTTTACATGAACAGTGAAACTGCAGTGCAGAGCACTCTACATCATTGCTTTGCAGAGATCTTAGTGTTACTGGTAGACAAAACCTATTTCTCTGCTGTAAAACGTGTCGCAGTGGTGTATAGCTTTGTTGCTGTGAGGCACCTTTTACAAGGTTATCTGTTAAGGTGATCCCAAATCTTATTCAGGTCAACAGGAATCTTTCTTGGGGAGCTCGGATGTGCTCAGATGCATTTTTTAGTTCCTTCTGATTTCCCAGAGAAACATTTTACATTTTCTCTGTATCTAGAAACAATTTTATTTTACATATATGTATAAATACATAAAAAAACCCCAACAAACACCAAAACCCAAAAACTTTAGAATGCAAATTTCAGAAGGTATAAGGATGTGTCAGTAAATTGAAATTCACACCTACTTAATTCTTCAAATACATCAATAACAGCTATAATAGTCAAAATATCTCCAACCTCACAGAAAATACACAAGTAATTTGATAGACTTGAACTAGAGTCTTAATGGTACCATTTCAGAGTAAGTGGAAAATGTTATGCACCAAATAATTTCATTGAAGGTATGCTCATACGGCCTAGCCTGGATTAGTATAGTTTGATAGCCTCTTGCTATGTTACTATTATAAAATTCAAGATGAGTAATTTGCTTGGTTGCTGGAAAGTTCTTTTCAACATCAACATTGTTTCTGGAGTGTGTCTTAGACTGAACCTTTATTAAAGGTAAAGCAGATGCATTCAATGAAATCATATTTGCAGAAAAAAAACCCCAACCAAACAAACACTGCAATGGGACAGTCATTACCAAATCCTTTTGGAAAAAAGAATAATTATCTTCTCTGCCAATAATGACCTCAAGTGGAGCTGACTTAATCTTTTAGGTATGAGATATACAAAACATTCTTTACTTCTCAACTGAAGTTCATCTTTGATTCTTTCCCTATATGTGAAAGATGGTGATGACATATTGTTAACAAAAGTAAAATTGCTTTATATTTTAAGATACCCACAAAAATTATTCTATATCACTTCTTCAGCACAGACTATACTTAGTATCAGAAAAATGAATACACTACAGATGGGGTTTGTGGGGAGAGTAATGGTCAATTGACAAAATGTGATTTAGTCCTGATTCTTAGATCTCCTCTCAAAATCAGACATCATCTCAATGCCGAATGAGAAATATGAAATTCAACAGTTCATAAACCAGATGCTGTGTGGTATTATTGCCAGCTTCATCTGTCATCTCTCAGAAGCTGGAGAGTGAAATTTGTTGTGCAGCCCCAGCTCTGATGAACAGAATCAACATCAACTGTGGGAAGAGATTTGCTGGCTGGACTCAAGAGATGCACCTGGCACGCAGGGTGAGAACAGTGGAGGTGCTCTGCTCTGTTTAACCATCCTAGGCAATGGTCAGCCAGCCAAAAACAACCTCCCTGGAGCCTAGGGAAAATCTGAAATGGGGAAGGTGAGTCCCTATTAAGCATCCTCCTGTCATTCGATACCTGAGGAGTTCTGGCAGTAAGTATTTTACATTTTCTCCACAAACTCCACGGTAAGGTATATGGAGCATGTCAGTGTTTTCCATGATTTAATGCATTTGAAAGTGCCTCGCCATTTGCTAAATAATCAGTAATTCAGGTAACTGCTGGAAGTTAGAATAAGTGTGATAATGTTCTAGCCTGAAGTATATACTAGTTTTTATTTTCTTTTTTTTTTTTTTTATAGTAGTTTTTCTTCCCTCACACAGTGATAAGCAATGATAAAATCCAATTATTAAGTTAGGAGCACTATTGTAGGAAAAGATAAGAGTAGCTTGTTTCTAAATGTTTTGTCCTTTTACCAGTAAATTGAATTTTGACCGTGAAAAACTGACATTTTATGAAATTGAGGTTTAGCCAGATCTGATATGCTCACTGAATGAGATGGGGAAAAAATACATTTAATGCATTAACTGTTAGATAGTTTTTCATTTAGTATTTATCAACAGATATTTATTTAATTTTCCTTAAGAGGTAAGGGACGAGATTTTTTGGGGGGATTAACATGTACTAAAGTTGAATTCCAAAGTTATATTGAAAAATACCTTTAACATTTTGAATGTAAAGGAAGTTCAAGCATTACATGTATGGATTAAGACATATATATTGCATATAACATAATATGATTAACATTACATCTATTGCATTAGTGTTAAAAGGCTGCATATGCAGCTGTTAATTGTGTAGTTCCCCAGTCTTTTAAAATTAAGACAAATACCAGAACCTCATTATGTAGCTTTTAATACCAAACACTGTTAAGTGATATTTTAAATTCATTTTTCCATCTGGGGCTCAAATGTGTTGTATAGTCACAGGCCACACAATACAGCATGACAACATAAAATGTGGATTAAATTTGTGGTGGATAAATCTCAATTCAGTTTAAACTTAAAAAAGAAAAAAAAAAAAAAAAAAAAAAAAAAGTCTGAATAGCTTCCAGGATCCAGCTTGACTATTCAAACCTTCTGGGTCTGAAAATCTGGGCAGCAAATACTGTGAGAACTGCCTGTAGCATTTTGGCATCTTGTGTCCAGTCTTAGCTGAATGATGGCAGAACGAATACACAAAACACTTACAACATAAATGAAAATGAAGTGGAAAAAAAAATCTGGCATTTTCCAATTTACAGAAGCAGAATAGTTTCCAAGTCATTTCAAGTAGAGAGAGGAAGGAAAGATGTACCTTTGTTTTACCAGAATCATCCAGTTGGCTCACATAAAGGTGCATTTGGGTTCTAATGTCTGCTGGTACTTTGCCACTTTTAGCAAATGCCTACTTATACCTACGGAGAAAGCAACAACACAACAATGGTATTGTTTTATATGTCTCATAATCTGGATGTAGCAGAATGTCCAACAGCAGAGAAGCAATAATGGGCTTTGCAATAGTCAAAATTCCAGCAAGTCAGCTCATGAATTTGTCATGTCCTGATAATTTTATTTCCTGCAGTCTATAGACTATATAATACATATGCTTCAAAGCTAGGACATCTGTTGCAAAATTACAAATGTGAGGTGGTTTGCCAAACTACCCAACAGAGACAGGAGCACACCTGCTCTAACAAGTTGGAAGCATCACAAATGTACAAACTTGACCTAGGCTTTATGAAACAGCAACACTGATTTCATAATGCTAAAAAAATAGATGAAATGTCAGCTATGTAACCTGCAATTTATTGATTGATGAACATATCTGCTGATTTTATATAACCAATGCCAAGTAAATTATGCTTCTTTATAGAAGCCCATTTTAAAAAAATGGAGAGTTTTAAAAAAGTCCTTCGTGTTTTGGTTTTTGAAGTAGAACAAAAGTTCCAGTACTACATGGCACGCCCCAATTAATTTGTTGAACAAGATGGTATTTTAAGAGCGAAAAATAGTGAGGCAAGCTTAATGAACTAGAAAAATATCAGCTGAAGCCAACAGGATACAGTATTGGCTGAATTCCCACTGGATCAGACTCTGTGTGAAGGGACAGCCACAGTGGGGAACAGGATCTCATGTTTAACCTAATCACAATGGGACCCCCATTATCTGCTCTAATGAAAGATATAGCTCTGCAGTCTTTTTCAGACAGATGTAAATTTGCTCTGCCAATTTGCTAACCTGCCTCGAAGCTGTGTGTGTCAGACAATGAACCTTAGCTAATGCACATTGTTTCTCACCACAGCTTATTAGCTCCGATTTGACATTATCTAGTGTATCTACTTTGTTTCTGATTTGGAAGTGGCTGGCTTCCAACTGGCTTCAAGTGTGAACGCTTGCCATCACTGGCTTCAACTGCATCTGAGTTTGAAATGTAATGTAGACATACCTTCAGCACTTCAGAAAAACGAGCAAACAAACAAAAAAACCCCCCAACAAACAAACAAACAAAAGATGGTGTTACCATGAAAATTAAAGTTCAATGCCTTACTATCCAGCCATTCAAACAGGAAAAAAAACACAAGAAATTTTATTTGGGTGATGAACACAACACATGGTAGGTATTTCCAAAGAAAAGCTTTATGAAGGTAGATACTTGGAAGAAAAGTTCAGAACTTCTAGCAATATTCTTTTAGATTTGGAAGTGACATGACACGCATAACAACACATTGTAAATCGGTGTTTCTTGAGTACAATGAAGATTTCTGTTTCACTGAGTGCTAGCAGGCTGGGTCTCTAGGTCTTCTGTATGAACTTGAAATGAAAACAGACCCCCAGATAAAAGATCATAGACTATTCTCTACCAGATCAATTTCTATGAGAGATGTAGAAGGTATGTTTAAGGACTCACAACTACACTTTGAAGATTTTCTTATTGATGAGCTAGGTTATGAGGATATGACAATCCAGTGTACCATGATACTAAAGCAATCCAGTCTACAAGCTCAAATCTCTGGAGAGGAATCCACCAAATGAGATAGTGGTGCAGCTCAGCTGGCACAGTGTTACAGAGACGGTACAATATTTTTCCTTAGCACGTAGTAAAAAGAGTAATATTCGGTAAAAATGCTAAGTAAGTTAATGACACTGATAAGGCTTTGTAAAGCAGCAGAATAAATATAGCTTATCATTCCTACTACCTGTTTTTTCAATGTTTGTATGTACATGGGAGTTTTGAGTAAAAGCAAACTCTTCTGTTCCCAGAGGATTGCATCCAAGCCTCCTTGTGTGTAGAGCTAATGGCCAGTTGTGCCACCCTGAGTTCACAGACACACATGCACACAAAAACCTAGCAGTGAAGTCTACAATCTGCAGCTGTCCAACATCATGTATAAAATACCTTTTTAATTTCCCTATTTACTTCAAAAACATTCCAGTCTCATTCTGGAACAGAATAAGCAGACAAAATAATCCAAGAAAGTGATAAAAAGTAGAAAAGCATCATAACTCCGAGTTAGTCCTCAGGAGAACACTGGGGTTTATGAAAGCTAGGAAAATATAAACCCCAAAAATATGGTCAACTTACAGGGAAAAGAAAATAAAAATATATTCACAATTAAGGTATTTCAGAAACCTTTAAAGAATTTCCTCATTTGTTTAGTGTTGGTGACCCTTTCATGAAAAATATAAATTTTCAATCAGTTACCATAAGGTAACCTTGATTACTTCTCATATTATATTGCTCAGTAGCTTCCCATCAGCCACTGAGTATAGGATGCACATTTGAGGAAACAGGAGGAATGAGGGGAATGCAGGAAGGCAAATGGACAGAAAGAGAGAGAGAAACCTATATTGTGTATATTCCTATGATAATGGCAAAAAGAAAGAACTGGAGCTTTTTTTTTTTTTTTTTTTTTTTAATTAGTGGCAAAGGTCACAGTGGATGAAAAGCTGGGCATGAGCCAGCAATATGTGCTTGAAGCCCAAAAAAACTTACTACATCCTGGGCTCCATCAAAAGAAGTGTGGCCAGCAGGTCAGGGGAGGTGGTTCTGCCCCTCTGCTCTGGTGAGACCCCACCTGGAGCACTGCATCTGGAGTCCTCAGTGCAGGAAAGGTATCGACCTGTTGGAACGAGTCCAGAGGAAGGCTACAAAAGTAATCAGAGAGATGGAACAACTTTCCTAAGAAGAAAGACAGAGAGTTGGGGTTGTCCAGCCTAGAGAAGAGAAGGCTCTGGGGAGACCGTACCACAGCCTTTCAGTGCTTACGGGGTGCTTATAAGAAATATGGGGACAAACTCTTTAGCAGGGCCTGTTTTGGTAAATACAAGGGGTAAAGGTTTTAAAGTAAAAGAGGCAGATTTAGACTAGACATAAGGAAAGAATTGTTTACGATGATGGTAGTGAAACACTGGAACCAGAAAGGTGGTAGATGCCCAGTCCCTGGAAACATTCAAGGTCAGGTTGAATGGGATTCTAAGCAACCTGATCTAGTTGAAGATGTCCCTGCTTATTGCAGGGGTGTGGTACTAAATGACCTTTAAAGGTCCTTTCCAACCCAATTTATTCTATGATTCTATGACCATGTTAACAAGCAGAAAATATTGAAAGAACAAATCTTTTTTCCATCTGTTGCATGTGAATGTAGATTCAGTTCTTCAGGGTGTAAAAATTTCTGCAGAAGATGATAAAAATAGAGATTTTTCTTACAATTCACCAAGTAGTAAGGAAGCAAGGTAGACAGCAGGCTCACCTATTTCCAAGGACAGCTAGCACTGTAAGGAATATTCCCTGACATTCATATTCTTGGTCATAAATGCAGTTCCAGTTTATCATAAAATGTCTTCTAATATACCAGGGTCCGGTTATATATAATCTTGTTGTGCTTTTTATATTCCATCTAGTAAGCGATTTTTGGGAATGAATGATTGGTTTTTGTCATTTCTGAAAGCAAGTTCAGAGTGATTTAAGGACTATATATGTATTATATGTCTGTGTCAGGTTTATTTTACCTTCTTCCCTGTAATCAGGGTGCTATAATTGAAATATGAAAAGCTGAAGAATATTGTCTTTGCTGAGCTAGTGTTGCTGCTCCCTTGTCATTGGGATTTCCTGATTTTAAGCAGCTAGTCTTTTGTGACTCTAGCAATGTATTAGCACCACTGTTTTCCTGTTTTTCTCTTGCAACTCTACCAGTTTGATTTCTAAAGCCTTTGATCTTTCAGGAAATGTTCAAAAAGCCCATTAAAAGCAATATTTCAATAAGCTACTTTAATAGAGAAGTCAGTTTTGAAACATTGCTACTAGTTTTCTCAGCTCTAAAATCTTTATGCTTTCCTTTCTGGCCACTGAATATTATTAAAAAAAAAAAAGTAGTTACCCCCACTACTGCTTTCTGGGTATACGGCTGCAGAATGGAATACCCTCTGCTCTGCAGCATGGGGGACATGGGTTACAGTTTGTAACACCGAGGGCTTCTGAGAGTCTTCAGATTCCTTATCAGTGCTTGTCTTATGTAGAAGTGAGTAGTAGGGCAGTGCTGCCACCCCACCTCCTGCCCCCGACCTATAAATGAACAACTATATTCAACTCCAAGTGGATTCAGGAGTTTGACCTGAGCAGCGTGCCAAACTCACAAAACGGATAACAAGCAAGCCAACTGAGCGATGCTTGGGGTGAGGCAGGGGCCTCACAGCCTGGTGTTGCTTCAGTGAAGGCCAGGGAGACTTCTGCACATCTGTAACCATGTCCTGTAACCTGGGCCTTACATCTGCATTTGTACTGAATCGTCCCTGCTTTGCACTGAACCGTCGGGCCCCAGTGACCTTCTAGAACTGATGCCTTGTTAAGGGCTGATCAGCGCACAGTAACTGACTGAGTCCCACCTCAACAAGCATAATCTGTATCTATCTGAGTATAAATACATACTCTATAAATATAAATTTATACTGAATATAAACATGAATAGTATGCACC
>JAVJGJ010000014.1:103131785-103163386 GCA_035590215.1 Microhierax caerulescens
CTTGATTTTTGCAGTAAGTGTATTTACTAACCACAATTCTGAATTTGTTATATCTGTTGCCTTAATAAACCATCTCTATTTTTCAACTCTGTGGAACTGCTTCAGTGAAGGTCCTTAAACTGGGTTCTGACAGGCAAATGTTGATTCCAATGAGTGGCTGTACATAGAGTCCTTCAGATTTAAACCTATTGACCAAGTCTGAAACAAGATCGGATCCAGGTTAAACCTGGGATCTTCTGTGAGAAGGAGTTTGGAAAGCAAGGGGGTCCTTTCCAAACCTCGTGACTCAAAAGGAGGGCTGCCTCCCCTCTTCCCCAGCCACCTGTCAGACTCTGAATGTGACAGGTAGTAAACCTGTACAATACAGTGAGCGACAATGGCATGATTTATTTGACACTTACTTCAGTTTAAAGTTGTTTCTAAATTTGGTTTCTGAATATCGAAACAAGTCTTGTTAAAGATAGAAGATGTGCTAATAAGGCTGAAACTTCAGCAGTCTTCATTTAATATCTAGTCTAAGCACGGGATGGTATGAAGTGTACCTGGTATATTTTTGCCCTCTAGGGACACCTGCTGAGTTTACTTTGTTTAACCTTTAGTTTGAGAAAAAACAGTAATTTGGAACCTTATCTTAAAATGTCAAAGATCTTCCTTTGTAATGTTCATCATCTTCTCCATGTTAAGCGATAATGATTTCTGAGAAGTATTTGTCTGGTCTCTTCTTTAAAAAGTGTGGTGGATTTGACCTTGGCCAGATGCCCACCCATCCTTTCTCTCACTACTCCTCCTCTGGATGGGGAGAAAAAAAGATTAAAAACTTGTGAATTGAGTTAAAGATGGGGAGATAGCTTGCCTATTGCCATCACAGGCAAAACAGACTTGCTTTAGGGAAATTGATTTATATTTTTCCAATTAAAAATAGAGTATCATGGTGAGGAACTAATACAAAACTGAAACCACCTGCCCCTTCCCACCACACCACAACCTCTTCTCCCAGGCTCAACTTCACTGTTTCATCCCTGATTCCTGTACCTCTTCGCTTTGCCCTGAGTCGTGCAGGGCAATGGGGAAGATTAGGGATTGTCATCGTCAGTCCATGTCAGTTCCTCTCTGCCACTCCTTCTTCTTTACACCTTTCCCCTGCTCCTGCAAGGATCCTTCCACAGGCGACAGTCTTTCAGGATAAACCTGTTCCATCATGGGTCCTTCCCAGGGCCTGTAGTCCTCCAAGAATGTTCCAGCATGGGATCCTCTCCAAGGGCTGCAGCTTCCTGTGTCCCCTCCCAGTTCCCCGTGCCCCTCCAGCCCTCTGGCTGGCAGGGCCCAAGGAACTGAAAAGTCCTGAATTTAGTATAAACATCACCCAGCAACAAGCAAAACCAGGGTGCTATCAACATTATTCTCACATCAGAGCCAAAGCACAGCACTGTACTAGCTACTAATAAGAAAATTTACTCTATCCCAGCTGAAACCGGGACATCACCAAAGTCTAAGTATAGGATTGGGAAAAAAAAAAAAAACCAAACAAAAAAACCCCAGCACCAGCTTGGTACACTGATTTTTGGCTTAATTATGGAAGATTTTTTTAACATTCAGTAAATGTTAATCAAATATAATTCTTTTTTCTTTTCCTGATATTGTATTGCACAATGATTCTAGAGTTTTTTATTTAAGTAGCCCCAACACATTTATTTAAACTTTTATTTGTAACAACCCCCTTCTCTGCCTGGCAGCTATCTGTAGCTCATTTTGGGGGTTTTGCTTGTTTTTTTGGTTTTTTCAGGATAACTTTTTTCCTGAAAATCTCAGCAGTCATTCCAAGAACTGATTCCAGACTATTTTATTTCTTCTTTATGATTCCTTCTCCATTTTTCTGTTTTCTGACATATTCTTATTTTCTCCCTGTGACTTTGAGTAGCCATGTGTACATTATGAATCTGAACATTTGCAACTTACCCAGCAAGACTCTGACAAAGTTTTTTTCCCTTCAGAATCTCACCTTTCACATGGTCCTGAGAATAAATTATTTTCTTGTTATTTTTCTAATAGCTTCTACAGTTTGAAACACTGGAGGTAAGGAATGTCTGGAACCGTTCCATGACATATGGCAGAATGACACACCAGCAGAGACTGATTCTCTTCTCAATAAGTGTTCGTTTTGACTTCAACATATTTTCACTGAAAGCTGACTAGAGCTCTGTCCAGCAGCCATTAAAAGATGAATAATCTATTTGTCCGCAATGGAAAGGAATTATTTTGTCAGATCAAACACTAACAATATCCAGCATTCTTTTAGAGACATTTTTAAGCAGTTCTTATGAATATGTCTGTAATCTTGAAAAATGTCATTCTCCAGATATTTTATGCCTTCTTGCACATCTGCCACATTAAGCTTGATAGATGTCTTTAAAGGAGAATGAATTTTTTTACTGAATTAGATTGTTCCATCCACATGCTTAGTTTAAATGATAGACACAGTAGATGGTAAAATATATCCCAACTCCTAGTCAGAATACCTTGACAGCTAGCAGATGCCCCACATGAAAACATTAGAGACATTTCTTGACAGGGACATGCCTATATATTTGTAAATTCATGTGCCAAGGTACTTCAACGTTATGTTGATTTAGAACATTCTGGAGGGACTTCACTATGTTCAGGAAAAGAAAAAAAGAAAACATACCTGGCAGTTCAGGACTCAGATGATTCAGATACTATATGCTTCATGCTAGTTTAAAGAGAAATCACATCCATTTCCTGCAGACAGTCACACTGAGGTTTCACAAGCTAACAAGCACTTCCAAGAATTTATAAATAGAAATATGCATGGTGTATTTCACTTACAGTAAATGCTGTATATCAAAATTTAGCTTAAAGTCAGGCATAGAGAAATTTCTTAACTATTTCACTGCAGTGCAACACCTGATATTAAACTGAAATAAGAAAATACACCAATGTAATTTTTAAGTTCTTTGGCTATAAATGAAAACCCATTCGGTGGAATTTCATAAAAACCTCTGACCCTTTACATTTAGCTTGGGGAGAAAAAGAAATAGTTAGAGGAAAAAGGAATTGTTAAAGTATGAGAGAGACAAGTTAAGTAGTTATGTGTACTTAAGTTTACACTAGGCTTTGAAATATTACTAAAATTCCGTGACACTATCTGTTTAAGTATTTGAATTTATAAACCACTATTCTTCTGCATAAACAAACACATTTAAAATATGTTAATCTATTTTGTATCTGAAGCTTTTTCTATGTGATACTGGAGACTGTTCTGGCCTTGCTGTGCATTAATGAAAAGTACTGTTACGATTCTATGGCTGCAAATTTACCTGATGCAAGGAAGTTGTCCTCAATATGGTGTAACTAGCTCTCATGACTATCCTCCAGCATCCCTGAAATACAGAAGCTACAGTAAAACATGTTTCATTAGAAGGTTTAGCCAAAGCATGTTGTGGTTTGGCCATCTTCCTTTGGCAGGTGACCTTGGAAAGTCATAATCACAGAAGCATTGGCTAGAAGGGTTTTCTAGGAGCCATTTAGTGCAACCTCCTGTCCAAAGAAAAACTATTGCAAACACTAGATTGGGTCAGCAACTTTTGTGGCCACATTTGTCTCACTGAGTGTGGAAAACACCAAGGATGAAGATTCCTCAGTCTTTTGATGTAACCTGTTACATTGCAGCACCATCCTCCCAATGAAGAAGCTTTGTCTAATCCCAGCTGTGCCTCTCCCATTTCAATTTGTGGCCATTTCCCCTTGCTATATGAGGTGTCACTCTGAAGAAACACTTGGTTCCATCATCTCTGTGATCCCCTTCAAGTGGTTGTAGGCTGCCCTTAAATCAGCCTTTAACCTCTTCGCTGCACTATGCAAACCCAGCACTCTCAACCATCATGCAGCAGGCGTGTGGTCTAGGCCTCCTAACGTCTTATTCAATACTTTTGCATAATGTTAAGAATTTCAGTGACCCTTTTAACTCCAGGTTTTACTATGCATATAATAGTAAGTCAGACAGAAAGGTTATCTGATTTGTATTATTGTACTTATGCCATAGAGCACCATAAAAAAGCCCCAGGGCACAAAGCCTCAGGCTGCAGCCCAGGAAATTCTCATCTATTGTATGAAAATTGCTTGAACATTTGAAAAAAAAAAAAATATATATATCTTTTAATGATCAATCTGTTTAAGTAGTTACAAAGTGTATAGAGCAGTATGACAAACTACAAATTAATTTACCACTGAGAAGCTATTCTCAATCAGATGAGCTCACAAACTGGCTTATTGATATATAGGGTTATATCTGTATTTAAAAAACCTACAGTGAGTATTCGAAATATTCATTGTTTGTGAATTAAAAAGGAAAAATAATGCAGGAGGTAAAATGATGAAAGAAGGTTCAGAAAAGGATATAGTTTCAAAGAATGATTTATAATGCATGTCTTCTCTATTTCAGAAAACTAATAGTTTGAAATGGATGTACAATTCATATCCAATAAACAGTTGTGAAGATTTTTTTGCATACTGTACTAATGAAAGCAAAGAAAATAATTGTGTGGACACTTCAGCAGGAGTATAGATTTCAAATTGCTTTCATAGTTCTATGATAAAGTCAAGATTTTAAAGATTATTATAATTAGTCAAATTATGGGGAAAACAGTAAACCGTCTCAGAGGTAGTTGCTTTTCTTAGAAATCAACAAGTCAAATTTAAAGGATATGAAATATTTTTCAGCTAATAGGATCAAAGTTTTAACAAATACTAGCTCAATATTTTCTGTAAACTATATCTAGCTAAGCTATTTGGAAGAAATTGTTTTTGACCAATTTCATCCACTTTTCTTTTTCTGATGAGGCTGATTCCTATGAATGAAACTACTGTTCATAAAAGCTTGAAACTAACCTACTTTTGAATATAGATTGTCTGTTTATTCATTATTACTTCATTTCTTTTGTGTTTGATGTGTCAAAATCATGTGGTCTTGTTTATGGTTGGCAATTTGCTGCAACATTTGAAATGAGAATAAGTATTTATGAATAGCAAATATCTCCATTTGCATATCTATGTGGTTATTTGTACAGAATAGAGCTATTCTCCAGGTGCTTGGAAAAAAACCAAAACCCACTGTACCCATCAATGGCTTGAGTATACCTGCCAACTAGTAAGGCATATAAGTGACTCACCAAGTAGAGAAAACTACATTATCTTTTAATAAGAACTTATCTAGAAGCAAAGTAAGAGGGCATGAGAGTTCTCATCCCCTCAGCTTCCTTTTTGCCATCATTTCCACGTTTGAGACTGAGCAGTTCATAGATGAGCAGAAACAACCTACTAAGGTCAGATCAGACATGGGTATTCCTGGGCCTTTTTGCAGTTACTTCATCTCCCCCACTTAACCCTCTAAGATGTGCCTTCTTGAGCGTTGCAGATGCAAGTGACAACTGGAGCTGTCTGTGGCAGTGTAAACCCTGGAATCAGGGCTGTGCTGCAGAGAAGCAAGAACAAAAATCCATGTGAATTGACTGTTATTTTTTCAGTAGAACTGAACCAGAACTAACAGCTTCCAGCATGGTTTCCATGTACAGAAATAATGAATATTCACAGATGTGAAATTTATTGTTTTTTTCTTTTCTGGTTATACCTTGCCGGTACTGCACTTAAGGACTGGGTAAAAGAATGAGCTGCAACTGGTCTGCACCTGGGAGCTGTTTTGCTTCCTGTGGTACTGGGTAGTAATGGATATGATGCCTCACTGGACACAGAAAGGCTGGCTCATTTGTGAACTGCAGGCTTCCTGAGGAAGAATTTCTCATGAGATTGTCCTTGCCTCATTCCAGTCTGCATCTAGAAAGATGTAAGGATAATCTTGCCAGAAAAATCTTACCTCTTACTTTTGTAGTACAGCCCTTTGAAATATCACATTTACAGGCATAACATCTATGAGGAAAGAAAACAATACATGGTTATCTGTGGAATTACTGTCTTGGTAGATAACAGGGAATCTGATCCAGCAATGAACTTGCCCCGATGTATTTCCAACAACTCAGATTTACATGTGCTCATTTCCTCATAAAATTATTTACGAGGGGAGTAGCTTCAGAACCCCTTTCTATCCATATGATGTCATATACCAGAGAATGTGATTAAGAAATACAAAAAAGATTATAATAAGCTTTTAATGTTCAGATTTCTTTACAAAGATTGTACAATTTCAAATGATGTGGCCTTCAAAAACTACAAATTAATACCAATGGGCAAATAAACTTAGCTGAAATAACACTTGCACTTTCACCTAAAAATCAATTTCATGTTTAATAGGCTAAACTAGAAGACATTAATTTAAAACTATATAGTATGAATAAAAGCACTCCAAGAGTGACTTCAAGTGCTTTTTAATTTACTCTACAAACTGCCATGATAAATGTCATAAGAGATGTTCTATTTCTAGTAAACCAGCCTAGATATAAGAAAATCTCCACACAGTTACTATGGATGCTTAGGATCTTGAAAAGATTACTCCCTAATTACTAAGCTTAAGAATTATACAGTAGGTTGGCTTTCAATAGTACAGCTTTTTTCAGTCATTTTTATGAATAATGTTACATATTTTGTATTAAAAGCCATTTAGCTCTATATTACTACTGTACAAAAAGGAACAAAACAACAGTATGCAGGTATCCACACATGTATGCTATGCTGTGTGCGTAACATATGTACTAGTTGCTAACTCGGTTTCCTTTCAAAATGTAACATTCAAGCCACTACAAGGCAAAACAGATATGAATTCTAACAATCCCCTTCACTGCTTGGAGATTGGGCAAATACTTTAGACAACAGAGATAAACAGACACTGTGTAATAGTAGATTGGTTTTCTGGAGGACACTTCCTTTTTTGGAAGAGCTTTGCCTGTGCATCCACAACCTTTGTCCTATCTTCAAGGACTCCTATAGTTTGAAGTCACACACTGGTTCTCCTGTTGGGTGCAGTTTATTTTTCTTTTTATCCTTTCAAAAGTGAAAGTTCATCTTAGTTCTAAAGTCAGTCTTTCCCGTATCACATTCTTTCTCTTTAAGAAAAGCATCTTTTGATCTGACTATTTGCAGGCTGTTGGAGATCTATTACTCACATATTTTTAAAAGTTCTAGCTTGCAAATTTTTGAGATCTTCAGATCTCAGTGTCTCAGTTCTTGAACTATGTAATATGCACTTTCTGGAAGATGATCTCTCTTGCCTATTCTTTGTTCATCTTCAGTAGCTGCCTAGACATTTTCCATTTTAGAAGGATGAACTCCTACCAGTGAAGCTTTAATTTCTGTTACATTTAAGGAACTTGTTCCTTTGCCCCAGCCAGATCTCACTGGCATTGCACAAAGCTCAGCCCTCTGTTGCACTAGTCGATTTCTTTTCTCATATTAAGCCCAAGTGTTATGGGGAGATCTAACAGAAGACCAGCCTTACCTCTTCAGTTTTTAAGGAGACAGAATACTGATTAAAACAACAAAACTCCTGTGGTTCAAATGGACTGTGCAGGAATTAGTTTAAACCTGTGGGTGAGAAGTATGAAAGTACCACAGATGGATTAAATTATTTAATTACAAGAATAAGCTAAAAATGCATGCAGAGCCATTCACTGCGGCTTAGCTGACAAGTGGGTTTTGATTAACCTGTAGACGCATGGATATTTTTTTTTGGTGTCTATCATCTTGAGTTAAGTTAATATTCAGAAATATATATATATATATGGTTCAGCTGCTCTGGAAACATTCTTGTTTTGAAGAAAGTGTGGGGTTTTTTTTTCTGCTTATTTTCTGTAAAATTTTGCTAGTTATAAAGAAAGGTATTTCTAAAAAAGTTATATTCTGGACCAGAAGATAAAAAACTAAACTCATTTTTATACCAGAATGGGAGTATACATCTGTACCTTTACAGCATTTGTACAGTAATATTGAAGTTTTACAGATATGCCTGTGATTTTGGGAAAAAAACCCTCAGAAAAGTAGCTAAAATATGTAATCCTCATTGTGGTGAAAAGCAATAGAAGAAGGTGATAGGGATGCTGGGAATCACTGCAAACAGTAGCAAAGAACCAGTCAGTACTGTAGCAGCAAAAAGAACCACAAAACTCCTTTGAATTGCAAGTGACAATATCATGACAAAAATATGTTACAATATGCTACAAATACTGTATATAATAATTGTTCATGTATTTTTTCTACTAAAAGCACAGATTAACTAGTACTGTGATGTCCAACTACATAATGTAAATATCAAAAATAGTACGTGAAGTGTGAGAATAAGAAAAAAGCACTGCTTTGTAAGTAAATAAAATAAACCCACACAGAGGGATTATATATACATACAAGAAATGAGGTTTATATATACATACAAGAAATAAAGTTATATATAGAAAGTTGTAAAAGCAAGGGAAATCAAATTTGCATGCTGCACGGGGCCAGATGCTGATAATGTTACAGGTACCTGTATGGAACATGGTTAACATTAAAACCACATAGGATATCTTTAAAGCATGCTTTTGAACAGATTTCTTCTTCTCCTCAGAGACATCACTTTGAAGAGACAAAAGCTGCATCATCTTTAGTTGAATGCTTTTAGAAAGGACAAGGGTAGTGGAACAAGTTTTCTAAACTGTGAGCAACAAAATTCTTCCTGTAACCTGTATCCTATTAATTTTAAGAATTTTATTATTATTAATATTTAGTTTTCAGGTATTCACAAAATATTAGAAAATATATCCTGTCTAAATGAGCATAGCAGAAGATCATTTTAAAATTACCAACTCTGATCCCATCATGCTAAAATGTTTATAGAAGTAATGCTGGTCAAAACACTGGTTTAATTTATAAAATTAATAAATTAGAGTAATCTGCAGTTCATTGGGAGACTTAAGGTAATTTGTTTTCTATGCTTTGTATATAACATGCAGTGTATGCTTCTATTTATCACCTACTGTAAAACCGATCGTGGCATACAAATACTAAAGAAGAAAAAGACTCTAGATACATTGTAAATCTGGTCTTGTGCAATAAGTTTGATATTTCTGATTTCAGAAGTGTATCACTGGATTTCATTTCATTGTTTCTCATTCAAAGCCATCTTGCCATTCAGCAGTTGCCCCTCCTACTTTTGGAATGTGTTGCTTCCTGTACAAGTGTCTGGTAAATAAGAAATTTCTCTTCCATCAGTATATAATCAGATCTTGAAGAGCCTAACTTCTAGGTGTGTAGGATGAGATTCTGGATTGGCATCTTCAGTGCTTAAAAGAGAATTTAAGTCTTCAAGCTCTTAGATGTGAAGGCAAACATGATCTGGAGGCACATAAAAATTTAATAGATGTGTACATGAGCGGTGTGAATCTTTCACAGACATAAAAGCCATCTCCAGAGAACAGTGGGGGTTATGTCAGAAGTGCTCCTTGTCAAATACTGACATGCTTTTGTGTCACTTTAGAAAACAGAAACAAAGAAGGTTCAGTATTATGTAGTGATTTCCATGGATTGGACCAATTACCAGCCTCAGATAACAGCACGCCAAATGAAGAAGTCCATGCATCAGTTTCCACAGGACTGTAAGAATGCAAATAAGCCCAGCCATTCTGGAAATAATTTATCTGTCCATAAGTATGGAAAAGTGTAAGTAAAATACAAAATTATAAAAAGTATACCATTAAATTTTACCTGCAAATTTATTGTCTTATGCATTCAAAAGAGACATTAAATTTGTACATCTAAAATTTTGGTCTTGTCTTATAAATTTAATTCTTACAGTCCATCTGTTTCAAAACATGTATTGTACAGTAAAAACAATGAACTCTTTAATAGATTTTTGTTTTCTCTTGAAGTATTATGAAACACCTACTAGGAATAGCAGAAGAGATGGAGACGTTACCTTATGAGAAGTGTCTGTGGTGCCTCTCTAAGGTAAGAGCAGAGCTGCCCAGCAGCCACAGGCAAAGCACACCTTGGCTTTCCAAGGCATTAGCACTGTGGCTACCCAGCCCTGACAGTTTCAGAACATTGTTTCCCTGGGAGCCCATGACAAATTTGAAATGCTTGGAAATGCATTAGGGACTTTTGCTGTATCGGCTTTTATGAGCTGTTTTGCACATTAAGCCTAGTAACATGAAGAGGTGTAAGGCATAGCTCGTGTGTCAGACTGAAGGATTAACACAAGAGAGAAATGGGTTGCAGCTCATAAAAGACAAAAGACAAAAACCCAAATGGGTATACACTGGTTATTGATATATTCAGTTGAAGTCATGAGAAAAATTCTGGAACAGATTCAGAGTTAGAGTCCTCTTTTCCCTCTCTCACAGATGCTGTAGGGAGACAGTCACATATAATAAGCCAGCCTCTCCTTCCTACTGCACCTAATGCCTCAGCAGGTACTTGGTGTGCTTCACCACTCAGTGGTACTGTGTACTCACGGGCTGTCTGGTGGCTTCCTGTCTTCAACTTGATTAGTTTGGAAAAGGCACTTTTACAAATCTGTTAAGTGAACAAGAAATTATTTATGTTGTCTCTTTACTGACTTGGGAAAAGCTTCTTGCCCATATACTGATCAACTTTTGACATAATTCTGCTAGTTAATCCAGTAAAGTACTCAGAACACCAAGCTTCAAAGGCTGGTGGTCTTCTTTTAATTAGCACTTCCAAAATATGTATGTTCTCTAATGGAGCAAGGAAAAAAAGCTTGTGTATTGAAGTCTGATTTCTGCACAAAAAAAAGGTCATTTTAGCCCTCTGGATCTGCTTCTGATAGTTGGGGATTTCAGGCCTCACCCCTATCAACCTTAGGACCTCCTTAGATCTGTCATTGGCCTTATCTCACAGCAAATGAAGCTATCCATGTTACTCATCCTAATGCCTTCTACCTTGGCATTTCTACGAATCTTTTTTTTTCCCCTCCCATAGAAAATCCCTGTTTTTGTCCTGTCCTGTCCTCACAAACAGTGTAATTCATTTGCCAGTTCTGAAGAGAGCTTAGGCTCAACTCTTCATGCTGTCATTTCATGACTGATGGTGTCTGCACGTGCCGGCTGTTGATATCCCTGCCACACATCTTTGCCTTGAGGCACTGGGGCATTGTAACTTCACTAGGGGCTCTGAAGAAGTGCAAGTAAAAAGTAGCACAGGACTGGAACAGATACTGTTTTAGACCGGAGCTTTCAGGTGAACCACTTAAGGAAGTTATTACATGAAGTGATGATCTACGACACCAGGAGGCAGGACTATACAGTCTGGTCTTTCCAGTGCTCTCTTTCAATAGGGTATATATGTATTAAAAAAAAAAAAAAAAAAAAAAAAAAAAAAAAAAAAAAACCCAAAAAAAAAAAAAAAAACAAAAAAAAAAAAAAAAAAACAAAAAAAAAAACACCACAAAGCAAAACAAAACACAAAACAGGAACAAACAAACAAATCCTCAGAACAATACCAGACCTGCAAACCTTACAAGATTTTGTGATTGTTTTTCCTCTCCTACACATTTTTTGATATCTATATGAAGTTATGAGGAATATGCTTAACTGTAATACAAATTTCATAGCTATCCCTTCATTTTTGCTGTTTTCCAATTCCAGTGCACATTAAAGGTAACACCTTCAGTTCTCTCTCTCTGAGCCATTTCGCATCTAACAGGCTTGAACCTCAAAGTACAGGAAGATCTGTCAAGTTTATTGTTTTTTGTTTGCTCCGATTTGTGCCTATGTTAAACATAAAATGAGAATTGCCCATGCTAAATATAAAATGAGAATCAAGGTCATTTAATTCAAGGAAAAAATGCCAAGGAACTCATAACAGGGCATTTGAATGGTCTAAGAAAATAGATTTCTATAGCACTTTCTTCTCTTGTACTTCCTAGTACTTTCAAAGACTAGTTTTTCAGCAGTAAAGATCAGTAGTGAATGAATTTATTAATCCTTCTCATAATATTAATGTGGATGTCTGTGTTATATATTGTGATACCTTTTAAAAAAAGATCTGTTTATCTTTTATTAAAGTGAGAATAGTTTTAGCTCTCTATCCTAGCTGATAGGTATATTCTGAATTATAACACAGGGCTTTAAGTTGTTGTCTGTTATGAGCTACAGTAATACCATAAATCTTCCCAGTATTGATTAGTCTCACAGAGATGGATTTAGCTTCAGTGGAAAAGTGAGCCGTGAAAGGAGTTAGGAGCAGCCTTTGAGATAATGCTGTAATTACTCTGTATACAAACAGATGCTGGATACTTTTCAAATGTACTACAAAGAACCATATTAAAAAGGAGAACCATATGGACAAGAGTTGCTACTTACTGTCTTAAGTATAGGATGAACAACAAACATAATTTTTGCTACAATTCAAACTATGTACCTCCAACATAGCAGCCAAATACACTAATATAAATCTTCATTATATAGATCTTCCTCAATGTAAAGTACATTATTTGCTTGTTTTGTCTGATACACCTTTTTGTTTGCTTGTTTGTTTGGATTTTGTTTACTTCAGACTCTTGTGCAAATTATGTCATACCTGTACACATCCTAGTTAAAATTTCCAGAACTCTATAACTGGAGAACAATAACCTCTGCAATCTCACCTAAGAATATTGATCTAAATATATTGTGCAGTTAGACTGCCTTCTTTGCCTTACAGGTTTTACATATCTTGCTATCTATAATTAACCAGAGCCTGTCTGGTCTTTTACTTCTCAAGGTAAGAGGGAACTGAAATATGGAATTCATCAGGTCCATATAGACAGCCAGAATTCAACTCCCTACTTGGAGAAGTATATTAGGGTATCCAGATCCTTCAAACAGTTTTTCTGTGGGTGCAGGGGTGATGCTATGTTTTGGTTTTTTACGTTTAAAGAGTGACAGGAAAATAAAAGATGGCTAGGGAAAGACTGGTGTTGTTTGTTTGTTTCTACTATAGACCAGCTAGTGTACTCCAGTGGAAAGTAAACCACAATCTTTCTTTCATGGTTTGATGTAAAAACACCCTTAGCCACAGGAGAACTGAGAGACAGCATTGTCTTTTCTTGCAAGTATAAGGCAAGCACAGTGTAAAAAGCAATGTAGAAAACCCCAGCCCAGTTGTATACCATGAAAACCTTTCTATAATGTAAACACTTCTGTTTCTTGAATATTACAGCTTTATCACCAATGTAATAAACATTCAGTTTGAATCCATCCTTTCAAACTGAGTTATTAGATATGGCAGAACACAAGCACATGCTGTGCATTGTTGGCACTCAAAAGACCTGGTGACTGTATCAGTACCGGAACCCAAATGAGTGTGATAGAGCTTTGCAGGAAACAAAAAGAAAACAAAAAGCAGGAAAAAGATTAGGACATTTCAACAATTCCCAAATGCTATTTTTACTTCTGTGGGACAAGCATTCTAGTGACTGCCATGTTCTGGATATTTGTCCAAAAATCCTGCATTTTAATGGATACTCTGAAGGTCAGATCCCAAGCTGGTCAAAAACAACAGCTCTTTAATGATGTAAGCCATTTTTGCCTAAAAACATCTGGGATGATACATGAGTCCTTAGGAACACATGAGTTTATAATTTTAAGAATTGAATTATTAAGTATGCTTGAAATAAGCTTAGGAAACATTTTACTTAGCCTCCTGACTAGACATTTATTTGTAGCTAACGAAACATAATTTTACACACCAGTAATGGAAAAATTAATGTGATGGAGACTAAATTGATACTTACCCAAATAAACAATATATATATATTTTTTTAACAAAAAAATAAAGGGGGGGGGCCAGAACTGAAAAGAGTATTTCCTAGTCTGTCAGTAAATATGCACAGATATATACTTCTAGATTTTCCAGATTCCATAGAATGAAAACTTGATTAAGAAAGCATTATTAAATCTACCTTTGTAATTAGTGTAAATGTGTTCTTACTGTTCTGTAATAATACATGCAGAGTTAACTCCTTAAGTCAGTTTTGGAATCATGGAAATTTACAGCTGAAACGGAACTATTCTCATCTACTTCAGCTGTGCAGATTTGGTCAGCAGTAGAAATCTAAGCACTATGTCAGCAATGACATATGATGCAAATGGAAAGAGAAAACTTACATATGTAAATGCAACACTGCTAATATATTGCTAATAATAACCACTCATGTATGCTAATAATAGTGATTCCAGTTCAAGTGTCAGGTCCCATCATAATGGGCAGTCTACAAAAGCTGAAGGTGAATGTCTCCTCTGTAACATTTATTAGTAGACAAGAGCAAAACAGAGAAAGGAAGAAATGGAAAAATATCCAAAATGCTTTTTTTTTTTTTTCAAACAGAGGAATGGGGGCATATAAACTGTCTGCTAAAGTGACTAAAATTGTGAAGGAATAATAAAAAATGAATTCCTGTCTCCTGATGGAGACTTAACTAACATGGAAAAACTTTGTAATATGTTATAAACAAACTCATTAAAATCATGCCAGCCTTAAGGATGAATTTGTATAATAAAATGTGGTATCCTTTAACAAAGCAACAAAACCCCCTGCTGCTGGAACAGAAGAAATTTTGGGTAAAAGAGCTTGTTCTAATGAACTGTAAGAGCCATTGTGGTCTTAATGAATGCATTTGTTAGGAGATGATTACCAGACTCTGTCAGTGTGTAGCTAAAAGGAATAACTTTTTAACTAACTAGATTTCAGCTTTTATAAAAGTATTCTAAACTGAATTGTGATGGATCTGAAGTATTCATTGGTTAAATCTATTTCTCTCTCTTGAGATAACAGTTCCTGAGCTTTACCTTTTTAATTCATTTATATATGATGATCTTTGTGAAGGACTTGTGTTTTCTCACTGTATTTGTACTCTTTCATGGAAAGAAGAGGGAGAAAATTGGCTAGATTATAATTTATGAGTTATCAATTTGTCCTTTGCATTTTTAGGAATGGGGTCTGAGTTTTATCCCTTTACAGTCGGCTTTACTAAGACTTAGTCCCAGAAAACATGTTCCTATCAAGACTGCTGTTCACCTAGAGAGATATCATTGCTGTATCTTCATCCTTCCATCAATAATCAGCTATGCTCTGTACCACACTCCTACTCACTCTATAACCTATTTTGAAAGCTTTAAACAAAATAGTTTTATACTCCATCATCACCTCTGAAAACAAATCAGTTTAAACGTTTCCTGGTTGTGACATGGGCTTCCCAGATAATACATTCCTGAGTCCTATTAGATTAATTCTATATATATTCCAAAAAGACATTATAGGAGTTCATCTAGTGACAGCTTTTACCCTGCTTTTCCTTCAACCGAAATCAGGTCTTTATTCAAACCAAGAACTTCTGCGCAATACTATTTAAAACTTTAACTTTTCAAGAAAGAAATTAATTTTAATCTCTCTTCCTGCCTTTGAGTGGGTGAACTGACAGCTATTCTCAATTTCCACCAAGTCTCTGACACAGAGATGCACATTTAAAGATAGTAAACTGAGCTCCTCAATGGCACATATAAAAAAAATTATCAAAATGGAATCATTGAGGATTTTTATAAAAACAATATCAAAATGGAATCCTTGAGGATTTTTATTCTGACACATTACTCATGGTGCTTTATGGGAAATAGTTAAGAGAGATTGTCTGCTGTCATAAAACCAGCCTAAGTATTTGAAAGCTGCTCTTTTTCTATGCCCACTGGTTTTAATTTTGGATTTTATTGAATATTTTTGGGAAATGAAAAAACAAACAAAACCAAAAAACTGTGCTGAGGTGGGGGTGGGGGAAGATGCTGCACTAATAAGTAACCAGGTCCAATGCAAATTTTGTCAATATTTGATACAAGTGTGTATTTCAGGTTACAGAGTAAAACAAAGTTAATTTTCCCTTTCTTTGATGGCTAGGTATTATCCTTCCTCATAAGTATGCCTATTAGCCCAAGGAACGTTTAAGAGCTGCTTAGTTGTTTAGTTTGCCTATGAGTGACAGCCAAGGGTGTACAAGAGATTCATAACATGACACTCAAGAATGATGCAAGTTTTGTTCAAATGCAGACTTTAAACTAGACAGTTTTTATTTTAACTAGAAATATTTTTTCTAGAGTGAAAGTTTTCAAGAGGTCACCATGATTACACCATGTCACTAACATGACATGTATTAGGAGTTGCATTGGGAATATGTTTAAAAAAGAGGCAGAGACCATGTCATGCTGCAGGCTAAAAAGGGAGGTTATTTTTTCTGGCACATTGTTGAATCCCTGCTTTTGCTTCATGTATTACACTGTAATTGTTCTGTGTACCGGCGGGGAGGAGAAGGAGAAAAAAAAAGAAAAGAAAAGAAAGTAAAATACACTGTTGAGCTACGGTTCTAAAGCACTGAATGAGCACTAATGGCATGACTATGTTGCACAATCCAACATCACGTCAAAAGTCCAGAGTGTGTCTGAGCATGCTGGCATACCAACACAGCACAGGGCAGTACCACCGCTGTTGGCAGTGTCCACACCAGCATGGGACACCACATGCTCCTTGGTAAGCACTGATGAGCCCTGTGCTGGCATGGCTTTCTTGCTGCCAGGACTCATCTAGCCTCCATGATGCTCTGTGGAAGAGACATCATAACAAGCCTTCCCACCACTCCTAGAAGGCAGTTGCAACAACCATAACTGATGGTACACCATACTCCTGAATAGTTCTACTTTTTCATCTTTTACATTCTTTACAAATATATCTAGAGCAGCATATACCAAACTGTACTTCAGAAGGTAATATTACTATGCTCCTGCCAGTAGTTTGTTCATGTGATTGTTCTTTTTCCTGATAAAGCCCTCCTTAGTGAAAACAACAGTATTTTGCGATAACCCTGGTTTAGTAGTCATGCCCTAACAATGCTTACAAAAGAGGAGGCAAGAAAAGGAATATCAACCTAAACATTGTTCGATAGTTTAGGTGAAAGATATATGTTAGGCAGATTAGCCTTTTCAGAACTGAGCTATGTGTGGTTATACGCTAGGACTTCATCTTTGAAAACTTAATGTTGGAAATTGAAACCATGTTTGATAATATTAAATGCTCTGCAACAATGCTGGGTTTGGAGCATTGTCTGTACAGAGGCTTCACTGCTCATTCCCATCTCTTCACCTTGCTTTTTCTTCATTTTGCCACACACTGCTAACAACATTTGAGAAATTATGTGAAAAAAATTAGACAGCTACAAAAAAGACAAAAAGACCTTTTTTCCTTCATCTTTTTTTCTTTTTAAGCTGGCATTTTTCTGTAATTAAATTCATACCCAGCTATAAAAATACCTGTGCCGTGCTGGTGCAGTAGTGATGTGCAATGCACGGACAGCAGAGAGTGTTTTAAATTAATCTTGCTCCTGAACAGTTTGTGTGCTAAAATCAGAGCCTAGGGGAAAATTTCAGACTGAAATCTCTGGATTTAGGTGGTTGAATCAATTTTTGGCACTCCATTTTCTGTATCCAACATAAGCATACTACTTCCCAACAATTGCAGAGATGTTCTATGTTATACAGAACAGTGATGCGTACAGATTCAGTGATCATATGGGCCATATAATAGCTACCTGTGACAGGTTGGCTAAGGAAAAACAAAGTCACCAAACAAGAAACAAATAGTAAGACAGATAGATCATTCAGTCATTACTGATTTTCGCTTTTCCCAGGAGACAACTGAAGTTAATAAGAATCTTAGACCGTTTCCATTACGGGACTCTCCAAGGAGGTATGTGTGTGGGGAGTTTGTTGGCCAAGCTATGCTGAAAAACAAGAGAATGAACTCCTATGAATGTGTCTTTGAAAGTGAAAAATAGTAGAAGAAATGTTGGCTATGAATATGAAAGCTGACAGCAGATAAATATATTGAAAGGAAGAAAGTAAGTTGTCACTTACCTGCAACTCAAACTTTCTAATAAAATTAAGATATGGCAAAAACACCCCCAAAATTTAAATACTTTAAATACTTCACATATTTTATTTTTTATTTCAGTGGGTTTGAAGTTCTGTCCTACTTCTTAGAAGCCTCCATTGTACAGATACAGAGAAAATGTCAAAAAAATTTAGACACTGTGGCACTGTGACACTTTCAATTTGCTTAGTATTCGGGTCACTTTTTTCTAAGCATCAAAGACAAAGAGGCTTGGAAACTGATGGAAGTGGAAAAATACTTTCTGGCCTTAGGCATTTGTTTACTAATCATAGGGTGTTGCTCAGTGAAGTGATTCACTTTTAATGGGTTGCTTAGCTGTGTAGACCAAAGGAAAAGGGGAAAAGTACAAACAGTTTGGGTTATACTTATCCCAGTGGCTCCATTTAAAATACTCATAGACAGATCTTCAGCTGTTCTAAATTGTAATAATTACACTGACATCAAGGGATTAATGTCCAATTACATCATCAAAGTATCTTATCGTATTAGTATTTATCATTAATTTGGGGGAATTCGTAAATAGGTACTATTAGAGGTATTAGTTCATGGCATCTATAGTGATTTACAGTTAAACCATTTAGATGAGAAAGGAAATTTTAATTTCTGGGGATAGTGAGTGAATAAAATAAATCTCTATGAGCACCTCTTCAGCTCAATACTCTGATTTATTGCTTTAGATAGCATTTAGATTGCTTTGATTAGCTTTTGATCTTCTGGAGACTTAATGACCCATGACCAGCTTTAACTTCCACCTTTTCCTGTGTGGGCTCTGTAACATCATGCCAGGGCTGCTCACCACCCAACTGCATGTTTCTGTGTAGCCTGCCGACAGAAAGTTGAGCAGATCAGGCCTGGCACCAAGAAACTGCTTTTGTGTGGGCAGACAGCTCATTCTGGGCACGGACTAGTCCTGGGCTGGGCACAACTGTATTGTCTGGGAGGTCTGTGTGTAAGGAGAGGCTCACAGATCTTCCCAGCATTCAAGCCTCTCCCCAGTTATTTTAACTGAAGTATTTCAACCAAGCATTATTCCTGTGTTTTTCCTTTACAGGGTGTACGCCCATCTTTGTCCTTTCATGCCACAGTTATGGCTCATTATTGTACAATTAAAGTAGCATCTCCCTACCTTTTAAGTTGCTCCCTGTCATGTCTATCTCTGAGTTTTATCTCTGTCTATACGAAGAAGTATTACAGACATTAGGCTGCCTAAATGAGTGTAGCATATTTTCTGAATGCTCTGACACCAGGTTAAGTGCAGTATCTATTTCATGAGCCAACTAAACAGGAGCTCTGGGTGAGCTAAAAGTTCAGACTAATCACATCCACATGTAACACTGTGTACACTTATATTAATCATTATAATAACACTCTGTACTTAAAAGACTGCAACATAGTGTGTAGCCATGATCTTGTTAAATAAACTTATAAATTCTTTGATTCTCATTAACAGCCTCTTAAAGAGGCGAGACATATATACATTGTTATGCATAATTACTTTGTGTACATCACACATAGTAAGCATTACAGTGTATGCTTTCAGGTCAGCAGAAGTTTTTAAACATTTTTTTTTTACTATAAAGTTGCTAGATTTGATTTAAGCACAGATGGTAATTTGGGGAACTTAAAGGAAAATCTAACCAACCAATTTTGAAAAATTATGAAAATCCCACCTTTTCAGCAGTAGAAGATATAGAAAGCTGTATTTCTGCCCTATTTATCCAGTTCCTGTTAAATAGGGGGTTCTTTCTTTGAAAACCCTTCTGCCCTAAAGTATTTGCTCATTGCCTCAACTCAAGCATATTTTCAGTATCATAAGGTATTTTTTGCCTTATTTGTTGTCTCCATGAGAAATGTCAACTTATTTAACAACAAAAATCCAATGATAATTTGTGAAGAAGATTTGGAATCTTCAGTAGAAATCAGTATTCCTCACCAAGTTTTTTTGTTAGTCAAAAAAATCAACCACGTGGTGCTAAATAATTTCTGTTAAAAGTTTGCCATGATGACCATGAGAAAATATATAAACAAATAAATGAAGATAAATATCTCATTCAGCAGACAACATAGAAATAAACATTTTAGTTTTGGAAAGGTATCTTTATCTTCCACTTTCTCAGTTACAGAATACCTCCTTTCAACAGCTTTAGTTCTCTTTTTTTTTTTGCTGTTGTTTTTGTGATTAAATCCATGTCATCTGGAGAACACCAAGCTTTACATCTCTTGCTTTTTCTAAGGTATTAGAGCTTCCTTATCTTATTCAGTTTGCTTAACTAGATTGCTGAAGTTCATATTTTCATAAGTGGCATCCGACACTTTTTCTCTTTTTCCTTAAGCTCTGGTATCGGCGAGTTTAATTGATGTTTTTTAATAAGGATTTATTTTCCTTCTTGGCCACTAGATATTTATAATGTCAACATTGGCTTCATCTTGAGTGCAACTGATTGCATGTCATAGATAAAAGGGAAAAGGTCATTATTCAGTAAATGTTCACTATTAATAAGATGTGCTGAATAGACCTTATAATAATTATAAGGGAGTTTAGTAACATCTTAATATAGTCATGCTTCTTTTATAGCTAGAGGAAACAGAAGATTTGAAAAAATGATGAGAACTTACACTTTCATGTGGAACAGAAGGTCATTCTGTTCATGAAGAAAAATGGATAATTGAATAAATGTTTTTGTTTGAATTCAAAGTTTTTACTTATAATAATACATTACAATCAGAAGTTAGCAATTATGACCAAAATCTTCTCCTTGTCTTCCTATGCAAAAAACCCCACCAAAACCAACCCCATAATGTGGAGTTTCTTATTTGTTTGTTTGTTTGTTTGAAGTCATTACATGTCACATATGTGTTTTGTTGATAGCCGCATGCAATTATCCACGTGTCTAAAACCTACTGCACAACTATTCTTATTTACAGTATTAGTAAATTAGTCTTATTTACAGTAGTAGTCTGTCTGCATAAGGTTGCTACTAGTTTCTTTCAAATTTTTTACCTCTGAATGAAGGGCATGGTCTGAAATCCATTAAAAACATTTGAGGAAACTGATTATAAAGAAATAGATAGGGGGTTTATTACCAGGACATTTAATGGGTCATGTACTGAAATTCAGAGGATGATAAGTTTTATTGTAACTAGACCAATTATTCTAAAAGTAGAAACTTAAAGAAAAAGAATCTGTGTGAAAACAGAAACTTCCATAAGAAGCTCCAAATATTGAAAATGATCCTTTAACAAATATTTCCTTTTTCTCTGTATAGCTGTGTGAGAGCAAAAAACTGACATTTGCATTTTGGGAGCAAAAGAAAAGAAAACTGAAGGGAAAAATATCAGATTATATTTGAAATCTGCAGATGCAACATGCTACATATGGCAGAATTCCATACGCTAACTCTAGCATACATTATTGCCCCTAATCCAAACATGTTCTTTTAATTTGATACTGTCTAAATGCCAGATAGATGTTTGTATTTGTCTAGATTCTTAGAATAAAGGCTGCAAGTTCTTCAAATACCAGCAAAACTCACACACGGACTATAAATTATATAAAGTTATTTAAATATTCAGATATTACGAGTGTATGTTTTTTGCAATTACTACTAGTAGTGGCTTATTTAGTAAACTGAATTTGAGTTATTGTCATGTATTAGGTTTGCGTGGTGAGATTTTGGTAGCAGAGGGGTACAGGGGTGGCTTCTGTGAGAAGCTCCTAGAAGCTTCCGCCCATGTTCAATGGAGCCAATGCCAGTCGGCTCCGAGATGGACTCAGTACTGGCCAAGGCTGAGCCCATCAACAATGGCAGGAGACCCTCTGGGATAACATATTTAAGAATATGGGGAAAAAAAACCCTGTGCAACTGCAGCGAGAGAGAAGAGTGAGACTGTGTGAGAGCAACAACTCTGCAGACACCAAGGCCAGTGAAAAGGAGGGGCAGGGGGTGCTCCATGCACAAGGCAGAGGTTCCCCTGCAGCCCATGGTGAAGCCCACGGTGAGGCAGGCTGTGCCCCTGCAGCCCATGGGGGTGAGCGGTGGAGCAGACACCCACCTGCTGCCCATGGAGGACCCCAGGCCAGAGCAGGTGGATGTGCCCAAAGGAGGCAGCTGTGAGCCTGGGGGAAGCTCATGCTGCAGCAGTTTCCTGGCAGCACCTGTAGACCCATGGAGAGAGAAGAGCCCAGGCAGAAGCAGGTTTGCTGGTAGTTCTGGTGACCCTGCAGGGCCCACACTGGAGCAGTCTGTTCCTAAAGGACTGCACCCTGTGAGAGGGACCCACACTGGAGCAGTGTGTGAAGAACTGCAGCCCACGGGAAGGGCTCACACTGGAGAAGTTCATGGAGATCTGTCTCCTGTGGGAGGGACCTCACATTGGAGCAGGGGAAGAGCGTGAGGAAACCTCTGCCTGAGAAGACAGAGATTCTGAGAATTGACAGAGACATTGTGTGATGAACTGACCGCAGCCCCCATTCCCCATCCCCCTGCACTGCTCGTGGGGAAGAGGTAGAGAAAATTAGGAATGAAGGTAAGCCCAGAAGAAGGAAGGGATGGGGCGAGGGCCTCTTAAGATTTGGTTTTATTTCCCATTACCCTACTCTGATTTGATTGATAATAGATTCAAACTAATTTCCCCAAGTCAAGTCTGTTATGCCCGCAACAGTAATTGATGAGTGATCTCTCTGCCCTTATCTTGACCCACGAGCCTTTCATTATATTTTCTCTCCTCTGTCCAGCTGATCAGGATCCTCTGTCCAGGATCAACCCACTACAGGTCATTAATGAAATCCAACTTTAAGCACATTTTTTTTTTTCTCCAGTGAATCTTTAGCATTATTTTCTACATAACTAGATTCTTTTTAAAATTGGATTGCACAAAAATATTAAACTCATAAAACAAAAAAAAAAATTTGCATTGATATGTGACATTCTGCTGTCTGGAGACTTAGTTCAGTAAAATGACAATTTGGTACTTTGAAGCTAATACACCAATAAAGAAAAGAAATGTGACAAGCAAAGAGGACAATACAGATTATGGTAGAAATTCAATCTGAAAACTGGGTATCATAGCATTGGTACTTACTGGCTTTAGAAGAATGTTTTGGAAGCTTTGGATGATTTATTAGGCATTATTAATATTATTGTCTTGTGAAAATAAAATGGTCATTTAAAGTTCAATACTTTCCCTCAAGGAGTATTTACAAAATGTTTTGTTACCTCAGATAAATGATCTTTATACTATGTTCTATGAAAAAATGAGAAAACCATATTCTGCTCCATATTGCCAAACTAATACAGGCATCTATTTTAGAACTGTAAAAACTATACACTTCAACAGAAGATTCAGGACTGAATTAATATAAACCATGTAAACATTATAGAAAAAGACATTAAGACACTGAAAGGCTTTATTGTAAGGGATACAAAGGATTTTTGAGATTCAACATATTGTCCTACCTAAAATGATCTCAACATACTGGTACTTTTTTAAAAAAATGCATTAATTGCACATGCTTGTGACGCCTATACTTGCAGCAGGGAAGCACATTTTATGAGACTGAACTTCTGTAAAAAAGATTTGGAAAGATGCTTTTTATCTAACAAAGAGTGAAATTTGCACCTGCTGATCAGTTTCTTTACCCTGCATTCAACTTTCTAATTGTTGTTACATTAACTGTAAGAAGTGTTTAATTCAATAATGTGTTTCCATGCTCCCAGCTTCAAAATCTAACTTAGGAGAGTCGGAACATATAAATTCATTTCTCCTGCATTTTTTTTTTCCACTGTAAAGTTACAGACAGGTACTCATGATATTTATAGAGGGAATTGCACTGAAGGTGCCATTTCATGCTTTTGAAGAGTGTTCACACTGCAGTAGGAAATGGAGTTTACTACTTCTATTTTCCATGTCCCTTTAATTCAGGCACTGCAACATAGGCAGCCAAAGCACAGGAAGATATGTACAAGGGATTAGCATGTGTTCATGGCCTGGAAACATACATATGTAATACTATATGACAAAAAAACTCTAGATAAGGTGGCCTGAGAGTTTCTTAGGAGATCACATGTCCAGATTAGAATTAATGAACAAAACTTATATTTTCCACAGGACTTCTAAGCTACAGCAAACCATATGCATTAGACCTCCCTTCAGTCCAGTCCATTGAGATGGGAAACAATGATAATGCCCATGTCACAGCACTCTCCACACTATCGTGCTGCAACAAGGTCTTTTACCACCCTATCCCTTTGCTGCCTTCTCCTCATCTCTTCTCCTCATTCAGAGCATGCTTACTCTGCTCTTGCTTCTTCCTCAGCTGCTCTCCCTTCACTGGCTGCCCAACCCCTTAACAGAACCAGCCACAGCTGCACCTGATCTACATCGACCAGCCCCCCCACCCCTGAAGCCAGCCCACAGTTGTATAGTATCAATGCTAATTAACCCAGCTTCATTCCACTACATCCCTGCAGATGTGAGTGAACTGGTGTCCAGACAGCATGGACTGGGACATATACAGAGTGAGTTTCCGCTATCAGTCCCCAATACTAGTGTAATTAGAGCCTGAGGTTTTTTACACTGTGAGTGTAGAGAAATACGGACTGATTCTGTTGTGTGAATGGCAGACAGAATGAATTTTTAAAAGTTCTGTTGAGCACCTGCAACCATTCATGTCCAGTGGCTTTGTGAAGATGGCAAATGTGCGGTTCTATAGTAAATTTTGGTAAATATCTAGTGATATAATGAAACTTGAAACTTTTTCTGCAAGCATGTATCAATGTAAGTCTGGCCATGTATGAAGGTACAATTAGACACCTTTTAGCAGAAAAGAAAGGCAAGCCTTTAGGAGCACTCAACAAGTCTACTTCTTGCAAAGTTCAATATCATTGACAAAGTCTCACAATTTCCAGTCATGTGTGTAAGGTCTATTTATTGATTGCTATGAACAAAGCAATGCATTTTTTTGTAATATTGTTTTGAAAAGAATGAATATATTACCTATTTTTTTAAAAAAAATAAATCTTAGACATTTAAAATGGAAAACATCAGCTGAAGTGCTTTATGTTTTGTATAGTTGTAATCATTTGAAAACAAGATTGTAATGGAAACTGTTAAATAATCTCAATTGCCTTTAAATCATTACTATTTAACTACCTATGGAACTATTATTTTCAGAGAACACATAGTTCTTTTAAGAAGCAGGATTGGTTTGGAATACCAAGAAAGAAAGAATAAACATTTAAATGAAGTGAATAAACGTGTTAATAATCTCGTTTAGTGTATATAGATATGCATATATGGATCCTTGTAACTAATGTTATTAGTTATAATGTTATATTAATGTAACTCATTCAAAGCTGTTCTACAATCCCCAGATGACTGGATATGCAGGAGATAAAAAGCTGACTTCTGACCACCTCCACAGTCTCAGTTTATCAGCTACATACCATCTAGTTTCAGGCAGCACTGACAAACCCCAACTCTACATCAAATGTTTGTACAGTAGGAAAAGAAGGTGACAGGACAGAAGTGAGAATGAAAAATCCACTATCCATGGAGAAAAGGTGAAAAACATAAGAAAATTTTTGAAGGATTGTATCACATGCCTTGTGGCATACTGCCAAAGAAGAGTGGCTTGCATGGAGGTTTACTACCAAGGAAGAGAAGGGAAACTGAAAATTAGAGCTATTGGCCAAGAATGGGCAATCTTGGCAAGTTGCCTTGGCATCTGAAATTGTGAGTAGCAACAAAGTTTGAGTAGGGGTTTACCAGAGTGTCCTAAGTGAGAGACAAATCCAGTTACTCAGTACCCTGATCAGCTGGAGGGAAATCACTGGAGAGGCAGTCTTGCTGAGATGTTCTTTAATACAAAAGTTTTCATTGACATGGGATGGTTTGCACTGCACATCCTATTTATTAGATAGGACTTGATAATAATGCAATCTATCTTTCATAGTTTAATTAATTTCTTCAACTATGCCCAATACCTAATGTTGTTGAGTGACTGTAAATTGTATGAAATTTTCTAATCATACTGGTTTTTAACCAGGTCAATTACACATTTTATTGATGAGGCATCATATTAGTTAATAGTAATTATTTCAAATGAATGCTAATAATTCCATTTTTCCATAGCTAAACATATTTTTATAGCCATGAATATGCACAGCCATTACTTTTTGCTGACAATTTCAATACTAATGGGTCCTGTATAATAACAACTGATTTACTTCTAAGTGCTGAAATACAGCAGTTAATGCACTATGCACAAATACTTAGAAAGTAATTTGTTGAAAGCCAAGTGACATCTATTCCAGAGCTTTATATGCATTTCTGCAATGTTGTATCATATATATCTTTATAGACATACACATACATTTAAAACTTAAGCATTTTTATTACAAATATGAATTCTTTTATAACACTTAAGTAGAATAAAAAGTAAACTTTGCAAGTTGTGCAACAACCTCAGGAAACTAAGTATAGCACAATTCTGTGCTAAAAAGCTGAACATTAGAAAAAAAGGTATGACTTCTACAAAGGACAGGAACTAGTATTCTTTCCTTTCTAATTCAGGATTCCTATTAAAGTCTATAGGAATAAAAAAAGTGAAAAGATTAGAGAAAAAAAAGGTGATTAAAATAGAATCTAGCTGAATGTATTACTGTGTTTTTACTACTTGGCACAAGGTATCTTGTACTTCTTTAAGCTCTTTTGGAACATCTTAGGCTTGTCAAATTACTACAAAATAATTTTGCATTTAATTTAAAAAACCACAAGCAGATATACTACCAAAGACTGTAATCAATTTTTGCAATGCTAGGTTATGTTCATGTATCCTGAATAGCATAAATTTGCTAAACACAGAAAAAAATCCTTTTGTTTTTTCCTGATTATACTGGTAGCAAATTTCTGCTCCATTCCTGGTGCGCTGTTGTTTCCCTGATTTGGATTTCTCCTTTGAAAGGCATGGCTATGTAATGGAAACTGAAATAATTCATTACAGTACCTTTGCTTTGGTGCACTGTTGAAGACATATAGTGGGTACTGCAGTGCTGCAAAGTGTCTTATGTCTTACCTGAAGTGCCACTCTACACAGTCCCTGTTGAACACAGGCTGTGAGGGGGTGAGAGTTGCCCCAAAGCACTGCCCCGATAAATGACTCCAGAAGTATCCAGATCTACCCAACTCTGACTGACTAGAAACATTTGGTATTAGCTAGAAAAAAGAAGAGGTAACAGGCAAACACTATGTAACCACTGTTAGAGTCACTGTTAGAGTTGTGCAGCGCATTTGGGATGATAGAGCACACACTGATAGGGTAACAACTGCTAATTGGCCTTAGTTAGAGAAAAAAAATTGTGAGATCCCAGAGCTTCTAGCCTGTACTTGTGGGACAGTGGTGCCACACAGTCTGTATCAGCTTGGCAAATCTCAGCATGCTGGACTGGGCAGGAGATGAGCAGCTCAGAGAACCTGTTGACCTTACAATTTCAAGGACATCTGATCTATGAGCTTGCTTGTACCTCTTTCTTGAGAGGCCAGATGGATATAGATCCTGAATGTTATTTTCACTGCTTGTCTTTCTGAGAAGCACAGAATAGTTATGTGGTATCTTATTGCTGAATGTATTAAATGCTTGTTTTCATTCTGATGATTCTGCTTAAAACTTTATGTTGTATTATAGCAGAAATTTTCACCATTTTGAATTAACTAAATATGTGCAAGACTAAGAAGCTTACACATGAAAATTCTCCCTTCAATATTGGCATTAACTGATGATTCAGGATCACTCATCTATTAGTTTAGGACTCTCGTTTAAGTTTAACGCTGTTAAACGCTGTTTCCCAAGCTTCTTTCCTTTGTTGACAAACACAGGTAGTTCATTTTCAAGTTGTGGAGCTAGGCCCTAGGTTCAGGGCCTCTGGCATCACTACCTCACTTTTCATCTAAGCAATACCCTCAGATTACCACTTCCCATATTTCCAGTGTCCAGCCAGAGAGCACAAACCATTTTGTGTATGAAGAAAGAATCGTTTGAGGTACTCATGAACTGCCCTCATCTCACCTGAAACCAGGACAAGCTTGATCCTGATAGTAGGACTACACTGACTACCAAGGCCTTGCCAGCACAGAACCCCTTATGTCTTCCATAAATAACTTAATTCAGCCAGTTGACATATACAGGAGCACTGTATAGTGCCACATATTACCTATTTAGTAGCGTACAATGTGTGGAGACATTGTCTTCACAAGCCATGATCTTGATGCCTGCTGCTAGCAGATAGGATTGTCCATCTGAGAAGGGACTTGAGAATATCCTGGTTGATGGTTTCTCTTCTCTAACATGCCTGTGAAGCATCCCTTACCTCTGTTCAGTGTGCTGTTTGGATGAAACCACAGTACTGAATATCCCTCCTGATTTCTTTCTCTTGTCTTATACTTTTTGCCTTAGTTATCATCTCATCAGATAGACCCCTTGAGTTCCTGATCTTCAGACTTCTGGACAATTTAATGATCTCTGAAGAGTGGTGGGCTTTTTTCCCCCTCTAATCTTGACTGAACCCCAATTAGGGTTCCTTTGGCTCCTGACTTCAGAATCTCCTAAACAAATGTTTTTGTTCAGCTGAGACCCAGTGAACCATTACCTCAGCATGAAAGCAGGCCAGTGGATGTATGCAGGAAAGACTCCATGGTCCCCAACAACTTTTCTTGTCTCAGCCATCTTCAAGAAGTTACCTGTGAAGCTTCAAAAAAACCCCAAAACCACAAAAAAACCCAAAACAAAAACAAGCCAAAACAAACAAAACCCCAAAAACAACAACAAAAACCACCACACCCCAACCTAACCCAACAACAACAAAAAACCCCTGAAAAAAACCCAAACCCTGTTGGTTATACTTGATTGATGGTCGGTGGGTGGATGAGTCTTTTTTTGTAGACATTGTTTTTCATATAGACTTAAACATTCCAAACAGTTTAGTAGGTTTTGGACTACCTCATCTCTGCAGGATTCCAGGAACCACATGGTGGCAGAATCAAGCCTACAATCTCCTGTAAAAAGATCAATACAAGATTTCTTATTTCCACAGATTAATTGATGCATTTAGTCCTAGTCCGCATCTGCTTGACTCCTGTCTTACCTAGTTAGATTACTCTGGACTGTTATTAGCTATGTGACTTTGTATATTTGTGTCTTGAACGAAAAGTACACAATATTCTCTAAGGCTAGTTTAAATTGCTATCAAAGAATTAATTGATAGTGACAGTCCAGAAAAACCAAAGTTATCCATCTTTTGTTGATATGGAAAAATGTTAACAGCTAAATTTCATGTCATGAAACATTGGGAGCCAGAAATACAGGGAAAGGTATTTATGTTTGCTTTAAAGTAATTTAAATGGGCAAATAACTGAATGTGGAAAAAAAAATATATTTTAGCATACATAAATATCTGACAGATACACAGACATCCCTGTTTGAAAAGTTGGTCTTTGTATTTCTGTTGTGTTGATCTTGTTTCAAAAGTGTTATTCCTTTGGGTTAATGCACCTGTTTACCATAGTGTCTTTGTTATGCCAATGGCAAATCACCATGAACATCAGACAACATTTATACATTCTGCCAGAGCAAGTTTAAACACTAAAAAATGAAACAATTTGAATATTTTTTTTTCCTGTGGTATGTTGTTGCATTTTTTATCCTGATATAGAAAAGGGATGAGATCTGTAGTGTTTCAGTATTTTCAATATTTTTTTTTGTAGCTATGAAATATCTCAGGTGTACCCCAGCATAAAATAGACCTTAAAAAAACATTTATAGTAATTCTCTATATATCATCTCCTAAAAAACCCAACTGCCTGGGGATTGTTTCAGCTTGCACATCAAATTCATCTGTACTCTCTGCACTACAGATTGGAAATTTTGCATTCAGGTAACATTCTTGCTTACTTATGTTGCTTAATTTCTTCTACTGTAATGATGCTTTGATTCCAGATTCTCTTTTGATGAACTTTAATATAAGTAACCCCTGACTGATGTATTTATTATGTGAAATCATTAACAAAAATCAGCCCTTCTTTTGAGGTTCTTATACATGGGAAATAATACATATAATTACACAAATATATATGTATTTTTATACAGTTTTATATATATTTGTATATAATATGCTGTTTATACATGCATATACAATAAAACGTGTATGATCAGATATTAATTGCTTATAAGTTAAGATCTAATACTTTCCTCTTCTTTCTCAACCTCATCTCCTCCAATGCAAATGCATCCAGAATATTGTATGGGAGACAGTATTTTTAGAATTAAGTTACTTATACACTTATAATATGGAATCACAGAATTATAGATTTGTTTAGGTTGGAAAAGACCCTTAAGACTGTTAAGTCCAACTGCAAACCTAACATTGCCAAATCCACCATTAAACCATGTCTCTAAGTGCCGTATCTAAGCATTTTTTAAACACCTCCAGGAATGGTGACTCAACCACTTCCTTGAGCAGCCTGTTCCAAAGTTTGACAACCCTTCTCAGTGAGAAAATCTCCCCTACTATCCAATCTAAACCTCCCCTGGTGCCATTTGAGGCCCTTTTCATCCTAATATTTTTTTATCTGGGTAAAGAGACTGACAACCACCTCACTGCAACCTTCTTTCAGGTGGCTGTAGAGTGCAATAAGGTCTCCCTTTAGCCTCCTTTTCTCCATACTAAACAATTGCAGCTCTCTCACCTGCTTCTCATAAGACCTCTCTAGACATTCACCAGCTTCATTGTTTTCCTTTGAATGCACCAACAGAAATTTGTGTGTACTTTACATACACACAAATATGATTATATGTAAACTTTATAAACTGCTGATAAATTTGTCCAGTAGCTCTTTTGAGAGCTACAAGAGAACACCATAATTATATCATCTGGTGTCTTTAATAAACTCTATTTGAAACTATGTCTATCAGAATTCTAAGCTCTAAGAGAAATTTAGCATTTTGAAAGGTGTCCAAATGTAATACAAATTATGAAAAAAATGTGTTTATCCTTAACTAAGTCATTCCATTTGTTAATATTTATCCTTCTTAAGTAAATTTATCTTATTTCTAAACAAAGTTTTAAAGCAATAAATGTCAAATATTCATTCTCAGTATAGTCACAAGTTTTGCCTGAGTAAAACGCAGTGTCTCTGTTTTGGGCACTGAATTGAAAAGAGGACCAAATTGGCAGAAGAGTGGGAAAGAAGCTTTTACATATCTTTGAAAATCTGGGATACTCATACTAGCTGGTTTAACTAGGAAAATTAACAGACTTCCTTTAGGAGGTATGGGGGAAAGAAACAGACTTTCTTTGAGTCATAGTTAGCATTTCTGAAGAAAAATTCACATGGCATGAGGACATGAGAAAGAGGTCACTGGATCATGAGATCCCTATTGAAACAGAATAAGGTCTTAAAAAAAAAAAGATTAGTTGGGATAAGTTTGGTACAATGCTCTGGGTGATGCTCTCTGTGTGTTGAGAAAGGAATGTACTCTGAATAATTAGAAAAGATAAGGTGGGCACCTGAAGGAAATAAGGAGACCATCAAGTCAGGAAATCCTTGAACAAAGAAAATTGAAAGGTCTACTCCACCTAGATCCCACCTATTGTGAATGGAATGATTAGGTGTCAAAATCA
>JAVJGJ010000014.1:103164644-103177963 GCA_035590215.1 Microhierax caerulescens
ATGTGGGCACATTTGGAGTGATGGCATTTTGTCTTCCCAAGTGACCATTATTCGTGATGGAGCCCAGCTTTCCTGGAGATGGCTGAAAACCTGCCTACCCATGGGAATTTGTGAAGGAATTCCTTGTTTTGCTGTGCTTGCATGCACGGCTTTTGCTTTACCTATTAAACTGTTTGTCTCAACCCACAAGTTTTCTCACTTTTACCCTTCTGATACTCCCCCATCTCACTTATCAAGGAGTAAGCAAGTGGCTTTGTGGTGCTTAGTCGGTGGTTGGGATTAAACCATGAAACAGGCAGAAGAGGACTGTAGGTTTCTGAACGAGTGCAAATCCTGTCCTATTTACAGATCTACATCTAGGCTAGCTATTAGCAACTTCATCAAACTTTTGCTTACATCATTGGCAAATTACTTAGTTGAGAAGAAATGCAGGCCTGGCTTGTCTGGAGGAAGAACTGCTGTGGAAACTGTGACAAAGTCATGGAGACCTATTAGTGGAGAGACCAACGTGTACTATGAATATTTACGACACAAAACATCAGGATGCATTTGCTAAGCAATTATTGACTTATTCACCCAGAATTTCGGATGAAGTGCTTTGTAAATTGAAAGGAAAAGGCTTTTACTTCTGCTAATCTCCTTCAGTGAAAGACACTTAGTTTTGCCGTTGACTTTCCATAGCATCAAAAGCCATTTCTCCAGGCATCTCTGATGACTAACATTGCAAAGATGTAAATTAATAAATGAACATTTATAAAAGCCTTCGGTTACTAAATGCACTCATTGAAATGCTGAATTTCCTTTGACTGACAGGTATGTACCCAAAAAAAATGACCGCCTTATTAAACTTTAGAATATTTAATTAATTACTTTTACTTGCAAATGTTTCAAAATTAAGTGCAAAGTGCACTATACTATTAAAACATGCATAAAAGCAACCATATTTGGTTTAATGAGTTTAAAAGGCATTTTGTGAGGGAGCAGGCAATCATTCATAATACCAAATCTAGAGAAAATCAACTTAATGGTTTTAATGACCTGTGAATAAATTGCACAGAAAAAAGCTTACAAGACTTGTCATACCTAATTTTGTTGTAAAAATATGCTTTATTTTCAGATTCTGTATTGAAGGTGTTACCACTTATACGTTTGTTTTTGTTTTTTTTTCTCCAAGGAGGATTTCACCATTTTGTGGCTCTAATACCCCAGGGAAAGAGGGCTTTTGTATCTGTGTACCATCATCTTGCTTAGGCTTTAGGGTTAATGCAGCTCCCAATACTTAATGGAACAGGGACAAAATGAGCATTGGAGCCCCTGCTGAGCAAGTCAGCAAAAGTTAAAAGTATCTGAAATTGTAAGTAGCTATGAAAAGTGATTGCAAGTTAAAAGCCTGCTGCTTTCTCTTAAAACACTGCAATAATGTGTAAATTAAGCTGTATAAGAAAGGGATAACTCTTAAGTGGCTTGGGTTCTCTGTACATGGAGATTAATTGCTAAGCCATACTGGATATTTTCATATGGGAGAGAGAGAGGGACAGAGAGATCAGAGGAGATGTCAATTATTTTATAGCATTAACTTATTAAAGGATGGGTTTGGCTGTAATTCCTTATGTGATGCAAAGTATATATAATTGTTAAATAATTAGTACACATAAGAGTAAAGCTAGTGTCATACAGAGCTGCTTTCTATGCTTTTCTACAAGAAGCACACAGAGGATTGCACTAGCAGGGATCTGGGATTTAAATCAGTCACTTCCATTCATTGCTTTAGAAGACCTGAGGGAATCCCAATATAAACTGAATAAGGGGTTTGTTTGGCTTTACTAGTTGATTGTAAGGATGGTGTGGAGGAATGACATTTTCCAGCCCTGTTTGACTATCTGACAAATAAAATAACTATCTAAAACACCCACAAAACCTGTAATCTAGTAGGGTGTGGGGTTTTTTTTGTTTGTGGTTTTATTATTATTATCATTATTATTATTATTATTATTATTATTGTTGTTGTTGTTGTTGTTGTTATTATTATTATTATTATTTTGTTTAAATATCCTTTTCCAGTCACAGGTTATATTGACATTGGCTCTCTATGTCACTATGTTTCTGTGGTCTATGAAGATTTGATCTAAGATGTTTCATGATTGTGTGTAGTAATGTAAATTGGAATAGAAACAATTCTTCAGCAAATATATTGATTTAACTGTTTTCTTTTCACTTTGGTGTGTTTCATTGTTATTATCCTACTTCTCTATTGTCATGTTATGTGTATGAGTCTGATGCATGGCTCAGAAAAAAGCCCTCTCATTGAGTCATGAGTTTTAGAAAGGACCCCCCTTGCTTTCTAAACTTCTCAGAGAGGAGTCCAGGTGTGGCTAGATCCAATCTTTGTCTCAGACATGATAAATGGTTTAGGTCAGGGGTCCTCAAACTTTTTAACTAGGGGGCCAGTGCGTAGATGAAGTGGCAGGCAGTCATCTACAGCTGCTTGGTTTCCCCCCCAACCCCTGACGGGGGGTGGGGGGGTGTCGGGGGGGTGTCTGTAAATACTGGAGGGCTGGATTGAGGACCTTGGGGGGCCGTATACCCCCCCGGGCTGTAGTTTGAGGACCCCTGGTTTAGGTCTATGGGATACAGCCACTCATCAGAATCAACATTTGCCTGTCAGAACCCAGTTTAAGGACCTTCACTGAAGCAGTTCCACAGAGTTGAAAAAGAGATGGTTTATTAAGGCAACAGATATAACAAATTCAGAATTGTGGTTAGTAAATACACTTACTGCAAAAATCAAGCTTGACTTAAGAGTTCAGTGCTTTTGTTAACGATACCTCCCTGGGTGACATCTGACATAGTTGGAGGTGCAAGTCTGACCAAAGAGGTGTCCCTGCTTGGGGCGGAGAGAGGCTGAGGTCCATTGACCGGGCTGGTGGTTGGAGTTCCCAGCTCCAAATAACATAGTCTAAATGCCAGGTGCATACTCCTGTTGAAGTGTATATTATAAGTAAATTATTATATTATTATAATTATATTATAATTCAGTTACTGTGTGGTGATTGGCCCTTTAGCAAGGACTGTCAACTCTGGAAGGCCTGTGGGGCCCAATGGTTCAGCACAGGGCAAGTGATTCAGTACAGATTTATGCGGGTCTCCCTGGCTTCCTGCTTCAGTAAAAACTGAAGCAAGACCAGGCTGAGGCTCCTGCCTCATGCCCGGTGTTATTCAGTTGGGTTGATTGTTAGACCACATCTGCTACCTGTTTTGTGAGATAATCATGTTGCTCAAGTCAAACCCCTGAATGATTCAACTCTGAGTTGGATACAGCCATCACAACCAGATGCATCCACTATGACCACCACTGGTGTTTATCACTTGGGCATTGTTACAGAAATAAAGGTAAGGGTGGGGGGAGAGACGGGGAGAACACTGCCACATGTATGATGTAGACTTTTGAGACTCATTTTATACAGCAGATAAGCAAGTACATAACAAGTAGTCTCACTGAGTTCTATTTAAATAAATAATTAAGATTAGGTTTTAGTTCTGTTCTGATTTAAGTATTATATACCTAGTTAGTATAACACATCTGTTTTAACAGTTGATGTACTACACATATTTATACTTGAATTTTGCATTTCATCTCAAGTACTAAGATGTTTTATTACATTGCTGACTAAAACTCCCATGAAGTCAAGATATAAAAGCTCCCAATCTTATGTTCAGCAGGTTACTGTGGTTTGGCTGTCTCTGAGTACACATAGAGTTTTGACAACAATGCCATACTGCCAAATCAGATGTGGGACCTATACAGAGGAAGTAAAAGTTACACGGAAAGACACAAAAATGTGCTTAGAAAGATTTTAGTTGATTATGTTGTGTTTAAAAAAAGAGGATTTTTCTAAGTATATTCAGTGATTCAGAAACTTAAACTGCCATGGTAGGATTTATTTCCAAGATTGTCTCATAAGTTTTTTAAGAGAAACAAAAGGCATGTAACTGTGGGAAATAAAGCTGCAGAAAACTTATGGGTGAAATCATAACACATTAAACCCAATGGGACAACTCTCAATAACTTCCCTATTACCATAATTCTAACCTGTAACAACAAAAGAGAGGAAGGTAGTAGGACTGTTTTTTCAAGCTTCCTTTAAATTCAGAATTTAAAAAGTCACAAAGGCTACTTTTTCATCAGTTAATACTTGTTGCAAGAACACCAAAAGTGAGTCTCGTGAGCAAATATTTTAAAGGAACTGCTCCTATTTTGTTGTCCAAACCATATGAGAACTTTCTTTTATGCAGAAACTTTGTCTTTTGCTTAGATATTGATTAGTTCAGTCAAGTTCAAAATGACTGCAAGATTCTACACAAGCAGGTCAGATGTGATTTATATAAAAGAGACCTATGTTGGTCAGAATTAACCTTTTGTTCTTTTCTTATCAGATCCTCTGGCCCACTCATAATAATGATCAGAGGAACACTGTAAAACAAAAAAAGGGATAAATATAAAAAAGACCTGATGACCAGGTGAAGAAAGTAATTTATGTGGTATTATAGTTTTTTAAACCTGAAATTTCACTTGTTATTCCCAGATGCCTACCTCATATGTGGATAAACAAATATTACTAAATCTAGATAAATATTTGGGAGAGGAAACAGTAGGAAAGAATATGGTAAAATACAGAGGAGGTAGAGTAAAAATACCACTCATCTCTCCCTAACAAAAAAGCACCAAAACCTGGGACTGAATAAAATGAGGAAAAGGGAGTGAAAATGTGATTGAAATGACAGGTAATAAATTAGAAATAGGGAATGAGTGAATTAACATTGGAAAGGGTGATTAAAAGAGAGTGAAGTGTTGCTTTAATAGTTCCATTGCAAAATGTGTATATATTCTAGATTTGTTCTTTTTTTTTTTTCCCATTTGCTTTAACTGCTTTCTTTCAAGAATGTCGTTTAGCATAATTTTATTTTCTCTTTGTCATCATTTTTTCTTCGCTTTTTCCTGTCTTGAATTTTTCACAGAATTGCTATATAATTCCCCTTTTTGGGAATCTGTATGCATAAAACAATCTCTACAGCTAAGGCAGCTGCATGAGAAACTTTTCAAGAGGCTGATGCAAAGCTTTTAGATTACTTAGGTATGTTTTTAATTAGATATTCAAATTTAAAAACAATGACAGGAATGAGAAGCAGAAAGGCATGACTAAGTCCTATCTTAAAACTTCACTTCCTTTTTGTATCCTTAATTGTAACAGAAAGTAAATTTCATAAGAGGACATACATCAGATACTTTCACCATGATGTATGTTCAGTGCTGTTAAACTAAAGAATAATCAGTATAACTGAAGATTTAAACCAGGTGGAAATATAAGGATTATTAAGGATACTATATGATTGAATCTGATAAGATTAATTTATCCAAATGCCTTGACCTTAGTCTTTTTTTGGACATTCACAAGTACTGTGTTTACAATCTATTCCTATTAAATTGTAACTGAAATCTCAAAAGGAATGTTATCAAAGAAATTACTAATGTTCTTTTTAGGTTTTTTTTTCCTGTGATTTTTTTTCCTATACAACAGAAAAATTGATGTGATGGCAGTGCAATACCTCATCATTTTTCTTTAATCAAGCTGATTTTGTTAAAATGCAATTTTGTTCATGAATAAATTTTCACATGCCATTGAACAGCTAGTCATATTGATGAAAACAAATACAATTTAATCCCTCTCCCAAACAATCCTGAGGACAAGTACTAAGATTTTCACAACTGTTTCTCGCCTTTCGAGGCTTTCCTTCATTGGCAGTCAGTATTGTACACTTTCTTTAATGGGTTACTGTGGCTGAGAATGCCTGTAAGGTAGTTCAGCATTAGTTTGGTAAGATGGTTAAAATATTGGAAAGCAAAACTTTAAAAATGAGAATAAAAATTCCAAAAATATTCAGTCATTTTTTGTTTGTTTGTTTTTAATCAATTACAGACTCTTATCCATATTTAATAATAGAAATATCACAGTTGTGATTAAAAAAGAAGTGTCCAGGAGGCAAAATGGAAATTCAGATGCATGGATAACCATTTATAGAGACCCTCACCCAAATATGCATGTGTGTCTGTGCTTAGTAAGGGTTAAACAATACCCTAAGCCCCCTCCATGAATGAAAGCACAGAATTTTAATGCTTCAGTAATCAGGATTTCTTGTTAATCTGCCCCTGATTTACTTTTTTCCCATTACTCACTGACAATGCCAACATTTTCATCTGGTTCTTCCAGTTTTTCTTTTCTTGAAGAAAAGTTGTATAAGTCATGGCCTCCCAATCACATGTTAACACAGTGATTTATTTGATTTTCAAGCAGGGACTGGTTTCTGTGCAAACATTTGGTCCAGCTCCATGCTTGTCTAAATTTTACTGATCCCCATCTGCTAGAACTACAGAAAGAACTGTGAAAGGTTTAGAGACATTTCTAAAGGGAGAAAATAATTGGAGCAAATGAAATAAATATAAATTGGAATCAGTCCTTGCAGACATTAAATTGAGTAAATAAAAATGAAAAAAATAAAGATAAGTATTTGCCATCTCATTTTATTTTCAGTGCTTGTTTTTTAGCTATGTATGTAAATACGTAACAAATAATATATTAGAAGTAGTTTAAGAAGCTCTAAAAGTAAATATCATCAAGAAAGTTTATTAAAAAGTTTGGAGATATTTGAATGTTTAAGTGTTTAGGTAAGAGAAAAAAGAGGAAAAGAAATCTGATTTAGCCCAAATCTAAATGCACTTATTCAGTCTGTAAATTTGTTTTAAGGTAGCTGATTATAACAAAGCAAGTAGATAAGACTGATAGAATCTGTAGCTAAAATGTATTTGCTGGTGCTTTGAATGATAATTCTGAAAAACATCAGTCTTCAAAATACAAAATATTCTGTCAAATTTTTACTTGTCAGGCATGTGTTATATTAGGGAACATGGGCCTTTCAACAGCTGAGAACAGTGTGGTTCTAATTGTCATCTGGCAGAATCATATAAGATTTCCAGCATAGAAGTAAATATTGAGATCCTTGCCTCTCAAGCAGAGTATGTCTGAAAACAGAGGTGAATGACTATGAATCCAGAGATAGAGGTGACTGTACAGTTTCCCCTGTGAACATTTGGAAAGTGTTGCTGCTAAGTGCAAAGCAGGGGCAGGGACACCTAGGAATCTTTTGGATTGGAGATGGTTTATTTGGTGGCAGGTGTGTGTTTTCTATTAAATGGGTACAGTTAACCTAATTTTTTTATACTGACAAGACATATTTAGAAATTTTACATCTGAGTGACTGTAGCACATCTTGTCATGACTGTTAACAGGGCTACTAGTATCAATTAATGCTGAACAGCGTAGTTCTTCATCCTTGGCATTATACAGTCCTTCATACAATACCAGGTGGACTCAGGCTCTCTCAGGGTAATAACTACGTGTTCTCTGTATGTAAGGTAATAGTGTCCTTGAGTTCTGGGAGGAATAAGACCTAACTAACCTCTACTCACTGTTTCTTTGTCTTCTCTCAAGTATCCATCTGTGTGACTAAAACTCGATTAGTTTATACTTTCCAGTACAACAGTAAAGCTTAGTCTGGGTAGCATGTTGCTGGACCTTCTGACATTTATGTGCCTCTCAGAGACAAGATGAATTTAGATGGAGTTTCTCATACATCTGTTTTCACTAAAATACCTTCTAAAGCCTGAGCTGCCAACTGTTAACGTGAAAAATTAAGGAGATTGTCCCTAGCTTCTGCTTACAGCTTGGCTGCTTTTAGTCTGCCCATGGCAGTGGGTATGATAAGGAAATAATTGCTTAATTTATTTGTTTATGAATGCAGCTTCTGGGTGATGGTGTGCATCTGGCCATGGTACTTTTCTTAATTCATTTCTGCAAAGAGCACAACACAGCTGTACTAGGTATGACAGAGGATAACTATGATCACTAAGAAACATTTGTCATTTTCAGCCACATCAAGTATAAAGTGATAGCACAGTCTGGTACAGTTACAGGGCAAGCAATTAACATCAATGAACATGTAATGATACACACATTTTTGAAACTTCCACAGATGTGAGCTACAGCACACAACTTTATGATGTGCTAAAGATAAATCTAGTATCATCTCATGTTGCTTGGGTAGCAGGTGAGCTCACCTGGACCATGCATTCAAAGGAGTTAAGGAATGGACAGGAAATTTCTGGCAGAGTAGCCAGATAAAAAATCCCTCCTGCAGCTTCTGGCTCCTGGAAAAGTACTTTTAAAGGCACAGTAGCTATGCTTTGTAATTCACCCCAAATTAGGAACTCATTATTTTAATATATACCTCCTTATCTGTCCCTGCCAAGAGACATGCATATCAATGGTGGATGATTATCCTGGTTGGAAACACATGTGCTGGCTGAAGGTGCTATACATTAAACTATTAATGACAGCTGTAGTGGAGGGCAAAAAATACTTTGAATTTAGTTCAAATCTGTAAGAGTTGTTGATAGAAGCCACAAATGGAGACTGCAAGATTTAACAGAACATGATGCCTTCCCTTACAAGACTCTCCTACATGTGCCTTGGATAGAAAAATGATAGCCTCTTGTTGGTATATCCTTTTGCCCAGATACTTAACTGAAATCACTGAAATGGGTTTGTGGTGATTGTAAATCAAAAGGATTGGTTTCAGCATCCTGAATGTGAATCAACTCTGGTCCAAAGTCCAAAGATGCCTGGCAGCATAAAGAAGATTCTCTGCCTCCTCAAGATGCTATGAGGTGATTGTGTCTGAGAAATGCTCAGTCCTTTAATGGGAATGCTGTTTCTATACGCAGTCTGCTCAGAGACATACGCTGCTCTTCTCTGGTACTGCCTTTATGCTGGGATCTGAAACACATCTACCAGGGAAAAAGACCTAAAAATAAAAGCTGTGAATGAGCTCGGAGGTGAAGAAGGACTTGTTGAAGGTCAAAAATAAATTACAAGTTTTTAAGAAATGTAAGACAAGCTAACAGACAAAGATGAACAATTAGACAGTCAGAATGACACAGAAATAGAGGTTTGTAAGGGTGTGGAAAAGGAGGATGCAACACTTTAACACTTTTGTAATATGAACACCTGAAGGATCTGGGATCTCCTAAGGGTGCCAATGACAGCTGGTGGTAAATGTGTGTGTGTATAGGGATACTGGGCACATGCTGGGGGAGGTTCTGGAACCCATACAGAAAGTTTTCTCCAAAGGAAATTTAGAGCAAATGCACCAAAACCACTTTGAGACCAAAGAGAGAATAGAAAGCAACCAAAAGTTGTAAGGGGTTTCTCATAAAAAAAACCAATTATTGCTCTGAGTTAATTTGCTAAGATACATGCACTCTGAAAGAAATATGAACATGGAAAAAGAGCCTGCAAAATGAATTGAAAATTCTGTTTGAATTTACAGTTCTAAAATAATTAGCTGAATTTTGAACTAATCTGAGTGACCAGCTATTAATTTAACTCAAACTAAACCATATGTAAAAAGAAAATGAAATTAGTAAAACATCACGTGTGGTAACTACTGTGTGAAATGAGACAGCAGCATGATCCAACACAGAGCTAAAAAGGCCCTGATATAGCAATTCCTCTTTGAATAACTAATGCTTTCAAGGTGGGAGAGGAGATAAGGTTTTATTATTTGCATAAGAAAAGTTTATCTTCAAGCCGAAAGTAAAAGGAAATGAAAAATACAATAGACTTTTTTATTATATCTCAATAAGTATGCCCTTTTCTCTACTCAAGACACACCACAAGCTTTTTGTTTTGATTAACCAGCAAAAATATTGCGATTTCTGAAACAAATATCTTCCATGAAAACTAAAAATTGGTTCCAAATAATCATTCTCTTTTTCTCTCTTGGTATATATAGGTGAAAATGTATTTCTTTGCTAACTAGCAAGTAAGACATGAAACTAATTAGCTTCCAGTAAAAGTGAATAATTAAGAAACCTTGGTGACAATTAGTAACAATTGGTCGTAATGAATAATTCTCCAGCTGTATTTCTTACTAATTAAATTTCATGAACAGAATATTAATATATAACTGAAATAGCATTCAAGTTGCAGCTATAGAAGGGGGCCTGTGTTCTCACTTATATTAAGGTAATTCATCTGATAGGCAATGTCTCTTCTCAGTTTATAATATCACATGTGAAGTATTCAATATGACTGTCGAAAAAGATAAGGCACATCATATGAATAGTGCATATCACTTCGGGCATGCAAAGACGCAGTTCTCCTTTCTGCTTAGCAATACCACCACAATCCAAATATACTACTTTCACTCTGATTTTCTTTCACCCTTTGCAGAATTTGAGGGTAGACAGATTGTGCAGATGGATTGGGTGAGGGGGCGGGGGTTGGAGGGGGAAGGGATCCTATTACTTTGCTCCTGGAAAACCAATATATTTCTTTATTCAGTAGTATCTAGATGCAGCAAATTATCTGACTATCTGTAAGACAGAGACATAGACCCTAGAGACAGAATTATTTATTTTTGGGCTTTCTACTTTATGATTTGGATTCATAATAGCTAACAGTTCTCTGTTGGGATATGGGGAAACCCAGCAGTACGCATGTTTTAAATTTTTCCACCCCCTAGAGGAAAAAACACATGAAGTGGCAGTTTGCCAAATGAGATAATATGTGATCTTCAGAAATATTAGCTTGATCCTATAAGTTGGAGGAAGAAGTCACACACAGGCTGAAGAACGAAGGTGACCTTGCTGGCCTGCCTACTAGTGAGTAGTTACTATGGCTCTTCACGTTGCAGTTCTGAAGCAAGTCCTAAATGTAGTCTTGCATATTTTAGATTGAGGCACCCCTTCCACCTAACCCCTACTTTAGTTTCCAGGTATTTTTATTGAAACCCTTTCTGGCTCTGTGCAGCTAGCTACATTACAGTTATTGGCACTAACCTGTTCCTAATAGAGTTTACTGTGCAGCTACCACCCAGGAGAACCTTATGACAGGTTACACATAAAAAATGAACATATTACATTTTTCATACTTGGACAAGATTTTAATTGCCTTTTAAATAATGTTAATGTCCATGAAATAAATACATATTTATTGAATGACTTTAAAGAACGACGAAATGTTAAAGGCTTTGTCAGAATGTCAAGAGTACTCCACTGAATCTTAGTCTGTTTTCAAAAACATGACAGGAGAGAGTCACAGTTAATGGGTATACCCGAAGTCATGAATTCATGTGGAAAAGCAAATCAGCAAATACACAGGTAGAATTCAAAGGCCACTGATTTTATTCTGTTTATTCAAAGGAAATTATCTTATTCTGCCCCCTTTGGGGTGGGGTGGGGGATGGGGAGAGAAACTGTGAAGTACAGTTATTTAGAAATCCTTTCTTAAAAAATAACACTGTTTAAGGTAAATGTGTTTAAAAAGAACAGAAAACAAAGCAGATTACTTTGTTCCTCTGTGTCCCTGCAACTTAAAAAAATAATAATAATTTTTAATAGACCAACTTCACTGAGTTGCCCTATCCAAACATTACTTCCACAGCACACAACATTATTGCATTGCTATCACTTCCCGCTCTCATTTATACTGGAGACAATGGTAGGTCCTATTCCTTCTAGACCTGGTTGTCTATGAAGGTCTTGGATTTTCTTGGGAAAGGGTTGGCAAAAAGTATATCTAATACTGGAACTTCACTCTTTCACACTCTTATCACAGCTGTGGAATTGTTACTGATTTCTTCTCTCTTCTTCATTCCATAATTTATTATGCTGTCAAGAAAACATAATATAACCTATATGAGTAAAAATTAGGCCAGAAGTTAATTAATGCTTTGTATTCATAAATGTGAAAAAAGATGGATTTTCATCTGAAATATAGGAATGACAATCTGGTTTCATTCCTGACTCTGGAATTCAGATATAGTAATTAGAACCACATCTTTAGATAGATATTGAGGCACCTAATTCTGCATATAGACACTAAGGCTCTAATCTTCAAAGACACTTAAATCCCACCTGAAGTTAGATGTGAGCTTTTAAAGATTTTTGAAGAACTGTGACATATATTTATAGAAATCAATGGAAAATTCTTCCAATTTACTCCTGAAATATCTTATCCTACCTAGCAGAACCCTTGGCTTCCTAAAGATTCATAAACTCTTAAATATTTGGACTCAGCATCTTTCTGAAAAATGAAGGCAATGGTCCTCTGATCCATCTCTCTCCTGTCAGCCTGTCAGTTAAGATACAGCTTCATATTGCACAAGTCCATAAGTTTTTATATTTCACTCTGAAATATTTCTGCTTCTTCCTAATCTAGTGATGTTTGTATTGATTAATGATAATAATTCTGAAGTTTGGCATGTACAAAGTTAGGCACTTGTACAGTACAAAGAGGTACCACTAATATGAAAACATGATAATAGCAAAGTGGTATTTAAGCTGCAAAATGGTACTTGTTCAGTACTGAACTGTGCATGTGGATGTGTGTGCCATATTTGTTGGTCAATATTACTGTGGCAAATACAAATTACTTGTTACAAGGCTACTTCAGTGCCACCCAGCTGCCCTGCTTCTGGATGGGGGGTGGGATGGGCCCTGGATGCCCTGGCACAGAAAATCTGCACACTTAATTCCCAAGAAGGTAGGCTGGTTACAAGTCCAGTGAAACACACATGGTTCGTTTTCATTAGCTTATTTAGGCGCTAAACAGAAACCTAGATAAAAGGACCATAGGCAACTGAGAAGTGAACAAATGTCCTTAAACCATATTCTTCTTAAATCTGTTTAGGACTGTACCACAAATATGAATACACGTGGTGCACCTGAGTTCACTCAGTGGTGACTGAGAAAAAAACTTCATGTGCTGCCACAGTAGCACACTGCTTTTCTGCTTTTCTTCTTTGAATCATATTAATGAAAGATACATGCTCTCAGCTTCTTCCCAGTCAACCGATTACAGGCTTCATGGCCAGAGTGGCAGTAGTCTTTGTATGGAATTGAAAATGGGTCAAAACAATATTTTTAAATAAAAGAAACCCAACGCTGACTGACATAGTTTAACCCCAGCCAGCAACCAAGTACCAGGCAGCCACTCATTTCCCACCCTGCCCCCTCAGCAGGATTGGGAGGAGAAGCAGGAAAAAGGTAAAACTTGTGGGTCAAGATAAAAACAATTTGGTAATTGAATACAACAAAACATAATAATAATAACAACAATTATAATGAAAAGGAGAGAGACAGAAAGAGGAATAAAATCCAAAAGGAAAAAAATAAAAGTGATGCACAGTACAAATGCTCACCA